>CM034300.1:6494736-7129209 GCA_019925795.1 Dendrobium chrysotoxum | reverse complement strand
AAATGTATTTTGATGGTGCAGCGTCCTCTCAACTGGGGCAAAACACCTCAATCCACTATTCCTCTGGGAAAGCCGGAGAGTCGGTCTGGTTCATAACATTAGATAAGGGAATGATGCACTTTTCCTATCATTTATCAGAGCCTTGTATGAACAACGAGGTTGAGTACGAAGCTTTGATAACTGGTTTGGAACTTGCAATCTTAATGGAGATTAAAGAGATTAAGATCTATGGTGACTCTCAACTGGTGATCAACCAAGTTGCAGGGACCTATAAGGTTTTGAATCCTAAACTCCTGAAATATCACCAATACACAATGCACCTGCTCGAGAAAATTCCCATTGTAACTATGTATAGGGTTCCTCATGGAAGCAATTCCTCGGTGGATGCCCTAGTAAAGCTTGCAAAGGAATTTGCTTGCCCATAAGAAGCCTTCATCCCTATAGAAGTTCAGGGTCATCAAGTCCTGTCCCCTGTAGACATGGAGTACCTCAACAATCAATCCTCTCAGGTCCTTTCTATATCTTCAGCAGTTGATGAAGAAGATGATTGGAGACAACCAATAATCAAGTATCTGCAAGAAGGAAAGCTTCCCCAAGACAGGTCTCTTGCCAACCAAATCAAGAAACGTGCCCTATCATATGCACTAGTTAACGATACGTTATACTGACGATCGTTCGATCAGATGTGGCTCCATTGTTTAGACAAATGAGAGGCCCTGAAGATCGTTAACGAAGTCCATGCTGGACTGTGCGGTGCTCATCAATCGGGTCCTAAGATGAAAATAAAAATCAAAAGACTTGGTTACTACTGGCCTACGATGATTGACGATTGCATGAAAATTGCAAAATGTTATCATCAATGCCAGGTTCATGGTGTAGTTTTACATCAGCCGCCTAATGTGTTGCATCCTATGATAGCCTCGTGGCCCTTCGAAAGTTGGGGCACGGATATCGTAGGACCAATTGATCCTCCTTCTTCAAGGGGTCATCGCTTCATCTTAGCAGTGACCGATTACTTTTCAAAGTGGGCAGAAGCAGTTCCACTAAGAAATGTAACATCAACCATGTAATGAAATTCTTTCGTGACCATATCGTATATCGATTCGGTGTGCCTCGCAGAATCATATCCGATAATGGGTCCGCTTTCAAGTCTACAAAAATCAATAACTTTGCAAGTCGCCACGGTATTGATTGGAGATACTCAACGATCTATTACCCATGGGCTAATGGATTGGTGAGGCCTTCAATAAAACCCTGGTACAAATCATCAAAAAGACCCTGGATGAAAAAAAACGTCAGTGGGATGAGAGGTTGGTGGAAGCTTTGTGGGCCTACAGGACCACATATCGAACCCCGACCCAATCCACACCGTTTGCACTAGTGTATGGGTCCGAGGCCGTACTCCCTCTGGAAATTCAAATCCCTTCGCTGAGAACTGCAGTCCAGAATCAAATCACAACATAACAGAATGCACAACTTCGACTTGAAGAACTTGAGGGTCTTGAAGAACGTCGTCTCCAAGCCCAGCAAAATCAAGAACTCTATAAAGCCAGAATGGTTCAAGCTCATGATAAGTTAGTGCGACCTAGAACCTTCCGAGTAGGCGACTTGGTCTTGGTTCTTCGGAGGCCTATCTTAGCCCACCGAAAGCTCGGCGGGAAGTTTGAACCAACCTGGGAAGGACCCTTCGCAGTGGAAACAGTCTACGAAGGAGGCTCGTATCAGCTAGTGGATTGTAAAGGAGATCACCCAATGCTTCCTGTAAACGGGCGATTCCTGAAAAAAATACTATGCTTGATGTAGCTCAAATTTCAAATCAATAAAATTTTCAAATTTTGGATCTATTCAATTTAATCTTGTCCAAGTTTTTTTAAATTCAAAATCAATTCAAATCAAATTCAAAACACTTCAAAATTCAAAATCAAATCAAATTTTAAATTCAAATCCCTCAAATTCAAAATTAATTCAAATCAAATTCAAACATCTTCAGATTCAAAACTCTTCAAATTGAAATTTGTCAAATCAAATTTAAAATTCAAACACTTTCAAATTCAAATTCAAAAATCTGTCAAATCTCAAATTCCAAAATCTAAATCTGATCCTATACGTGGAGCAAGCTTCCTCCATATACGATCAATCTAGACTCGATCCTCTGTACAGAGCAAGTTTTCTCTGTATACGATCATTCCAGATCCGATCCTCTATACAGAGCAAGTTTCGTCTGTATATGATCATTCCAGACCGATTCTCTTTATAGAGCAAGTTTCCCAGGGATAGACTTTTCATTCCCTTAGGATCAAAACTCCAGACTTGACCATTCTATTGGGTCAACACCAATATGTGCAATAGAACTATATTCTATTATACATATTGGGGGTCCATTTGTTGACCTCCATTTTTGTATAAGGTCAGAAAGACCAATCTAGACCTTAGGATCTTTCCAATCCTTAGGATTAATCTTGACCCTAGGATCAATCTGATCTTAGATCAATCCAGACTTTAAATATCATTCCAGATCTCAATATAATTTCAGCCTCTAATTAATCTAGATCTTAGTTCAATCTAGATTCAATTTCCAGACTTATCTAAGACTTTAGGACCTATCTTAGATCTTAGGATTTCTATATCCTAAGATGCCTCTAGATCCTAAGATTCCTCTAGATAATAGGATTTCTAGATCTTAGGGTTATTCTAGACCCTAGACCTTAGGATACTCCTGAATTTTAAACCTTAGGATTTCCTAGACTCAAGAATCTCCTAGAATTCAAACTCTAAGATCCCTCTAAATTTCATTCCATAGGATCTGTTCTAGACCCTAGGATTCCTTTAAATTCTTTCAGTTCCTAGGATCTACTCTAAACCCTAGGATTCTTCTAGATCTTAGACTTTGAAAATCCTAGATCTTAGGATCATTCTAGAATCCAAAGCTCTAGGATATTCCCTAGATTCCAGATCCCAATATCTATTTTAGATCATGGGATTCTTCTAGACTCTAAATTCTTAGATCTACCCAGACTCTAGACCAATCTAGGTCTTAGGTTTCTCCTAGACCTCAGATCTATCTAGACCCTAGGATCTTCCTAGAATCCAGACTTAGGATCTATTCTAGATCCTAAGAACCTTCTAAATCCCAGACTTTACGGTTTCCTAAACTCTAGGAGTTTCCTAGACTTCACTCCTTAGGATCTACTCTGGACCCTAGGATTTCCTTAGATCAATATTAAGTTTTAGGATTCTCCTAGACCTTAGATCTATCCAGACCTCAAATCTATTCAAACTCTAAAACAACCCAGACTTTAATCCATATCCTTAATTCAAACCTTGAGCAAAATCCAGAATTCAATCCAGTTCAAAATCCAAACTCTAGTTCAAACCTTGATTCTACCTTTGATCAAATTTTAATCCTATCCTATCATTTATGATCTCTAAATGATCATGAATGATTTCAGTAATTCAAATCCAATCATTCAAATTCAAATTTCAACTTAAGTCCAGATTTCCAGACTCAATTCTAAGGCTGAAGGTCTAAGTCCTAAAAGCCTTTTCCAGTGAATCTTTGAACATCTCAAAACCCTATCAAATGACCTTTGATTCAAGATCTATCAGTCCCACACTGATATGACATGCCTCTAGAGGCAACCCTCCAAATTTGAGCTCATTCTGAGGTTTCTAACCCCAGAAACTGAATTGAAATCCAAAGGCTGTAAAACCTTTAAATATTTACAGTCTATGCTACTGGACTTGCCACCCAGGGAATTTTGATCCTGGAACTTTCTACAAAGCTCCAAATCACTTCCAGACCATTGATTATGACCCATTGAGCAATAAACTGCATTTTGTTAGACTCAATTTGACCCCCAGTTGACAAGGGGTCAAAATGACCAAAATACCCCTATGGGGTGTAAATAGTCAATTTGGTCAAATGAGCTCCAAATCAAATGCAACCACCTCCAGCAAGTTTCAAATATCAAACCAAACATGTTGGACCCAATTTCAGCCCCTAGGTCAACCTGGTTGACCAAGTCAACCTAGTTTGACCAAATAGGCATGTATGGGTCAAAATATGTCATTTTGACCAAATGACCTCCCCAGACCTTGGGACCACCACCATTGGTCTCCAAATGTCATTTGAAATCTATTGAACCCAGCCCCTGACCCTGGGTCAGCTTGGTTGATCAAGTCAACCTAGTTGACCTACTAAGCACATTAAGGGTTCAAATATGTCATTTGATCAAATTGAACTCCCCAGACTTTGGAATCACTTCCAATAGATTTAAAACCTCATTCTAAACTTGTTGAGCCTAAACCCAGCCCCTAGGTCAGCTGGGTGACCAGGTCAACCTAGGCTAACCCCATGGACCTTAAGGATCCAAATGTGTGTTTTGGCTCATTTGACCCTCTCAAACCCAATAAACACCTCCAATAGCTTTTGAATGACATTTCAAACTTATTGAGCCTGGACCCACCCCTTGAGTCAACCTAGTTGATTAGGTCAACCTAAGTTGACCAAAACACCTCTTAAGGGTTCAAGTGGGTTATTCCAACCCATTTATTCAAATCAACCCATTCAAATACCTTAATCCTTCTCAAGAGATGATTCAAGTTTATTCAAATCCATTTTGAGTCAAATCCCATAAGTTTGACTTAGTCAAACTTTAATGATTTGGCCAAATTTTCATCTGTACATGTTAACCCATTCAAATCATAACTTCATGGTCTCCCACTATCTTCATATACATTTTATATGATGCTTGGAATATCTCTAGACCTACCTTGAGTCAATTCAACATTAATTTGACTAAGTCAAATTATTAGAAACCTAGTCAAATTTGAGTGACTATAGTTTGATTAATTAAACCTCCTTTAGGTTGCCTTGAATTCTTCCCAACCAACCTATTAGGTTCCGTCAACTGCCACATCAACAAGCTTGATCATTTGACTGGTCAAACAGTCAAAATAATGCATTGGGTTGGTCAAAGTTAGTCAAACTAACTCAAAACCCTCTCCTCCTCATGCCAACTCAGCTCCAACCTTTGGAAGGCCTTCTAGAACCCTCCTAGAGCTCTTCCCAACCCTTTGTTCAAAATCAAACGGCCCTAAGCATCCCCACATGCTTGTGTGAGGACAAGGACACCTTTCCACCTAGGATGTCCTTGTGTCATTTTGATGCTCTGCCTCCCAACCACCCTAGGGACACTTGGCATTCATCTGGAGTCCAACCAAACTAATCCTAGCCTTCCATGTGATCTGGAGCGGTTTGAATAGGGGGAAAACCCTTAGAAAGGCTCTCATTCAATCCCTTACATTCTCTCACCACTCCAGCTCTTCCAAGCTCGACCTCCTGCTGTCTTGAGCTCCCTAGCGATCCTTCTACACTTTCCAACCAGAATCTAGTCGGTCAAAGGTGTCGCCGGCGATCTTCCCGGCGAGTTGAAGGCAGAATCCGTCCTGGGCTTTGTCTGGTTAATCCAGACGTTATTAGCTCGAGGAACCTTCTACAAATCTGAGCGTGGACAAACCACAATTTCAGAGAATACAAAATCTTTCCAAACGAACGGTTAGATCATTCAAAATCTCAAACCCTAGTTTCTACACTTAGAGTAAATTAACTTTCTATTAAGCGCATTTCAAACATAGGAGAAAACCCCACATTGATTCTCTTCATAATCTCTATTTGTTAAATTTTAATGATTTCTTAATTAAATTTAATTAAAATAAGTTAATCATTAATTAAAAATTAATTTTTTAAAAAAACATAAAATAAAATAAAATATATATTAATAGTAATTTAAAATGTTAATATATTTTAAAATACCTAATAAGTAATTAAATGTTTTAAATTTTAAAATACTTTAATTTAAAATTGATCTTAATTTAAGAATATTAAATATATTTTAAATAATAAACTTTAATTATTTTAAAATTAAAATATTAATTAAATAATGATTAAAAATCAAAAAATTATTTTAAATATTTAATTCTAAATTAAATTTATTTTAAATGTTTAATATATATATATATATATATTTTTTATTTATTTATTTGTTTATTTTTAATTAATCAAAATTTAAACATATAATTAATATTTATTTAAGATTAATTTTGAATAAATGTTAAATAAATTTTAAAAAAATAAAAAAACATTTTAAGACTTAAATTAATTTGATTTTAAAATCATTTTGATTATTGATTAATTTTGAGTTAATTCAAAATTCATTTAAATAATTAAAATTTTAAAAATTCAAAGGAAATTTATTTTAAATCAAAAAAATTGATATAATATCTCAAAATTTTTAGAAAAATAAACACATTAATTTAAAATTAATTTTAGAAATTAAAAATTTAATCTAATTTGATTAATATTAATTATTTAATTATTTTAATGTTTAATTAATATTTAGTTAAATATTAAATTAATTATTTTCAAAGTTAAGAACTTTATTTTCAAATTATATTAAAATCAGAGGATTTCTCAAACTTTTAAAAATTATTTTAATAATATTTTAAATTATTTCTATTTTAATATATATATATATATATATATATATATATATATATATATATATATATATATATATATATATATATATATAGGTTTTTATATCTATATGTGTATATATCCTTTAAAATCTATGTTAAAACTATATATATTTTTTAAATTCCTAAAGTTTGAGAGATCCCATGAAATTTTAAGCATAGGTTGAGCATGATTGAGTATGATTTGTGGGGAATGGTGATTAATCAATGAATAATTAATTTGTCAATTATTCATTGATTAATCTTTCTCCTAATTAAGCTTTAATTTAACTTTGCATATATAGGATTCACACACTCACTTAGTTTTAAGGCTCTCTTAGATCTAGGATTGTGATTGTGATTATATATGCATGTTTATAAATATGTTATGTCCAAGGGTTAGATACTTTGATTTGAACCCATTTAAATTTAGTGTCATTAAGGACAATAATTAAGGACTTGATTAGAGGATTTAGAAAATTTCAATAATTAGAATACACCTCATTTTGACTTGAAACTTTGAATACTTGAACTTATTGACACCCTCAGCTCATAGGAAAATTCCCGCTGAATTTTGAAATCATTAAGCCCCTTAATTAATTTAATAAAATCAACCCTTGATTAAGCCATTAAACCTTCCAGAAATTATAATAAATCAACTTAAAATCCAAAATTTACATATAATATCTCAAACTGACCAGAATTAAACCCTTAATCAATAAAAAATAATATCCCTTGACTGGACTTCAAAATTAAGTTTAATTTGAGTTTAATTGAAATTCAATATTTAATTAATTTAATTAATTAAAAATAATTAAAAATTCCAAAAAATTCTCTAAACACTTGAAGATCACTCCTTAGGTCATTCCTGACCTTTGGAGTTGATTTCAAGGAGTTTGAAGGTTATTTGGATTCAAATCACAAAAAAGGCCTTAATTAAACAAATTTTAAAAATTCAATAATTGTCAAAACTTCAAAAATTCACAACTAATTCAAATGAACTCCAAATTGAGAAAACTTAAAAGCATACAACTCATTTTAAGGTCTAATATTTATTAAAAATGTTAAGTTTCCAGAAATCAGTTAATTTTGAAAAAGTCAACTTTTGGTCAAATCTAGTTCAAAATCAAGTCAAAATTTTAAACCTTCGTAATAAAATGTAGAAAAATCCAATTTCAGCATACTTACTGTCTAACTGATCGTATTAAGGTCTAGTATTTTAATAAAATATTAACTTTCTAGAAAACCCTTTAAATTAAAAAGTCAACTTTTGACCCTTGAATTAAATCATTAAAATAATCCAAAAATTCCAAAATTCAATAAATTTCTAAAAATTCTAGAAAACACTAATTCAAACTTAAAACCAGCAACCAATCAATTTGAATAAAATATATCAATTCTTAAACCCTTAATTAAACTTAAAGTACTTAATTATACCGGGTACCACTAGGTAACCCAGGCCTACGAGGCTATTAAGTTAGCCCCAAGAAAGGAGAAATAAACTTCACGGCCTCGGTGTGCAACAAAGGTGGTATCCAAAAAACAATCAAAAATCAAATTTAAAATTAATTTTAAGTCATTAAGATTTAAAGTCAAATCAAAACTCCCTTAAGCCTTCAACCAACGTGAACTTTAAGCAACTTCAATCAAGTACCCTATCTAGGACATATCAAAGCCACACAGCCTGCCTCACAAACTTTAGATGGTTTTCTAGGACAACCAACTCTAGTCTTAGGCTAGGCCGGTGTTTACTTTTCTGCTGTATGTCGGGTTTTCGAGCTTTTACTGCATGCTGTTTGCTAGTAGTAGAATTGATGTGTTTGTTTATTTAAATTTCAGCATTTTGTGATGTAAATGATTGTGCGTTAGATCTACCCTTAGGATAGGGACGATTTATACTAATCTAATCTTATGCAGGTGGCCATGTTCATACAGGGCATTTAAAATCAAAGAGGGCAAAATCATAATTATTAAATTGCACAGGTGCTAAGCATGCTAAGTCCCCTTTGATAATTAAAAGAGCTTGGCCAAGTGGGGCTGGTTTGAGCATCTTTAATTTTTAATATATAACTGCTTGGGATGTTAATATTAACTGTTGATTATTAGGATGATCCTGCAGATGATTGAGTCTAGATTTTAATTTTAATTAATGTAATTTGAGATGATATTTGAGTTGTAAATTTAAAGTGATTTGAGATTGAGATGCTTAAACATCCAATTTGGAATCCAAAGAGGAAGGAACATCCCTTAGGGGAGAGTTCCTATCCATTTGGAGATCCAAATTAGGATGAAGTTCAAATATCCAAAGAGAAAAGATAACCCCCTTTCAAGGGAGAGTTTCTTTTCATTTGGATACCCAGACCCGACGATCCAAGGAGTTCCCAGAAGACGAAGAAGTGAAGAACGAGAAGAATCTCAAATCTCAAAGTCACTTGAGTCTTAGGAGTAGAATCCGGGTTGTAGTCAGTGGTACCCGGCCACTTTACTTTCCTGCAGACCCTGGGTTGTATTATTAAAAGGCACTTGCCTATGGACTTTTAATTTGAGTATTTATTTAATTAATTTAATTATTTAATTGATTTGATTGATGAGTTGATTGCGATTAAGGACCCACATATTTTTAATTGTTTATTTGGCGATCTTGCATGTCGTATTTGATTTAGCCTGGAATCCGATCGGAGGCTTGTGAGGGTACGGTCATAAACTATTTCTACTTAAACAAAATTTAAAAAACTTTAGGCTCAGATAGTAACTCTAACGATTTTAAGAAGTAAGCTCGGACTCGCCGGGGGTTTTTCATGCATCATATTGAATCTTCTCTACCTTATTAGGCACCTCCCCGCCTGTGGGTTCTGGCAGACCACCTGACCTATTAGGATGCAATTCTGTCCAAGGGGATGTTGTGCGATCTCTAGGAAAAAAAAATCTATTTTTATGCCTGATTTTTAAACTGCTTCATTCTGATTTCAAGCATTTAATCGAGTCAACTAGTATGCATTGCATTAGATACAAATTAAAAATTGAGTCTAAATCTTAATTGCATTTTTAGCTTAAGCATTTCACCCAACATGTGTTAAGGGGCTAAATAGGAATCTGCTCTAGATGTCAGCCCCGCTCTCCTTAAACTAATCTTAAATAACGTTCTTAACCACTCTTTCATAAAGACTTTGACTCATAATTTTGAAGCATTTAGGTGGTTTAGCTGGCTCCCCAATCCAGGCCGGGGTAAGTCCAGAATTACATTGCATTAGCTAGGATTCGGGTCACTGATTCTCAGTACCCATTTTAGACTTAGGTTCTGAGGCAAGTCTTCAATCTTAAGACCTCAATCTTCCGGGAATCTAATTCTCACCTTCTAATAAAATTGACCACTCAAACATTAAATCTCTTTCAATCAAATTTAGCCCAACACTTAGGATAGTTTGAGGTGTTTCTGGAGTAATTTAGAATCTCAAGGCACCTCCTACTCTTCTTCCTTTGACTCCAGAAATAAGTGTTCAATTTTGAACCAATCCCATTTGAAAATTTAAGTCCTTAACATTCTTTGATATCAATCTTTGAATTCTTAAATTAAATTCGTATCGCTATTTTAATCGAGAGTATTCGTAGGAAATTTCTGATTTCCTATAATGTAATTAACTACGAGGGTTTGAACTCGTAGGAGATTTAGAAACTCAAACCTGATTTTCAAAATTAAGTTTTCAAAACCTTTAATTGATTATCTTTGGAAAAATCAAATATAACGATCATTATCGTCATTTTTAAATGATTAATAATGAGAGATATTTTCTTTCTCCGGATAGATATGTCGTACTATTATTATAACTTTGATTATGAAATTAATGATCTCTTTACTAGATTATTATAGTTAAACACTGGATTAAACATCATTTTGATCTTTCGAGATCATATGTTGTTTCTCCTTGAGTTTGACTATGATAATCAGGATAAATCAAGATTTATAATCAGAACCTATTAGGAAACGATATGTTCACCTTCCGATATGATATATCATTCATAATAAGTGTTCGATTATAAAATTTAAATTCTAGAATTTAAATATTTTCCAAAAAAATTAAATCTTTTTCAAACCTATATTTTTCAATCAAACAAAGGCAAGCTAAATTGAACCTGACACCAAATTGACTAATTATGCTAGTATCTTCATCCCTAGCCAGTGCCTCCATAAACTTTGTGTCGGAATGCGTGAAAGTACCAAGGTGGTTTCCATGATTAGGTTTAGTCATAACAATTCCAATAAAATTGATGGAGAGTGTATTTGGTTCCTTATCAATAATGATATGAATGAATAGTTCCAACTAGGCATCTAGCTTGATTTTTTTCATCATCATACACGGGTTTATTAAGACCAAAAACTCCAACGAATATGTCTTCATAATACACGGGTTTATCAAGACAAAGAACTCCAACATATATGTCATCATCATATATGGGTTAATCATAGATAGGCAAAGAAAAAGATTTCAACACCGGATCTTTAAGCCCATCGAATATAAACTCGATTGAGGGTGGGATGGAAGACTTATGGGGTGGTCTTTTAAACAAGTCTTTGTAGAAGAAGGGATCTGATTGTCTGAAACACTCCCTCCATGACTCAAAAGATCTTGATAAAAAAGGATGAATGTCTTCTTCCTTTTGTTGATGTAATGATAATGCTCATATTATTGATTTACTTGCTCATATCCATATATCATCTACATCTCAGACATCTACATGTTTCACTATCCAAATGGAGCTCAAGTAAATTTAGCATCAATGGATGACCTTCTTCCCTTGTGGACCTTTCAGCAAAACTTTTCGACCTTTCTCTACTATAAATTAGCCTCCATCTTTAAAAAATTCAAGCTTACAAGCAGAATGGTCGCTCAAATGAGCCACGTATCTGTCAACAAATCATCAAGTCAATTAATTGTAATGTAAACAGAAGCAAAATAAAAACATCTTCAATTATAGACGTTAATAGTATTTATACTCTAAATTTTCCTCTAATGTAATATAAAATCCAAAATTTTCTCTATTATAACATAGTTTTCTTTAAATTAGATTAATGATAGAGGCATCAACGCTTACGAGGGTGGTTAGTGAGTTAAGCAGATTAGTGAGTCAGCTTGGGCAGGTTATGGGATTCAAGTGCGAGCAGCGGGGAGGACTTTCTGTCTGTTAACTGATGCGCCACACTGCTCGATCCCCCTAGTGCTTACATAACAATTCCTTATATAACAAGGTGCATTGCCTTTTCAAAGTTCATTGTCTTCAAAATTATTAGCTGTCGTTCGACAACCCACAAATTCATAAGTAAAAATTTTTAGACTATTTTTTTAAGTGATATGTCCTATAAATATAGAGAAAAATCTAGAGTACTATAACATATAACAAATATTAATTTTCTTGATTATAAATCATTTCAATTAAATGCCTTTATGATGTCGGAATTGAGTGATCATGTGCTCATTGGATTCATCTTGTCAAGCCACTCAATTTGACTTAGAGGTGTAAACGAGTTAAGTTGAGTTGAGTATTTGCTAAGCTTGTTTAGTTTTTACTGAGCTCAAGCTTGACTTGAGCTCATTTACTAAGCTCAAGCTCGACTTATTAAAACAATTTATATGCTCAAGATCAGCTCGATTGCTCGAGCTTGACTCTATTATTAAACTCGATTTCTTAGTTTTAAATTAAAATTTCTATTTTTTTAGAATTTTTATTTTTAATATAAAATTAATTTGAAAAGATTAAAATATATTATATAATATTCATTTAAATTTAGTTTTAAATATATTTTAAGTTAATCGAGTGGCTCAATGAGCTTACAAGCAAAGCCAAGATGAGCTCGAGCTCTTTTAATATACGAGCTTGAGTGTAGACTCAAACTTGAACTTGTGCTCATTAAGCTCAACTCATGAGCTCGTTAATGAGTCAAGCTCGAGCAAGCTTGGCTCATTTACACCATAATTCAATTATAAATATGATAAATTTAGAGATCTTTTGATCACCAAACTAATATATTTAATTTCTAATTATGCTTTATGCAGTGATGTGGGGTTATACCCAAAAAAATTTCTAATTATGCTTTGAGTCATTGATTTAGGCTCATAAATCAGTGATAATAGAGGACTGTTCTTCCTTACTGCGCCATGTCTCAAAAGAGTTCATATTGCAAGCAACAACAAGTTTCTCATGCCCATCGCTAGCTTAAGAACTTACCATCCGTGGAGACATCAAAACAGACAGCTTTGCTGTCATTTGTTAGGATGAGGCCAGCTTTATAGAAAGTAAAACTTTGCTCTGTAGGACCTCCTATTCATGTTACAAATAACTTTTTTAGCCCTCCATTATCATGAGACAGATATGATAATTCATTTTTTTATCCAAAGGTGCAATGGTCTCTAAAATGCTCTAGCTCAACCTGCTATAATTTGCGGTTGCTATTGCTGTTGCTACTAATGCTGATCCAACCATTTTTGTGTTGAGGAATGTTGAATCTTCACAAGATGTTCTTGATCTTATCTGACAGCCCTTGGCGAACATGACTGTATGAGAGAACCAATTGAGGGGTTACCAAGTATTTGATAACGGACACATTCCATATGATAAGCAAAATAGAATCTTTGATCAGCCGGCTTGCCTTTTCACTCCTTCTGTACAGCACTCAATCCCACCCGTTGGAGCTCTGCCAACTACTCAATCTCAGTTTTTCATCACTAACCAACTATGATGTCTTCTTATACTTATGTGAACATTATAGCTGGGGAAACAAATGAATGAGAAAATACTTTTCTGTGTTAAACTTCCTGAGTTACTATCGGGTATCAATATTGTTACTAATCTTTAATGCAGCTTGCAGGTTGCTTGAATCACTAATTGAAATCAAAGATTGTCTACATGGTATCAGAGCTTTAGACAAGTAACTCTTGTCGCTCTTCTCATCATCTCAATGGAATCATCAGCTTCTTCTCTGTCCCCCTCTTCATCCGCTCCTATCAAGATTAATGATACTACAATCTCTCCCCAACTCAAGTTTCTCATGACAAATGTTAAAATTGTGATCAACACATAGCTCGCTACTAAAAATTAGCCCATCTAGAAGTCGTAGATACTCAAGCTATTTTCTGCCAATGGCTTCGATGGGAACTTGGATGGCACCACCTCCAAACTATAAAAACAAGTTCTAGCTTTCGATGGAACTGACAGTATTAACCCACATTGCCAAACTTGGATGTTAATAGATAAAAATCTAGCTGCTACCATGTATTCCACCATCTCTCAATCACTACTGCCCTATGTACTCAACTTGGAGTCCTGGCATGACATATGGATGACCATTGAGCGTCAGCTTCAATCTACAAATTGCTCTCTTCAACTTCAACTGAAAAGTGAACTCCATCATCTTCAAAAGAGTGACAAAACAATGGTGCAATACCTTTCAGAGATCAAACAAAAGGTGGATGTCATTATCACCGTCGGCTCAACCATCGATCCTGAGGATATTCTTGTTTACACTCTTAATGGCCTACTGCCAGCATACAATGCTTGTAAAATGGCTATATGAAACGTAACTTCATCCTATAAGCCTCGATGATTTTATTTGCTCCTCTGCAACGAGGAGCTCAACCTTCAATCTAAACATTTCGCTGACTCTACTCCTCCGCCTACAGATGCTGCATTTGCTTTGCAAATAGTTCATGGTCACTCACGAGGTCATCAACCATCATTGAATTTCAATCGAGGAAGATCCTTTCCTATCCCAACTCGTGGAGGCCGCTCAGTGCCACAGTTCACTCGTGATGGTCATCATCCTTACTCATCCATCCAATGTCAGATTTATGGCAAAATAGGGCATTCAGCTTTTCAGTGTTGGCATCGCACTAACCTCACCTTTCAACCACCGCAACAGGCCTATTTGGCTTCTGAACCTGCTCCCACAGATGATTAGTTCCTTGATTCGGGAGCAACTTCACATCTGCCATCAAATTTTTAGTAGCTACAATCACCTCAATCCTACAATGGATCCTCACATGTACAAGTAAAAAATGGCCAACTTCTACCCATTGCAAACTCCGGCCAAGGCATCCTACCCACCCCTTCACGTAAGCTTCATCTCCATTATCTCTTGCATGTCCCTCACCTCTCACATAACCTCTTATTTGTCAATAAACTTACAACTGACAACTCCTACTCTATTTTTTTTAATGCTAATGGCTTTATTATCAAGGATGCTCAGACCAACAAGATTCTCCTTCAGGGTCCCAATCATCAAGTTCTTTACCCTATTAAACTACCTTATATTCCACTGCCATCTTCTTCCAGATTTCCTACAGCGCTCCACTCCATCACAGCCTCCTCCACTTACTGGCATTAGCGTCTCGGACACCCGTCTGCATCAACTCAATAACTCTTATCAGTTCTTATTCCTACTAGCAAACTATCTACTTCTTATTTTCATTGTTCTGCTTGCGTGCAAGCTAAATCTCATCGTTTACCTTTTTCTTTATCTACACCAAACACTACTAGTTGTTTGCAATTAATACATACAGAAGTATGGGGGCCATCCCCCATTTTATCCTTACATGGTTATAAATACTACATCTTATTTGTTGATGACTAAACTCAATTTTGTTGGGTATACCCTCTTCATAGCAAATTTGAAACATTCTAAACATTTGTGCAATTTAAATTACTTGTTGAAAATCAATTTAAAAGTTCCATTAAAACCCTAAGATCAGATGGAGGCGGTGAATACATCAATAACTCATTCAAAAACTATCTAAAATGTTTTGCCATTGTTCAATAGATTACATGCCCTTATACCCCCTCAGTAAGATGGTGTGGCTGAGCTCAAACATAGGCATCTCCTCAAAACAATTCGAGCTTTACTCTTTCATGCCCATCTGCCTAATCATTTCTCGCCTAAAGCACTGTTAACAGACGCATACACTATTAACAGACTTCCATCCAAACAGCTTAAGAATCGGTCTCCCTATACTACTTTTCCTTACTACACATGATTACTCAAACCTTAATGTCTTTGGATGTTTATGTTATCTGTGGCTTCCTACTCAGCTCCACCATAAACTTCAACCACATTCCCAAGCCTGTGTGTTTCTTGGCTGTGCTGAGCCTACCAAAGGCTATAAATGTTTTAATTCTACTACAGGTCATATGCATTTCTCTCGCAATGTCAAATTTTTTTAGTCCATTTTCCCATACCAACATCAGTACACAGAACCAGTAACCCATCCATCCACTTCGCTTGTTCCACCCTCTCTACACATTCCACCATCTATTGCTACTATTGCACCTCTTCCAACTCCTTCCACCTCATTGCCTCATCCATCTCCTAACACACATTCTTCCCCACAAAACTCTGCTTCTGCCGGTTCTTTAAGCTCCTCCTATACATCTACTGCAACACATATCAATCCACCTTCCCTAATTTAGCCCACACACCCAAGGGTCACTCGTCTCAAGACAGGGCATCAACCTAAGAAAATTTTTGATCTCCAGCACTCTCTTATTCCTACAAATCCCACCTGCTATTCACAACCTGTAAAACATCCTGCTTGGAGAAAAGCTAAGCCATCTGAATTCGAAGCATTGCAAAGTCAAGGCACTTGGGTTTTAGTTCCCAATTCTCCTGGCCTTAATGTCTTTGGTTGCAAATGGTTGTTTCACACCAAATACAACTCTGACGAATCCATTGCGTGCTATAAAGCACACTTAGTTGCACAGGGCTTCAATCAAGAATTTGGTTTGGATTACTTTGACACCTTTAGTCTAGTAGCAAAGTTCCCTACAATTTGAATTTTATTTACAGTGTATGTTACCCGACAATGGAACATCATACAACTAGATGTCTTGAATGCCTTTCTTCATGGGTCACTAGATGAAACTATATATATGATGCAGCCACCGGGCTTCAAAGATCCTCATCTACCGAATCATGTTTGTCTCTTAAAAAAAGCGATGTATGGTCTAAGATAGGCCCCGCGCTTGTGGTTTGCAACATTCACCAATTTTCTCTCAGAATTTGGCTTTCATGTTAGCTTAGCAGATCCTTCTTTACTGTGCTATCACAAAGGCAACACTCAGATTTATATTCTCATCTACGTCGATGAAATTTTGCTGACAGGAAACGACTCCACCGTCATTCACTCCTTACTACATGCTTTGCATTCGCAGTTTCAAATTCACAATCTAGGCAACGTCTCACAGTTTCTCATTATACAGGTCATGCCTCTCAGCGCTAGTTTCCATCTCGTGCAATCACTCTACGCATCCAATCTATTGGAAAAATCGGGTATGAAGGAATGCAAACCCGTTCTCACCCCTCTACCCACCAAACTACCTGCTTGAACAAAGAATTCTACAACATACCAGAAGCCAGAACTGTATAGATAACTAGTTGGATCACTTCAGTATCTAACAATTACAAGACCTAATCTCTCATTTGCGGTCAATCTGCTATGCCAGCACATGCACAAACCTTATAATCTCCATTTTCAACTCTTGAAAAGAGTTCTTCATTATATTCAAGGTACAGTTTACTCAGGTCTTCCTATTGTACCTTCCTCTCTCAAGCTTCATGCTTACTCAGACTCTGATTGGGCTACTGATCCTACAAATCAAAGATCCATTACTGGCTATTGTGCCTACCTTGGCACCAATTTGGTTTCTTAGTGTGTTAAAAAGCAAACCACAGTTGCTCGTTCCTCTAATGAAGTTGAGTACAGAGCTTTAGCTACAGCAGCCACATATGTTATTTGGTTAAGACGTCTTCTTGAGGACTTTCAGATCTCCATCTCCACACCTACCTCATTATTTTGTGATAATGTATTTTCTTTGGCACTTGCTAACAGTCCTATGTTTCATGTTTGTACGAAACACATTGCTGTGAATTTTCATTTTATAAGAGACTGTATCAAATTGAATCACATTGTTTTTCATCATATCACCTTCAAAGATCAACCTGATGATATCTTCACCAAATGTCTTGATATCACCAAATTTCAGTCCTTATGGAACAAGTTAACAATTCGGGATCATATTGTTAACTTGAGGGGAGGTGATAACGGACACATCCTATATGATAAGAAAAATAGAATCTTTAATCAGTCGGCTTGCCTTTCCACTCCTTTTGTACAGCACCCAATCCCAACCGCTGGAGCTCTACCAACTACTCAATCTCAGCCGTTCATCACTAATCAACTATGACGTCTTCTTCTACATATGCGAACATTGTAGCTGGGGAAACAGATGAATGAGAAAATAATTTTCTGTGCTAAACTTTCTGAGTTACTGTTGGGTATCTATATTGTTACTAATCTTTAATGCAGGTTGCAGGTTGCTTGAATCACTGATTGAAATCAGTGATCGTCTACAGTATTCCTTGTGATTGAACTTGAATTAAAGCTTGGTGCTGTGGCGGAAAGAGTGGAAATTGGTTTTACAGATGAAGGTCTCTGCTTTGTCTGTCAATTCCAGTTAAACGGCCAGCCCTTCATTTGAAGATAATCAACACTTTGGCCCAGCCCATTACTTAAATCTACTAACCCGAATTTGGGCTGCACAATTTCCTGTCCATAGTAAGGAGATGGATCCAGGGTACTGAATCATCAAAATCACCTTTAATTTCACTTGTCTACTGAGATTGTGCCCCAGAATCCAACGATACAGATTTTCTTACAGAAGCACTTTGCTGCCACTGATTATGTCTTGGTGCAACTCTTGTTCCTGCATTTGCAATTTGTGTTGGTGTTGCTGTTCCATAAGCATGATGAATATGTCCCAAAATACAGAACAACATTCAAAAATAATTTCTCCTGGAACGTAAATGATGCACAGCAGATTTCTTCTGAAAACTCCAACTATGCTTTCCTTGCGAGTTCTTACTCAAATCAATGCCGCGTTGGAAAGTGGGTGATCCGAGAACGAAGATTGCTGAGGTCAATGCTGAAGTTCCTAAGCTTGATGACACCCAATGCACGATACATTTCAAATATTCTGAATGAGAAATATTTCTAAGAAGCATGTCGTCTCACTTGATTCCCATTTCTTCAACTCTAGATCATGATAGTCAACAGGGTAGATTCTAAAGCGGAAGACAACACAGGGAAAAACCACTAAGCTATAGGAATAATTCTGTCCGGATATTTTCTAAATGAAGTGCAGAAACTTTATATTCTGTCAATAACAGCGCTTCTTCAAGAGATTTCATGGTGTCAAGAGCTTCAGCTAACCTCTTAGAATCCAAAGTGGCATCAATTGTACTTCAGCTATTGTGCTAAATAAGCATTACCATTTACAGTCTCTTTGATGACCAACAATCCAGACAACCTTTTTATAGGAGCTTCAAAGATTTTATCAGAATAGAGAACAATATCATGATAGGATCAACTAATTGCTTCACGTTTCCTTTGCTTTCATTCAACAAATGTTCACTTTGATCTTTCAAGGAAGCAATATTGACCTCCAGCTCCGGCTTTAGAACCAGTTCAGGTAAGCAAAAGGACTCTAAATTTGTTCCCTGTATTCACAAGCTTTAGACTGCTTAAGATGCAACTCTTCCGTTAGCTTCTCCAATATTAGAATTTTTGTCAACCCAAGTGAACATAAATCCTTCAAGTTCTCACTCCAATCCTTTTCTTTCTTTTTCCTTTCAAGCAACTCTTCCTCTGCAACAGCAACAACTAATCCCAACTCATTCATAGCTAAAGAACCATGCTTCATCTCCTCCACAAACTAATCATGTTGTTCAACCTCAAGTAAGAACTTGTTGTGTTTACTCTTCACTTCATTGAATGCATCTTCCTGGCTCCATTTAAGTTTTTGATGATATAAAAATTGCTCGCAGCAAGATGAAAGAAATTGTCCCTAAAGCCATTGCTTCATCCTGATCCAAGTCCGGACATCACTTCACCCTTCATGACGACGAACTCAGGTCAGATGATTCACCATGCTTCTACTCGAACCTTAGCCTGCGAACTGATTTGTTTCTTTCAGGAATTACTTTAACTAACACTAAAATGCACTTAGTAGCTAATTAAGTATACTGGTAAATATTATAATCAGTAGAATGTTGAGGTTATGAGATCAAACTCAGTTCACTTAATATATTGAAGTTGAATCTTTTAAGGCATACATAATATGCCTTGTGTAAGGGGTATTTTACATGGTGTTTACAGACGGATTTAGCTCAAATGCTCTCCTATGGTGTTTATGGTGTTGTAAAGATCAAGTATTATGGTGTTTATGGTGTAGTTATTATAATATTATATTAAGTAAGCATGCATTTGTGGCCCACCATAAAGAAATTATTGCCATTGCTCCTGGTAAAGCTTATGATAACAAAATACATTCAGTTACATTTTGTTAGGAAAAATACCCAACTTTTATATGAAATTTTCTGCCATAAGAAAATATGATGAAATCACAGAGTAATTATGATGAATGCAAGCGCCAGAAGACAATATGGTTGTCTTTTCGACTGTGTCCACCTAAAGCTCCTCCTGAAACTTGAGGACATCCATCTCCAATGCTAAGAGTCCCTCCATCTGATGAACAAGTTCATCTCCAAGACAATCAGTCTCCCTCACTATCATCGCCTGATGGGAAAAGGGAATGTCACCCATGGATTCCATATCTTCAACTTCTTATTCCTGTTTTCCTTCTTCTTCTTATTCTTTTTCTTCCTCTTCTATATCTTCCTCCTTAACATTGACATCCCAAAGTACTCCAATGGATGAGCTGACATACAGATGATCAATGATTTAAGCTTCTTTTTGGGAACATTCCCCTACTAGGTGACTTCTCCATCCCCTTCCTCTTCTTTAAAGTCATATCAGCATAAAAGAGTGTTTGGCTAAGATTTTGGGGGTCCTTCAAAGACAGTTAATTGATGCACCACCTGTTATGTGCTAACAAAAATCTTTAGCGATGAAGGATCGTCTAAACCTCCATCTCAATCTTAGAAGTATCCTAGGGGTCATGGAGATCAACTAGTCACCATCCAATAGGATGCAAAATATTGATCTTGTCAAAATTTTATCGATTATATTAAGCTTATGGCCTTCAGGACTTTAGGGTGGCAAGGAATCAAATATAAATGCTTGCCCTACGGATGCAGTAGGAAGAAATACAACATCTTTAGAGCTATTATGCCTTGAAAAACTAAAAAGCAATTAAGAGCAAAATGTGCAGTATAATATGGAACTCACTAAGAAAAAGATGATTTTTTATTTGAAGGACAAGTTTATGCCTTGCCAAAATTGCTTTGGGCGGAAGCCATTGGGGTGTTTCACTCATCTGGAACCATAAGATGGGTGATCATTCCGTCTTCAAGGGGATACTTCTCTAGGAAAGCATTTACGCCCCTTGGACATTTGAGAGGGGCCAAGCAAATTATTGAAGAACTCTTGAAAAATGGAAGAAATTCATTTGGAATTAGCTTACACACCATCACGACATTTTGGGGGTGAGCAAGAAGAAAGGCAAGAGCCGAGGAATTGATCGTAGGGTCAAGTCCTCCAATCCCTACCTTCATTTTATAGCCACAAAGATGAAGAAAAATGAGAGAATGGCTCCCTTAAGAACCAAAAATGCCACATTCTGCTCATTGCTCGAAGATTGATGTGGAACTCATCATCATTAGTCATTCTTGCAAGGATATTTATCGACAATCATGAATAATTGTTCTTGACCGATCTAGAATTTCCCTATTAAAAACCTGTCTCTCTAAATTTAGGCGAGTTCAGCATGGAGGTGGCCTACTTGAATAGGTGGCAATCCCGACTCGCCCTTTTGTGATATCAGGAATACACAAACACACATATAAAATGAAAATATTTTAAAAGACCCATAGAGATGGCGTACTAATCGAGGAAAAATCAAAGGGAAAAGAGAAAAAGAGAACAAACATAATTTATTTCGTCTTTTTAGAAATTATAGTATATTCTCCTCAGCCTTTTATTTTGATTGGATGTCATGACCATTTGTGATGCTTCATCCCAAGTGGGGGCACAAAGAGCCTTCTTGGGAGCTATTTTTGATAGGAAACTAGATTGTTGATGATCTTATTAATTCAAGTTTGATGTTATTAAGGTGAATCACCATCATCACTATCATAGTCTAATCGGTCATACTTTGGATCAAAGGTGTCTCTTCTTAGCATAAATAGGAGGATAACTTCCACTTCCTTGTTAGTCTCCCTTAAAAGAAGGCTACTAAGTTAATGCATGACCATAGATAGATCACAAACTAGACTTAACATACATAGGTCAAGATCACAACTCGTTTATGGTCAACTAAACAAAAAAATCTTGATTAATGAACCCCTTTTGCATCATAGTTTTATGTTCCTACATACATGAGTCAAAGTCATGGATGTTCACTTATATACTCATCTTCATAATAATCATTTGAGTGGCTGGGGGCCTAAACAATAACAACTCAAAGCAGATCAATAGCAAGTTCATTGAGTTTCAACACCATTGATTTGGAGGAAAAGAATTTTTTCATCATGTTTAAGTGTATACATTTTAGTGATAATAAGATAATAGTGTAGAACATTAAGCAAAAAGCTTTCATGGCCTGACCACTAGATCAACATTAAGAATCCAAACTAAAATCAAAGATTACAATGGCCCAATTACAATGGCCCAATTACACCATTCATGGCCTGACCACTAGATTAAAATGACTTATCAAAGTATTGAAGTTGTGATGATAATAGAAGATTGAAATTTAAATTTTGAATGTTTAGCCTTTAACTCCCCCTTCATATTATATGTCATGCCTCAGAATCAAATTTGGAAGAATTGTCTATTTATCATTATCGGAGCTTCTATAAATCATTAATATAATTCAACATATCCAACTGAAGTATCTAATAATTATATGCATCAAACTATTTCACTATAGTCATTCTCCAAAATTAATATACAATAGTGAAGAGATCAATACAATCAATACTCTATCATTGGCTCTTAACTACAAAAGAATAACAAAAAATATAAATAAAATCAAAATAAACCTGCAGATCTCTAGTAATCTCACTCCACCTAGTTCTGATCGCTTCCCTGATCTGAAATCATTAAAAGTCATATAATAAGCTAGAAAACCAAGATGTATTCCAAACTAACTAAAGCTTTCAACTCAAGGCAAGAAGAGTTAATATACATGCTCAGTTCAATCGATATAATCAATAGCATTCAATTTCATCAATGATCAATTATCATTTGTAAGGCTCACATTGATCAATAACAAAAGCAAGAAATTATTTCAATGAATCAATAGTCAATACAAGAATCAATAAATCCATAAAGTAAGACACGATCCATCAGTTCATTAATCAATATAAAAATTATAATATATAGGTGTCAATGTCATTATTTATGTCTATCTTATCTATAATTATGCATCATACATTTATAAATTATCTATGGATCCAATATTATAAATATTATCAGTGTATTTGTTAAAGCTATCAGTGCTATCAATTTATGTATGCATCAATCTATGATTTAGCAAGATAGGACATTCGGTTGTAATATGGTTGTTTCATCCTTTTATATGTTTATTCATATCTTTATATCATATCATCATCAATATCATTATTATTTTCATTACAGGTGGCTTTAGATAATCATTAAGAGTCGTCATTCTCTACTCGTCAGTGTAATTGGTCATCAATTATAGACTATAACTGGGATAATATCACAAACGATCTTTAAAGGAAAGCCCGTCGGCCCACTCTCTTGTGTAGGGTATTAATATTATAAGAGTCAACATGTATTAATTATAGTAATGACAGCCAATCTTCCCTACTTTTATTGCCAATGCAATATTTAAAAAATTGCTATAAAATCAATACATTATCTTATAGCTTAAAAAATCATTACTTTCATTTCACCGAATAAAAATTAATAATATTACAGTCAAAATATCTGTATAATATATACCTATCATATACAAAATGTTATTGATAAAAATTCAATAAATTAGGAGAAAATATTTTGCATCAATTTAGGAGAGAAAAATCCATTAAACTCAAAATCATTGAAAACTAAAATAAGATTTGAATTACTTTCAACGATTTAAAAAAATCTCTAAACAAACTTGATGGACAAACTTAAAAGCCACTTCACTCTCCTCCCTCTCTCTTCCTTCCTCTCCCTCTTCCTTTCCTTCTTCTCATGCAAGCCAGCCGAATGAGTGAGGGAGAGACGGTGGAGAGAATTTAATATATATAAAAATGATATTAGTGGCCTAAGGCGCCATCACTCAGACCCAATGCCACAACATTGCATGCCAAATTTAGAGTTGCTGTAGAATAGAGATGCAAATCTGTAGCAATTGTTTTTGATGCCACTGTGCTCTCAAACCTAACGCTGTTGCGCTCTAGTTCAAATAAAAATTCATTTTTTTTACACGTTTTATTTTTTGGGTTACCAAATTATAAACTTTTAATTTCTTTTTTTCTTAGGGTAATTTGTTTTGTTTTGTTTTGTTTTTCATGTTTGAGGGCCAATAAAGCCAATAACTCTTGTTGGGAATGGAATTGGAGTAGTTCCATTCCACTTTTATGCCACTTAGTTTTTATTTACAATATTTTCTTAGTTTTTGTTTAAATTTCAGACAATATAATATGATTAATAATTTAGATATTTTCTTGAATGGATTAAAGAATTATAGTGATTTGATGAAAATTTGAGAGTGAAAACTTTAGGGTTGTGTGCTTGGTGGATAATTCTGTTCTTTGGGATCTTCTTTATGGAAGACCTAGGTATCTTTCATTAACTTGCTAATATCTCTCCCAACTCTCCTAACTTCTTATCCTACCTTCCTAGGATTAAAATATATATTTTCTTTCTATTTTACCCAAAAAAAAAAATTCTAATGAATTGGCCAAACTAGGCTAATACTTAACCTAGTATTACCTTACCTCCACCACCCCGCTTGGCTCTACACCAAATATTTTAGATCTAATTTCTATATATCCCTCCAACAATTCTAAGCCTTTCTTGTCCTTAGATACACCATTAGAACCTTCCCCCAATTCAATATCCCAAGACTAGCTAAAATCAGCTCAAAATAGGCACTTTGACCAAATATCGTTACACACCCCTAAAAATTTTCAAACTCCATAAAAAATAACACTACAAAAAATATCTCTTAACATTCCCCTAACCCTTAAATTTGGATTCATGTCCTAAATTTCCCTCCATTCCATAATGTGAAACATAAAGAGGGAGTTTTAGGATTGGATTCTCTATAGCCCTAACCGACCCACTTCCTATGTGTAAAACTTTAAATAAAATTCTTTTAAACATTTAAGAGTGATGAATGCATCATTAATCTCCTAGTACAAAAAGAAATACCCTTGAACCAACCCTTCCAATGCTAGGTTTGATACCTTTGCTTTGAGAGTGTGTATCACCTCCAATTATTCCTTAAACATACATTGAAGGTCATCAATTACCTATCAAGGTTCCTTAACCATGGCAATAATGGCATCGGATCAATCCTAAGCATCATAACACTAGACATCGAAATGGATTTTTTATATGTTTAACATAAATATACCTCACCATTATCTAAGCCCCTCAATCCCTTATTTTGTGGCTTACTAGGAAAGGAAAGAAAGGAAGAGGAGAGGAGAGGAGAAGGAGAGAAGAAGAAGAAGAAGAAGAAGAAGAAGAAGAAGAAGAGAGAGAGAGAGAGAGAGAGAAGACAGAGGAAGCTCTCCGAGGCTTTTCTATTTGTTGCTTATGTAGAAAAATTATTTTGCTCATAGTAAGTGATCTCTAGTCTACTTATATTTTCAATGATTATGATTTTAGTATATTTCTCCCTCTTGAATCTAGTGAAAATATATTATTTCTTATTTTATTAATCTTTTACTGTGTAACTTTTAATATGTGACATGTATCCTTATTATAAGCATTTTGACTAGTTTATATAGAAAATTTACTGGGTAGATTGATAGTTATGATTTTTTAAAGAAAGTGAATAATATATTGATTGTCATGCATTTCATACACGATTTTAATGCATAGAGAAAATGATATGATTTATATATGATAAATGTTGCATTTACATTTAAGCAAGAAATGCTAGCTGTTAACACTATTTATACGGTTTAGCTCTTAAAATATAATATCATGTACAAGAGGGTGGGCTGACAAGCTTTTCTTAAAGTAAAAGTTTATGGTGTTATCCTGCATATTAGCTAGCATGTAACTAACTGATTTATTTCATTGATGGGTAGAGAGTGACGACTCTTACTGATTTATTAAAAGTCACCTGCGAAATTAATTTAAGATTTATGAATGATAATGTTAAGATAAAGACTGAGACCAATTGGCTAATTGTTAGGGTTAAAAATGTTAAAAATATCATATTAAAGTTGGATGTACTACCTTGTTGAAATCATATACATATGTATACGTGATAATATTTCATGATATGATAGATATCATTAGGGGCGGAACTCCTTAGAGGGGGGGGGGGGGGGGGGGGGGGGGGCAATTGCCCCCCCTCAAAAAATTAAAAAAAAATGATTATATGGTTTTTTAGATAAATTTGCCCTTATTTATTCATTTTTTAGTCTTTATTCCAAGAGTTTTTAGGCAATTGCCCCCCCCCCCCCCCCCCCCCTAAAAATTTTAAAACACTATGATATATAGGTAATTGCCCCCAACAAATAGTAAAGAAAATTCATCATTGAATTTCAAAAATATCCTTCAAACAAAAATTTGTTACGGGGGCGCTGCCCCTTGACGCCGCGACCTGACCGGGCAGGTCGAACCCCGCCAGGGGGCGCTGCCCCCTTGGACCCTCGACTTATATGCCTTATAAGTTTGCCCTGTGGGTCTCCGAAAGGATTCTACTCGTGGGGAACAAAATGTAAAGGGTACGACCGTACTATCCCGTAGGACAAAACGATCGTAGACCTTTACACTTTACACAAGTAGGCCAATGGAAGGGCAGATGGGATTATATATATGATTAACCATAGAGGATAGAGGCTTTCGCCTACACACCCCGATGGGTAATAATATGCATAACCCAAGAGTCACGAGATTTCCCCCATCCGATACATCAGCTCGAACGGAGTTTATTTGATGTGGGGATCGGTCTCCCACAGGCGCAAGCCCCCATGGTTAATTATATCTTAGACCTTGGCCTAAGAAAACTCTCGATTAAGGACGCTATATTATTCTCTCAAATGGATTTGGCGCGTAGGAAAAATTTCTAGGATCTTCCTAGTCAAGGGGAAAAGATAAGCTCAATTTGGTTATTTCAACATACACGGATCACATAAGCACTCAGCCGGTCAAACTAAAGGAAACTGGAAAAAGAAATCACTTCATACCACATGCGTGAGAGAAAGATGGAAGCGGCTCCATCCATGTGACGCGAATAGGCAAAGTTTATAGCCCCAGAAGGAGGAGGAGCTTACCCACCGATGAGGCGTACTACGAGACACCGATAGTAGTAGCCTTGAGCCCTAAATCTAAGGTGGGTTTAGCGTTACACACAACACTAAAACCCGTGTCCTAACTAATGCCTCCTGGTCTTATATCCTGCCTGAAAAGGAAAGCCAGCTAAAACCACCTAATCGTATAAAATCCATGCTGTCCAGTCTTATGAAAGATGGGTGGGTGGCTCAGGTTTTTTGGAATTTGAGGCCGACATCTAGAGAGGTTCCTAAATGGCCTCGTACTCATGAATGGTGCTATGCTCCTAAAACTAATGCAATTAAATTTTAATTTTAATTGGTCACTAATGCAATGCGTGCTGATTGAAGTATCCAAATTAGAAATGTATGAGATTTTAAAAAAACTTATAAAAATAATTTTTTAGAGAGGACAGGCTTCCCCAGGTTCAGAACCTCATCCTCATAGGTCGGATTATCTGAACTCTACCCTCAGGCGGCGAAGTGTCGAAACAAGGAAGAGAGAATGCACCAGTATGCATGCGACCCCAGACGATTCCGGTTGTTCCCTAAATCATTATCTTTCTATATTATTTAATTCTTAAATTTTTAATTTTAATTACGAGTAGAAGAATTTTATCCCTAAAGAGCCTAGCGAGTCAAACATACACACGCAAGAAAGAAACTTATGAGAATCATGCCATTTTTATTACGCAAACAGGTAAGAAAATCATCATATCACAACCACAGAAAAGAGTGTCCAAAGTCCATGGCAAATGCCATACAATATACATCTCAGAGTACAGAAAAGTAGTGGTGGCCAGGCTCCACCGACAACAACCTGGATTCTAATCCTATAGAATGACGCAAGTTTTTTAAAATGAGGCATTTCTATATCTTGATCTTCATCTTCTAGTCCTTCTGTGGATCGCCCTCTTTTAGTCTTTTCATAGTATACCGCCAATAGGATACCCAAATGAAAAGAAATTCCCCGTGAAGGGACTTTCTTTTCCCTTTGGATCCCTAATCTTCTATTAAAATGCCCCATTTTAGAAACTTTCACAACTCTTGACATTAAATACATTACATCAGGATTATAAAAAAAATCTAGACTCTTCTGCAGGGTTATCCTAAGAAATTAAAATCAATCATCCCAAGCAGTTGTATATATGAAATTAAAGTACTCAATCCAGCCACACTTGGCCATGCTCTTATTTATTTGGGGGGCTAAGAAGCTGAAGCACCTGTAGCAGTTATTTATAATTTATTTATTTTTAGCCCCCTTTATAGGGCTGTATGAGCATGGCCACCTACAGAAAACATCGTCAATATCAAAATCGTCCCTAACTTATGGGTAATCTGTCATCATCACATCATAGAAACAATACAGTAAATAAAATCATTACAGAAATCAGCACAGAAAACTAACACAAGTACACTAACACAAACAACACACGTGCCACATACAAGAGCGCTCACATCACAGAAGTAGAAAGAAAGAAAACACCGGCCTAACCTAAAGCTAGAAGTCGTGTTCTAATCAAAATAAAATCTAAGTGTGTGTAGGCTGTGTGGTTTTAGGTGTATCCTACATGGGATGATTTAGTCAAAGTTATTTGTAACTTGATTTGTAGAAGGTTAGAGGGATGTTTTAGTTTAAGTGTAAGTATTAGTAATTTAGGATTGATTTTAGGAATTTTATTTTAGTGTTTGGTTGATTACTACCTTTGTTGCTCACCGAAGCCGTGAGGTTTATTTCACCCTCCTTGGGGCTAACTTAATAGCCTCGTAGGCCTGGGTTACCCAGTAGTAACCAACTTTGTTGAGTCATTTTAGTTTATTGGCAATTAAAAGGAATGTAGATTATGTGATTTATTATTGATTAAGGAGTTTGTTGATTGATTTTAGAGGGTTAGTTAATGATTTGATTAAACTTTGATTCAGTTATTAGACTATGAGATTTTGGGTTGTTGAATTTTCTAATGAGTTTCTTATACTTAGTTAATTGAGTTCTAATTCATTAATGTTTAATATTAGAGAAATTTGGAATTAGGTATATAGTTAATTAAAAGATAGTTTGATTAGAGTTTTAGAGGTCACTTTATTTGACGAGTTTTAATTTGGATTTGATCTCTTGATTTATCTCTCATCCTTAAGCTTAGTTTGTGAATGAGTGATTAGTGAATTCATTAGACTTAATTTAGGTGTGTGTTTAAGCTCCTTTTTTTTAATGTGATGATCATAGTTTGATTAGGAGGTGATTAAAATATAAGCCAAATTTAGTTCAAACTTATGTTCAAGCTTTATTTTTTTTAATAGTTATATTAGTTAGGGTTTAATTAGGAGTTAGATCTCTTTTTATACCTTTGACCTCTTACTAATTTGTTAGGGGTTTTAATTATAGATTGATTGTTATTAATGATTAATTAAACTTAGGTACTACTATACTAACCCTATGGTGAGATGTCACTACATTCTCTATGTTTCAATATCTCTATCCTAAAGGGAGCATGCATCCTACGTCTATGTTATCTAAGACTTATCCTTAAGTTTTTGTCCTTAAGTGTTACTAGTGTTGTAGGATGAAAATGAATCTATTTCTAACCCTTTGGACATTCGTACATGTTGACGGGTTTAGGGTTCTAAAAGAAAAAAATAAAAAAAAAATTCTAATGTAATTGAAGTTACTACAAGGTCCTAACGTTGGGGAGCGTACAACCGATGGGGCTCCTAAGGGGCTATCTAAGTTTTAAGGAAACTTACAGCACCGGGGGCTATGACCCGATGGCTCCGCCCGTAGCACCCCCGCCGGAATGAATGGGGCGACTGATTTACTTAGTTTAGGCTCCTTCGTCTAGTGCTCCAAAGTTCCTTCCCCTTTTATTTTCCCAAAAGTACCTCGCAAAGCATAGATAAACAAAGGAAAGGGGGTATTAGAGCACAATAATATTAATTGTATGAATGATAAAATATTATAAAACATTAACGTACCTTGTTCTTATCGGGCTTGTATACCGGTCGAGCCACCTGCGCCCTTGAATCTCTAAATTTTCTAAGCACTTTGCCACATTTTATCTCAAAACACAAGTTATAAGAGTTGCAAGAAGATAAAGAAAGGGGTAAAGAGGAAAGGAGAGCTACCACATGTTTTACACATAGGATTCTAACAAGTGGAAAAAGAAAGAAACATATTTAGAAAAATGAATGTAAGCATCTTATTGTTGGGCGTGTCTTCTCTAAACTAAATATGCCCATAACACATCTTTTACTCTCATCGAAGCTAAACACAAATGAGAGAAAAGAGATTTTGATGCTATTTGCACTTCCCACGATTTGAACAAGCGTTTAGAACACTCAGCCCTATTGCCCACATCATCTATATATATAAAAACTCAAAATGATGGAAAAGAAACAAGCTTCAAAACTAGAACTCAAAAAAGACTTTTCCACTTTGAATTCAAACATACCTCCACTTCGCATTTATCTAAGACCGTCTTTAAAATCAAATACAAGTGAAAGAAAGAAGACTCAATCCATTAAAATTCGTTCCATTCCAAGAAAACTCAAAGAAACTTTCAACGCCAAATCCCTCTCAAATGCCAAGCCACTTATAACATTCTCAAGCCCCAAACAAAAAGTTTGCAAAACCTCAAAGCAAAGTGACACACAAAACTTTTCAATATAAAATCTACTACAACCCCTTCTAAACACAAGAATGAATTCTTTCATCGTGGGATATTCAAGAAAATTCTCTAACAAGAAAGCTTCGCAAATCTTCTTGTTATAAAACATCCACAAAAAAACATATCATAAAACTTCTCAATACAAAACAACTTACAAAGCCTCTTTTTGTTTTAGTTTTCAATAATAGATAATCTCATAAAACTTTCCAACATACTTAATTTTACCAAAAGCAATAAGAAGTACCTCAAATAACAATTTACTTTACTCATGCAAAGAGATAATCCACCATCCTTATTTTCAAGTCAACCATACAACACAAGCTAGTGCAAAATAATCCTCCCAAGAACTTACAACCATCAAGTAACTAAGTGTAAGAAACATGCTTGTGAAGTTCACATATAAAGTTTTGAGCATATGCCAAATCACTCCCCATACTTCCACCAAAGCTATCTTGATACAACATGTATATTTTGAGAATGAAAGCTAAAGTCACATTTCATGGAGACAATGCTCCTCACATTCAAGACACATGAAAAACTCTCCAACACTTCTAGACTTATGCAGACTCACCAAAGATATATTAACAAACACACTCTCCAACATAACCGCATCATTCCAAGTTAAATCCGAAGCATGTCCAAAAATTAGAACATAAGGCAACACAAGAGTAGCTTTCCAACACGAAGTAAATTACAAGGCTTTCCAATATAAAACAAATCTGAGCAACTTTAAACATAGAGCAAATCTCAGATTTTTCTACCACAAATGTTTTGCAACAATTCTCGAAGTTCACCAACAAGTTTTTGATATAAAGCGACTCTTAGAGCTTACCAACAAATTTCCAACATTCTCACTCCATGCCATTAAGGATTCAAGAGAAGTTTTAATCCAAATTTGTAAACATGCATTTTGTGTCAAATATGTGAAAACGATACTTTGGAAGGTGATAAATAAAACTTTTCAACATGAAGCAAAATCATAGAATTTTTCAACATAGAGCAACATGCATTAAGGCAAACTTTAAAACTTTCCAATATAAAATATTCTCCCTCATTAAAAAAAAACTTTTAAAGCTCTTTTTCACATAAAGCAGATTCTAGTCTTCTTCCCATAAATTTTTACCTCTCATGTTATATGTTACCAAAGATTTTTTTTTTAACAAGGGACTCATAAACCTCCCAACATGAAGCTCATAACCCCTTTCAAAGCTCAAAGAGAACTATTCAATATAAAACATGCAATCTCTCAAAATTTAAAGAAAAACACATATGTAATTACCCAACCTTCTTTAATGCCATCCATGAACGGAAGAGAGTAAAATCCCAAGGCACAAGACCTTTCAAACTTGATACCTATATCGAATGTATTTTAGAAAAGAGAATGGAATTCCTATATCATTGCTTTGCTCCAAAACTCAAGCGAAGAGATGCATAATTTCTTTCCAATGCCACATGACATGCTATCAGATACTCCAAGAACACTTTTGATCCCAAATTCGTAAGCTTGCTTTAGTACTAAACATACAACTTTGCACAAAGTGTTTCAATCGATATCAACTACATTTCTTCAAACCAGCTCATGATATTAACTACAAAACTCTACCAATCATGCTTTATTCTTTCATGCTTAAGATACAAGTATGTAAGGTAGACTTCGACACGTCATTTGCAAGAAATCTAAGCTTCGCAAAGAAAAGAGGATTTCAAATCTCATGCTCAAATAATTTCAAGAAAATGATGTTTGCTTTCAAGAGCCATTGGTGAGCTTTAAAGAAGAAGAGAAAAAATACATGTTTGAAATTCCATTTCTAAAATGTATAGAAATCTTTCTCTTGAGTACACATTTAAATGTTTGGACCATGGCAAGATTTAGCAAATGAATCGTACCGGCATTGCCATAAATATATATATATATATATATATATATATATATATATATATATATATATATATATATATATATATATATATATATATATATATAAAACTCTTAGATCAAATATATTCTCAAAGCATTAGACAATGTTTGATTGGAATCACTAAGCACATTTGTTAACTTCATGAGTCGCGATTACTTAAGAAAGCTATAAATAAATATACAATTTATTTTAGATTTTTTTTTATTTGTAAGTCTCTAGATATATGTTTAAAAGCCTCCATGAGAACAAATTATAATATAAATCGTCGATACAAGCCACAACAATTATAATTTCCTTTTATCTACATTTCATCGAATGGCTAGTATGTGTGGCATATAAACTAAGGCATAAGAAATAGTGTATAATAAAGAGAAGTTGAAGCTATCTCATCTACACTTAAGAGAATATGAAATATCATCATTTTTTATATATTTTCTTCTCTAACTTCTAAATAATGCATTAGAGAAACTTTCACATGAAGGAGATCATTGCATAGAGCTTCAATATAAGCAAAATAAATATGACATTTCTTTGGGGCATTATCCCAAACACTATGAGTGCATACCTTTATAAAGGGACAACATGGCTCCTTAGGATTCTTCATCATTTACACCTAAAACTCTAAATCATATGACATGTCTCAAGAACAAATTTCACTTAGCAATTATTCATTCTCAGACATTGTGACAAGATTAATTATGCAAGCCATCATAAAATCTAACCTAGAGAGTAAATACACTTATTAGGAATCAAGAGGATTAAAGGTATAATGACATATACATCATGAGAATGCCATCCACATTTCATTTTAAATCAAAATAAGCCTTGCATCTTGCTAGCAACTAAACCATTCACAAGTCTTCAAATTGGAATAAATATTAAAACCAAAGTGGAAGAAGAAGCCTAAGAGAGGAAGAAGATTATAGATGAAGAAAGAAATTAAGAGAAGAAAAAAAAATGGAGAAGAAGAAAGGGAAGAAGGAGGAGAAGAAGAAGAACAAGAGAAAGAAGGAAGAAGAAGAAAAGAAGAAGAAGGAGGAAGAAGAAAAGAAGAAGAAGAAGAAGGAGGAGGAAGAAGAAAATAAGAAACTTACCTTGCAAGAGAGAAAGGGGAGAGGGCTAGGGCAGGGAGGCGGACAAGAGAGAGGTCGTGAGAGAGGGGGGAGCTCCGTCTGGGTGATTCCGAACGGGAGAGACGAGAGGGAGAGGGGTTTCGCACCTTGTCTTGCGAACCGAGAGAGACGACGAGAGAGAGGGGAGGCAAATGAGTGTGTTCTCCCTTGCAAATGGGGGAGAGCCGAATAGATATCCCTCTCCCAGTTGTCTGCTACGCACACGAGACTGAAGTGACGAGCCGCAGAAATCATCTGTGCCGCGATAAGATTTTCTGCCCGCGATAAGGTTGCGGGCGATCTCTGTCGAAGCCGCCAAAGTCAAATAAAGGGGCGGGAAATGCGGCGATAATATTTAAAATTTAGCCGTTAAATTTAAACTGATAAATGGTAGCTAATTCGAGTCCGAATCGAGTTCGATTCGACTCGATTTTAGTCGATTCGAGCTCAGTTTATTTTGATTAAAAAAAATTGGGCCTGAATCGACACTAATTCGAGTCAATTTAAACTCGACGAGGCTCCCTCGAGTTGATCGAGTTTAATTAAAATTAGTCGGGTCCGATCCGATTCAATTCAAGTTTGATTTGAGTTCAACCAGGTCCAATCGAGTCAATTTTAGCAAAAATTGAGCTTAATTGAACGCAATTGAACACGAATCAATATCGATTTGAGTCAAATTAGGCTCGACGAAGCTCCACCGAGTCGATCGAGCATGCTCGAGGGAAAATGAACCAAAATCGAGGTCAACATGCCCCCCCTGAAAATTAAGGCTGGTTCTGCCCCTGGATATCATATACATGATTTAAGATAATTATAGCACTAGCATACGATATAAAAATAACAGATATGGCATGTGCATGATAAGGATAGATTGAATGTTAACAGGATTGATTGATTAACATGATTGACATTCAGCTAGACTAATAGAATGCTGATTAGAACATGTGATATATGATAAGGAGATGATTGATATGTAATGGTAAGATTGCATATTAATGATATGATATATAAGATATTATTTCTATTAACTTCTCCAGGTTCTTATAGACATGTGCTTACTATTTCTTATTGATGCATTAACTTCAGTCATAGATATTAATTACTTGCTGGGTTATGTGCTCATTATATGATTCTTATATGTTTTCAAAAAAGGGTCATGATCTTATAGAATGAGGTGATTCTTGGTTGTCGGTTGGAGTTTCCTTATGCGTCGGTTGGCCATTCGTTTCTCTTATAGTCATGGTGTACTTATCATAAAAAACTATTTATACTTACTAAGCATCATAACTATTATAAATATATTATTTTGGGTTTAGAATAATGTAAACATTAAATGAATAGTAATGTATTTATATTTTCCATTTTTATGCAATTCAACTTTGTTCGATTTGTAAAATGTTTAGAAAAATGCAATTCTTCTGACATTAGATCTTTGCGCATCATAGGAAGTCTACCTATTATTCAGACACCATGAAAGAACTCATTGTGAAAGGATCATCTAATCCCTCAACCTCCACCTTATTCTAGTTAATCTTCTCTAGTTAGGCTACTCCTTATATTATTGACTTCTCAATTAGGCTCTTTCATTCATCACACATTATACACGTGTTTCCTAAGCACAACCCTTAGTTATTGGGCCAATAACATCTGTATTTTTATCCTCATCTTCATTACTTCTAGAGTAGCCCGCTTCACTAATTTTTGGTCCTCACCTTTGTTAGGTCGACCCTTTAACTTTTTTCTTTATAGTCTTAACAAAATCCCTTCTCATTATTTTCTTCTCCTGGGCTTATAAAAGCCACACATCATTCCCTTACATTTTTTAATATTGTTAGGTCCCATAATACCATCATAAGAAACTATAATTTAAAGCTCGAGTACGCACAAAAGTATCATTATATAGTTCATCTAAGATTTGATGATGCCTTAATTGTGATACCTCTCTCTCAACTAATAGGTGATATATTTACGCATTGAACCATTCTTTTGGATAGTGAAGGGTGCCAAAAATTTATGTTTTGGTCATTCTAAAGGTATAACCTATGCTTGCACTTCGATATGAGGGGAAATTTTGGATTCCTAAAATTTTGCCTAAATTTGTTATTATAGAATGCAAAAAAAAGGATCAGAATTTATTCACTGAAGATTTCATAATATGTGTATCAATGAATTTGCAAAAGTCAATTGAGTCAAATGCACCTTATTAGAGAGGCTTTCACCACTTGTCATTACATTCAAAAATCAAGTGTCAGCGTTCACATAGATACACTTGCTTTTGTCAGACAATAGAACATGATTCTAATGTTCTCTATCACATATAAATTCTTTTCACCATGATCCTACTAACTTGCCATTGTTTATCATGTGACCATCCCTTGTGTAGAAAGAAATCATGCAATAGCTTCAATAATTATACTCTAACTACCCACACTCAAATCATTAGCAAATCAAATGATCAACGAGTAAGTATTTAATTAAGCTTATTAAGTTCCATGTGGACCATTCTATATGACACCTTTATAGTCGAACTCCTTGACCATGAGCGGTTCACCTACATTCATGATTGACTATTAGGGGAGGATGACATGTATATTCACCATATTTGAAAGAAGAAAGAGAATTGAGCAAAAGAGACCTTTTGAGATATTAACTCAAAGAAAGAAAGGGATTATGTTATTAAGAGCTTGTAATTCTCCTAATTTTAACCCTTAAGCTATACATTTTATTTATTAGTTGTATATGTAGGTTAAAGTGACTGAACTAACTAAATTAGATCTTTTATTTGTGCTGCCATTACACATTTCCCCTTAAATTTTAGCTTGCAAGAGAGAGCTTTTGCTGTGGAACAAACTGATTAGAAGAAGTTTAATTTTTAGTACTTTCTTGAACTATCGAGAAGAATAATAAAATTCTTTTGTATTCGCACCAGTCACATAATTTCTCATTCCTTTCAAAGAACAATTGCTTTACTAATCCATAGTCACCGAACATTTTTCACTTGACATATAATCATCACTTGACATTTAACATCATCTAATGGCTACTATCCTCAAACATTCTATGTTTGATATCCATCATTATTTGTCATTCAAGTTCAATCAGCATCCATTGCCAACTCTAACAACTTCAAATTTCCTTCGCTACCATTGTAAGAGGTACCTTGCATAATTCAAATCTCATTAAATTGTATTTAAGCACTTCCTTATTTTGGAGAAAAGACATTCAATTATAACTTAGAACTACATATAGTAACATAATTTCAATTGAACATGGCCTTCTAATATTCATTTTTTATAAATTTCTATGTAAAATTTTTTATCTATTATATGTTGCATTCAACATATAATAGATGTACATTTTTTGTTTGAAATGAAATGACCATTTTTTTGCTATTTCTATAAATATTCTTCAATGCACCAATACATAAGCTTAGACAAATGGGAAATGTAAATTTATATGGATATTAAGTACTCAACTATGATTCTTATTCGAATATAATTGCCTCTTATTGCTAGTTGCATTCCTTCTATTCATTTCAATCACATAAACTAATAACCCAACAATAATTATTGTATTTGAAAAATCAAACCTTATATATTTTGAAGAATCATTCTTCTTTCTTAAATTTCAATAATTCAACCCTTTCAACTTCTCCAAACCCTCTTGCCTAAAAAAATTGTCCCCAGCTAAGATTGAGCAAGCAACTTATAGCACAATCCAAACTCCTTTTGGCGAATCCTTGTTGCTTACCTTCATTTTTTAGATTTTCACTTGGTCCTAAGAGACTAATTTAAGTGTCATGCAAAAATTTTTTTAAATAATGTATGAAGTGAGGTAAGAGGAAAATGTTGTTTAGATGAGAGAAAGAGGGATAAGGAAAAAATGATATAAATGTATAATCATAGTGGAATTTCATACTAAAAAAACTTTTAAGAGAACCGGGGGTGCAAGACCTCTCACGTCCCAAGCTGTTCTTAATCAATTTAGGTATTTTTGATAAATTTCTATTCAATCTTAAAAAATCAAGTTTAGCACACTTATAATCTTATACATGTAATTTAAAATTTAAAGACATAAAATTATTAAGCTTTTAGTCCTTAAGAAAGTCAGTATCACAAGTTAATCTAAATAAACTTCTAGAGTCAATTGTAAGTATTAACAAAAAATAAAAAAAAGTTATTAAAATATAATTTTGCTATAAAAGTAGAGAGAGTCGCCTTAGATGATTTGGCCAAATAAAACGTCGGCCTTCTGATGACATAATTAGGAGCTAGATGTACTAGATTTGGCCTATATTAAAAGAGGTAGAGGTAGACCTAAAAAGACTTGGTTAGAAAATATTAGAAATGATTTTTTTTTTATTAGATTTAAATGAGAATTTGACTCTTATTAGCAATTCATTCTCATACCAAGGTTAGGACACAATAAAGAAAAATTATTCATGTAGCCAACTCCACATAGTTGGATAAAGGTTTGATGTTGTTGTTGTTGTTGTTGTATAAAGGCGGGGTTATTAGTAGAGTGGATCATTCTCATACCATGGTGTTCTCTCAAGGGAAAAGAAATTTTATGGGTGAATTCACACGAGAAAGTTTAGGTTATATAATGGAGCTCAACTAGTAAGAATTTTATGCAACGAATATTGGGTTACATAATATACTTTTTTCATGCTAATAATATGAATTTAAATTATCATAAGAAAACAAAATCAATTCACCTCAAGAGTTTTTAAAAACTCATAAAATTGAAGACAATTCTATCCCAAGAAAAGCTCCTTTTGCTGAAAACAAATTACAACTAAAATTATTCCCACCACACTTCATTATTATTCTAAATTTGATAATGTTAGGAAATTTTAATTTGATATTAATGGCTTAAAACAATTATAGATAACTATTTTAGGATTGGAGAACTTGCTTAAGGTTTATGGTGATATAGTGAGGAGTTTTGAAGGGTATGATGAAGGGAAAGTCATGACTAGCTTAGTCTAGTTAATGTAGTTTAACTCTTTATGGAATTTTTTTAATGAAGGAAAAAATAAAGAGAAATAGATGTATAGGATTAACTTAGGATAACAAATAATGATCTAGAACCATTGATAGATTTTTATAAGATTTAAGGGCTTATATAGGGGTGGAGAATAAGATTATTTGCAGAGGAGCCTAATCTAGGTCAAGGGTTACCATGTAAGGCTTGGGTTGATTCTTATAATTAAGTTGTGGATGGATAGACTTGAGAGATAGTTGAGTTATAGATGAAGATTCTAGATAGGTTTGAAATATAAAATTAAGAAGACTAATAATAAGCAGAAAATATAACTAATAAATTTCACTAATGTTGGTCAATTTAGACCACAAAGCTCTAATAAAAGTGAATAACTTTCTCCAAAGTCCTTTTATCATTCCAAAGCTAAAATATTTCATTGAATTTTATCCCTATTTATAAGAACCAATTTAACTCTTTAGCTACTTTCATTCAAAAAAAAAAGATATAAATTTTTTAGAGAAATAAGGTGGGTGGCAATTAAAGAAGATGTTAAACACCTTCATTAATTTATTTTATCTTCCAACACATATTAAATGGGTAGGTACTCCGAAATGAAAGTCAAATTTCTAGATCATAAATCTATAATTTAAAAGTTAAGACTCGCAATTTAAATATTTCTTCATGAGTGGGCTCTTGTGGTGTACTTTGATTAGGCTTTTACTTTAACACTTCCCAGAGCTCTTGCTTGAGATTTTATTAGTTGACTATTAGCTTTATTTTCTCGATCAATTGGTGCACTACATTGATTAATCTTTTAATTTTTTTAATAAATTCTAGCAAGCTAATGGCCTTAAAAAAATTTTGTTGGCAAGGAATTGTATAAAAATGCCCACCTTACTAATGGAGTTGGAAAAATTACATCTTATGGGTAGAGAAGGCTAGCATCCTTAACCATGATGTGCCCATTATGCCACGAAGAACTAAAGGCTATTAAGAGTCATTTGCTCTAAAATAATATGAAACACCCTTAGAAAGATCATGATTTTCAATCTGGAGGGCATGATTATGCCATGGCAAAGTTTAGTCAAGTAGTACTATATCACTCAACTAACTAGTGTGGTGTTTCTCTCATTCATACTTGAAGGATGGGTAGCAATCCCCAATGAAAGGGGGATACTTCTCTATAAAGGCATCCAGTTACACCTTGGACATTAAGGTGCAAGTGAATTGAGGAAGAAGTTAATGAACAATGGAGCATTTCATTTGGACTTAACTTACATATTATCACAATGTTTGGGATGAGAAAGGTAGAAGGCAAGAATTAAGGATTGATCATGCTATCTTGTCCTCCATCGCCCACCCTTATTTTTATAACCACAGAAATAGTGAGGAATTATGGGATGGCTCCCTTAAGAAATTAAAAAGCCACATTCTACACCCCCCACCCCTCCCCCAAAGATTGACGTGATGCTCGTCATCATTAATTACTCTTCTAAGGATATTTAAACATCCATAAAAACTAGGCTTGATTGATTTAGTATTTTGCTACCAAAAACTTTAGCCTCTCTAAATTCAGGTGAATCCACCATGGATACACCCATTAGTCATATAGGCAACAAGCATCGCTGACCCTTTAATTATTATGGAAAGATATATACCAAATGACAAAATTTAATATTACAAGAAAGACCTCCAATAATGGAATGAACTAATTCAAAGTCATTTGGTTTCTGGAACTTTCTTGAACCATAGAGAAGAATTATGCAATTCTTTCATGTTGACAATCACCCAAAATTCCATTCTTTCTAAAGAACGATTATTATGACATCTCAATCATTCAACATTTGTTGCTTGACATCTGGTTATCACTTGACGCTTGACATCAATTAATGATAGTTGTCCTTAAACATCAAATGTTTGATATCCATCATCAACTAACATTATCCAATATCCAATATCACTAACTCTAACACCTCCAAAATTTGGGGCAATCATGCCCAATTTCATTAAAAATGGAAGGGTTACAAAATGGATTAATATAGCAGATTTGCGAGAAATACTTAAAAATTTACAAAAAGCTGATAGAAAACTAATACAAAAATTAAAAAAAAGATAAATCACCCTAAAAGAAGGAACACCCCCCCCCCCCCCCCCCCTAAAAGAAGCCTTTCAACTAATGAAAGGCTCAAGCAACCACAAACTTCAAAACACATCTACAGGCCAAGTCCAAAGCATCCTCTGCTTCAAAAATCAGCCTCTGAAACTAAACAACTGTTTTAGTCCAGGTTAAAAAAATTGCTCCAAGAAAACATCCATATCCAAAAAATTTGGCCAGCTACAACCCAAGCACCCTACACTAATAGAGAGCCACACCTGAAACTTAATAAGGAAAATAAATTAAAGAAAATTTACAAAACAAAAAACCCTTAACTCTTGGACTCAAATTGGAGGATCCTATATAAATACAACCCAACCAATGACTGAAATTAAAATTCTTCACCCTAAATAAATGGGTTCAATAAAAAAAATTACTAAATATATGGTTGCTAGAGACGGCCTTCCAAAGTAGAGACTTGGTTGCCGAACCTTTCATTTAAGAGGTAAAATTGAGAATCCAAATCATCATCATCCCAAAATCATAATAACAAACCAACCAAATCGCCCAATAACCCAAACACCTCAACATTAAACACATTACCTAACCAAATGCTTAATATCATGAAAAAAATTCTAAGAAGAAATTTTGCCAGGATAGCATTCTTAATAAGCATGCATGTTGTAACAAAACAATAATGCTTACTTGAAAAACCTCCTATTATTCCTTTCTCTCTATAAAGAATATATAGAATAACAAGTAATCAGATAAAATAAAATTTTGGAATTCTTATCTAGATTAGAGGTCAGAATAAAATCAAACACCTTAATCAAAGTGTGTCTAAGCATAAAATAAGTCAAATCATGCACTAAATTAGAAATAATGCAAAAAGAGAAATCACATTTAAAGAAAAGATGATTATGATTTTTCTCAGCATTATTACAAAGAATACAGGTAAGAGGAACATTCAAATTCCTCTTAGTAAGAATATCAACAACTTTTAGACCTTTCAATATACCCATCCAAGCAAAATAAGGAAATCTCATCTCATACCTCTTATGCCAAATAAAGGAGCACCACTCCACCTTTTTTTAAACCATCATAGAAGGAAGCATGAAACATCTTAAATGAAGGAAGAGGCACCCCACTCCAAGAGATGTTAGAAATCTTTTGATTTAATATGGGAATAGCAGAAACAGTCGAAATAACAATAGTAGAAAGATAATCTGGAAAGTTCCAGCAACTAGATATAATTTAATCCCCAACAGTACCCTTATCCAAATAAGAATCAGGATTGAAACCAATCCGTTCATGAAGAGCTCTTCCCCCACACAAAGGAAGTCAATAAAGACAAAGAGGACTATTAGGAGAAATATTAAAAAGAACCTTGCTTTTAATATTTCTAGCAATAGAACTTGTATTCTTCCAAAACAAAGAGTCTTTTTGTGAAAAGGGCTTCCGAAGGGAGATATACTTGTACTTAATCCAGCTACCCAAAAGACAAGTACCATTTAAAATATGCAAAATAAGAGAACAACTGAAAGCAAAACATAGTGCATTAGTATCAAAGATACTAAGGCCCCCAACATTCTTTGGCTTACAAACCTCTTTCCAAGAAATAATGTGAATCTTCCTAGCAGAAAATTAGATAAATTTTCTTTATAAATTTAAAGTAGAACTTAGCAAAGAAAGCCCCCTAATCCAATAAGAAACAATATTATAAATAGTAAATTTTAAAAATTGAGTTCTTCCTACAATAGAAAGAACCTTAGCTTTCAAACCAGCAACAAGCTTAGTAATATGACTAGGAAAAGGATGAAAATCAGAATAAGTAAGCCTTTACAGAATATAAGCAACCCCAAATACTTCAAAAGTATTTTGATATATATTTATGCCCAAAATCTAACTAATATCACCATCCACAAGATAATTATTAAAAAAATAATTGTACACTTGTGATGATTAATAAATAGGCCAGAAGAACTAGAAAAGTAACCAAAATCTCCCTTAACTTTTATGCATTTAAAATAGAAGCTTTCTCAAAAATCAGAACATCATCATCATAAAGAAGATGAAATATAGAAATCTCACTAGCATTAACCCCCTCAAAATTTAGATTATTAAATTTATCATCTAACAGGTTAGATAAAGCATCCGTAACAATGCAAGATAAATAAGGAGAAAGAAGACAACCTTGACGAAGATGCAAAGAAGAGCTTAAAAAGCCATTCAAAGAACTATTAAGCACAATCGACAAAAAAGATATCTATAGTACACCCTTCGATAAGAAAATAAAAATTTTGGGAAACCCTTTCTGGGCCATCCTAAACAATAGAAAATATCTAGAGACAGTATCAAAAGCCTTATGAATATCCAATTTAGCACAAAAAATCTTGTCTTTATCCATACAATTAAAATCTCTTAAAAGTTCAGAAGCAAATAAAATATTAACAGTAGAAATCCTCTTTTTAATAAAACTAACTTGACCAGAATGAATGATAAAAGGCAAACACCCTTCATCTTATTAGCCAAAATTTTTTCCATAGTTTTATAAAAAATATTACACAAAGATATTGACCTAAAATTAGAAATTTTAGGGTCATTAGAATTTTTAGGAATAAGAGCAATAGCAGTGGCTTTAGCAACCCTATGCATAAAACCAATATTAAAATAATGTAACACATGTTTTAAAAAAGAAGGTCCCATAATATCCTAAGAATTCTTAAAGAATACAAAAGTAAAACTATCAGGACCAGGTGAAGAAGAAGAAGGGCCAAAGAAAATCACCTTCTTAACTTATCTAAAGTAACATGGGTAATAAGAGACGGAAGAAGAACATGAGTAATAGTCTTACCAACCATAATAGCATTAAGAGAAGCTAAAATCAATTTAGGAGAATTAAATATTCTTAAAATGTTGCACAAAAGCTTCAGAAATTCCTCTAGGATCTGAAACAATCCCCTTATAAGTGAATATTTCTTTAATCATGCTTCTATTTTGTATGCAACAAATTTTAGAGTAAAGAACGCCCAAATCATCTTCACCACAAGAAAGCCATGTAGCTTTAGCCCTTTGAATGATCCAAGAGGACCATAAAGACATTATAATTAAGAAGACTGTTAACCTCTTTTAAAGCCACACTAAGGTTTTGAACCAAAGGATTCCTTTGTATATTATTTAACAAAATACCTTGCTACTTTTGGAGAGCCTCCAGAGTAACAGAAACATGCTTAGAAGATTCCCAGGGCTGTTTTTTTATGATACCTTTAAGATTATGCAACTTAGAATAAAGATTATTAATAGGCTTGCCAACTATAGAAGAAGCAAAAACATTAATAAGCAAATCTAAAAATTCAAACACTATAGGAAAATCGCCTATTACCAGCGGATTTTCCGGCGGCTTTCTGGTGGACTGATTTTTGGCGGATTTTTTGGCGAATTTTCGACGGATTACAATGAAAAATTTCTGACAAATTTTTTGCAGATTTTTCGGCAGCTTTCCGACGGATTTGTTTCCGGCGGACTTTCCGACGGAATTTTTGACAGATTTTAATAGTTTCTTTAAAAAATATTTTTTCGTAATTTAAATAATTAATAAATTTATAGCTCATTTTAATTAATTACTAATTTAATAATTTTTTAGTTAATTATTAACTTAATAGCTTATTTTAAATAATTATTAATTTAATAACTTATCTTAATTATAATAAATTTAATATTTTATTTTAATTTATTCTTAATTAAATAATTAAAATAAGTTATTAAATTAATAATTAATTAAATATTGATTCAATAACTTATTTTAATTAATTATTAATTTGATGGCATATTTATTAATTTTGATATATTTTTTTATTTTAATATTGCTAATAATATTTAAATATAAAATATATAACAAATTAATAGGTTTTGCGCAGCAGTGAAGTGGAAGGCTCTATGAAACTCTTCCAAAGGTTGGGGGTTCGAATCCAGGCGGGGACATGCGTCACGGGCGGCTTCGGGCTGCTAGGCCCGCTGGTGCGACTTCGGGTTGACAAGAGGCTCACGCGTGCGGGCGGGGGCGGGGGTGGGTTCGGGATGGTAGGCATGTGGGAGAGGGCGACGGGCTGGCCTGCCGGGCCAAGCGGCGGGCTGTGGGGGCGGGTTCGGGCTGCGCGTTGGGAGACGGCGACGGACGGGCTGCAGGTTGCCAGCTTGTTCTATTTTTTTTTATTCCGGCGGATTTTCTCTGTCGGACAGCCGACGAAAAATTTTCCGGCAGCCAAATTCCACCAGAAAAATTTTTCGGCGAATATTTTTTGCCAAAATTTTATTTTCGACCCTCGTTTTACCTGCAAAAAACATTTTCGCCGGAAATCTGCAGGAAAATCTTAAATCCATCGGAAAATGAAGAATTTTTCGTCGGAAAATCCATTGGTAATACGTGATTTTCCTGTAGTGAAATCTCTTACACAAAAAATTTTTAAAAAGAATCTATGATTACTATTAGCCAAACCTTTATTACAAATAATAATAGGAGAATAATCAGAACAATTAGAATTTTCCACTAAATAATAGGAAGAAGAAAAAAGATCCAACCAAAAGCTATTAACCAAAATCCTATCCATAATATGAATAGGACAATCACTTTTTTGATTAAACCAAGTAAAAAAGGCCCAACAGAAGAAAGTTCTTGAAGACCAATATTAAAAATAAGATTATTAAACTCCAAAGCTAACCACTAGGGATAAAATTACCCCCAGATTTTTCATTCACAAACCTACAACAATTAAAATCACCTAATAAAATCCAAGGAGAAGAAATGTTACAAGACAAACTAAGAATATCATGCCATAAAGTAGACCATTCAATAGCCAAATTAAAAGCATAGATAATAGTATTAACAATAGGAGAAGAAGAGCCAAACCTCAAAGAGTCATGAATAAATTAACTACTAGAAAGAATATTAGTGAAAGAAACACAAGAGACATTCCATTTCAACCAAATCCTACCAGTATTAGAAAAATTAAAATTATTGCAACTATCTTCCTGCTAAAAAATTCTATGTCTAATAGCAAACCAAGGATCTTCAACCTGATCCAACATGACCTTAACTTCAAGAATACAAATGAAATCCACTTTAAATTTTTTAATAAGATCTTTACAACCATTAATTTTTATCCATATTATTGAAGCCTCTAACATTCCAAGAAGCAATATTGGGAAAAAAAATATTAATGCTTTATATTAGAAATAATTGCCTTCCTCGCAATTTTGAATCTTGTGGACTTACCAGATGTTAGAGGCACCTTAATAATAGGTTGCACAATAACAAGGTCTTGAAAAGATGCATTATCCTTACTATGCAAAGCATTTAAAGATTCACCTTTCTATTGCTCTATAAAGGAAACCTCCATGGATTGTAACATCTGAAAATTGTTATGGATATTAGAATCATTAACCGAAGAGATCAGAGAAGAAATAAATTTAGAAATAGTCACCATATTTAAATAATTATCTAAAGTATCAGAAGTGTTGTGGACTCAAATATACGCGGCGATAGAGTTTAAATTTCCGTCTTAGCATTGTACGTATATCCAGCACACAAACAGAAGAATGAAAGAAATACCAGGATTTTTACGTGGAAAGCCCTGAAAAAGGGAAAAACCACGGGCCACGCCCAGTTGAAAAAGTTCCACTAGTGTTGTATGAAATACACAAGGTTGATTCGTCTATTAAACTCAGGACGATCAGATTACAATGAGTGTCAGTTAAGCAGAGTTCCGACGTCACTCGGGTGTCTGGCAGAATTCTGGCGTCACTTGGAAAGAATTCCGGCGTCACTCGGGCGTCGGGTAGAATTCCGGCGTCGGGCTGAATTCCGACATTGCTTTAGCGTCGGGATGAGCTCCGGCGTCCCTCGGGCGCCTGGTGGTGCTCTGGCGATGCTCCAGTTGTGTTCCGGCGGAGTTCTGGCGGTGGTCGAGGAGGAGCTGTTCTCTCCTAGACTTCTCTTCTCTTCTTCTTCTCTTCTTCTTCTTGGCTTGGGTCCCCTCTTAAGAAAAATGAGGGGCTATTTATAGTTTTTCTGGAGTGGCATAGCCTGTAATATATGAGGGATCAGGGGCAAATAAGGAGTGATCCGGATGAACGGCTCATATTGAATCCCTTGATCATGAATCGTTTATTGAGCATCTTAAGGTCTTAATCATATCAGAATTCTGCGATCTTGGGTTCGTTGGATTCGTCTCGTCGAGCCGCTCGATTTGACTATAAGCTCGTCAAAATCGGAGACTTTTTGGTAACTCAAATTGCTGTTCGATGCTTCCAACAGCGCTTTGGGTACTTGATTTGGACTCGTTTGGGCTCGGATTGAGTTGAATTTGGTGTCGTTGGATTCGTATTTCTGAGACGCTCAGTTCGACTGTAAGCTTGCTGAAATCAGAGTTTAAATGGTCTCCGAATTAATTTTTGAAGTTTCCAACTTGAGTTTTTCCTCGAGATTCGTGCCCGATCAAGATAAGTTTTTGGTGATATATCAGTTGCCCCCTATTTTCAGACGTCGAAGCTCCACGAGTCCGAAAATACTTGTTCTGGTATTTTACATTGGCCTAATCGTAAAAAATTGCATTCAAAAAGATATAATTTTCCTCAAACACAATTGTAGAGGCCTCGTTGAGCTCCGAAAGTGTCAAAATTGAGTCCGGAACGTCGAAAAAGTGTCCGGGCACCCAAAAACCTCGAATTTGGACCGTCCGGGCCCAAAATCGGAGCCCGGTAATACATAGGCGGCCGAACCGGCCGCCCGCGCGGGAGCGCGGGCAAGAGGCGCGCCCCTTAGGGCTCGTGGCAGTCCCCCCCCCCCCCCCGCCCTAAAATTTTTTTTTTTAAAAGGTGGGGCCCACATGGATTATAAAAAATCCGAAAAAATTTCAAAAAATTTCGAAAAAATTCCAAAAAATTCAAAGTTTCTTCTAGAAGCCTCCTCCCTCCAATTTTCAAACATTTTCCCCCCTTTTTCTCATTAATTCCCTATCTTTTCATCCTATAAATACACCCCTTGGGGTAGGGGACAAAATGCCCCTTTCTTCCTCTTCTCTTGGCCTTCTAGCTTTTGGCATTCTGAGGCTTTCCACCGTTTTTAAGTAGGTGACTTTTCCTACTTGATTTGGTGCCCCTCCTTTTGCGCAGAAGTTAGCGGCTTTCCCCCTTCCTCTCTCCGTTTTTCCCATTTTTCTTCCTACTTCGAAGGCTTTCCGCAGTCTTTCGTAGGTGATTTTCCCTACTTAAATTTGCGCCCCTCTTCAGTAAAGAAAGAGAAATGAGTGATCCTGCATCCTCAAAAAATCCTTCGAAAGATCGTCCTGCGTAACGATCTGAAGTTTCAAAGAGGACCCAAAAGGCGCCGAAGGCTGACGATGTGATTTCCACCGTCACTGAGGACTCTTTCATCTCATTTAGGAAAAAATTTCATTTTTCTAATGATTTGGTGATGAAGGTGCCAGCCAAAACTGATCGTGCCTGCTTCCCTCCCCCGGGATATGTGATGGTATATGAATTTAGTCTGCGAGCGAGACTACGATTTCCTCCTTCTTCCGAACTGATCGACATTCTGACGATTTATGGAGTTTGCTTGTCTCAATTTTCCTACAGAGCCATGTCGATCGTGATGGGCCTGATCGTGCTGTTTTGAGACTGTGGAGTGGTACTTTCCTCAAAGTGCCTTTCTCGGATGGGGCGTCTCTTTAGCAACGCGCAGGGATGTATTTCATTCAGGTCCAAGTGGTTGGACATCCGCACCCAAGACCACTTGAAAGGTTGGATCAGCAACTTCTTTTATGTGCAGAATGATTGGGGTCTTCAAGAGAAATGGGGGAAGTTAAAAGAGCTACCTGTCCCCCTTCACATTGGAGCAGAAGATTTATTGAGGATACTCAAGCTCCCTGATTTAGATGCTCTACACTACGAGGTGCATTACTTGAGTAGATATGTAGATGAAGAGTACTTCTTCAAGGTTAGATTATCTACTCAAGCAGGGAGATCACATGCTCAAATGTTGAAGAAGTCTGCTAGAGTTCCAGAAGTGGTTCCCCAAAAGAACCACTCCAAGCGACCAGGTTGTGAGGAAGATTTACAGGCACCGAGAAAAAAGAAGGCAGATGAGGTTTTGACAGTTGTTAGCAAAGGTCCCCGAGCTTCTCCATCCAAGTCATATGTTCCAGAAAATGTGTTGAACCATCAGTGCATCGGCCACCAACGGGCTGAGGAGTTGGTGAGTTCTCCTTTACTTCTTCTTTTTTATATTTCTTAAGGAATATATTTCTGATATTCTCTTGTCTCAGTATTCTGATTTCAAGCTCGAGATGACCAAGACTCTGAATGATTGAAAAAAAGAGTTTGTGAAGGTTAAATACCTTCAGGGAGAGTACAAGAAGAAATATGACAGTAAAGTGAAGGAGATGAAGGTGGTGGAGGATCAGCTTGAGGGGTGCAGAGCAGAGTTGGCCAACAAGATTACTTCAGCCTCTTCTCAGAATGAACAGATGGATCATTTGCATATAGAGTTGGTGGAGGCACAGGCGACGATCAAGCAGCAGGAAAAGACTCAGCAAGTCTTTGAGACTGAGAATGAGAGGCTTCAGAGTGTACTGTTCGAGAAGGAGGGCCAGCAGTTACCGTCTGCAGTTATTGAAGAGTTCAAGAAATCCTATGCTTTCAAGATCATCATTGAGGACCACATTCAGAAAGCTCGCAGTCATATTTATGATGTGGAGGTGAAGGCCTTGGAGGCAGAGTGTGCAGAGGATGGCTTCATCAGGGGCTTCATGAAGGGCGTACGTGCAGTACATCGCAAGACTGGTGCAGAGATCGAGGGGTTGACTCCTAGCCAGGCTTCTGGTGACGCTTCTTCAGATTCTGGTGGTGAAGAGCTGGAGAGTGAGTTGCAGTGAGCTTTTGCCTTAGAGGAGGACAAGGATGATGTTGAGATTCTGTAGGATGTTTTTGATATTGTTTTATAACACTTTGCTTTCTTTCTAGTGATTGTATATATGCCCGATGTTGATGTTTCTATTTGGTGTACTCGATGTTCAGTGATATATAAAGAAGTTGTTGATGTTCTTTTCTCACATGCAAATGAAATTCACTTAGTTTTACTTCAGTTTGGATGAGAGTATTCTAATGAGCTCTTTTTGACTTGAGCAAATGTGAGATATCCTTTTTTTTTAAGATTTTGACCTATCCGGGGTTATTAGTGAAAGCATTTGCTTGGTGACCTTAACCTGTCCGGAAAAAGGTCAGATCAACTCCCTTTGGGATTGATCATCAAATGATTTTTATATTCAAGATATCCTCCTAGGATATTTGACCTATCCGAGGTTGTTAGTCAAAGCCTTTGTTTGATGACATTAACCTGTGCGGAAGAGGTCGGATCAAATCCCCTTGGGATTGATCATTCAGTGATTGAGATACAATATAGATTATGTATTTCTCGAATCACAGAAAAAGAGTTTGGAGAGAAGAAATAATATCATGACAAAGTGAATATCACATTACTTCGTAATATAAGATAACAGTTCCCTAGAATAAATTAGGGATACAAGAAAAAGTTTTTCTATAATCAACACATAAGGGATGTACAAAAAATTTTAAAGATACATAACACGACTACAAGAGAAGATACATAGATAGATAGTAGTATTAACTCCTACTGATAATATTTGTAAAGATTTCCCACGTTCCAAGTTCGGGGAAGCATTTTTCCACCAGCATCCTTCAGTTTGAAGGTTCCAGGCTTGACCATAACCGCTACCAAATAAGGACCCTCCCAGAGGGGGGAGAGCTTATTTCGCTGAGGGCCTTTTCCAGCGGCTTCAATGCTTCGTAGTAATAAGTCCCCAATAGTGATAGGGTGAGGTTTCACCCTTCGATTGTAGTGACGGGCAATTCTTTGGTGGTATGCAGCAGTTCTAAGTGAGGCTTCATCTCTTACTTCTGGGAGGAGATCCAAATTTGCTCTAAGCTTCTCCCGTTATTTTTGAAGTCAAAAGTCTGAACTCTGTGGCTAGGAACTCCGATATCAACCGGTATGATTGCTTCTGTACCAAAGCAAAGGTTATATGGGGTTTCCCCTGTAGGAGTTCTAGCGGTGGTCCGATAAGCCCAGAGGACATTGGGGAGTTCTTCGGCCCATTGCCCCCCAGCCTTTTCCAGGCGTGTCTTCAGCCCTTTCAGGATTGTTCGATTTGTAATCTCTATTTGCCCATTAGCTTGAGGATGGGCAACAGCTGTGTGAATGAGCTGAATATGAAAATTCTTATAAAAAGATGTAAAGATCTTCCCGGTGAATTATGTCCCGTTATCAGTGACGACTTTTGCAGGAATGTCAAAGCAACATATTATATTCTTCCATAAGAATTGCTTGGCATTTGCTTCAGTAATCTTCGCCAAAAGTTCCGCCTCCACCCATTTGGTGAAATAATCTACAGCCAAAATAATGAATTTTTGCTGTCCAGTCGCTATAGGAAAAGGTCCCATTATATCAATTCCTTATTGGGCAAAAGGCCAGGGGCTTTGAAGGGATGCAAGCTCCAGAGCGGGTGTATGAGTGAGGTTGGAATGCAGTTGACAGCTTTCGCACTTTTGTGTGAACTCAAGTGCGTTCTGTTTCATTGTAGGCCAATAGAATCCCTGTCTCATAATCTTGTAAGCTAACGCTCTTCCTCCCAAATGTTCTCCACATACTCCTGAATGAACTTTTCGAAGTGCATAATCAGCTTCTGATGGTGGGAGACACTTGAGGTACGGCCCAATGAAGGAGCGCTTATACAACTCGTTGCCGATAATGATGAAATTTGCGGCTTGTCTGTGATGTCGTATTACAGCCATAGGTTCTTCAAGTAGCACTCCATCTTTCAAAAAAGATAAGATGGGTTCGATCCAATATATCTCTCTTGGTTCATCAATTAATTGTATGACCCACGGACCCTGAATGCTTGAAAAGTGGATCTCCTCGATACACCTTCTCTTATAGATATCCCCCGTTGTTGATGTAGCAAGTTTTGAAAGAGCGTCTGCTCTCGCATTTTGTTCTCGGAGGATATATATGATTTGATGCTCTCCTATACGGGCCAAGAGTAGCTTCACAATGCTACAATATTGAGCCAGTTGTGGGTTATGAATATCAAAATCCCCCTCCACCTAAGAGGTGACTAGTTGGGAATCAGTGTGGGCTATTAGGTTCTGGACTCCACAATCAATTGCTAGTCTCAATCCAGCAATAAGGGCCTCGTATTCGGCTATGTTGTTGGTTGCTGGGAATTTGAGTCGGAGCCCGTACTCAAGAGTAACTTTCTGCGGAGAGATTAATAAAATTCCAGCCCCAGCCCCGGAACTTTCTGAAGCTCCATCGACGTACAACGTCTAGCATGGAGAAGAAGGTGAAGAACTCAGTTGTACATCAGATACCGGAACGGTGCATTCAACTACGAAATCTGCTAGTGCTTGAGATTTAATATCGTGCCTAGGCAAGTAGTGGATATCAAATTCTCCCAGTTCTACAGACCACTTAACAAGCCTGCCAAATGCTTCTGGCTTCTGCAGAATGCTTTTTAGCGACAGATTCGTGTAAACCCCAATTGAATGGGCTTGAAAGTAAGGGCGTAGTTTTCTGGCAGAATAAACTTACGCTAATGCTGTCTTATCTGCCAAAGGATAACGCCCCTCTACTTTAGATAAAATCTTACTAACATAGTAGATAGGACGTTGTATAGCATTTTCTTCTCGGACCAGAACCGAACTAATGGCTTGGACAGATACAGCCATATACAAATACAATCTCTCTCCTGGTATTGGTTTAGAAAGTAGTGACGGGGATGCCAAATACTTTCGTAATTGTTCGAAGGCTTCTTGACATTCATCTGTCCATTGGAACCCAGAGCTACGAGCGCCTCTAAGTATCTTGAAGAAGGGTAGATATTTGTCTCCTGAACGTGCCAAGAAACGAGATAGCGCCGCAATTCTCCCATTCAGTCTTTGGATCTCCTTGATGTTCTTTGGCGGCACCATGTCCCGTAGTGCCTTGATCTTCTCCGGATTGGCTTCGATTCCTCTACGGGTTACCATAAACCCTAAAAACTTTCCAGAAGTGACTCCAAAAGCACATTTAGCAGGGTTGAGTCGCATATTGTAACGTCTCAATAAGTGGAAACATTGTTTCAGGTCAGAGATATGTTGGGTTTTTTTAAGACTTTTTACCAACATATCGTCCACGTACACCTCCATAGTACGTCCAATAAGGCTTTTAAAAACCTTATTCATGAGACACTGATAAGTTGCTCCAGTATTTTTGAGCCCGAAGGGCATCACCCGGTAGCAGTACAATCCTTTGTCTATTTGAAAAGCTGTTGCTTCTTCATCAGCGGGATTCATTTTTATTTGATTATAGCCGGAGTAAGCATCCATAAAGCTCAACATCTAATGACCAGAGGTGGTATCAACTAACTAGTCGATGCGAGGGAGCAGAAAACTATCCTTTGGGCAAGCTTTATTGAGATCAGTGTAATCTATACACATTCTTCAAACTCCACTCCCCTTCCGTACCATGACAACATTTGCTAACCAAGTAGGATAGTGCACCTCTCGTATGAATCCGGCTTCTAAAAGTTTATCTACTTCTTGTTCAATTACTTGCTGGTGATCTGGTGCAAAGTTTTGCTTCTTCTGGATAATCGGTTTGCATGTTGGATTGACTTTGAGGGAGTGAACGATCACTTCGGGGTCAATTCCAGGCATATCTGCTGGACTCCATGCAAAAATATCCTGATTTTCTCGTAAAAAAGCTGTAAAGTTTTTCTTCTCATCATCTGAGAGAAGTGATCCAATTCGCACTATCTTTGAAGGATGCTCTTCAGATATAGATACAGTAGTAAGGTCTTCCACAGGGGAAGCTCTCTCAGGAATATCTTCACTCCGTAGATCAAAGTCCTCGATGCTCAGGGTAATCGTTGGACGAGACTTGATCTTCCTAAGATAGCAGGTTTGCGCTATTTACTGATCTCCGCATACTACACCGACTCCTGATGGGATATGGAACTTCAGTTTGAGGTGAGGGATGGAGGCGATGATCCCATAAATTGACTGGAGCGGCCTCCCGAAGATAGCATTATAAGCTGATTCTAACTTTACCACGATGAATTGAATGGAGTGTGTAGTCTGTCGAGAAAATTCTCCAAGTACTATCGGGAGATTGATTATACCTTCTTCTTGTACAGGTCGATTATCAAATTCATATAAAGGACCTGCAGCAGGTTGAAGTTTTTCTCTTGAGAGACCCATATTCAGAAAAGTAGAGTAGAACAGGACATCTACGGAGCTTCCGTTGTCCACAAGAATTCTTTTGACATTATAACACGGGTCACCTATGCCTGCGTTTATGACAAGCGGATCTTGATGGGGTATTTTTACTCCTTATAGGTCGGAATCATCAAATGTGATGGAATGATCGATACGAGTCTTTTTTGGAGTTGGGTTTTCTTCCACAGTTAGAAAGACTTGGTCGGATAGTAAGGGGCCTCCGGCGATTGTTTCAATTTCGCCCACCGTTATCCGGTTATTCACTGGTTGTCTTTGTGATTGATTCTGCCCCCCAGTGGGACGAGCTTCTTCTCGGGTAGGTGGATTCCCAATAAACTGTCAAAGATAGCCCTGACGGATGAGTCTTTCAATCTCCTCCTTAAGTTGCCTACAGGATTCAGTAGTGTGGCCACGACTACGATGAAAGTGGCAGTACTGATCTTGGTTTCCTGAATTCGGCTTCAAAGGATGCGGCCACTTCATTTTGTCCTGATCTTGAATCACCATCAACACATTTGCTCGAGATGTGTTGAGCGGAGTGTAGTCCTTCTCCTGTCGGGGTTCTCGTCGTGGCAGTGGGGGTCTAGGAGGTAGATTGCTCTTCCCTTGCTTTTTCCGTTGTGATGATGGATTATCCATCTCAGGTGCTCCCTTGCGCTTCCCAGTGGGTTACTCAAACTATTTTCTGTGAGCGTTTATTACGTCATCTGCTGATATATGTGCTTCCATACGATGGATCAGATTGGCATATAAATAAACAGTATCACGCATGAGTGCCGAATAGAAGGGGCCAGGACGAAGTCCTCCAAGAAAGACCCCTCTGAGCAATTCTGGGTCTACTCCTGGGATTTATCAAGCCTCAATAGAAAATTGTTGAAAGTACTCTTTCCACGATTCTCCCTCGTTTTGACGAATCCCAGAAAGGTGAGAAGAATCCTTAGCGATTCTTCGGTTGGCTACAAACTGTTCGACAAATACTTTGGCCAATTTGACAAATATGGGGATCGTTCCGGCTGGAAGTGAATAGAACCATGTTCGAGCTTGTCCTTTAAGAGTGGTAGGGAAAACCTGGCAAAGGAGCGCGTCTGAGGCTCATTGAATATGCATGACGGTCCTGTAATGGTCGATGTGATCGTACGGGTCGGATGTCCCATCATAGGATTCGATGCTTGGTAGCTTAAAGCCAGCCAGAATAGGGTGTTGAAGAATGGCTTCCGTTAGGGGTGACGACTCCTGGAAGTCCCACTGACGAAGAGGTTGCCTTACGCCTCCTGTAGGGAACTCCTCTCGGACCAATCGTCGCAGTTCGTGGCATAGGGCATTGCGAGGGAGCTCAGCAATGTGAGGTTGGGCTAGCTCCTCAGGGAGGTCTTAAGGAAGGAGAGATTGTTGACCTGTGTGTGGAGGATGGGTAGAACTTACTGTATCAGCCAGCTCATTATCTTGATGTGACTGCGAACGCCTCCTGGGTGGAGGAAGAGGAATCTCAGCTTGAAGATGTTCAATTTGAACAACTTCAACACGTGGTGGATCTCGAGGGAGAAGAACCTCCTCCTGAGGTGCTAGGGTCGGTTGTCGAGTCTCTCGCAAGAGTTGTAGGATCTCGTTTTGAGATTCTTCCATCTTTCGAATTCTCTCTTCTAGGGAGGGTCCCGAGGTCCCTTCTCCAGGTGCGTTTTGCCCCCCGGGGTATAAAGAGGCAGATATCGGGCGTCTATGATTCATAGACTGATTTCTGGATTGGTGGGAGTTAGAGCGAGAAGCTCCAATAATACGACTGCTGTGCATGTTGACCATCGTAGCAATACTTGAAGTTGTGGGATGGATTTCCCACAGATGGCACCAAAATATTGTGGACTCAAATATACGCGGCGATAGAGTTTAAATTTCTGTCTTAGCGTTGTACGTATATCTAGCACACAAACAGAAGAATGAAAGAAACACCAGGATTTTTACGTGGAAAGCCCTGAAAAAGGGAAAAACCACGGGGCCACGCCCAGTTGAAAAAATCCCACTAGTGTTGTATGAAATACACAAGGTTGATTTGTCCGTTAAACTCAGGACGATCAGATTACAATGAGTGTCAGTTAAGCAGAGTTCCGACGTCACTCGGGTGTCCGGCAGAATTCCGGCGTCACTCGGGCGTCGGGTAGAATTCTGGCGTCGGGCTGAATTTCGACGTTGCTCTGGTATCGGGCAGAGCTCCGGCGTCCCTCGGGCGCCTGGTGGTGCTCTGGCGATGCTCCGGTGGTGTTCCGGCGGAGTTCCGACGAAGTTCCAGCGGTGGTCGAGGAGGAGCTGTTCCCTCCTAGACTTCTCTTCTCTTCTTCTTCTTGGCTTGGGTCCCCTCTTAAGAAAAATGAGGGGCTATTTATAGTTTTTCTGGAGTGGCATAGCCCGTAAATATATGAGGGATCAGAGGCAAATAAGGAGTGATCCGGATTAACGACTCATATTGAATCCCTTGATCATGAACCGTTTATTGAGCATCTTAAGGTCTTAATGGTATCAGAATTCTGTGATCTTGGGCTCGTTGGATTCGTCTCGTCGAGCCGCTCGATTTGACTATAAGCTCGTCAAAATCGGAGACCGTTTGGTAACTCAAATTGCTGTTCGATGCTTCCAACAGCGCTTCAGGTACTTGATTTGGACTCGTTTGGGCTCGGATTGAGTCGAATTTGTTGTCGTTGGATTCGTACTTCCGAGACGCTCAGTTCGACTATAAGCTTACTGAAATCGGAGTTTAAATGGTCTCCGAATTAATTTTTAAAGTTTTCAACTTGAGTTTTTCCTCGAGATTCGTGCCCGATCAAGATAATATTTTGGTGATATATCAAGAAGGAAGATCTTTTTCAGGAGAATTTAAATTGGGTATATCATCTTTAACACCTTAAGACAAAAATTCTAAATTCTTTATAGCAATTGAATCTTGGAAAACAACAAAAGTCCGCAAAAAATTAGATTTAGAAGGCAAGATTTCTTGAAAATAATCTAGAGGACGAGAACGTAAAGAAGCACGAGAAGGTTTAGAAGCAGCCCTCCAAACCTTTCTACTCCTACTTCTTTCTCTACTAGGTTCTTTCGAAACTTTATCCTGAGAAATCTGAGGCTTAGTAGGACACAGAGAAAAAGGATGAACAATTGAACCTCATCCTAAACATGGAATTGGCTTCCAATCATAAACAACCTTCAGAGGAATAATATTACTGTGAACTGAAATCTTAACTTCCTTTGGAAGAGAAAAATCTTTGTTAATCAAAAAACAAAGTCGAGCAAAAATAAGTCTAGCTTGCTCAGTCGCTAGGGAATCTACAGCAATAGGAATCCCAATCAGACTCGCAATCTTTGAAATACCCTCAGGCATCTAACAGACCAAAGAAAGGTCCAGGATCTTAATCCAGAGAGGAATATAAACAAATTCCTCTCGTTTTGGTCGAAATAAGGGCGACCAATGCTGAATAATAAAAGGTTTATCAAAAAAGAATCAAGGTCCTCTCATCCAAACTAAATCATAATCTTCATGACAGAAAAATTTAAGCAAGAAAAAACCTTCCCTTAACAAAAGAAGAGTAAGATTACCTTTCAATTTTTCAGGTTTTAAGCATAACATATCACAAGGCTTCAAAATAAGGTCTCTTATCTAGGGAGCAACCAACTAATGTCATTCTCCATTTTTCAAAGGTAGCCAAAACATCATCTTCAGAAAAGCTAGCAAGATTATCTAAAGGAGAAACAAAAGACAGAAAATTATTTGGGCGTAGATTGACCAGCAGTCAATAACCTTTTCCTATCTTTCATGCAAGACGAAGCCTTCTCGAATAAAGAGCCAGGATCAATAGCATATTTAGGCTTCGTTTGGGACGGCTTTTTTATTAAATCTTAAAACAGCTTTTCTATTTAAAAATTAAAATTTTTATACTAGAAAACTGCTTTAAGAAGCAATGAAAAAGCCGTTCCAAAGAAAGTCTTAAGCGGAGGAAAATCAACAAAAAAAGTCTTAGAAAAAGAAAAATAACTTCTTGATAAAAGGAAGACGAACCCCAACAACTAAGGTTTTCAAGAAACCCTCTCCTCTCTCCCTAATTAACTATCACAATTACTGTCTTTGAAAAATCAAACCTCAAATATTATTGAAGAATCCTTCTTCTCCAAGAAGTCTCGCAATTCAACCCTTCCAACTTCTCCAAAACCCCTCGCGGGGAAAATCCCAGTCGAGATCAAGATGGCGACCTATGGCACAATCCCGACTGCTTCCGGCGAATCCTCTCCGCTGAACTTCATCTCCCGCGCCAAAGCCCGCGGCCGATCGGCTCTCGCGACTCGGCGGCCATGGCGGGATATGGTCCATTTACACGCCTTCTCCCTTCCGCCGAGCCTGGGTGATTCCTACCTCCGGATCAGAACCAACGGCGGGTACTTCGCCATGAACTATGCCATCGTCGTCCTCCTCATCGTCTTCCTCAGCCTCCTCTGGCACCCGATCTCACTGATCGTCTTCGTTGTCGCGATGGTTGCCTGGCTTTTCCTCTATTTCCTACGCGATGAACCTGTTACCGTTCTTGGACGCACTATCAATGACCTATATATCCTCATCGCCCTCTCTGTATTGACTCTCGTGTTTCTGCTGCTCACCGACGCTACTGCGAATATTCTTATCTCGTTGTTGATTGCAGTGGTGATTGTATTGCTTCACGCACTGTTTCGGAGGACCGATGATCACTTCCTGGATGAGGAAGCAGCAGGGCCGGGAGGCTGGTACGCGGCCATTGGATAATCAGGTGGACCTTCGCGGAAATCTTAATGAACTACCAAACAGGTTGGATTGTGATTTGATTTAATACTAATACACATGTTTCTGATTCTGTATCGATTTCGTTTTTTCAATGTTTCGACGATTTAGGGCTTTCATCTCTGAGATGTTCTTGAAGCAAATGGATTGGGGATTTTTTGGTTTTCTTTGTAATTTCGTTATTCTATTGCCAAATCTTCCCCAATCTGTTGTTCTAGGGTTAGGGTTCTGGTTTGAGTCTTCCAAATGCTTGTGATGTGCATAAATTATTTTTAAGGTGTATTATATATATAAATATATATTATAATGGATATTGATTTGCAACTACATTCAATTATATTGCCTTTGGAAATTAGAACGCGCAGCACCTATGGAGAAATTATTATGTGCAGATTTCGGACTGTTTGGAGGCGAATCATAGCGCGTCCTGTCATCCGATACACAGCGGTACTGAGCACCGGTTCCCAACAAACAGACCTTCGGACGGCAATCGGAATCCGCATAGAATAATTAATCGCTCCTATGTGGATTGTAGACTACATAATTATATATGGGTTATGTGTTTCATGTAGGGGTTATTTGATTGATGAAAATTAAAAATAATTTTTTTTTAATATAGAGGATTTAAGAATTTTGTTGTTGATTTGATAAAAATCCAATGCAAAATGAAAATATAAGAAATTCAAAATTTAATACATAATTCATTTTTTATGCATTCAGAATTCATTTATTTTTTGGCAAAATTTTAAACACATCGTAAGCTAATTTCACTCTTGTCGTTGGCTATCAGAGCCACCATAAGCCTCGCTTGACCACCCACCATAAGCCTCGTTTGACCATCGATCGTAGCCTTTGTACCCCCTTCCGTCTCCCATTACTATTACCATTGCTCTTGTTGTCTATTAGCTATTATCATCATTGAGTTTTACATTACATTTGATTTTGTTCAATCCAAATAAGAAAATAATAATCATTTGTATTTATTTTATATTCATTTAAATAATTACAAATATTATAAACATATTATATTTTTTATAACAATTATTTTAAAACAATTAAAGTAATTATGTGGTATTTTGAGCATTTTTAAAATCATAACTTCAATATACTTTATTCAATATTCAGTAAAAAATGAAAATAATATGGTGTTAAAACACTAAGTATATTTTATTTAATATTAAAATATAATCAAAATAAAAGTAAAAATAATCTCAAAGGACTCTTTAGATTAGTACCATTTCACCTGGTGAAGAAAGCGTTAATTGAATTCGGTGAGGCCAATTATCAAACAGCTTGACGACAGTGAAACGGGGGGCCACACTGAGCGGAGTAGGGATCTGCTCGTCACCACGTATTTATTTCCTTTTGGTTTGGTCGTTTGGACATGAAAATTATTGATTTTGATTGATGGGGAAATGGCAGTATTGATCATTGAGCATCAAATGGCGCATTTTTCTTGGGCTCTTTTTGGGAGAAATTATTCGGTGTGCTGATGTCGAATGCAGTTCGGAGATTAATCAGAATGTGTCACATCATCTCTTGCTCGATATCCGGCTCGGTACAGCTCGGTACCGCACTCGGTACCGATGACGTGGCACTCGGTACCGATGACGTGGCGCATTGTGGTTGATCTCCGGACGGTGAACTACGTTCGACGTCCGCACAAAATATTTTTTTTTATAATTTTTTTTTACTTTTTAAAGTAATTATTTAATACAAATTTTATTTAATTAAATTTTTTTATTAAAATATTACTTTAAAAAATAGTAAGAAAGCTGTCTTAAATAAAATATTAGGATTCCTTTGGAAGAGTTTTCTTAGTGCTTTTTAAAGCAATTTTCTAGTTAAAAATTTTTATACTAAAAAGCTGCTTTATAAAGTAGAAAGAAAATTATCTCAAATGAAGTCTTAATGTATGATGTGGACCAACAGACCCAGTTCATTATTTAAATGCAAAATTTATCAAAATAAATTTTATATTTATATGCAAAATTTATTAAAACAATTTTTTATTTATTTGATATAAATTGAGATTAATATTATATATGATATTTTAAACTATACTAATTTTAAGATAAATTGGTTGATTTTGAAGCTTATTTTGATGTGTTTTGTATTGTTATTCTGGCATAATTTTTATTTTTTGAGGGAAAAAATTTTTAATATATGATTTTAAAGTTTTGCAAAATTTTTAATTATTAGAATAAACAGATGTCCATTACTATTTTGAAATAATTATTTCCTTTGTAGGGTTAACTGGATTGAATTCTAGTTTTATTGTTTCAGTGAAGGAAAATAAAAAAGAAAACTGAAGTCGGATTCTGTTTAAATTAGGAGATTATTAGGGTTGTCAAATCGATAAAATATATTTTTATGATAAATAAATAAATAATTTGCATTAATTACATATATAAAAATATTAGCAACATATTAATTCTGTAGTCCTAACAGTTCTTTAAATTTGATGGCATTATTATTGTTTTGGCTTAAAAAATTCATGGATGGCGATAGAATAAGAGAATTTTGCGCCCATATTATAGACGAGAATCTAATACATAAACAGATAAATGAAAAGAGCACATATAACATCAGAATTTTTACGTAAAAAGCCTATAAATGTGAAACAATACGGGACCTTACCTAGTTGAAATATTTCTATCATTTGAGCCTTAAACATAAGTAGGATTGCTCGTCTTTTAATTTGGAGACAACAATATTACAAGATTATGGCCAATTAGTAGAAAATATTATCAAATTGATATGGGGTGAAAGGCATTCAAATGATTTTGATAGACTATCAAAGATCCAATAGTATTAGTTGGGGGCAGTGACCCAAGAACAATCATGCGGCGGCGAAGGCCAATGGTGAAAATTCAATGATAGAGATTATTAGATTGTAGTGATCAAATGATGATGGTCAAGTGGCAGCAATCTAATAACAACATTCAGGCAGTAAGAGTTTGTCGTTGTTAGTCTAGTGTTGAGAGAGGTTCGACGATTGTGGTTAAATAATGATGATATGACAATAATTGTCAGATGGCGGCTATCTAACAATATCGATTTGGCTGTTGCTCCTCGTTGTTGATGGTAAAGCGATATCAGTAGTCTAACAATTGTGGTTGGGCAGAGGTAAACCAATGATCATGGTCCGACAATGGTTGTCCAATAATGATAGTCAAGTGACAGAGGTCTGATAATGTTAGTCGAGCGATAAAGGTTAGATAATGATTGATGGGCGATTGTCCAACAACGACGGTCAAACCATGAAGGTTCGATTGCGAGAGTTGTGCAGTGGTTCGATGGTGGCAGTCGAACAGTGGTCTAACGGTAGTGGTGCTCAGGTGAAGCTCTAGGATTCATTAAATATATGAGCTCTTTTGAATCTCAAATCAAGGTTCCGACTCATGTAGTGCAGGCTTATTTATAAGTTTTTTAGAGTGTCATTCCTTATCAATATGGGAAAAAATCTGGAGTAGTTCATCGAACAACCCATATTTATTCTCAAATGGGAAATATTATTTTTTAAATTTTTTTATATTTTACCTCTTTTCAATTTCTCAAAAATATATGCAGCCAAACACTATTGCACAGACTAAGTTTGTGGGCTCTAATTTTTTTATTCCTGTGGAAAGAATAAGAGACCATCCTCAAACTTTGACTGAAAGTAAAGACATGGAAGAACAAGCACAACTAATCACTGAAGAAGTCATAATGTTTCTGCCTTACTGAATCTCTACAACCATACTAATTGTCCAAAAACCTTATGAATTTTTGTGCACATAGTTAACATCTGGTTCTACCTTCTAGAATTTGTTTTTGGCCAAAATATTACCTTTTGATGGGGTGTGAGATTTACAAATGGTGGGATTGTAGAATATGTCATTTTATCAGTTTAGCATATTTCAATAATTTTTTGTGTTGAACTCCTTTATCAAAAAAATTTAAAATTTTTTCATAATGGTAGGTGACATATGAAGCTACCTTTATTATTTTTTTCATGTCAAAAAATTGCTATTTGATAGGCTAAGAAATTCATGAACAATGCTTTTGCAAAATCTACTAATTTAATTATTTTGGACTTTGAAAATTTTCCATAATTCATACTTCTGTGGAAATTTGTGAAATTTTTTGTGGATGTAGGATATGTTTGATTATACCTTCATGAACTTTTTCAAATTAAATTTGTGCTGTTTGATAGGATGAAATTTTCATAAATAATGGCTTGGCAAAATCTGCCAACTTATTGGTTATAAACTTTAAAAATTTCCCATAATTCAAGTTTTTTTAGAAAAACTATGAAATTCTTTTGTGGATGCTCCCATTGATGTTTAGATGTTTCAAAAATAATTAGAAATTTTTTATGTGAGTACTTTTTTATAAAAATTCTAGAGTAATTGTTAGGCGGTGATTTACAACATACAAGATATTATCATTGTAGGAAAATTCATTGGGGTGCTAACGAATGAAATTTTCAATGCGATGGCTTTAATTTCACCAATCATTTTATAATTGCCTTGATATTTCTTCTATGTTAGCAACCCCCTAGTGGGAGCAACGTCCATATGGGTGCGTGCGCGCGTGCACGCTTGAACTCCTTACGAGAATTTGACGTCACTTGCTAAATTCTTCAAGTTAACCTCCCCAAGAATTTTGCTCTCAATATCTTTTATTAGAACTCACTAAATCAATGTCATCTTCCAAAAACTCATGACTTCCTTCAAAGAAACTTGAGAAGTTAAACCTCTAATGACCTCACACTAAGAGCTTGATAAGCTCAAAAAATTCATAAACTTCTTCAAATTAGCTCTTTTGGTAATTTGATCCCCCTCTAACAATTCAACCCATTAGTAACCCACCAAGTTAGTCATCCTAAAAACTCAATCTCATTAAGAACTCAACATCTTTCAGATATATTTCTTATTATGAAGCTATCCACTTTGCCTCATCCTCAATAATGACATTATAAAAGAGTTCATGACTTTCCCAATGAGACATTTTAACAATTCAGCCTTCTTGGCTACTCCATAATAGAATTTGATCAAATGAGATCTAGTTTGCTTTAGATGTCCCTTCATGTTTCTTGCATTATATTTGATTATAGCTACTTTGTAGGAAACATTAATTAATCTATTATACCTTTCTGATTCTCGACCAAAATCTCCATGTCATTAGGGATAGTCCTCTGTACACATTTTTATTCACACATAGCTCAAGGACCTAATGCAAGCCAACCAAGTGAGAATTGACACCTAAGCACTTGATCTCCTCTTGAGAAGGCATGAGGACTTTGTTCTCTACCATTATCATTAATCCCTTAAGCCCTTTCACCACTTATAAATATATTTCTTCTTCTTTAAGTAGGGAACTTTTAGGACTAGTTAAGAAAAGAATTTGTTTGTAAGATTTAAGAAGAGCCTTCTTCTCCAACTCTATCCTCTCGCTAGTCCCTTCTTTGGTAATGCCACATGACCTGTTAAGGTATACATTATGTGTACACCTTCTTTATACAATGTGTATTTTTTCTTTTATTATGAACTCATCTCCTTCACTATATCATGGACTTTGGCTAAATTCTAAACCACATGCATGTTGGTCTTTGTATGATAATGTTCCCCCTATTTTATGCATAAGAATAAAACAACACACTCTGCATCTTCTTTGATGAATCCCATCAAATCTCCTCATATACCATCTTGACACTTTTCACCTTAACACACATACTAGGGGCACCTCATTAAGCTATTATGCATATGCATAAGATCATTTGCCCTGGTCTAATTAACCCTAGGAAGATCATGGCTAGCCTCTAGAGGCAGAAACCTCATTTAGATCTGTTGTACTCTAATTAGTTGTGAGAGCTTTAGTTCACAATGCCTAAGGAACACCTTAAGTTATTATGAATTGCATTGCATCCATCATTACTTATGACGACACATACAATGGTAGGAAATAAAATTTAACAAATTTCTTATGAGAAATCATGCATTTGTATGCTTCATAGATAAAAATTTTACCCATGTAAATTTTTTTATCCATGTATTTTCTTATAGAATATATTATGTTACCTCATCATTATCTTTGGAACAATCCAAACAAGCCCACCCACACCAAAATGAAAGATCATCTTGAGGTAATTTAAAATGATTATTTTATTAATAATCATAATATAATAGTTTTATCATAATTAAAGTAAAATTTGAAATAAATTAATTATAAAAAAAGAAAAGGGCATAATTTAAAATAGATATTGTTCAAAAATAAATAAATTAATTAAATACCAAAAAATTTTAAAAATAGCCAAATTTGCCTGTTAAACGGACGACTTGCTGCTGACGCAGCTATGCTGAGTCAAGTGCCAATCCAGTCAGCTACCAATCTCCCGTTTAACAAACGACGGTGTGTGTATGTAATAGTAAGTCACCCATCAAACAGGTGACTTGATACAATTTTTTTAATGAAATCTACATCAGTAATAAATGGTTCAATAGTGTTGATATCATTAATTCTTGGCTTTCATGTGAAAGTAAAATTATTACTATTTATTTTTAGAGGGATTTTATTCCTAGCCACATTCTAATTAGTTCTTCCACCAACACGCATTTAATAAAATTCCTAGCTAGTTGCAGATATAATAACAAGTTATGCCATTATAGTAAATAAGAGTACAATATACATGACAAAGTACAATAAAGAACATCACAAATACGGCACATGATAACAACTTTAACATAACATAATCTAATGCTTCTGCTATTTCTTGCGTGGTATGGCATCAGTGCCAGGTGTGTAATGCTAAGTTTGCTGAATTGGTCTGCCTTATACGCCATGCCACTCCTTAATATCTATGTTAGGTTGCTTAATATCTACTAGCCTTTAGGTTGTATGGTGGTCGAAGCATACCTTGGACTGAACCATGACAATATATCTACTATGTAGGGTAACTGAAGAAGTCTTGTGATGGGCTTTGATCGACGTAAGAGGAATGGCCATCATCCATACCATTAGGGTCAACAAAAGTCGGTGCAGTAGTAAAGGTTAGGTTGACCCCCGACTAGGTTATCTTCATGGCTGGTTTCAATGATGTGTATATGCCTGCACACTACATGAGTGAGCTCTTCAGCTCTATTTATAGTCTGATGAATGGATGTATCATCATCTCCACTAAAAAAATGTTGTAAGGTGCTCTCCATCTCAAGAAAGAAATGGCGCTACAATTAACATATGAACATTTTAGTTGAATATGACATAAGTGACAGGGCTGTTAAAACGATGATTAAGTATGACTTACCAAATGTTGCTCGAAGGGGGCTCGAGGATAGTAAGTGGTGGGAAGCTCGACTGATTCCTTCAACATGTACAGTGTAGCCCATGACCTAAACCACCACATGTAGCAGTTTATAGCACATTTTCTATCTGCTCCCCCGTGCCCACTGGCCACAATTGATTCTCTCATATTCTCCCACATGGCGATACTTATTCATCTGAGTGTACCTAAATTGACAAACACAATCAAAACCCACCATTCTTAACCCAGTCATAAATCTTGGACAATTCACAGACCATTCACATAACATAAGTAGGTGTGATGCTGCTTCCAAGATAGTACCCTGCATATGAATAAATATAGATGAAAAAGTAATATAATTTTAACATAATTGCATATTTGAAAGAGTTCAAGCTTAAGAAATTCAACAGAAAAAGGTACCTCGTATGGATGTGTTGCTTTATGGCTGTCATAAAGATATGCAATGTTAGGATGGATGTCCACTGATGGTGGGGCATGACTTGGTTCTTCAGATGGAGCTTGATGCCTAATGTGATGCTTGCGTGACCTAGGAGGGTTGTCGGTCATGGTACCTACAAAATTGTTGTTAGATGAAAGAGTCATGCAAACATATGCTATTAACTTCTGAAACCTATTCAATGTCCTGAATACACATCATGCCGAATTGACAATCACAAATTAGTAGTTTGTATTGAAATCCCTCCTTTTTATTTTTTTTTTAATTTTATTTATTTTTTAGATGAATAAATTTAATTATTATATAAATTAAATTATATATATTTATATTTATTTTATTTGTATAATTAGTGTATCTTTTTAATTTTACATATATTAAATGATATCAAAATCTTATGCTAGGTTTTAGAAAAGCAGTTGGGTTTATTTTTGGTCTCTTGAATTGATGACATGAGCTAATTTTATTCAAGATAAGTGATTAAAATGATTTCAAAAATTGAGAATTTAAAAGACATCACCTTGCATTAATTTTTTACATATAATAATAATAATATAATAACATTAAAATGATATGATGAATTAGAGAACTTGATGTTTGATGGTTTTATAAGCTTCCACAACTTCGGCTTTATTTCGGGCAACTTTCTTATTATTTATAAAGCAACTTTTTAGTACAAAATTTTCTTGAATTATAAATTTTTTTACTAGAAAGATGCATTAAAAAGCAGCAAGAAAGCTGTCCCAAACGAAGCCTTCATGCCTTGAGAAATGTAATGCTAACTTGTTTAAATCAATTTCAGATTATAGAAGCTAATAATGAGTTGTAAACATGAAGAACCTTTAACCAAAAATCTAATTTTATGTAAACCACAAAAGAAACTACATTTTGGAATGATTTGGAAAAGGATAACTAAATTTCAGATTTTTTATAATAAATATGAAAGATGAATTTTAAGGCTCAATGTAAAACTTCCCTCAACTTTGAATACAAAACTATATAAAGCACTTGAAGAAGACTCGAACAAATCTGCAATGAAAGTTCTGAAAACAAAACAGCTTTCATTGCAGTTTTACTAATGCTGCAAGAAGAAAATTTAAAACCGAAAGCTATAAAAGGTCTTACAATCACTTTGAGAAACCCTATTAGCAATGAGCACTTTGTATGCCTCCCTAAAGAATGTAGCTTTGAAGCTTGAAGTTGCCAAGAGGAATGCGTTCTGAAACGCGATCAGCCTTGTAAAATAACATTTTCAGTTCACAGGATTTGCAAAGAGGAAGGATGGGCTGTGTATATTTTTCAGTTAAACAGATTTTGTCTCAAGTTTTCTAAGGGAATGGAATTATACAGGAGAAGAGCTGACCTTTGGAGTTTTGAAGGTTTCAGAAGTTTTTATTAGAGGGCTGTGAGAGTTCATTCAGACAAAATAAACTGTCATGTAATAGTGTTGTGTGTGTGTTTTAAATGTTAGGGCATATGTAACTTTATGAATATTTGAACTGTTTTAAGTGCATAAAACTTTGAAGTTTCTAGTAATAATATTTCATGTGAAGCTTGTAGATATATTTTAATGCATATTTATTGAATCATAAAACAATTCCATTTTAGTGAATTCACGAATTATAAGATCTATATATATATATATATATATATATATATATATATATATATATATATATATATATTATATGAATGCCCTTTATAGGCGGGATTTTATAATATCAAAAAATCAAATTACAAAGTCTTTAAAGGAATCCACAGCCCACCATTGCTCCAAGAGCTACAAACAAAATTGAAAAAAACTAAAAGCCTCAGGATTTCAATCTAAATTACAAACTTAAATCAATAAAACACCCAGCAGGTAAGAAGCCAAAGCTCAAGAAATTTGAATCCATCTTTTTTCATCTTTTATCATATGAAAAAAAAGCTAGAACTAAAAAATAAAATAACTTATGAGTTACAAATAATTGCTGAATCATAAATCTTTCATTAAAAAAATCAACAACTTTCTTGGTAATTTTTGGCCTAATTTGTAAACAATTTATGCTGTATAAAACAAGGTTTTGAACTTCATACACTATTATATAGTCAAATATGACAATATAAGTGACTCACAAATACCAAGCAAGTATGCCTCTGATGAGCTTGGTCAATAGACATACTCACCCAAAAAGCCTTACATTGAGGAGCATTCATCGGAATAAGTCAAGGATGGACAGGAATTCACCTAGATGAAGTTTGCACTATAAGAACTTCCCCCTGAGGAGCTCAACTAAGGATGCACGTGTAATGAGTGAGTTTGACCCCAAAAATCAACTTATAATCCTTCACTTGAAGAAGCATTTGTCCTATGAAGGCTCAACTTTTTCAAAAATTATCCAAAATCGAGATCATTGCCTTCCATAGGTGTTCTCATCCAAGCTATAAGAAATACATACCTACAAAGCCCACAATCATAGCCTCGTTAATTGTGTTCATCCCTACATATAGCTACACTCATCTAGAAGACTCATGGCATACCCAAACGAACTAGCCACTCATCTAAGGCATTCACACCTTTGTAAACTCGTCCAAGGTGTTCAACCTGGAGGACCAATTCAGGGCATACCCTCAATAAGTCATTGCCTACACAGGGTGCTCAACAGAGACATCTTGATCCACATTAACGATAGATAATCACATATATACATTTCAGCCTAGCATACATGTCTATACCAATTTGTACTTGTCCAGTAATGTATTGTGTTTTTATTTTTTTTTAATTTATGTATAGCCTTTCTTGTAACCCTCTTAACCCTATAAATAAAGAGTCAGTAGGCATATTTTTGACTTCATGCCTTATTTCTTATTCATAGAGATTACTTGGTTTCTTATGTGCTCTCCATACTCACTTATATCTAATTTTTATTCCATTTCTCTACTAGGTGAATTTTATAATTAAGGTCTGCTATCACCCGCAGACAAATTTAGATCGAATATATACACCCATGATTTGTCTGTTTGACATCACTTTTAATTGTTTTTACATCAAATCCATTCCTTCTACATCAAATCTAAATTTTTGGAGTACATCCGCTCCAATTATTATGAGCTCATTGACTGCATCTATTATTAGGTTGCATTCTCTACCGAAGTCGATGACATTAGTGTCGACCTTGGTGACACAGTCTGCCTTCTAAACCGCCATATTGATCATGAGATCTACGACCTCACAAAGGAGATTGGGAGCAAAAAGCGAGAGGGAAAAAACTTTGTCAAGATATTTTAACCAAATTTTCGGTTTGATAAGCTTTAAAATCATTCGATTTTCTTTAAGATGAGTGTAATACAAATAATTTATATAATGTACTCATTATAAAATAAACCTAATTTTAAAGTGCATTCTTGCCATACATGAGCTTTGAAGAGTGAAGGGCAGTGTTAGATTAAGACTTAAAAGAAAACAAAATAAAAATGACATCTCCCTAAGGCATCAAAAATATATATTTTATTTCATATTTAAACCTCAATAAAATAAAATAAAAACAAATTAAAAATAAAATAAAGTCTTCCATAAGAATACAAATTTTCCCCTTTCAAGGCTTTGCTCTGGACATTATTCAGTCTTCAAAAGCCAGCCAAGGTGGGCGTACTAAATGGCCAGTACCTTTCTCTTTGTGGACCCGAGCTACCCATCTCATCATAAAAGCCTGATATTCTCACGTGCTCATTTTGAAATTTCCTTTGCTACCTTTCCAGATTTCTCTCGTTGCGTTGACCCATAAAGAAATTTTGGTCAAAGTTTTACACGTGTCATTTTGTAATATTTCCAATGATTCATTTCTTGTTTTTTTTCTAAATTACAAAGCATTCTAATTCTTTTTTTTTCTCCCCCTGGTAATAGACAGATTGGGGTACAAAGTTTTCAAACTTGGCATCCTGAATTACAAATAAATCCTTTTTTTGCTGAACATTCTGCATGAAAATTTGCATCCTATTTTGAAATTTTGCAAAGATAAGACAAAATGTTGAGAGAAGAGATTCTGATGCAATCAAAGGTTACAACAGAGTCTTTGTAGGGTCGGTCATGGACTTGTGATAGCTACAGTGCTAGTAGAGATTATGAAGTAGGCAATGATGCAATGACTCATATGGTATAATTAAATGATCTTAAGTTAGTATTAGTCAATGATGGAGGCTTATAAAAAATCTCAAAGGATCATAGTAAATCTCCTCTACGGAGGGCGTCATCCTCAATTTTGATTTCTTCATGTAGCTTAATATTAGCATTACATGTGGAAAAATCATCATATCAGCATGATAAGATCGTGTTGAGGTTCTAAGGAAGTAATCTCCAAATGACCCTTTTTGTTCACGGGTAGGCCCTTTCTAAATTTTTAGGGTTTAGGTCTCGTTCTACAGTGTCTCTTCTTTATCATTCACTCTTGACCTTAGGGATAGATTCATATTCTTGACATAACCCTCTTGACCCTAGTATGACCATATATCTTTAACTACAGTGTGCATCACCACATCTTGAATCCTATGTAATTGTTATATGATAATAAAAATCCTTATACCTAAGTTATAATTATACTAGCATATTAATAGATATATTGAATGATACTTCAATATTCAATATGGCTAGAGTAGGTGTTGATATTCTTGTAACTTTCAAGTCATGATTATGGCTTCAAAATTGATGATATCATAGAACTAATCAGTATTAATGACAATACTGTTTCTATGAGAACCTTGGATTAGCAGGATTGGTTGGGTATTGAGCATGCTATAGTTTCTTAAAAGCATCAGCATTGGGAGACTTAGTGCATCACATCCTTTTTTTTCTTATCTCTCACTTAATTATTGTTGACTACATTTCTAGCTCTCCCTCCTAATCTTCTCTTATCCTTTTTGAATGTTAATGGAACATTATTCTTGTTCTCCTAGGAAAACCCACATTTCTATCATTAAAATTTTGTGATGTTTGATGGAAGTTAGTGTTACAATGTCATGAAGAGATGGATCATTCGTGGGTATCAAGGCTACTGACCAACACAATTTCAAATTTCGAGTAGAGTTTAAAGTCTAAATATAAGAGATTCTCCTATTTCTAAATTTATGACCATATATTGCAATTTTCTTGCCTTTTAAAATATTTATGATGATGTTATCACATATAGTTGTTCTACCCATCATTAATAGGTATAGAGTCTTAAGGTTACTAGTTAACAATGTTAGTTTGACGAATGTCATTTTCTTTAACACCATTCATAAAATGGGAGTTTAATCCAACCCTTCAAGGAAATGTGTGTTCTCGAAGGCATGATAATGCTAAAGGCTATTAAAGAATCTTACCAAAAAAGGATATTAAGGTAAATAATGACTCTTATATGAGTCCCACTAATGGACTTCCTTGTTATTTATGCTCCCACTGCCTACAAAAAAAATCTTTTGAAGACCCCTCCTCAACTCATTTAAGGTTGGTGTCTTCATGCAAAACTCGGCCATCAAGTTCCCATCTTCTACCAACAATGCCACTATTTTTTTGGTGATCTCATACAATCCTAAAAATTCTATCTCTTATTAGTGGAAACAAAGGTGATGTGTAGTGGCAGTGTTTCTATGAAGTCAAGGTAATGATCAGATGATGTCATCAAAGTATTAGTTGGTCGGAGTAATAACCCTTAATGAAATACTACAAGATGGCAAATATATCGAAGGTATGGTCATTTCTTATCATGTCTGTTCTTTCCAAAAAAAATAAAAAAAGCTCTTCTATCTTTTTTTATTTCTCCTTTAACTCAGCAATTATCCTAAAATTGACTTGTTTCTACTAAATCTCACAACAAAGTTTTTGCAATTGGTTTGATGATTTTTTGGATGAGTATTCAGGGAGATATAACCATTTGATCTTAGCCTATTGCTACCTAAGTTTTATGTCCCAAACCCTAAGGCATCCCCTACTGCACTCCAAACTTTCACTCCACCAGCATATTTCTCATCTATATAAGCCTCTTATGGAGGGTTACAACCCAATTTGCCCCTCACTAAATATCATGCCCTAGAATCAAAACTGAAAAGAATTGTATCATTTATATTTTATAATAACAATCAGAGCTATTTAATTTCTTTTAATAATATAAATATCAACAGAAATGAATCTATTGATCAAAACATCAATATACATCTATATTCATTATTTCAAAAATTATATATAGGAGTCATATAAATAAACAATCCATCTTCCCACTCTTAAGTACAAAAAAATAACTAAAAGATAAAAAGATAAAAAAACTTGATTGTGTATCTGATTGGTCACACACTCCCGATCCTCGCCCTTGACCTAAAATTATTAAGACATATATAATGATCTAAAAAGCCCAACATATCACTAAAATCTTACAACTAAACTCAAAGCACGGTAAAGAAAAGATATGCATGTTATCTATCAGTTCATAACAGTTATAGTCAATATGATCATGAATCTGTACTAAAATAGTAAAATACATAATATACGATAAAATTTATGAACTAGTAAACCAATATGGTATGGAGGCTGATAAAACAGTGCAGTGCAAAAATAATAAAATATGTAAATCAATGAACTAGTACAGATGTCAAAATAATAAAGCAGTAAACAATCATTCTTTTAAATCAAACATCATAATAGTGTTATCAAATCAATAAAAAATCTTATAAATTAGTAAAATTGAAGTCTCTATAAGGTTGTTAGAATCTATAATAATATAATACTATCAAATCCATATACACGTGATATTCAGTTATTCTATTTCAATATTAAATTAGTATCTTATATCACATACTTAATAGTAGTAATCACGTGCTCAATAACAGTAAGTTAGTAAATAGTAAACTAATAACAATAATAGTGAGTGAATTAGCAACAATAGATCAGCAAAAATAAAATCTATAATAGTAATAAGGAAATAATATGGTAATAGTAAACTAGTACATTGATAGTAAATCAGCATGATGAATGCATCCCAATAACCACCCTAAACAAGTAAAGAGCTCTAGCTTGCACAATTCTTTTCTAGTAATCAGTAAATTTATAATTATTGGCTCGGTAAATAAAATCGTCACTCACTACAGGAAAACTACTGATTTGCGACAAATTTGCTGTTGGCTTTACGATGAAAATTTTTTTGACAAAATTACGGCGGATTTGGGCAAAAAATTTTGTCCCGGATTTTGTGACAGAATTACGGTGAATTTGTGACAGATTCTACCTCAATTTAATCACAAATCCTCCATAAATCCATCACAAATAAGTTTATCTAAATCGATATCCAGGTCATTTCTTTCATTCACTCGAGCTTCGCTTGTTCCTCTATGCTCGCGCCTACAACGATGACCCTTGCTGGCTAACATTCCTTGCTCGCAACCCATCCTTTCTTCACCGATGTTCGCCACTCTTCATCGTTGTTTGACTTCACCCCTTCGACGATGTCCTTCCTATTGGATCAAAATCAGAAGCAACAATGGGAGCTCCCTCACTATGAAGGTAACTTTTTCCCTTTCACGCACATCTTTTACCAAATCCCTTAAATTCGTTGATATATAAGGTTTAATAAATATGGGATTTATGGAAAAAGAGGGAAATAGAGGTTTTGTGTGCTGTGAGCTAAATTGAGATTTTCTTTGGGAGAATTTAGGTTAAATCTTGCTCAAATCTGGCATAATCCTATGGCCAAACTATATGATTCACTAAATTCTTAGGGTTAATTTTTCATAAATAGAATTCATGTTGGATGGTTGAAGTGTAGAATTCATGTTGAATGGTTAAAGTGTAGGAATACATCGGGCTTATTGTGAGATAGAAAAATTTCCCTCAAACTAAAAGAAAAATTCTTTAAGATGGTGGATGAGTGGTTTTTTACTCTTAGAGTATATTATTTATGGTGATGGTATAATGGATGGAGATATTATTAGCAGAATTCATATTGGATGGTTGAAGAGTATAGGAATACATTGGGCTTATTATGTGATAGAATAGTTCTTCTCAAACTTAAGGGAAAATTTTATAAGATGGTGGTGAGACCTGCAATATTTTATGGTGTATGTAGAACGTTAGCCATTAAAAGATAAGCATAATATTAAGTTCAGTGTTGAATAGATGAGGATGCTTAGGTGGATGAGTGGCTTTACTCTGTAGTTAATAAAGGTAGAGGTATATACCTAAAAAGATAATAATATTAAGTGAAGTGTTGCAGAGATAAGGATGGAAAAGTGTATGCAAAAAAGAGCAGCACAACTATCCAAGAAAACTCCTAAAATCATCGCTATTGCACATTATTTTAAAACTTTTTAAAATTGATACGAATCTCATTATTTGGTTGTAGGAATTTATAGCACAAAGCTGTTATATATAGATATTTAAAATTACAGAGGTTGGATGTATAATTGATTGTTACGTGGATGCAAGATATTAATAGATGAATTTTTGAACGGAGTGAATTATTTCATTCAGGTAGCTCTTTGATTAAAAAAATATAGTTTTGAAAAAGTGTTTAATTTTTTTGGGAAATATTTAATTTCTGGAATTTTAATTTTATAATCGAACACTTATTATGAATGATATATCACCTCGGAAGGTGAACATATCGTTCCCTAATAGGTTCAGATTACAAATCTTGATTTATCCTGATTATCGTAGTCAAACTCAAGGAGAAACAACATATGATCCCGAAAGATCAAAATGATGTTTAATCCAATATTTAACTATAATAATCCAGATAAGAGATCATTAATTTCATAATTAAATTTATAATAATAGTACGATATATCTTTCCAAAGAAAGAGGATATCGTCCGTTATCGATTATTTGAAAATGATGATAATGATCGTTGAATTTTGAATTTCCCAAAGATAATTAATTGGAGTTTTGAAATCTTGATTTTGAAATCAGGTCTGGGTTTCTAAAACTCCTACGAGCGCAAGCCCTCTTAGTTAATTACATCGTAGGAAACCAAAAAATTTTCTACGAATACTCTCGATTAAAATAGCGATACGAATTTCATTTGAGAATTCAAAGATTGATGTCAAAGGAGGTTAAGGGCTGGAAATTCAACAGGGACTGGTTCAAGATTGAACACTTATTTTTGGAGTCAAAGGAGAAGAGTAGGAGGTGCCTTGAGATTCTGAATCGCTCAGAAACACCTCAAACTATCCTAAGTGTTGGGCTTGAATTTGATTGAAAGAGATTTAATGTTTGAGTGGTCAATTTTATTAGAAGGTGAGAATTAGATTCCCGGAAGGTTGAGGTCTTAGGATTGAAGATATGCCTCAGAACCTAAGTCTAAAATTGGGTACTGAGAATCAGTGACTCGAATCCTAGCTAATGCAATATAATCTGGACTTACCCCGGCCTGGATTGGGGAGCCAGCTAAATCACCTAAACGATTTAAAACCATGAGTCAAGTCAATTATGTAAGAGTGGTAGGAACATTGATTAAGATTGGTTTAAAGAATTGGGGTCGACATCTAGAGCAGATCTTAATTGACCCCTTAACATATGTTGGGTTAAATGCTTAAGCTAGAAATGCAATTAAAATTTAGACTCAGTTTTTTAATTTGTATCTAATGTAATGCATGCTAGTTGACTCGATTAAATGCTTGAAATTAGAATGAAGCAGTTTAAAAATCAGGCTTAAAAAATAGATTTTATCCTAGAGATTGCACAACATCCCCTTAGACAGAACTGCACCCTAATAGATCAGGTGGTCTGCCAGAACCCGCAGGCGGGGAGGTGCCTAACAGGGATGAGAAGTTTCAATATGAATGCATGAAAAACCCCTGGCGAGTCCGGGCTTACTTGTTAAAATCGTTAGAGTTACTATCTCAGCTTAAAATTTTTAAATTTTGTTTAAGTAGAAATAGTTTATGACCGTACCCTCACGAGCCTCCGATCGGGTTCCAGGCTAAATCAAATACGACATGCAATAAGCGCAAAAAAAAACTACTAAAAGCATGCGGGTCCTTAAACGCAATCAACATATCAATCAAATCAATTAAATAATTAAATAAATATTCAAAATGAAAGTCCATAGGCAAATGCCCTTAATTATACAACCCAGGGTCTGCAGGAAAGTAAAGTGGCCGGGTACCACTGACTACAACCCGGATTCTACTCCTAAGACTCAAGTGACTTTGAGATTTGAGATTCTTCTCGTTCTTCACTTCTTCATCTTCTTGGAACTCCTTGGATCGTCGGGTCTGAATATTCAAATGAAAAGAAACTTCCCCTGATTAGGGGTGTTATCTTTTCTCTTTGGATATGTGAAATTCATCCTAATTTGGATCTCCAAATGGATAGGAACTCTCCCCTAAGGGATGTTCCTTCCTCTTTGGATTCCAAATTGGATGTTTGAAATTCATCTTAATTTGGATCTCCAAATGGATAGGAACTCTCCCTTAAGGGATGTTCCTTCCTCTTTGGATTCCAAATTGGATGTTTAAACATCTCAATCTCAAATCACTTTAAATTATTTATAACTCATATTTATAACAAATTACATTAATCAAAGTTGAAAAATCTAGACTCGATCCTGCAAGGTTATCCTAATAATTGACAGTTATAGAAACATCCCAAGCAGTTAATATATTGAAATTAAAAATACTCAAACCAGCCACACTTGGCCATGCTCTTTTTGATTTAAAGGGGGACTTAAGCAGTTTTCTGGAGCACCTGTGCAATTTAATATTTATGATTTTGCCCCCTTTAATTTATGCCCTGTATGAGCATGACCACCTGCATAAAATTGAATTAGTATAGATCATTCCTAACCTAGGGGTAGATCTAACGTACAATCAATCAACTCAGAGTGCGGTAAATAAATAAACAATCACATCAACATCAATTACTTAAATCTAGCAACCAGCATGCAATGAAAACCACGAAAAACTCAGCACACGCAAGTAACAAAAAAGTAAACACCGACCTAGCCTAAGACTAGAATTAGTTGTCCTAGCAAACCATCTAAAGTGTGTGAGGTAGGCTGTGTGGTTTTGATATGTCCTAAATAGGATAATTTGATTGAAGTTGTTTAAAGTTCTGGTTGGTTGAAGGCTTAAGGGTATTTTAATTAAAATTTAAATCTGAATGATTTGAATTTGATTTTAAATTTTGATTTAATTATTTGTTGGATACCATCTTTGTTGCACACCGAGGTCATGAAGTTTATTTCACCTTCCTTGGGGCTAATTTAATAGCCTTGTAGGCCTGGGTTACCCAGTGGTACCCGATATAATTAAGTGCTTTAAGTTTAATTAATGCTTGAATGTTAATTAAAATTTAATTAGAATTGATTGATTGCTTGTTTTAAGTTTGAATTAGTGTTTTCTGGAATTTTTAGAAATTTATTGAATTTTGGGATTTTCTGGATTATTTTAATGATTTAATTCAAGGGTCAACAACTTACTTTTTGATTTAAAGTGTTTTCTGGAATGTTAATATTTTATTAAAATACTAGACCTTAATACGATCAGTTAGACAATAAGTACACTGAAATTAGATTTTTCTACATTTTATTATGAAGGTTTGAAGTTTTGACTTGATTTTGAACTAGATTTGACCAAAAGTTGACTTTTTCAAATTTGTTTGATTTCTGGAAACTTAACATTTTTAATAAATATTAGACCTAATTATGAGTTGTATGCCTTTGAGTTTGCTCAATTTGGAGTTTATTTGAATTAGTTATGAAATTTTGAAGTTTTGAGTATTTAATGAATTATTTAAATTGTTTAATTAGAGACCCTTTTTATGATTTGAATCCAAATAACCTCCAAACTTCTTGAAATCAACTCCAAAGGTCAGGAATGACCTAAGGAGTGATCTCTAAGTGTTTGAGAAATTTTTGGAATTTTTAATTATTTTTAATTAATTAAATTAATTAAATATTGAATTTCAATTAAAATGGAATTAAGCTTAATTTTGAAGTCCAGTCAAGGGGATTTTATTTTTCACATATTAAGGGTTTAATTCTGGTCAGTTTGAGGTATTATATGTGATTTTTAGGCTTAATCTTGATTTATTAGAATTTCTGGAAGGTTTAAGGGCTTAATTGAGGTTTAAACTTAATTAGGTTAATTAAGGGGTTTAAGGATTTCAAAATTCAGTAGGGAATTTTCCTAAGGCTGGGAGTGTCACTAAGTTCAAGTATTCAAAGTTTTAAGTCAATTTGAAGTGTATCGTAATTATTTGAAATATTCTAAGTTATCTAAACAAGTCCTTAATTATTGTCCTTAATGACACTAAGTTTAAATGGGTTCAAATCAAAGTTCTTCTAACCCTTAACATAACATGCATGATATGCATACATACAAACACAATCAATCCTAAGTCTAAGAGAGCCTTAAACTAAGTGGTGTGTGTATGTCCTAAACATGCATGGATTTGTATTAATTAAAATAATTAATGATATCATTAATGAATAATTAAAATATAATTATTCATTAATGACCTTCCCCATAAATCCTGTTCAATCAAACTTAACCTAGGTTTAGAATTTCATGGGATCTCTCAAATATTTAGAATTTAAATACATATAATTTTAAAATGGGTTTTTAAATATACTTATATATAAAACCTATATTCAATAATATAAGTTTTAAAATAAGATAATTAAAAATATCTTCAATTAAAATAGTTTGAAAGATCCACTGATTTTTCAAAGTGATTTGAAAATAAATTCTTAATTTTGAAAATATTTAGTTTAACATTTAATTAAATATTAATTAGATATTAAAGTAATAAGATAATTAAAATTAATCAGGATAAATTAAGTATCTAATTTTTGAAATTAATTTTAAATTAAAATATTTAATTTTCTGAAAATTTTGAGATGTTAAATTAATTTTTCTGAAATTATTTGAATTTGTTTTGAATTTTTAAAGTTTTAGGTTAATTAATTGAATTTAAATTAATTAAAAAAATTAATTAACATTTAAAATGAATATTAAATTGAATTAAATTAAATTTTAAATGTTAATGGAATTTTAAAATTAAGTTAATAATAAAAAAAATTATTTGAAATTTTAAATTATTTAATTTTAATTAAATACTATTTAGTATTTAAATATTTAAATAATCAAAACATAAAATATATTTTAAATTAATAATAGTTTTAAATTATATCATTTAGACTTTTTTTTTAATATATATATAATATATCAATTTTAGGTTTAAAATTGATTCTTAATTAATTATTTAAATTTTATTAATTAAAATACATTTAAAATGATTTAAAATATATAAATAAATAAATAAAAACAAAGAAAACGGTGGAGGGTGCCACGTGGCGAGCCCTGATTTGCTGGAGCAAACCGCGGTGGTGGCGCCCAATCATTGCGCCGCCACCAATCATTGTCGCGTGATGGCTCGGACGCGGGACCCACACGCTTTCTACTAATCCGAGTCAGCAGCTCGTCCCTACCGTTGGATTCCCGCGTTTTGGAACGAGCGGCTCAGATTGAGCCGGATCCTAAATGTGACCGCAGGATCGATCCATCGGATAGACAAAACCGCGGTAAGGCTGGATCACGGCCGTCGATCAAGAAATCGACGGCTGGGATCCAGCATAGTTCGACTGGATTGCGAACCGAGCTCCAGAACCCGTTTTTGAGCTCGTTCTTTTGATCGGGTAAACCAAATCCAGCGAAATTTTAAACCTAGACTGTCTAGGTGAACAGAAATCATGGGAGACCTTTTCTTGAGCTTAAAAACTGCTTTATCAAAAGCTAATTTGAACTAAATATATTTACCTAGGGTTTAAGATTGTACCTCAACTAATGGACGGTTTGACCCGTTTTTGATATCTCTGAATTTGTTGTCTGTCCACGCTTAAAAGTGTAGAAGACTTCTTGAGCTGGTGACGTCTGGATTGAAAGATATGCGCCTTAGAAGAATTTTGGCTTGAACTCGCCGGATTTTGATCGCCGGTGAGGTTTGACCGACGAGTTTTGGCTTGGAAAGTTTAAAGGATGTGTTTGAGAGCTTCAGTGAGCAGAGAGCTCAGTTGGAGATGCTTGAATCTGGAGAGAGAGTGTGTAGGGAAGAATGAGGCCCTAAGAGAGCTCTTACCCTATTCAAATGATCCCAGGTTCATTTGAACGATCAAGATCATCTTGGGGACTTGCTAGATGGTTGCCACATGTCCTCAAATGGTTATAATGGCAAGAGGAATCAAAAGGACAATAGTACAAGAGGCGGAGAGCCATTTTGTCCTTATAAGACCCATGCATTTGATCTAAACCGTTTGATCTCAAATCAAAGGTTATGAGGCAGCTCAAGAATGTTCTAGAGATTGCTTAAATGGCTGGGAAGATTTAAATAAAAGGAGATTAGCTTAAATGAGGAATTTAACCAAGTTTTGACCACTCCCTAGCCTTGTTTTGACTGTTTGACCAGTCAACTTGACTTGTTGACTGGTGAGGTGGCATGAAATGATGCCTAGGGAGCTGCTTGAATGGGTTCAAGAGTTTGATGCTTAAGGGTTAAAACAAGAGGTCATAAATGAAGATTTGAGCAAGAACTTTTGTTAAGTTGACCAAGTCAACATGACTTGGGTTTGACCCAAGACATGTCCAAGTATATTTGAAATATATATTGGGATAAAATTGATGACTTAAGGATATGATTTTGGGGATATGATTGATTTAATCCATATGAGTCAAATCAGGTTAACCTTAGGTCATAGTTGACCAAGTCAACTATTGACCAGGTAAAAGGTCTAGTTGGGTCAAAATCACTAGAGGAAGTGATCAACATAATTTAACAAAGTTTTGAATGAGGTTTGAATGCATCTAAGATTTGATTCAAGGTGGGAAAGGCTTAAAGGTTGATGTGGTCAACCTAGGTTGACTTGGTCAACCAGGTTGACCCAGGGTCAGGGTTTGGGTCTAACCAGTTCAGAATGATATTCTGAATTTGCTGGTGGTGATCTCAAAGTCTGGGGAGGTCATTTGGTCAAAATGAACTATTTGGGCCCTTAATGGGCCTTTTAGGTCAACCCTGGTTGACTTGGTCAACCAGGTGGGTCCAGGGTCTGGAAATGAGTTCAACATATTTGAAGTGATATTTGGAGACAAATGGAGGTGGTCCCAAGGTCTGGGGAGGTCATTTGGTCAAAATGACCTATTTTGACCCATAAAGGCATGTTTGGTCAAACTAGGTTGACTTGGTCAACCAGGTTGACCCAGGGGCTAGAAGTGGGTCCAACAGGTTTGGTTTGATATTTGAAACTTGCTGGAGGTGGTTGCATTTGATTTTGAGCTCATTTGACCAAAGTGACTATTCATACCCCATAGGGGTATTTTGGTCATTTTGACCCCTGGTCAACTGGGGGTCAAATTGAGTCCAACAAAATGCAGTTTAATGCTCAATGGGTCATAATCAAGGGTCTGGAAGTGATTTGGAGCTTTGGAGAAAGCTTCAAGGTCAGGATCCACTGGATGGCAGGTCCAGTGGCATAGACTGTAAATATTTGAAGGTTTTACAGCCTTTGGATTTCAATTCAGTTTCTGGGGTTAGAGACCTCAGAATGAGCTCAAATTTGGAGGGTTGCCTCTAGAGACATGTCACATCAGTATAGAACTGATAGATCTTGAATCAGAGGTTATTTGATAGGGTTTTGAAATGTTTAAAGATTTACTGGAAAAGACTTTCAGGACTTAGACCTTTGGCCTTGGATTTGAATCTGGAAATCTAGTTTTGAATTGGATTTTGAGCTTGAATGATAGGGTTTGAACTATCTAAATCATTTATAATCATTTGTGTGATTGTAGATGATTAGATAGGATTAAAGTCAGGTCAGAGGCTGGAGCAACTAAATCTGGGTTGTTTGAAGGTCAGGATTGGTCAGGGATTTGAATTGACTTGAACTCTAGATTGATTTAAGTTTTGGATAGATTGATTTAAAGCTTGGACTGGTCTGGAGTTTGAATGGATTTGAGATATGGATAGATCTAAGCTCTAGGAGAATCCTAAGATCTAAATTGATCTAGGGAAATCCTAAGGTCCAGAGTAGATCCTAGGGACTGAAGTCTAGGAAGATCCTAGAGTCTAGGAAATCCTAGGGAAATCCTAGGGTCTAGAGTAGATCCTAGGGACTGAAGTCTAGGAAGTTCCTAGAGTCTAAGAAACCTTAAGGTCTGGGATCTAGAAGGTTCTTAGGATCTAGAATAGATCCTAAAGTCTAGATACTAGGAGGATCCTAAGGTCTAGATTGATCCTAAGATCTAAAATCTAAGAAAGATCCTAGGATCTAGAATAGTCTAGAAATTTGATTGATCTGAGATCAGGGTTGATTTGAATCCGGATTGATCTAGAATTAGATTGATCCTAGGGTTAAGATTAATTTGAAGAGATCCTAGGGTCTAGAACAGATCCTAGGGATGGAAATCTAGGAAAGTCCTAGAGTCTAGATTGATCTTAAATTGTATTGATCTGGGGTCAGGATGGGTCCTACTGACCTCATATAAAAATGAGTTCAACAGTAGCCTGTCAATTACCTTCCTTCATATCAGAGGGAAGGATTTTTCTTCCATGTTCCAAACACAAAAATCAAGCATACCTCACTCCATATGAGATTTTTATTTATCTATATTATAGAGGATTTATGCCAGAATATTAGTATTGGACTTCACATGATGAGTACGAGCCTCATTTTGACTCTCAGTGCAGCCCATCTATAAATTTCAGTATATTTGAGGAAGATAGAGTTAGGATGTTTGAGGATTTAATTTATGATGCAACTAGGCCACAATTTCAATAATATACAGAAGGATCCCTGAATAAAGAGATACAAAACTTCTATGATTTATTGCACATTACGCAACAACTAATTTGAAATAGGTGCACTTCTCACTCAGAATTATCTATTGCTATGAAGATGTTAAGCATTAATATAGAATATAATGTATCAAGAGAATATTTTAATCAATTCATTGGCCTACTTAAGGAGACTAACCCGGTAGATAATTTAATTCTAAAAAACTTATACCAGACTAAAAAATTAGTTTTCAAACTTGGTTTGACAGTTGTGAAAATATATTATTGTATTAATATATATATATTATATTATGGAGATAATTTATCAGATATTGTATGTCATCATTGTAATGCACCACGGTTTAAATCAAATTCTAGGAAAAAAAGAAGGTAGAAGGATGTGCCAGTCTGTTGGATGTTCTACTTACCCATCATTTTCAAATTACAACGTTTATATGCATCTATGAGCTTTGCAACATATATGCGATGGCATACAGAGCACAATTCGTAAGTAGGTGTTCTAACACTTCCGTTAGAAGTATAAGCTTGGAAACACTTTAACCGTACATATCCTACCTTTATCGTAGAACTAAGGAATGTAAGATTAGGTTTATGTACAGATGGTTTTATTTCATTTAGCCAATCTGCCTCACCTTACTCATATTGGCTTGTGATGCCCACCCCCTACAATCTTACTCCAAAGTTATGTATGATTAGACCATACATATTTCTGACACTTATCATTTCAAGCCCACACAATCCAAAGGTAAAGATAGATGTGTTCTTGTAACCTTTAATTGATGACTTAAACTTATTATGGAATGAAGGAGTTACTATATATGATGTCTCCACCAAATGAAATTATACATTGAGGGCAACGTTACCTTGGATAATTGGTGACTTTCTCCAGCATACAGTATACTTTCTGGTTAGAGCATTACAAGTAAGCTAGCTTGCCCATATTGCATGGAAAATACTGAATCATTCACTCTGAAGCATGGGGAAAAAACATTTGGTTTGACTGTTACCATATTTTATTACCTACATACCATCTATTCAGGCGAAATAAGGATACTTTCACTAAAAATAGAGTGGATGCAACACATCCTACGCCAATGCTAAGTAGTGAGGGAATATTTAAAAGAGTAAATTTCATACCAATGATAATTGATTCTCTATCATTAGCTTCTTATAAAGTGCCCAGATATGAAGTTACTCATAATTGGACAAAGAGGAGTATATTTTGGTCTTTTTCATATTGGAGAATAAACTTGATTAGACATAATTTTGATGTGATGTATATAGAGAAGAATATTTTTGATAATGTGTTCAATATAGTGATGAACATCAAGGAAAATCTAAAGATAATTTAAAAGTTAGGATGGATTTGAATGATATTTACAGGAGAAAAATGCTTGAGTTGAAGAATGGTGGAAATGATAAACTTCTAAAGCCAAAAGTTTCATTCACCTTCATTTTAGAGAAGAGGTGAGTAGTTTGTGAATGGGTGCAGAGCCTAAAGCTACTTGATGGATATTCTTCCAACCTCAGTAGATGTATTGATATGAGATGGCATGGGGTAGATTATTTGGATTAAAAAGTCATGATTTTCATAACATCGTGGAATGTTTGATGCCTATTTCTTTCAGTTCTCTTCTAGATTCAATCTAAATCCCTTGACCAAATTAAGTATCTTCTACAAAAACTTATGCTCATTAAGACTGAATGAAGAAGCTTTGTTCTATATTGAGCATAATATTTCTTTCATTCTATGTAAGCTTGAGAAGATATTTTCTCCAGGGTTTTTTGACTCCATGGAACATCTACCTCTGTATTTATCATATGAGGCTAAAGTTGATGGACCAGTTCAATATCGATGGATGTATCCTTTTGAGAAGTAATTTTATACAAACATAACATATCAAACTTTACTAGCAAATTTCTAATTCACTCCCATATGTTATTCAGGTATTTAACTAAACTTAAAAAGACTGTAAAGAACAAAGCATGTCCTGAATGATCAATATGTTAAGCATACTTGATGTATGAGACTACTCAATTTTGTTCATACTACTTTGGCATAGAGTTAGAATCAATAGAGAGATTATTCCATCACAAATCCACCGCAAAAATTTTGCATCACAAATATGTTTGCGATGTCCGCTTTACCATCGGAATCATATCCATCGCAAATTTGCCGTAAATCAAGATTTACAATGGATTTCTCAAATTTTGCGGTGAATTTCGCCACCCCAAATAGTTGGTTCTCCATACTGACTCTTTGCCCGTCAGTACAATAATCATCTCTTTATAACTCCCAATTAGTAAATTATATGAATTAGTATAGGATAACATCAAATTATAGTATTTAAAGGAAAGATCGTCGGTCCACCATCCTGTACATCTTAATAACTCTCTAGCCAACATCAGTAAATAACTTGCTTTTACTTATTTTCATATATATTATTACAAGAGTAATAGTTACCAAATATTACCTAATCACATATTCATATTCATTCCCAATACATGTATTAACAACATTCTTACATTAAAATACAAAATTATTATTCTATGTAAATAATACAAAACATAATAATTATAATTTTACCTTATGAAATTATAAAATCAACCAGTTAAAATGTCTTGAATTATTGGTACTATGATATACAAAGAATTATGTGGTAGAAGTTTACAAAATTTAGAGAAAATTTATTAAATTTTTTTTGAAAAAAAAAATCGAAATCAAAATATTTGAAAACAGAAATAGGAGAAGTCACCTACAATGGTCTGAGCAATTTTAATAAAAGCGACAAAAAAGATCGATAACCAAAATCTAGATTTCTTTTTCCTCTCTCATCTTTTCCTTCTCCACTTCCTCCTTTCCTTCCACGACAAGCCAAAACTGAGAGATAGAGAAAAACTAAGCGAGATACTGTGGTGATCCAACCCAATGTCGCTATGCTGCATGCTAAATCCAGAATTACTGCGAACAAAGCCTTCAATTACGTAGCATCAATTTCTGGCATAGTTGTGCTCACAACCTTAGCACCACTACGCCCCCAGGCACAACACCGTAGTGCTCTAGTTCAAACAGAAATTCAGATTCTCATTTTAAATTTATTTTAATAATTATCACATTGCTACACAAAGTGACATTACCAAAAGGCCACACCATTGAGCTATCATAATAAATCATAAAATTCTTGACTTTAATGTTAGGAGGATCTTCAGTAGATTTTGGAAAATTGCAAGCTAATTGAATCAAATATCATTTCCTTGTATCTTCTAATCTTTTTTGTTTAATGATGCATAACTTGTTGAAGAATAGCAATGAGAATCAACAAGTAACTCACATTCTCCATGTGATGACCAAAACTAGTAAATAGGTTAAAATCTCCTCCAATACAAATTAACTCTAATTTTATCTAGTGTTGGGTATGCTTGAATTTTGTTTTTAAACTATGGACATCCAAACTCTCTCAAAATGAAAAAAAAAAAAATTTGAGTAGTTACATACACAAAATATTCAATTCAATGAGGTATTTGATATTAAATCCATTTCGTTCATGTATTAATCTATTATACATCTATGTCAATAACTTTTTTTTAAATAAAATTCATAGAAGGGCCTATGTGGTAATATATCAAATTAAATTACAAGTCCTTAAAGGGATCGATAACTCTCTAATGCTCAAAAAGCTACAATAAAAAAATAAATAAATAAAAAAAGAACCAAAGAGCCAAAGATCCCTACCTAAATACAATAATCAAGAAAGAAAAAAATGCATGGGACGTAGGCTAGAAGCTAAACCCAAAAATTCAAAGTAGCTAAAAGCTGAGATATTCGTAAAACAAAAGGAAACCAACGTAGAAAATCTAGGTTCACAACCAAAGGAGACAAAAAGAAATAGTAGACTGAGCTCCACAACAACCCAGGCATAGCACCATAGTAACTTGGGCTGAGTAAACTAATCCAAACCACATCAAAAAAGCTACCAGCAGAGTACACTGAATAAACCCCTGCACAAGAAAACACTAACACTAACAACCGGGCCAAAATAATAAAAACACAAAAAAGAAGAAGAAAAATAAAACCAGTAAAACAAACAAAATTAAACCAAACAAACTCCATTCAGACAAGTTTTCAGGCTAAGAACACTAGAAACAAGGAAGGCCACCAACAACAAGTAGCATCACAACCAAATAGAAATAGCAGACATAGCACAACAACAACCTGGGCTGAGCAAACCGATCCAAACCACATTAAAAAGCCCACAAGTAGTTTGCAATGAAAAAAACCGTGCACTAGAAAACACTACCACTAGCAACCGAGCCCAAATAATATAAACAAAAAAAGAAGATGAAAAATAAAAATAGAAAAACAAACCAAACCATGAAAACTCCATTTGAACAAGGTTCTAAGTTAAGAACACCAGAAATAAGAAAAGCCACCACCAGCAAGCTGCATTCACAAACAACCAACAGAACAAGAAGTAGAGTGTTGCGGAAAACCCACTAACTGTGTATATCTATATGTTGTATTTATTTAAGCATTAATCATGTTACCTATTAATCACTAAGATATATGAACTATGCACATATAATGAAAACAATCCTTCTATCATACATTTAACTTGAGAATTTCAATGACCAATACATAAAAGAGAATGATGTTTGATATAAAGCACATGGTCTCCATGGAAGCATGTGTTATGAAGAATATGGTAATTCATGCTGATGTTCTTGTCATTATAAGTCGTCATGGAAAGAGACGACATTGTCATCATGACTTTATATATATATATATATATGTATTGAATGGCAAGTGTGAACCCCATGGATTTTAAATGATTTTAATACATAATAATATATTGATTATTTATTTGGTCATCATTCTAGTCATACAGTCTATTTTGACTTAATAATGTTTAAATTTTTGTGAATAAATCATCAATATTACATATATCCTTTTAAATGTTTTGAATTTATATTTATCTATCTCCTTGTTAGATGTAACACTTGCTTGCAAACATAAAGAAATTTGAATTTAAGAAAATAAAGTAATAATTAAATACCTCAACAACAAAATAAAATAAAAAAATAGATCTATGAAATAAAGCTACAACTAATAAAAATATTATAAATATTTAAAGAAAAATTAATTTAATCTTAAATATTTTATAAATCTTTCTATTTTTTTCAAAAAAATCACAAACTTTAAATTTCACAAGCCAAAATTAAAAATAAAAAATTAACTGGTAAAATCTTAAATCAAAATCTCAAGGAATTAGAGGTGAACGATTTCCACCAATTAGCTAGCTTGCCAAAGTTCACTTGTTAATCCTTTCATCAATATAATTGCCCATTATAAATTATGGTTATTGACTTCATTTATGAACTAATATGCTATTTTTTCAATAATCTATCTAAATTTTCCCAACCAGTGAAACTCATTTTTATCTAATTTGTTGAAAATACCTACCCATTCCTTGATGCATAAAAGTTTAATATTACAAATCAATTTTTATTAGTAATACGTCACTATAAATCACCTTGATCAGGTAATAATCTTGAGGCATATTTGAACGAGAAACTTTCAAAATTAAATTTGGGACCATCCAAACTTTGATCTTAGCAACCTTGCAGTCAAATTGAACGTTTTGACAAGATGAACCCAATGACACCAAAATCAGCCCAATCCGAGTCCAAATAGGCTCGAATTAAGGAACTGAAGCATATATGGAATCTTCAAAGTATTAAATGAGTACAAAAATAATCTCCAAATATAACCTGCTTATAGTCGAATCGAGCCGCTTGATGAGACGAATCCAACGAGTCTAAGATCACTTAATTCTGACATCATGAAGACATTTAAATACTTAATAAAAGCTCTATGATCGAAGGAATCAATACAGACCATTTGATTAAGCACTCCGACTTTGCCCTAAATTTTCTCTATATTTACAGAGTATGTCACTCTCAAAAACCTATAAATAGGCCTTCATTATTCACATGAAGGGAGGAAGGAAAGAGAGAAATAACTATACAAAAATCTCTTACTTTTTCCAGCCACCGTCGCCGATGACCACCACCAGCTATTGTCGCCGACAACCACCGTCGCCATTAAGGATCAGCATCAAAATTTTTTAACATCTCCAAAGTATTGACAAGATTTGACCCTGTGGTTTTAAATAAAAGTTCATCTATGAACATGTACTTTCTATAATCCCTATTAGGAAAATCAGATCATATTATTGAGTGTTAACTATCATACTTGATTTATGTACTCACCCTCTTCTTCAATAGTGAAGAAAGGAGGATCTTTGTATCATTTACTATCTTTTGGATTTTACAACGAGGCCAGCCCCTGTGGTTTTTCCCTTATGTAGATTTTCCACGTAGAAAATTCTATGGTCTTACTCCTTTCATTTATACATGCTGAAGCTTTGTATAACGCTGAGATATAAAACATACTATATCAACTCAAATTTTTTAGCTTGCAACAATTAGTGAAAATCACCTCTAACTTAAAAATTTATTTTTTTCATCCTTTACATACATACAATCACATAAAAACTTCTTATTATTATTTTTAAAAGTAAATTTAATTACTTGTATAGTAGTTCCTTTTTTACATGTTAGTATAGATACAATAGTTCCTTTTTTACTTGTACATTAGTTCTTATACAAAGTTCCTTTTTTACACATTAGTATAGATACAGTAGTTTCTTTTTTACTTATATAGTAGTTCTTATACGGTAGTTCCTTTTTTACATGTTAGTATAGATACAATAGTTCTATTTTTACTTATATAGTAGTTTCTATACATCAGTTTCTTTTTTACATGTTAGTATCGATACAGTAGTTTCGTTTTTTTCATGTTAACATAGCAATAGTTACTACTTATTTTCTGCATTTGATTTACTTATTTTCTACTTTTTTTATAAATATACAAATTATAGTTAATTGATTCTTTTATTGTTTATAGATGCCTTCTAGAGGAGATGAGACCCATATGTAATCATTCTCAAATATTTGCAGGCGCAAGTCAAGAATTGGTGGACAATCTAGCACTGAGGGGACGCCCACTTCACATCCTACCACTCATACCAAGTCCAGCCCCCCTTTGCCTATAGCTCCTACGAGGATTCAACAGTTTTTCACCCCATACCCCCACTTTTCGCCATAAGACCCTGCGCAGACCATTCCCTTTTACTCGTACTATCCCCCACCATCTTCTTAGAAATTCCCTACTACTTATCCCTATCCACAATATGTTCCGCAGCCATTTTACTACCCACTACCTCCTCAAACCTATGCTGCTGGACCTTCCACGCTTACTATAGCTGGACCTTCCATACATGTTGCTACAACACCGATTGCGAATGGGTAAGAACTTTAATATATTTTAATAATTTCTTTGTATATACATTCTAATCTAAGTATATTATAGAAGGAGATGCTTGGTCTTCTAATATTTTCTATTTAATGATGCATAACTTGTTGAAGCATAGCAATGAGAATCAACAAATAACTCCCATTCACCATGTGATGACCAAAACTAGTAAATAGGTTAAAATCTCCTCCAATACAAATTAACTTTAATTTTCTCTAGTTTTGGATATGCTTGAATTTTGTTTTTAAACCAAGGACATCCAAACTCTCTCTCAAAATGAAAAAATGGTGATTGAGTAGTTACATACACAAAATATTCAATTCAATGAGATATTTGATAGTAAATCCTTTTCGTTCATGTATTAATCTATTATACATCTATGTCACTAAGTTTTTTTTTTAATTAAAACCCATAGAAGGGCTTACGTGTTAATATATCAAATTAAATTACAAGTCTTTAAAGAGATTGATAGCTCTTTAATGCTCAAAAAGCTACAATAAAAAAACTTAAAAAAACCAAAGAGTCAAAGATCCCTACCTAAATATAATAATCAAGAAAGAAAAAATGCATAGGATGTAGGCTAGAAGCCAAACCCAAAAATTCAAAGCAGGCAAAAGTTGAGAAATTCGTTAAACACAAGGAAACCAAGGCAGAAAATCAAGGTTCACAACCAAAGGAGACAAAGTTCCAGGCTAAGAACACCAGAAACAAGGAAGGCCAGCAACAACAAGTAGCATCAAAACCAGATAGAAACAGCAAACATAGCACCATAACAACCTGGGCTGAGCAAACCAATCCAAACCACATCAAAAGAGCCACCAGCAGTTTGCAATGAAAAAAAACCCTGCACAAGAAAACACTACCACTAGCAACCGAGCCCAAATAATATAAACACAAAAAGAAGAGGAAAAATAAAAATAGAAAAACAAACCAAATCAAGAAAACTCCATTCGAATAAGGTTCCAGGTTAAGAACATCAGAAACAAGGAAAGCGACCAGCAGCAAGCTACATTCACAAACAACCAATAGAACAAGAAGAAGAGTGCTATGGAAAACCTACTAACTTTGTGTATTTATATGTTGTATTTATTTAAGCATTAATCATATCACCCATTAATCACTAAAATATATGAACTAGGTACATACAATAAAAACAATCCTTCTATCATATATTTAACTTGAGAATTTCAATGACCTATACATAAAAAAAGAATAATGTTTGATAGAAAGCACATGGTCTCAATGGAAGCATGTGTTATGAAGAATATGGTAATTCATGCTGATGTTCATATCATTATAAGTCATCATGGAAAGAGACGACATTGTTATCATGACTTTATACATACATAGATACATACATATGTGTACATATGTGTGTGTGTGTTGAATGGCAAGTGTGAACCCCAAGGATTTTAGATGATTTTAATAATATATTGATCATTTATTTGGTCATCATTCTAGTCATATAGTCTATTTTGACTTATTTATGTTTAATTTTTTTTGTGAATAAATCATCAATATTACATATATCCTTATAAATGTTTTGAATTTATAGTTATTTATCTTCTTGTTAGATGTAACATTATATATTGAACCAAAATCTAATTGCATACAAACATAAAGAAATTTGAATTTAAGAAAATAAAGCAATAATTAAATACCTCAACAACAAAATAAAATAAAAAAATAGATCTATGAAATAAAGCTAAAACTAATAAAAATATTATAAATATTTAAAGAAAAATGAATTAATCTTAAATTTTTATAAATCTTACAATTCTTTCAAAAAAAATCAAGAACTTTAAATTTCACAAGCCAAAATAAAAAATAAAAAATGAACAGATAAAATCTTAAATCAAAATCTCAAGGAATTAGAGGTGAACGATTTCCACCAATTCGCTTGCAAAAGTTCATTTGTTAATCCTTTCATCAATATAATTGGCTATTATAAATTATGGTTATTGACTTCTTTTATGAACTAATATGTTATTTTGTCAATAATCTATCTAAATTTTACAAACCAGTGAAAATCATTTTTCTCTAATTTATTGAAAATAGCTACCCATTCCTAGATGCATAAAAGTTTAATATTATTAATCAATTTTTATTAGTGATACGTCACCAAAAATCAACTTGATCAGACACTAATCTCGAGGCATATTTGAACTAGAAACTTTCAAAATAAAGCTTGGGACATACCAAACTCCAATCTGAGCAACCTTACAATTAAATTGAACGTCTCGACAAGATGAACCCAACGACACCAAAATCGGCCCAATCTGAGTCCAAATGGGCTTGACCCACACAACGGAAGCATATTTAAAATCTTCAAAGTATTAATTGGGTAACCAAATAACCTCTAAATATAACATGCTTATAATCAAATCAAGTGGCTTGACGAAATAAATCCAACGAGGCTAAGATCACTGAATTCTGACATCATGAAGGCATTTAAAAACTTGATTAATGCTCTATGATCGAAGGAATTAATACGGACCGTTTGATGAAGCACTCCGACATTGCCTTAAAATTTTTCTATATTTACAGAGCATGCCACTCTCAAAAACATATAAATAGGCCTTCATTATTCACATGAAGGGTGGAAGGAAAGGGAGAAACAACTATAAAGAACTCTCTTGCTTTTTCCAGCCATCATTGTTGACGACCATAACTAGCTATTGCCACCGACAACCACCATTGTCATTGAGGATCAGCATCAAAAAATTTTATCATCTCCAGAGTATAGACAAGATTTGACCTTGCTGTTGGGTATAAAAGTTTATCTGTGAGCATCAAGTTTCTATAATCCTTATTAGGAAAATCAGATCTTATTATTGAGTATTAACTATCATACTTGATTTCTGTACTCTCCCTCTTCTTCAATAGTAAAAAAGGAGGATCTTTATATCATTCACTACAGGAAATTTAGGCTTTACCAGTGGCTAAAGGACCGCCGGTAATACCAGCGGTTAAACTGGCGGTTTCTCTGGCTGTTTTTAATAACAAACCGCCAGAATTAGCGGCACAATATTAACCCCCGGTAAGACCGCCGGTTTCATGTTTTACCGTCACTAATATCGTCGGCTTTGGTCGCCGGTGTTAATTAATTATTTCTGGTGGTGATAACTGTCGGAAAACCACCGGAAATAGACCTAATATTGGCCACCCCGAGCCCTTCCTCTTCATTTCTTCAGTTTACTCTCCCTGCATACGCTCGCTCACCGTGATCGCACCTCCGGCTAACTCTACAGGAATCCGGCCACCGATGAGCTCCCTCCGGCCGACGATCTCACCCCGATTCAGCAGTCGAGCCCTCTCGCGAAAATCGAGTATTTTCCTAAATTTGCAATACAAAGAATTATTTTTCTATTTCGATTGGATTAAATCAAGTATCAGCATTAAGTTCATATATTTTTGCTTTAGTCATGGATGTTCTCACTAGAAATTGATGTACCTTGGTGTTTGCTTATTGCTCATGATATTCTTCTTGTTGATAAGACTAGAGAGGGAGTTCAAGGTAAACTTGATTTATAGTTGTTCTCACTAGACATGGATGTTCTCACTGGACAATAATGTTTCTCAAAATCAATTTGGATTCATGACAAGTAGGTTTATTATGGAAGCTATACATTTATTGAGAGGTTTGATGGAGAAGTATAGAGAGAATAAGGAGGATTTACATATGATTTTTATTGATTTAGAGAATGTTGCAAATCTGGTTTTGATGATAACAAACATGTTTTCTATTGTATTTTGCTTGGCTAACCTGTTTCAGGCACAAAAGATTACGAGCAACTCAAGCCAACTCAAGATCGGGTCCAAGTGTGTCTAAGTGTACTATTTTCCTTTTCTTGAGTCAATTGTAATGTAACTGATCCCCTAGCTAAGTAACCTTGCACACACACACTCAGGGGGAGAGCTTGAGTGAATTAGAGTTTCTGTTCAAGTTTTTGTTTAGATCGTCATGGACGATATTCACATCGTCCTGGATGATCAAGTAAAAATAGAAACCCTAATTAGGGCGACCAAGTTAAGTGTGTCTGATTAAGCAGATCATCCTGGACGATCATTGCATCGTACGGGATGATATGCTCAAATCAGAAATTCTCAGCCGCCAGATCAAGTTAGGCAAGTTCTTATTTTAAGATATTTGGTCTGATCGTCCCGGATGATACATGTATCGTCCTGGACGATCCAGTACAATCATGACTAAATTAGTCTGATAATTAATGAAAGCAATTAATACTTGATTGATACGATCATATCGTCCTGGACAATCGCAAGATCGTCCCGGCCGATCATGATCGTCTAGTGCATTTCAGCTGTACGTCCAGAGCGGTGATCAGGATAATTTTGGCACTTTTTGAACTAATCGTACCGGACGATACCCGTATTGTCCTGGACGATCAAGTCATTTTTTTGTCGTCCAACACAATTTTCTCTGGATGACCCGAGCTGTCTCCTGGACGATATTCCTCGATTTACACTAATCTTCCCGGACGATCGCAGAATCGTACGGGACGATATGAACAACTTTTTCTACTGATCGTCTAGAAGAGCCAGATCGTCCAGGATGAAATAGCTAATTTTGAACTGATCGTAGTCCTGGACGATCTTGGCCGACCAGTTGAGATTTAGGGCAAATTTTGAGCCCTCCTATAAAAGATATTTTTATTCCAACAAGAAAAATCTTTTACCACTTTCCTTTCCAGAGAAACCCTAAAGAGAGAGAGAGACTTTGGGAGAGAGAGAGAGAGGATCTTGTGAGGGGGAGTTAGTGAGGGATTCACTAAGGTTACTCCAAGCAAGGATCAGAGTCGTCTTCTCCGTCCGTCATCTCTGCTCTCGTCGGTGTTCTTTGTGGGATGATCGTTCACAAGAAGATCTGGGTTCTCTGCCCACTTCAGGAGGAAGCGAAAGGAGTTCGAGGTTCTCTGCCTGCTTCAGGAGGAAGCGAAAGGAGTCCAAGGTTCTCTGCCTGCTTCAGGAGGAAGCGAAAGGAGGTTAGGTTCTCTGCCTCACCGTGTCGGTGAAAAAGAGTTTTTGTACAGGCTTCTCCGCCTTGCTGTGGGAGCAGAAGGAGAGTCACTTTTGGTTTAGTGCAATACTCAGAGGGGAGGTGTTGCAAATCTTGTTTTGATGATGATAAACATGTTTCTATTGTGTTTTGCTTGGCTAACCCGTTTCAGGCACAAAAGATCACAAGCAACTCAAGTCAACTCAAGATCAGGTTTAAGTGTGTCCAATATACTATTTTCCTTTTTCTTGAGTCAATTATAATGTGTCAATTGTAATGTAACTGATCCCCTAGCTAAGTAACCTTATACACACACACTCAGGGGGAGAGCTTGAGTGAATTAGAGTTTCTGTCCAAAATTTGTTCAGATCGTCCTAGACGATATTCACATTGTCTTGGATGATCCAGTAAAAATAGAAACCCTAATTAGGGCGACCAAGTTAACTGTGTCTGATTAAGCTGATTGTCCTGGATGATCATTGGATCGTACGGGACGATAGGCTCAAATCAGAAATTCTCAGCCGCCAGATCAAGTTAGGCAAGTTCTTATTTTTAGATACTTGGTCTGATCGTCTCGGACGATACGTGTATCGTCCTGGACGATCCAGTACAATCATGCCTAAATTAGCCTGGTGATTAAGGAAAGCAATTAATACTTGATTGATACGATCATATCGTCCTGGACGATCGCAGGATTGTCTTGAACGAAAATGATCGTCTAGTGCATTTTAGCTATACGACCCGAACTGTGTTCAGGATGATTTTGGTACTTTTTGAACTAATCGTACAGGATGATAACCTTATGAAGGTACAATTGAAGTCAAATAGTCTAGGTTGAACTGTTTCTTTTGTGCTTCAAAATCTGAAGACTATATGCATGTTTCTACTTGTACAATGGGTAAAAAAATCTGGGATAGATTGTGTATAACATATGAAGGTACAACTAAAGTCAAACAGTCTAGGTTGAACATCTTGTTACATGATTACAAACTTTTTCGCATGAAACCTAGTGAGACAATTTCAAAAATGTACACAAGGTTCACTCAAATCGTTACTTCTTTGCATGCTTTAGGTAGAGAACTTACAAACTACGAAAGAGTGAACAAAATTTTTAGATGTTTGCCTTCTTCATACGATGCTAAGATTACTGCAATCACTGAATCTAAAGATTTAAATACTTACTCCATTGACAGCTTACTTGGATCACTCATTGCTTACGAGCAAGAGGTGAACCAAAGACAACTTGATGCAGGTAAACGAAAGAAGGAGAAGACAGTGGCGCTAAAGGCCAATGATTCAGATGCTAGCACTTTCGGGTCTGATAGCGATGAAGTTGCCTTCATCACAAGGTAATTCAAGAGCTTTCTAAGGAAGAAGAATAAGAATTTTCAAAAGTGGAACAAGGGTAAGTCCAGTAAAAATTTTAAAGGTTCATATGAATCTGTTTGTTTTGAATGCAGGAAGCATGGACACATAAAGGTGGATTGTCCTACACTCAAGGCTCACCCAAGCAAGGAGAAGGATGAGGAGAAACCAAAGTTCAGAAAGGACAAGAAGCGGATACAAAAGGCGTTCTGGGCAGATTCTGCATCCGACTCTTCTGAGACTGAAGCTGAAGAGGAGGAAACAAATTTGTGTCTGATGGCTGATGATCACCCTGTTCAATCCGACCAGGAAGAGATATGTGAGCTTACTTACGATCAGTTATTTGAAGTTTCTAAAAAAATTTATTCATCGTATAGGAAGCTTAAGAAAACTCATGCTAGTTTAAAATTAGATTATTTGACTTTGCAAAAAGAGCATGATTCTATAGTTAAAGATCATTCCACACTTGATTCCAATCACATGTCTTTGGTTGATGAATTTGATGAATTGAATAAAAAATATTCTAAATTAGTTTCTAAGCATGATTCATTGAAAACCACTCATGTTGATTTGGAGAGAGTTTTTAAAGAATTAGATACAATGGCATGTGAAGTAGAAAATAGCAATGGAGCTTTAAAATTTGAAATTACAAGTTTAAAGAAACAAAATGAATTTTTAAGAGAAAAGATTGCTGCTTTTGAAAAGAACAGAACACCGCCTACTTTTGAACAGTTTTATGCACCGCCACCTTTTGAAAAATCAATTGGAAATTCATCAAAGCATGTTTCATACACATCTAGGAAGAGGCACTATCACTTACGACGTTTAGTTAATCCTTTTCCTGGTGTTAGATATTTTTCATGTGGCATGTTAGGACATATTTTCCACACCTCCACTGTTCATCGTAGTACACATTGGGTGTGGAGGCCCAAACTGCATGTTTCACAGCACAACACGCATGCATTGCATTCTTCTTTTCATAAGAAGGAACCCAAACATGTTTGGGTTCCTAAGACTAATATTTGATGATTTTATAGGTGTGCTCTCACACAAGACCTCGTGAGAGCATGTGGTACCTGGACAGTGGATGTTCTAGACACATGACTGGAGATACAAATCAGTTCATTTCGCTGGAGGCCAAAGCTGGAGGCAAGGTTACACTTGGAGATAACACCACTAGGAAGGTGGTAGGCTCAGGTATAATTGGTGATTCAAAAAATTTTATGATTGATAATATTTTGCTTGTATATGAACTGAAACACAACTTGCTGAGCATCAGTCAACTTTATGACAAAGGATACAGCATCAAATTCCTACCCATTGGCTGCATTTTAAGCTTAAATGATAAAGTTGTTTTGCAAGGGCAAAGGATCAACAACGTCTACAAGCTGGATGTAAGTTGCATTAAATCTGAGAATTCAATTTGCTTAAAAATTGCTGCTGATGAGTCTTGGTTATGGCATAGGAGATTGTGTCATACCAGTATGAAAACCCTTAGGAGAGTCACCCAAAAGGACTTAGTTAGAGGTGTGCCCAAGCTTAAGTTCACTAAGGATCACCTGTGTGATGCCTGTTAGTTAGGGAAGCAAGTCCATTCCTCTTTTCACTCTATTAAGGACATTAGCACCTCTAGACCTTTAGAAGTCCTTCACATGGACCTTTTTGGACCCATTAGCACTGCCAGCTTAGGGGGGAGAGTCTATGGTTTTGTGATTGTAGATGATTATTTGAGGTTCACTTGGGTTAAATTTTTGTCACATAAATCTGAGTCATTTGATGAGTTTAAAGCTTTCTCTATTTGGATTCAGAAGAAGTTAGGATGTGAGATTATTACCATCCATAGTGATCACGGAGGGGAGTTTTGAAAATGAAAAATTTGAAATTTTCTGTGAGGAGAAAGGGATTAGTCACAATTTTTCAGCTCCTAGGACCCCTCAGCAGAACGGGATAGCTAAAAGGAAGAATAAGACCTTAGTGGAAGCCGCTAGAGCCATGTTTGCTGAGTATTCACTTCCTAAATACTTTTGGGCTAAAGCGATGAACACTGCCTGTTACGTGCTGAATAGGGTGAATGTGAGAGTCAATCTTAACAAGACACCTTATGAGATCATTAAGGGTAGAACTCCAAATCTGTCCCACCTCCATGTCTTTAGCTGTAAGGTTTTCATTCTGAACAACGGGAAATCATCCTTAGGAAAGTTTGACCCCAAATCTGATGAAGGAGTGTTCTTAGGCTATTCTAGTGCGGGGAAATCCTTTAGGGTGTTCAATAAGAGGATTTTAGTGGTGGAGGAGACAACCCATATAGTGTTTGATGAATCTGATCCTAAGGAGTCTAGATCTGAAGTAGAAGATGAAGAGATTGTTGTGGTTACCCAAGGGGTAGGAAATGCAAATCTGGAGGAAAGGGTAGAACCTCAAACCACACTGCCTAGAGATTGGAGATATTCTTCGAGTCATCCTAAAGAACTGATCTTAGGAGACCCTTCTGAAGGTGTTAGGACTAGGCATGGACTTAGGAAGGAAGTAAACCATTCTGTCTTTATCTCAATGACTAAACCCACCAACATCAATCAAGCCTTGTCGGATGGGTTTTGGATCTTAGCTATGCAGGAAGAATTGAATCAATTTATAAGGAATGATGTTTGGAAGTTAGTAGAAAGACCTAGAAACCAAAGTATTGTAGGTGCCAAGTGGTTTTTTAAGAATAAGATGAATGATTCTGGTGTGGTGGTTAGGAATAAGGTAAGATTGGTGGCTAAGGGGTATAATCAGATAGAAGGGATTGATTTTGAGGAGACTTTTGCCCCTGTAGCTAAAATGGAAGCCATTAGGGTGCTACTAGCCTTTTCCTGTTATAAGGGATTTAAGCTGTTTCAAATGGATGTCAAGAGTGCCTTTTTAAATGGGGTGATAAAAGAGGATATTTTTGTAGAATAACCCCCAGGTTTTGAGAGTTCCCAATATCCAAATCATGTTTATAAATTAAAAAAGGCCTTATATGGATTGAAACAGGCACCCAGAGCTTGGTATGAGAGGCTTAGCATATTCCTATTAGAAAGAGAGTTTGTTAAGGGGAGCATAGACACCACCCTTTTTCTTAGGAAAGTAAGAGATGATCTACTCATTGTTCAAATTTATGTTGATGATATACTGTTTGGATCAACTGATACAAAGTTGTGTGATGATTTCTCTAAGACAATGAGTAAGGAGTTTGGGATGAGTATGATGGGAGAATTATCCTATTTTTTGGGTTTTAGCATAAGACAATTGGATGATGGAACCTTCTTGAATCAATCAAAATATACTAAGGACATCTTGAAGAAATATGAAATGGACAAAGCCAAGCCAATCAATACTCCCATGAGTTCTAGTGTTCAGTTGGACAAGGACCCAAATGGAAAATCTGTTGATCAAAAGAAGTTTATGGGAATAATAGGGTCACTACTTTACCTGACTGCTAGCCGACCTGATATCATATTTAGTGTTTGTCTTTGTGCTAGGTTTCAAGCTGATCCTAAAGAGTCCCACCTGACCGCTGTTAAGAGAATTCTTGATATCTTTTAGGGACCCCAAACCTAGGAATTTGGTACGCTAGGCATAGCACTTCTTTTAATATTATTGGATATTCTGATTTTGATTTTACCGGGTGTAGAGTTGATAGAAAGAGCACTTCAGGAACTTGTCAATTTATAGGACAATCGTTAGTCTCCTGGTCCAATAGAAAATAGAACTCAGTTGCACTTTTCACTGCTGAAGCTGAGTACATTGCCTTAGGGAGTTGTGTGGCCTAAGTTCTTTGGTTAAAGCAATAAGTCTTGGATTTAAGATTTCCTGTGGGCACAATTTCTGTTCTGTGTGATAATACTAGTGCCATCTGCATCTCTAAGAATCCAATCCAACATTCTAGGACCAAACACATTGATCTAAGGCATCACTTCATTAGGGACCATGTTACAAAAGGGGACATTGAGCTACATCACGTAGCAACTGAAAATCAGCTGCCTGACATATTCACTAAACCACTGGCCTTTGACTCATTCAGCATTTTGAGAATCAGATTAGGAGTGATTGATATAAATGCTTAATTCTGATGACTGTTGATTTCTGATTATTCTGATTGTTATTCTATTTCTGTTAGTTAGCTTTTTAATTTGATTATTTGCTTTCTTTTATTTTTATTTTTTTTTTTCTCTTCTGCGGATTTATGTGTTAGCTTTGCTGTTGATTTGATTTGAGTGTTTACTTTGATGTGATTTTTTACCTGTTTTTATTCATTGGTTCATCTCTTTTTTATTCACTGGTTTATGCTTTTTAAAATCAGATCACTGCTCACTACTTCTGATAAATGGAATTTCTGCCTAAGAGTTTTACCTTGTTTTTATTTGGAAGCCGGTAAGTAGTGATTGATTTCATTGGATCTGTTAAAGGGAAGAAATATTGATGATTGTTTTTCTTCCTCTAACTCCTTTACTGGTGTATTGTCTCTTTTGGAAAAAAATCTTTTTCAAAATTAAAAAGTTGGTTTTTGAAATAGAGATTTATTTAATCCTCCTACAGTAATCTAGCTCATATGAGTAGTGTTTTCAAAGTTTGAATCAGTGTTAGGTTTTCTTAATCAGGTGATTGCACTTATCATATGACCTATGGTTTTTATTTTGTGTATTATCTTCCCTACTGTAGAGAATGTATTTTGCCTTCTCTTAACTTTGGACGGTATTTTCACAGCTGAGATTCTTTAACAATTATGAAAGGAAGAAAGCTTACAAAAGATGCGCAGTGCGCCAACCAAATTGAAAAAGAGGCATAAAATGAGCCCAAAACTGAAAAGATGCGAAAATGCTAAATACACAAAGTGTATCAAAAATCAAAAGATGCGCAGTGCGCCAAACAAATTGGAAAAGATGCACAAAATGAGCCCAACCTAAGATTTCTTCTCTTTCAGATCTTTAAATCTCTTAGAAAAATTCGTGTGCCACTTAATATGTTCAAAAGCTTGAGATTGAAAATCATGATTTCTGATTCCTTACTTCGTAATACTATTTTATCAGTTATTTTTCTGGAATGAGGCTTGAAAGGATCTCTTTTCGAATCTAATTTCTTCTTTTCTGAACTTGATTTTTGTTTGAAAGGGATTTGAGCCTGTAGGGTGTACGAGGTCGGAGTTACGAAAGTTGATTTTTCCAAACTTTTTTGGATTTCAGCGTTGTCTATTATCGTCTTATTGGTTTTTGAATTAAAAACTTAAGGAAAATTTCTATCTATTGGAGCAGATCGTTTAAATAAAAAAAATTATGTTTTCTGTTTACCCTCCTCTTTTTTGTGATGTCAAAAGGGGGAGTCAGTTGTAGTAGTTTTTGTTCTTGCTTTGTGTTTCCTGTATTGCATTTCTTTTATTGCTTTGGTTGTTAAATGAAAATTAAAAAAAAATTCTGCCTTTTGATCTCCTAATTATTTTAATTTTGAAACTACTGCACATATGTTTGCCATCATCAAAAAGGGGGAGATTGTTACAAATCTAGTTTTGATGATGACAAACATGTTTCTATTGTGCTTTGTTTGGCTAACCCGTTTCAGGCACAAAAGATCACAAGCAACTCAAGCCAACTTAAGATCGGGTTCAAGTGTGTCCAATGTACTATTTTTCTTTTTCTTGAGTCAATTATAATGTAACTAATCTCCTAGCTAAGTAACCTTGCACACACACACTCAGGGGGAGAGCTTAAGTGAATTAGAGTTTCTATCCAAGATTTGTTCAGATCATCCTGGATGATATTCACATCATCCTAGACGATCCAGTAAAAATAGAAACCCTAATTAGGGCGACCAAGTTAACTATGTCTAATTAAGCTGATCGTCCTGGACGATCATTGGATCGTATGGGAAGATAGGCTCAAATCAGAAATTCTCAGCCGCCAGATCAAGTTAGGTAAGTTCTTTTTTTTAGATACTTGGTCTGATCGTCCCGGACGATATGTGTATCGTCCTGAACGATCCAGTACAATCATGCCTAAATTAGCCTGGTGATTAAGGAAAGTAATTAATACTTGATTGATATGATCATATCGTCCCGGACGATCGCAGGATCGTCCTGGACAAAAATGATCGTCTAGTGCATTTTAGCTGTACGACCCGAACTGTATTCAGGACGATTTTGGCACTTTTTGAACTAATCGTACAGGACGATAACCTTATCGTCCTGGACGATCAAGTCATTTTTTGGTCGTCCAATACAAGTTTCTCTGGACGACCCGAACTGTCTTCTGGACGATATTCCTTGATTTACACTAATCGTCCCGGATGATCGTAGGATCGTACAGGACGATATGAAAAAATTTTCCTACAGATCGTCCAGAAGAGCCAGATCGTCCAAGCTATAACAGCTGATTTTGAACTGATCGTACAGGATGATCTATCGATTGTCCTGGATGATCTTGGCCGACCAGTTGAGATTTAGAGCTATTTTTGAGCCCTCATATAAAATTTTTTTTTCTTTGTTTAGAAAAAATCTTTTGCCACTTTCCTTCCCAGAGAAACCCTATAAAGAGAGAGTTGGGAGAGAGAGAGAGGATCTTGTGAGGGGGAGTTAGTGAGGGATTCACTAAGGTTGCTCCAAGCAAGGATCAGAGTCATCTTCTCCTCTCGTCGTCTTCCGTCTAGTTGGTGTTCGTTGTGGGAGGATCGTTCGCAAGAAGATCCGGGTTCTCTGCCCGCTTCAGGTGGAAGCAAAAGGAGTCTGGGTTCTCTGCCCGCTTCAGGTGGAAGCAAAAGGAGTCCGGGTTCTCTGCCCGATTGAAGTGGAAGCAAAAGGAGTCCGGATTTTCTGCTCGCTTCAGGAGGAAGCAAAAGGAGTTCAGGTTCTCTGCCTCACCAGGTGGTGGAAAGGAGGTTTTTGTACAGGCTTCTCCGCCTTGCTGTGGGAGCAAAAGGAGAGTCACTTTCTATTTAGTGCAATACCTAGAGGGGAGGCTCCGGGGAGTGGACGTAGGTCAAGTTGACCGAACCACTATAAAATCTGGTTTGCTTTTTCTGATTCTATTTTGCACTTTACTTTTCTGACATTAACTGCTTGGGTGAATATCTGTGATTGATCTTTTCGTTCTTGTTTACTTATTTCCACTACAAAGTATCGAAAAGATTTTTCTATTGCTCGTAAATTTTTAAATAACCAATTCACCCCCCTCTTGGTTAGCCTCGGGACTAATTTACTAGGGCTTAACATCCCTATCGAACTTTCAGGAGGCTCCGGGGAGTGGACGTAGGTCAAGTTGACCGAACCACTATAAAATTCTAGTGTGTTCTTTCCGATTACTTTCTGCACTTTTGTTTAACTGTGATTAACTGCTTGGAAAAAATTGTGTTTGATCTTTTTATTTGATTGTTTTAATTATTTTTGCTGCATATCATAGAAAAGATTTTTACTGTTGCTCTCGAATTTTTAAATAACCAATTCACCCCTCCTCTTGGTTAGCCTCGGGACTAGTTCATCGGGGCTTAACATCCCTATCGAACTTTCAAGTGGTATCAGAGAGGGATTCAAAATTTAGGTTTAAAAACTTTTGAATTTGATCCATGGCTAACTTTGGTAATCATAATACTGCTGAAGGCTATTCAATTACACGACCGCTATTGTTTGATAACATTCCTTTTGATTTTTGGAAAACTCGCATGTCCACTTTTCTTCAATCAGTTGATTATCGTATGTGGATGCTTGTTAATGATGGATACGAACCACCTTTTAGAATGATTAACAATGTTAAAACTGAAATGCCCTTTACTGATTGGACTTTTGATGATCGTGACTTAGCACAATTGAATGCCAAATGTTTGAATTATTTTTTCTGTGCTTTAAAATTTGATGATTACATGTGTGTCTCTACCTGTACAACTGGAAAAGATATTTGGGATAGATTGTATATAACTTATGAAGGTATAACTGAAGTCAAACAGTCTAGGTTAAACATTTTGCTTCATGACTATGAACTTTTTCTCATGAAATCTACTGAAATCATTTCTGAAATGTATACAAGATTCACTCAAATTGTCACCTCTTTGCATGCTTTAGGTAGAGAACTTACAAACTACGAAAGAGTGAACAAAATTTTTAGATGTTTACCTTCTTCTTATGATGCTAAGATTACTGCAATTGTTGAATCTAAAGATTTGAATACTTACTCTATTGATAGCTTACTTGGATCACTCATTGCTTACGAGTAAGGGGTGAACCAAAGACAGCTTGATGCAGGTGAGAAGAAGAAGGAGAAAACAGTGGCACTGAAGGCCAACGAGAGTGATACTAGTTCTTCTGGGTCTGATAGCGATGGCCTTGCCTTGATCACTAGGCAATTCAAAAGCTTTCTAAGGAAGAAACATAAGAACTTTCAGAAATTGTCACCTCTTGTAGATGGACTGAAATACAACCTACTGAGTACGTTCAACTCTGTGTCAAAGGATACAGCATCAAATTCCTGCCCACTGGATGCATTTTAAGCTTAAATGACAAAATTATTTTGCAAGGATAAAGGATCAACAATGTCTATAAGCTGGATGTAAGTTACATTAAAGCTGAAAATTCAATTTGCTTAAAAACTGTTGTTGATGAGTCTTGGTTGTGGCATAGGAGATTGTGTCATGCCAGTATGAAAACCCTTAGGAGAGTCACCCAAAAGGACTTAGTTAGAGGTGTGCCCAAGCTTAAGTTCACTAAGGACCACCTGTGTGATGCCTGTCAGTTAGGAAAGCAAGTCCAGTCCTCCTTTCACTCTGTTAAGGACATTAGCACCTCTAGACCTTTAGAAGTCCTTCACATGGATCTCTTTGGACCCATTAGCAGTGCCAGCTTAGGGGGGAGAGTCTATGGGTTTGTGATTGTAGATGACTACTCGAGGTTCACTTGGATTAAATTTTTATCACATAAATCTGAGTTATTTGATGAGTTTAGATCTTTCTCTACTTGGATTCAGAAGAAATTAGGATGTGAGATTAATACCATCCATAGTGATATTGGAGGAGAGTTTGAAAATGAAAGATCTAGAGTTTTCTATGAGGAGCAAGGGATTAGTCATAATTTTTCAGCTCCTAGGACCCCTCAGCAGAATGGGGTAGCTGAAGGGAAGAATAGGACCTTAGTGGAAGCCGCTAGAGCCATGCTTGCTCAATATTCACTTCCTAAATACTTTTGGGCTGAAGCGGTGAACACTGCCTGTTATGTGCTAAATAGGGTGAATGTGAGAGTCAATCTGAATAAGACACCTTATGAGATCATTAAGGGTAGAACTCCAAATCTGTCCCACCTCCATGTCTTTGATTGTAAGGTTTTCATTCTGAACAACGGGAAATCACCCTTAGAAAAATTTAACCCCAAATCTGATGAAGGAGTGTTCTTAGGATATTCAAGTGTGGGAAAATCCTTTATGGAGTTTAATAAAAGGACTTTGGTGGTGGAAGAAACAACCCATATAATGTCTAATGAATCTGATCCTAAGGAGTCTAGATCTAAAGTAGAAGATGAAGAGATTGTTGAGGTTACCCAAGGGGTTGGAAATACAAATCTAAAGGAAAGGGTAGAACTTCAAACCACACTGTCTAGAGATTGGAGATATTTTTCGAGTCATTCTAAAGAACTGATCTTAGGAGACCCTTCTAAAGGTGTTAGGACTAGGCACGGACTTAGGAAGGAAGTAAACCACTCTGCCTTTATCTCAATGACTGAACCCATCAATATCAATCAAGCCCTTTCGGATGAGTTTTGGATCTTAGCTATGCATGAAGAATTGAATCAATTTATAAGGAATGATATTTGTGAGTTAGTAGAAAGACCTAGAAATTAAAGTATTATGGGAACCAAGTGGGTTTTTAAGAATAAGATGAATGATTCTGGTGTAGTGGTTAGGAATAAGGCAAGATTGGTGGCTAAGGGGTATAATCAGATCGAAGGGATTGATTTTGAGGAGACCTTTGCCCCTATAGCTAGATTGAAAGCCATTAGGGTGTTACTAGCCTTTGCCTGTTATAAGGGATTTAAGCTATTTCAAATGGATGTCAAGAGTGCCTTTTAAATGGGATAATAAAAGAGGATATTTTTGTACAACAACCCCCAGGTTTTGAGAGTTCTCAATATCCAAATAATGTTTATAAATTAAAAAAGGCCTTATATGGATTGAAGCAGGCACCCAGAGCTTCGTATGAGAGGCTTAGCACATTCCTGTTAGAAAGAGAGTTTTTTAAGGAGAGCGTAGACACCACCCTTTTTCTGAGGAGAATAGGGGATGACTTACTCATTATCCAGATCTATGTTGATGATATAATTTTTGGATCTTCTGATAAATATTTATGTGATGAGTTTTCTAAAATAATGAGTAAGGAGTTTGAGATGAGTATGATGGGAGAATTATCCTACTTTTTGGGGTTTAGCATAAGGCAAATGGATGATGGAACCTTTCTCAATCAATCTAAATACACTAAGGATATTTTGAAGAAATATGAAATGGACAAAGCCAAGCCAATCAATACTCCCATGAGCTCCTCTATTCAGTTAGATAAGGATTCAAGTGGAAAATCTGTTGATCAGAAGAAGTATAGAGGAATAATTGGATCACTGCTTTACCTGACTGCTAGCCGACCTGATATCATGTTTAGTGTCTGTCTTTGTGCTAGGTTTCAGGATGATCCTAAAGAGTCCCACCTGACTGCTGTTAAGAGAATTCTTAGATATCTTTTAGGGACCCGAAACCTAGTAATCTGGTACCCTAGGCACAGCACCTCTTTTGAGATTATTGGATATTCTGATTCTGACTTTGTAGGGTGTAGAGTGGATAGAAAGAGCACTTCTGGAACTTGTCAATTCATAGGACAGTCTTTAGTCTCCTAGTCCAGTAGAAAATAGAACTCAGTTGCACTTTCCACTGCTGAAGCTGAGTACATTGCCTTAGGGAGTTGTGTGGCCCAAGTTCTTTGGTTGAAGCAATAAGTCTTGGATTTAGGATTACCTGTGGGCACAATTTCTATTCTGTGTGATAATACTAGTGTCATCTACATCTCTAAGAATCTAATCCATGATTCTAGGACCAAACACATTGATATAAGGCACCACTTTATTAGGGACCATGTTACAAAAGAGGACATTAAGCTACATCATGTAGCAACTAAAAATCAGCTGGCTGACATATTCACTAAACCACTGGCCTTTGACTCATTCAGCATTTTGAGAACCAGATTAGGAGTGATTGATATAAATTCTTGATTCTGATGATTGCTGATTTCTGATTGTTCTGATTATTATTCTGTTTCTGTTAGTTAGCTTTTTGATTTGATTATTTGCTTTTAGTTGTTTTTATTTTTTCTTCCTCTGTTGATTTCTGTGTTAGCCTTGTTGTTAGTTTGATTTGAGTATTTACTTTGATGTGATTTTCTACGTGTTTTTATCCACTCGTTCATCTCTTTTATTAACTGTTTTATACTTTTCAAAATCCGATCACTGCTCACTACTTTTGATAAACTGAATTTCTGACTAAGAGTTTTACCTTGTTTTTATTTGGAAGCTGGTAAGCAGTGATTGATTCCACTGGATCTGTTAAAAGGACGAAACATTGATGATTGTTTCTCTTCCTCTAACTCCTTTACTGGTGTACTGTTTCTTTTGGATAAAAATCTTCTTCAAAATTAAAATATTAATTTTTTAAATAGAGATTTGTTTTATCTTCCTACAGTAATCTACCTCATATGAATAGTATTTTCAAAGTCTTGACTCATTGTTATGATTTTCTAAACCAAGTGATAGCACTTATCATACGACATATGGCTTTTGTTTTGTGAATTACTCTTCCTTATTGTGGAGAGCATCTCCTATGTCTGAAAGATAATTTCACAGCTGAGACTCTTTAATGATTATGAATAGAAGAAAGCTTACAAAAGATGCACAGTGCGTCAAATCAATTGAAAAAGAGGCACAAAATGAGCCCAAAGCTAAAAAGATGTGAAATGTCGCCAACTAAAAGATACACAAAGTGTTTCAAAAATGAAAAGATCGTTAAATGATGCCAACCAAGCTTTCTTCCCTTTCAGCTCGTTAAATATCTTAGAAAAATCCATACGCCACTTAATATTTTCAAAAGCTTGAGTTTGAAATTCCTGATTTCTGATTTATTACTTTGTAACACTATTATATCAGATATTTTTCTAGAATGAAGCCTGAAAGGATCTCTTTTCGAATCTAATTTCTTTTCTTCTGAATTAGATTTTTGGTTTGAAAGAGATTTGCATCTATAAGGTGCCCGAGGTGGGAGTTACGAAAGTTAATTTTTTCAACTTTTTCTAGATTTCAGCACTGTCAATCATCTTCTTATTAGTTTTTGGATCTAAAATCAAGGAGAATTTCTGATTTACTGGAGCAACTTGATCAAAAAAAAATCGTTGCCTTTGCGTTCTCGTTTCATATTTTATTTTCTTTGATTTTGTTTTTTCTTTTTAATGGTTGTATTTTTGGGATCCTGATCGTTCATTTCCATCCTCCTTCTTTTTCCTATTTTCTGCACATCGTCCTGGATGATCCATTCAAAATCGTCCCCCCCTCTGATCCTGTTGCTGAGAAACACCAATTATTGGTGATCATCCTAGACGATCCATAAATCATCTTGGACGATATGATCCATATCTTCCAGATCTGATCAAACGGTTGAAATTGCACCAATTATTATCCATCATCCTGGACGATCCACCTTATCATCCTGGCAGATCCACGTGTCAGCCGCTGGACGATTCGAATTCGGCCCATACCGTCACACTTATTGCATATCGTCCGGGATGATCCACCTAATCGTCCTAGATGATATTTTTCGTCAACGGTCGTCCATCCTGACTCGTCGGGATAATCGCCTGTGTCTAATCATCCTGGACGATCTCTGATCGTCCCGGACGATCGGACTGCCTTTTTGACCAATCGTCCTGGCCGTCACAAATGCTCATATCGTCCTGGATGATCTCGTGATCGTACGGGATGACCCGGCCAAGTTCTAGTTAAACATCCATTTTCTTCAAGGTTTTTCACACTTCTTCTTCCACTCTCTCTCTCACTTGTGCTTTCTCATGGCTGGCGGAAAATGCTCTAGATAAAAGGGTGCGAGTTCCTCTCGGGGACATATTGATCCCTGCTTTCCCAATGTAGCCGATCAGGATGCCTTCGAGTGCTATCGTGACATGGGGATCACGCATTCAAAAATAGTAAACCCCCGCACACTTACCTATCCTATTCTTGATCTTTTCGCACACACATCCCTCACCTTCATCCTTACCCTAGCCTTTCCTTTTAGTCTTGAACTTCTTCAAGTTTTCTTCGCCAATCTATGCATTTCTGCTGACTATTCCACTCTTCGCTCGTATGTCAATCAACATCCCGTGGAACTCACTACCGAAGACTTTCACAACATTCTTCAAGTTTTTGTAACTAGCGACAAACTCCACACTCTTATTACTGACCCTGACTATGATTGGAGTGTCGCCAATCACTTCCTTCGTAATACGAATGCATCCTATCATGATAATGTTTGTACTTCACTTCTTAAGGACGCACGGACCATTCAGCACGTCTGTCATTCCTCCGTCATCCCAAAGGCGGGCGATCGAATTCACATCACCTCGTTACTGTCCTTGACCACATACTACATCTTGGCCCACCGAAAGTTTAATGCCACTGACCTTATTATCTGATACATCGAGCACCTCACCACTATTAGGGATCCGGGTCATAGGCGTCGCCAAAATCTAGCTTTAGGTCATCTCAATGCATATGCCTTAGAAACCAAATATGACCTGCAGTATCCAATCTCTCCTGATGTCCCTCCTTCCTTCTTCACAAAAAATTCTTTCCACGTCCTACACAGCACCCAACTACATCCGGAGCCCACCCTGGATGTTGCGGAGGAAGAGGAAGAGGCTATTCCCATTCCTGCTGCACCCGATGCACCTGCTCCCCTTCGCATTGCTTCTCTTTTTGACCATCTGGTGCAGCGCTTTGATCAGTGGGAGGCCAGATTCGACTCCAATGTTGCTGCGCAGGAGTAGCGGCACGCTGAGGACCTGCAGCATTTCACTGACTATACTGCTCAGCAGCAACAGCAGCATGACCAAAATATTGCCTGGATTGGAGCCCACTTTACAGCCATTCACAGTTACTTCAACCCACCACCGCCACCTCCTTCCGATCAGGATCCGCCTCCATTTTAGTGTTATGTTTTGTAGCTGTTTTCTTTTCTATTTGTACTGATGTTTCAATGTTTCTGTTTACCTTCCTCCTTTTTGTGATGTCAAAAGGGGGAGTCAGTTATAATAGTTTCTATTCTAGTTATATTTTTGTAATTGTGTTTCCTGTATTGCTTTGGTTGTTAAATGAAAATTGAAAAAATTTATTTTTTGATCTCTTAGTTATTTTATTTTTCAAACTACTGCACAAATATTTGCCATCATAAAAAAGGAAGAGATTGTTGCAAATCTAATTTTGATGATAACAAACATATTTTCTATTATATTTTACTTGACTAACCCATTTCAGGCATAAAAGATCACGAGCAACTCAAGCCAACTCAAGATCAGGTCCAAGTGTGTCTAAGTGTACTATTTTCCTTTTCTTGAGTCAATTGTAATGTAACTGATCCCCTAGCTAAGTAACCTTGCACACATACACTCAGGAGGAGAGCTTGAGTGAATTAGAGTTTCTGTTCAAGTTTTTGTTCAGATCATCCTGGACGATCAAGTAAAAATAGAAACCCTAATTAGGGCGACCAAGTTAAGTGTGTCTGATTAAGCAGATCATCCTGGACGATCATTACATCGTACGGGATGATATGCTCAAATCAGAAATTCTCAGCCGCCAGATCAAGTAAGGCAAGTTCTTATTTTAAGATATTTGGTCTGATCATCCCGGACGATACGTGTATCATCCTAGATGATCCAGTATAATCATGCCTAAATTAGTCTGGTAATTAAGAAAAGTAATTAATACTTGATTGATACGATCATATCATCCTGGACGATCGCAGGATCGTCCCGGACGATCATGATCGTATAGTGCATTTCAGCTGTACGTCCAGAGCGGTGATCAAGATGATTTTGGCACTTTTTGAACTAATCGTACCGGATGATACCCGTATCGTCCTGGACGATCAAGTCATTTTTTGGTCATCCAACACAATTTTCTCTAGACGACCCGAGCTGTCTTCTGGACGATATTCCTCAATTTACACTAATCGTCCCGGACGATCGCAGAATCATACGGGACGATATGAACAATTTTTTCTACTGATCGTCCAGAAGAGCCAGATCGTCCAAGCTAAAATAGCTGATTTTGAACAGATCGTCCTGGACAATCTTGGCCGACCAGTTGAGATTTAGGGCAAATTTTGAGCCCTCCTATAAAAGATATTTTTCTTCCAACAAGAAAAATCTTTTGCCACTTTCCTTTCCAGAGAAACCCTATAGAGAGAGAGTTTGGGAGAGAGAGAAAGGATCTTGTGAGGGGGAGTTAGTGAGAGATTCACTAAGATTGCTCCAAGCAAGGATCAGAGTCGTCTTCTCCGTCCGTCATCTCTGCTCTTGTCAGTGTTCTTTGTGGGAGAATAGTTCGCAAGAAGATCCGGGTTCTCTGCCCGCTTCAGGAGGAAGCGAAAGGAGTTCGAGGTTCTCTGCCTGCTTCAGGAGGAAGCGAAAGGAGTCCGAGGTTCTCTGCCTGCTTCAGGAGGAAGCGAAAGAAGGTTAGGTTCTCTGCCTCACCGTGTCGATGAAAAAGAGTTTTTTGCACAGGCTTCTCCGCCTTACTGTGGGAGTAGAAGGAGAGTCACTTTTGATTTAGTGCAATACCCGGAGGGGAGGCTCCGGGGAGTGGACGTAGGTCAAGTTGACCGAACCACTATAAAATTCTGATGTGTTCTTTCCGATTACTTTCTACACTTTTGTTTAACTGTGATTAACTGCTTGGGTGAAATTATGTTTGATCTTTTCATTTGATTGTTTTAATTGTTTCCGCTGCATATCATAGAAAAGATTTTTACTGTTGCTCTCGAATTTTTAAATAACCAATTCACCCCCCCTCTTGGTTAGCCTCGGGACTAGTTCATCAGGGCTTAACATCCCTATCAAACTTTCAGAGAAAGCATATGATAAAATTATAAGAGTTGATAATGCTTATATTTAAGTCATTAGGGATTTGTATGTAGGAGCTATTACTTGTGTTCGTAGCTTATGTTCGAACACAAGGTGGTTTGACCAAGTATTTTCCTATTTCATTGGATTACATTAAGGATCAGCCTTAAGCCCATATCTTTTTGCTTTAGTCATGGATGTTCTCACTAGACATTTGCATGAGGTTGTACCTTGGTGTATGCTTTTTATTGATGATATTCTTCTTGTTGATAAGTCCCCCTTAACCTTATAGAAAAATTCTATAAAATGTTGGTGAGACTTAGAATACTTTATGGTGCAGAATTTTTGCCATTAAAAGAGAAGCATAATATTAAGTTAAGTATTGCAGAGATTAGGATGCTCAAGTGGAATAGTGGCTTTACTCTTAAAGACACGATATGAAATGAGCATATACGTGAAAAGGTTGGAGTAGCTCCAGTGGAAGATAAGTGATGCATACAATTTTCAGTTTATTTTGGTTTCTTTTATTGTAATTTGAATATTATAGTTTCTTTTGATTTTTTATGCTACCCTATGATGGAAGACATCCAATGAGCATGAGTAGGTAGTGCTTGGGCTTGACAAAATTTGGGTGTGCTAGCTAGTTGGGTTATTTGAGATTTTGGGCTGCTGGATGCTTCTCGAGTTGGGCTTAGCTACTTGGTTTTGGGCTGTGTCTTTTGAAAGTTGCTTGGTTCTAGCTCGTTAATGCTTGAGCTGCTGTTTTAGCTCATTATTTTGGAAAGTTATGTGGAGTGGACTCTTGCGAGCTTATTCCATTTCTCTCTTCCTCCTCTCTATTTCATCTTGGGCTTCTAACCTATTTTTCTCTCCGTAAGTTTCACTCAACTTGTATCTTTCTTCTTGAGCTATTAGAGGTGTTTGTTGGATGATTTGGTGACATTTACCGGAGGAGTTTTAGTGGACGTTGGCCCTTGTAGCTATGGTGGACCTTGTTTGCAAGCCCTAAGCACTTATTTTATATTGCCTACTTTTTTTATTGTATGTGAGGAAATCGCTTGTCGGTTATTCTGAGGGTAGTGTTTTCTTTAATTTTAATTTTTTTTCATTTATTTAGCTTTCTTTTATCATGCATGGTGTTTGTTTGGATGTCAGCTTACAAGTTTTGAATTGAGTTATGTTTTACTAGTCCTAGTGTTCTCCTCTCTTGGCTCATTCTTTCTAGTTTGCCTGCATCAATAAGATTACAGAGAGTCGCCTTAGATGATTTAGTAGTAATAGATCTAATTCAGGTAAAGTATACGTGTTCAAAAGTAAATAACGTATACTTGTTCACACTGCATATCTTTTAATAATTGATTTCATAACTATGTAGGAAAATGTTTTCTTTAACATCCAAACATTTGCTTTCTCATACTGAACATAGATGACGACTCGTAAAAGCTTTCAATTAGTTTAATAAATATATGTATATCGTTTTAACTCTATCTTCTATTTTCAGAAAGAGTTTCTTGGCCGGGAGCCGATACTACTAGAGTTGCGTACAAGGACTCACCAACATCAAGCTGATCATCAGTGGGTTAATAAAAAGGCCAAAAAAGCTCATGTGAGAAAATTTTTTGCCATTCAGGAATAGAAATTTAATATAAAAAATCATATTCTAATATCAATTAATTTTATGAATTTATTCTCGCAGGATGATTTTGTGCGAGTCCGGGAAAGTCGTCAGTCTACTAGTGAGGGATCATCTTTAGGATCGACCCAATATTCTAAGTATCATACATGGTCAACTGTTGTTGGAGGAAGGCAAAGGGGGAGGGTATATGGCTTGGGTTCGCAAGGCTATGCTTATGAGGGCAGTTCATTCACATCAGCATTTTATGATCCTAGTGGAGTTAAAGAAACTGTTAGCCAGAGAGTTGCAGCCTTGACGAGAGAGATATAAGAGATGAGAAAGGTACAAAATGAGATGCAGGTAGAGCTACGAGCCTATAGAGGTGAAAATCAAAAGAAGAAAGATCAAGAGCAGACACATGAAACACCAGGCAGTGAGGAGATGGAGGATGATTAGTTCTTTTATTTATTTTATGTACATTTAGTTTAAACATTTGATTTGATGAACTAGTTCTGTGAAGGTTGTTGACATCTTTAAACATTTGGTTTGATGAACATTTGGTTTAAACTTTATATGTTATGTTTATTATAGAATTTATTTGGTTTAAATGTTATATGTTATATTTATTGTGGATTTTAATATTTATGTCGTATTTGGAAGAACAAGATTTGATTTAAGAAAAATATTCATTGAGGTTTTGTAGTTGTGAATGAAAGAACTTCTGATGTGTTATATTTTTGAATTTTTCATCTTCTATGTCCTTCAATTGTGTATGACTTCTAGAAATTATGGATTAATTATAGTATCGTGTTGCCCATATTTATGATAAATGATTTTCAGTTCTGTGCAAGTTTGTGGAAATTTGAGTAAATAGAGGGGGGCTGTCCATTTTTTTTTTCAAATGCTACAGGTTTCCGGAGGGGAACTGGCGGTTTGGCCACCGAAAATCTCGATACCAGATGGCTTATTATAACCGCCGGAAGTATAATGCAACCGCCAGAAAATACCGACGGTTACCCGGCTGTCAGACCGCCGGCCGCCGGCAATTTTGCCGCCGGAAACATCGATACCATACGGCTTATTATAGCGCCAGAAATATAAAACAGCCACCGGTAAATACCGCAGATAAAATCGACGTTTTTTACGGCTGGAAAGCCGCCGGTGATTAACCGGCGGTCACCGGCGCTATAACCGTTAGAAATTATCGGCCGCCTGAACCGTCGGAAAATGTTTCCTACGCGCCTAATACCGGCGGTTTACGAACCGTCGGTATATTCGAAAACCGCCGGAAAAAAAATATATACCGCCGGTAATAGCCGCCGGTAAAACCTGAATTTCCCGTAGTGATTGTTTTTTATTGGAGTGAATTATTTTGTTCATGAGAATTCTAGTCAATTCCCAGTTTATGTTTTTGATGATTACAAAAGTTTATTGTTTGACAAATTCATCTTCTAACATATATCTTTGAGTTTTTGTTTGTCTGTGTGTACTAAAGTATTTTTCAGGAAATTCACACTCAAGACTGTTGAAGACTTCAAGTTCACTTATTCACTATAAATGAAGTCTGTAATTTTCTTTTCTCCTTTTTCTTGAGTCTGAGAGAGTGTGATTGTAAGTTGGATAACTGTGCACACACACACACTGGGGGAGTAAAAAGTTTAAATGTTTTTAAACTGATCGTACAGTACGAATTGATTTCATACAGTACGATATGAAGAATATGTCCTCCAGCGAGAACCCATCAGACTAGAAAATTTTTCTAAGGCATATTCGTACAGTACGAATACCATTCATACATGAGTTTTTGTTGTACGAACAGCTCAAAATTGGGTTCGTCCAGAGGTTCGTACGGGATGAAGTGTTCGGACGAAGCTTACTGACTTGATCGTCCAAGCGTTCGTACGGGACGAAGTGTTCGGACGAAGCTCACTGACTTGATCGTCCAAGCCTTCGTACGGGACGAATGGATCAGACGAAGCTCACTGACTTGATCATCCAAGCCTTCGTACGGGACGAATGGATCGGACGAAGCTTACTGACTTGATCGTCCAAGCCTTCATACGGGTCGAATGGATCGGACGAAGCTTACTGACTTGATCGTCCAAGGGTTCGTACGGGACGAACTGTTCGTACGTGATAATATTCCTTTTGATTTTTGGAAGGATACTCGATCACTAGACCACCGTTATTTGATAATATTCCTTTTGATTTTTGGAAAACTCGCATGTCTACTTTTCTGCAATCTCTTGACTATCGTATGTGGATGTTAGTTCAGGATGGTTATACTGAACCAACTAGGATTGTAGAAGGAATAAGAGTTCAAACACCTTTTACAAACTGGACTGTAGAAGAACGTGAACTAGCGCAACTGAATGCTAAGTGTTTGAATAGTTTCTTTTGTGCTTTAAAATCGGAAGATTACATGCGTGTTTCTACCTATAAATCAGGAAAAAAAATTTGGGATAGACTTTGCATCACATATGAAGGTACAAATGAAGTAAAACAAATTAGATTGAACATTCTCTTGCACGACTATGAACTTTTTCGGATGAAACAGAATAAATCAATCTCTAACATGTGCACTCGCTTTACACACATAGCCACTTCATTGCATGCTTTAGGTAGGGAGTTGACTAATGCTGAGAAAGTTAACAAGATATTACATTGTTTACCTCCTGCATATGATGCAAAGATAACTGCGATAACAGAATCTAAAAATTTGAATGTTTATTCTGTTGACAATCTTCTTGGATCACTAATTGCTTATGAGCAATCGGTGACTCAAAGACAGATTGATGCAGGTGAGAAGCGAAAGGAGAAGAACATTGCTTTAAAGGTGGATGACCCTGAAAGTGATCAATCGCTACCTTAAGATGAAGAGGATATTGCCCTGATGACGAGGCAATTTAGAAGTTTCCTAAAAAGGAAGCAGAGAAGACGTCAGAATTGGAACAAGGGTAAGTTTCAGAAGAAAGTCAAGGCTTCGAATGAAGTCATTTGCTATGAGTGCAGAAAGCCAGGTCACATCAAGACAGATTGCCCCAATCTCAAAGGAAATCTTAACAAGGAGAAGATCGAGGAGAAACCAAAGGATAGAAGGGGTAAAAAGAGAGTACAACGAGCTTTCTGGGCGGACTCAGCCTCAGACTCATCAGAAATAGCACCAGAAGAGGAAGTTACCAATTTGTGCTTAATGGCTGATAATCTCGAGCATTCAGATGAGGATGAGGTATGTGATTTAAGCTATGAAGAGTTATTTGAAGTTTCTGAACGCATATATTCTGCATATAGGAAACTTAAGAAATTGCATGCTAAGTTAAGTTTGGACTACATAGAGCTGCAAAAAGATTATGAGATCCTCAGAAAAGATCATGCATTAATTGATAGCAACCACATGACTTTGTTGGATGAGTATAATGATTTAAACAAACAGCACAATCTTTTAAAATCATCGCATGCTGAACTTGAAAAAGATTTTAAGACTTTTATGGAAGAGTCGGATTCTAAAGAGCATGAGTTAAAAATTAATAACTCGATTTTAGAAAGTGCCAATGCATATCTTGAAGTCCAGTTTAAAGCACTTAAGGAAAATAAATTACCACCTAAGCTTGAAGAGTTTCATGAATTGTACCATAAGAACATTGACTTAAGATCTAAAAAGAAAACCTTCAAGAAAAATAAATTAGTGAATCCCTTTCCAGGGATAAAGTGTTTTTCTTGTGATAGGTTAGGACACATTTCCCATACCTGTACTTTGAAGTATAGAACACATTTAGTATGGAGACCTAAGGTGCAGAAACCACAGCATATCATACATGCATCTGGTTTAAAGTTGTCAAGAGGTGAACCCAAACTTGTTTGGATTCCCAAGGCTAATATTTGATCATATTACAGAAACGCTCTCATAGAAGACCTCGTGAGAGTATTTGGTACCTGGACAGCGAATGCTCAAAGCATATGACTGGAGATACAAGTCAATTTATATCGCTAGAAGCCAGGAATGGAGGCAAGGTGACGCTTGGAGATAATACCACCAAGAGAGTGGTAGGTACAGGTATAATTGGAAATTCAGAAAATTTTATTATTGAGAATATACTGTTAGTTGAAGGTTTGAAAAATAATCTGTTGAGTATTAGTCAATTATGTGACAAGGGCTATCATATTAAGTTTTTACCTACAAGTTGTGTTATTAGTCTAAATAGAACTGTTGTTTTGAATGGTGACAGGGTAAATAATATTTACATGCTAGATTTTAATTCTGTTAAAGCATCTACTGCCTTGTGTCTGAAAACTATTTCTGATGAATCATGGTTGTGGCATAGAAGGCTTTGTCATGCTAGCATGAAAAATCTTAGGAAAATCACTCAAAAGCAACTGGTTAGAGGAGTACCCAAATTGGATTTTACTAAAGATCATTTGTGTGATGCATGTCAACTAGGAAAATAAGTAAGATCCTCATTCAATTCTATCAAGGAAATTAGAACTAGCAAGCCCCTAGAAATTCTTCACATGGATTTATTTGGATCTGTTAGTACCTTAAGTTTAGGAGAAAAAAGATTTGGGTATGTTATTGTGGATGACTATACTAGATTCACCTGGATTAGATTTTTGAATCATAAGAGTGAATTATTTGAAGAGTTCAGAGATTTTGTCACTTAGATTCAGAGAAAACTTAGTTTTGGAATAGTTAGTATCCAAAGTGATCATGAGGGAGAATTTGAAAATGAAATGTTTAATGATTTTTACAAATCTCTTGGAATTGAACACAACTTCTCAGCACCGAGAACACCTCAACAGAATGGAGTTGTAGAAAGAAAGAACAGGATATTAGTAGAAACTGCTAGGGCCATGTTGGCAGAATATTCACTTCCTAAATATTTTTGGGCTGAAGCAGTTAGTACCGCATGTTATGTATTGAATAGGGTGTACATAAGGTCTAAATTGGATAAGACACCCTATGAACTTCTTAAAGGTAGAAGTCCCAACCTCTCACATCTATATATTTTTGGATGTAAAGTGTTCATTCATAATAATGATAAAACTCTTTTAGGAAAATTTGATCCGAAAGCAGATGAAGGAATCTTTCTAGGATACTCAAGTGTTGGAAAATCCTATAGAGTTTTTAATAAGAAAATATTGGTAGTTGAAGAGACCACACATGTTGTTTTTGATGAATCTTATGATAGTAAAGGGTCTAAGATGGATGAAGATGAGGTTGAAGTGATAAATAAAAAGCTTGAAAATCAAAAAGTTGAAGATAATGTTGAAAAAGAAAAGGAAAACCAATTGCCTAGAGAATGGAAATTTGTAAGGTGTCATCCAAAAGAATTGATTTTAGGTGAACCAAGTGAAGGAGTTAGGACTAGGCATGGATTGAGAAAAGAATTGAATCATTCAGCATTTATTTCAATGATAGAACCCACAAATATAGAACAAGCACTTTTGGATGAATTTGTGATATTGGCCATGCAAGAGGAGTTAAATCAATTCAAGAGAAATGATGTTTGGGAATTAATTGAAAGGCCAAAAGATCAAAGTGTAGTTGGGACTAAGTGGGTATTCAAAAATAAGATGAATGATTCAGGAGTAATTGTTAGGAATAAGGCTAGGTTAGTAGCTAAGGGGTATAACCAAGTTGAAGGAATGAATTTTGAGGAGACATTTGCCCCTGTAGCAAGACTTGAAGCAATAAGAGTTTTGTTAGCCTTTGCCTGTTTTAAAGAATTTAAATTATACCAAATGGATGTTAAGAGTGCCTTTCTAAATGGGGTGATAGAAGAGGATATGTATGTTGAACAACCTCCAGGTTTTGAAAATTCTAAATACCCTAATCATATTTTCAAACTGAAAAAGGCATTATATGGACTAAAACAGGCACCTAGAGCATGGTACGAGAGGTTAAGCACTTTCTTGTTAAATCGATCATTTATTAAAGGAAGTGTGGACACCACTTTGTTTATGAAAAGATTTGAAAATGAAATTCTCATTGTACAAATATATGTGGATGATATCATCTTTGGATCAACTGATAAAGCTTTATGTGATGAATTTTTAAAAATAATGAGTAGTGAATTTGAGATGAGTTTGATGGGTGATTTGACTTATTTTCTTGGCTTTAGCATTAAGCAAAATGAGGAAGGGACTTTTCTTTGTCAATCTAAATATGTTAAGGAAATTCTCAAAAAGTATGAAATGGATAATGATAAACCAGTCACTACACCCATGAGTTCCTCAGTCCTATTAGATAAGGATCCAAAGGGAAAATCTGTTGATCAAAAGAAGTTTAGAGGAATAATTGGATCTTTGCTTTATTTGACTGCTAGCAGACCTGACATTATGTTTAGTGTTTGCTTATGTGCTAGATTTCAAGCTGATCCAAAAGAATCACATTTGACAGCAGTAAAAAGGATCTTAAGATATCTTTTGGGAACTCAAAATTTAGGAATTTGGTATCCTAAGAACTGTTCTTCTTTTGATATAATTGGATACTCAGATTCAAATTTTGCAGGCTGTAGGGTGGATAGGAAAAGTACTTCTGGAATATGTCAGTTCATTAGAAATTCATTAGTATCTTGGTCCAGTAGAAAATAAAATTCAGTAGCACTTTCTACAGCAGAAGCAGAATACATTGCCTTAAGGAGTTGTGTAGCACAGGTGCTTTGGTTGAAACAATAATTGAGTGACTTAGGATTAGTAGTAGGCGCCATTCCAATATTTTGTGACAACACTAGTGCCATTTGCATTTCAAAGAATCCTATTCAACATTCTAGAACCAAGCATATTGACATAAGGCATCATTTCATAAGAGATCATGTAGCGAAAAGTGAAATTGAACTACATCATGTGGCTACTAAAGATCAGCTTGCAGATATTTTCACAAAACCCTTAGCCTTTGACACATTTAGCATGTTGAGGATAAGGCTAGGTGTGATAGATCTAAATGCTTGATTAAAATTTTCTGCAAATGCATTTGTATTTGTTTTGTATTTGTTAGTTTATTTATTAATTTTTTTCATAATTATGTTTTTTTTGTGTTTGTTTCTTGTTTGAATCCTTTTTTTTTTGTTCCGTATTTGAATGTTGAAAGGCTGAAGTTTTTGGAGTGTTAGGTTTTTATTTCTGTTCGTACTGTATGATATGGCATCGTACTGTACGATAACGTCATCGTACCAACATTTCGTTTGTACGAACGGAGTGGAAACACGGTTACGAGCAGTTATTATTGGCAATCGTACGTACGAATACGTCATTCATCTGTACGATCCATGTGTCGTTTCGCGTGAGGGACGAACCTAACCGTCGCCTGAACGACCTTTAATTTTTTGATCATCCCGGACGAACACGTCATCGTCTGTACGATCAGGAAGTCAAAAAGCCTGTATGAAAGGATGCCTCGGGACGAGCAGTTTACGAAAAACTGTTTCATTTTGTCAGTTTTCATTCGTCTCGGACGAATTTTCATTCGTTCCAGACGAATCTAAGATCGTCTTGTATGAACTGGATTCATACAGTACGATAGCAAGTTTTTCTATATAAAGGCGGATCATTTTCTTTCATTTCACCATCTATCTAGAAACCTTTAGAGCCTTGAAAGAAAATGTCTGGGAGTGGAAAAAGAGCACGAGTGGCTAGGCATCCCGCGTCTAGGAGGGAATGTGATGAGAATTTCCTTAGTGAGGAAAATGAGGAAGTATATCTTAGGTATGCTGCGTCTAAGATTACTTTTTCCCGCATTCTACTGTAAGAAAACATCCATTTTGCAGTTATGCCCCTCTTTGACTCTACACAGTTTTCCTTTCTATTGACCTTGATTTATGCTTTCAATAAGGACCTGTTTCATATTTTCCTGGCAAACATGACCTTTAACGAGGATCATTCTGCCATCTCTTCTTATGTCCTTAAACAAAAGGTTAGAATAACTAAGGAGGATCTAGGAGAATACATTCATCTTAGAACTGAAGGGATTAGAGCTCATACTTTCTCCACAAGACCTGAAAATGGTTGGTCCGAAATTAACCAAATTCTTAGAGGTGCAAGCATACCTACACATGTCGCTCGGGTAGAAATGTTGAATCAAAATGCTAGGATAATTCAACATGTGCTTAGAACATCAATAATACCTAAAGCAGGAGATAGATTTAATAAGACTCCACTTCTTTCTTCAACTACATTTCTTATTATGACTGGTCAGCCCATAGATGAAGCCCAATTGATCTTAGATTACATCTATTATCTGTCTGATATTGGGTTGGCTAGTGTGAAAAGAAAGAAAAATATTGCTTTAGGACATGTGGTGTGTTACATCCTAGAGAGAAAGTACAATCTAGTTCATCCTTCTGGTCCTTTAGAGCTCCCACTATACTTCACTTATGCTTCTTTTAGAGCATTATTTGGGAAAGAGGGTACAGCTGACAGTTCGGATGATGAGCCTCATTTTGCTAGTGTTCCTTCAGGTGCACCCTCAACTGCACCTGAACCTTCACAGGATTTCTATCAAAACATGGTCCAACGTTTTGATAGAATGGACCAATGTTTTGATGACATGGAGGCTCATTTAAAGAGGCAGGATGACCAATTTAATGCTGTTAACACAAACATTGCTACTCTTAACAGCTATTTCTCATTGTTCGGTGGTATACCACCTCCTGATCAGGGTCCCTCTCAGTACTAGCTTGGATGTGTTTGTGTCTCTCTTTGTTTGTTTTTGAGTTGTCTTTGAGTATGTTGTTGTGAGTTGTTATTTTTGAATATGTATTAGCAAGTTCATTATATGAGATGTGCTTAAATGTGTAACTTGCTATGGATGTATGATGTGAAGTTTATCAGTAATGAAATGTTCCAATGTTTTGGTGCTTATTCTTTTTGTGTTGGTGAATGGCCTTGTTTCACTTGAATATAGTTTATTACTGATTTAAAATATTAATTAAGTTCATATTATAATAAAAATAGTATGCATAACTTTAAAACGTCAAATCTTTTAGATTTCATTATGTTGTGATGTGGATTAGAAGATCTTCTTTAAATCTTAATTAGACATATTATTTAGTCTAAAATTATGTATAGGTGTTGTTTTAACATTATTCTCATATTCTATATTTTTGTATTTATTATTATTTTTGTGACTAAAGAGATAATCTTATTGGAAAGAATCTTTATAAGCAAAGCTTGAAAAGATGTACAAAATGTGCCATATAAGAAAAGATGCGTAATGTCGCCAAATGTAAAAAGACACACAAAGTATATCCTCAAATCAAAAGATGCACAATGTCGCCAACTGTCAACTGACACACAAAGTGTGTCCTCAAATCAAAAGATGCACAAAGTCGCCACATATTCTTTCCTTTAGTCTTTTATTCTCTTTTTCACTAATCAATAATTATCACTTTAGACTTAGAATTTTTGATAATGTTATCTCTCCTTCTATACAAAAATTGAGACTGCTAAACATGTCTAATACATTACTACTATAGATCGACTTTTCTTGTCCTTAACATAATTTGAAATCTAACATTTTTGAGTCTTTAGTTTTTTGCATCTCATTTCAATCTTGTAATTCAACTGCATTTAACATAATTCCATTTCTCAGCTATATTCTAGTGCTCTTTTTGCTGTTGGCAAAAGGGGGAGAGTTTTATTGTTTGACTTATGTTCTTGTATGATTGTATGTGTTTTGTATGTATGTTCTTGTATGATTGTATGTGCTTTGTATGTATATGTATGTATGTTCTTGTATAATTGTATGTGCATTGTATGTTTGTATGTGCTTGCTTTGTTTTTATTGCTCTACACTCTTTTCTTCCCTTCTCTTATCTATCCTCAAATATATTGATTTGTCTTTAAGGGGAGCTTAAGAATAGGATAAGTCAGTTTTAGGGATTTAGGTTATTTTGGGGGAGTGTAGATCTTTTATTTAAAGGGGATACATTGAGTGAATGTTAGAAGATCTTTTTATTTTTTATATACCATCAAATAATAGTTATTTTGCCATCATCAAAAAGGGGGAGATTATTTTTGATTGGAGTGAATTATTTTGTTCATGAGAATTCTAGTCAATTCGCAGTTTATGTTTTTGATGATTACAAAAGTTTATTGTTTGACAAATTCAGCTTCTAATATATATCTTTGAGTTTTTGTTTGTCTGTGTGTACTAAAGTATTTTTCAGAAAATTCATACTCAAGACTGTTGAAGACTTCAAGTTCACTTGTTCACTGTAAATGAAGTCTGTAATTTTCTTTTCTCCTTTTTCTTGAGTCTGAGAGAGTGTGATTGTAAGTTGGATAACTGTGCACACACACACACTGGGGGAGTAAAAAGTTTAAATATTTTTAAACTGATCGTACAGTAAAAATTGATTTCGTACAGTACGATATAAAGAATATGTCCTCCAGGGAGAACCCATCAAACTAGAAAATTTTTCTAAGGCATGTTCGTACAGTATGAATACCATTCGTACATGAGTTTTTGCTGTACGAACAGCTCAAAATTGGGTTCGTCTAGAGGTTCGTACGGGACGAAGTGTTCGGACGAAGCTTACTGACTTGATCGTCCAAGCGTTCGTACGGGACGAAGTGTTCGGACGAAGCTCACTGACTTGATCGTCCAAGCCTTCGTACGGGACGAATGGATCAGACGAAGCTCACTGACTTGATCGTCCAAGCCTTCGTACGGGACGAATGGATCGGACGAAGCTTACTGACTTGATCGTCCAAGCCTTCGTACGGGACGAATGGATCGGACGAAGCTTACTGACTTGATCGTCTAAGGGTTCGTACGGGACGAACTGTTCGTACAAACGGCTCTGACTTATTCGTCTGATGAGTCGTACATGATGAATTGTTCAATCTTTTGAACTATTCGTACAGTACGATGGACGATCGTACGGGACGATCGACACGGACTTAACTTGAAAATTCAATTTTTGGACGGTTTTTCCTATCCTAAGTATAAAAATGAATCAATACTGTTTTGAATATAGATCCTTCTACGAAAATGCTTTTGGAAAGTGAGAGGAGAGTGATTGGGAGAGTGTTTGGGAGTTAGTTTTGAGAGATCTTTCAAGAGAAAATTGTGATGAGATTCACAAGGTTATCCAATTGAGAGAATTTCTTTTACTTGTTCTTCAAGCATCTTCCTAGTTCCTTGGAGACTTTTGCAAGAGTATTGTTCGAAAGGATTTCGGTTCTCTGCCGCACTTGGAGAGTGAAAAGGACGACGGTTCTCTGCCACACTTGGAGAGTGAAAAGGACGACGGTTCTCTGCCACACTTGGAGAGTGAAAAGGACGACGGTTCTCTGCTGCACTTGGAGAGTGAAAAGGACGACGGTACTCTGCCGCACCGGGGTTGGTGGAAGAGAGTTTGTAAAGGCTTCTCCGCCTTGCTGTAGGGGGCAAAAGGAGAGACACTTGGTTTTAGTGCAATACCTAGAGAAGGGATCTCTAGGGAGTGGATGTAGGTCGAGTTTGACCGAACCACTATAAATTCTGGTATTTTCTTTTCTCTATTTATTTTTCTGCATATCTATTTTCTGCAGTTTATTCTCGTTGTGGTTGAATTTTTGTTTTAAAAGAAAGAGCAAAAATTATCTATGTTCGTACTGTACGAAGGTTTATCGTACTGTACGATTAGCTTTTAAATTTTCCAAATTATCAAGAGTAATTTTAAAAGGAACCAATTCACCCCCCTCTTGGTTAGCCTAGGGACATTGAGCAATAGGTCTAACAACCTGTTTGCACTATCAGTGATTTACTATCTAGTGGATTTTACAACGAGACCATGCCCCATGGTTTTTTCCCTTTCCTGGTTTTCCTCATAAAATATTTTCTAGTCTTACAACTTTCATCTGTACATGCTGAATCTTTGTACAACGCTGAGATGTAAAACATACTCCATCAACTCAAATTTTCTAGCATGCAATAATTAGTGAAAATCACCCCTAACTTGAAAGTTTTTTTTCATCCATTAATGCATACATTCACATAAAATATTCTTCTTATTATTGTTACAAATGAATTTAATTAAGAAAAATAAAATCTAACTAAACCTTAATATATGAAAATTGTAAAAAAAAAAAAAAAAAAAAGAGAGATTTTCAAAGATTTTTCAAAAACTTTGCATACATCTTACATTCACATCCAGTTACAGTATAGAAAACATAGATCTAACAATCCAACATAATAAAACTTACATTCGTATCCACCATATCCATGGTTAATACGAATCAAGGGAGCTAATCGAGTTCAATCAAGTGAGAAAAAGCCACGAAGAGAAGTGAATCAAGAGGACGGCGACTGCTAGGGCGAAAGCAAATGAGGGAAATATGTAAATGAGGTGAGTGTAGGTTGGGATAAACATAATAGTTTACCAGCGGAAATCACATTTTCCTACCTACAATGCATATTCTTTCTAATTTGCTCTGAATGTAGTAATATGTCTTCTGACCAAACTATTATAAACCTTCATCTCATGCCTCTATGTTCTATTTTCTCTCTCTATCTCCTCTTAGAATTTTTTTTAAAAAAAACATTCTCTTAATTTTGTATCTATTAGGCAATTACCTTAGTTAGCTATAATTAACCATAGAATCAAACGAGGACAAGCACAGTAAAATTCGATGACAAGTCAAAAAAACAGAAGAAAAATTAGAGATTCACTAAAAACAACCCGAATATTGTTTCTCTCTCTTATTTGGCAAATGTCTCTATAACAATAAGAACTTTAGAAATGTCGAACAACTTTAAAAGAAAATAGCTTGACAAAGTTATAGTTCTTCTAACAAAATTGGTATATTTACATAGCTATATTCCTTCCTGTCTCCTTCAATGAATCTTCCTGTTTCCTTCAAGGAGCCTTCTTGCTTTCCACATCTCTTATTTTCCAGTTTCTCCTTTGAAAACCACCTCGATCGTCTTTGAATTATAGATATAAGGGATTTTTTAATCTCAAGCACAGCTTGTTGGTTTTCTGCTATACCAAGGAAGTAGATGGATGGAATTTGAATAAACACTGGTCAATATTGACTGGTCACCACTGAAATTTTTTAGGGGGTTCCTTTGTCTGCATCAAGTATCGCCATGGTCAAGGATTGCTTTAAGGCCTCCTCATCCCAATCACTAGCCTGCAGAGATACCACACCAGCACATATATAAAACTTCAGCAATTTTTTTTAATTAATTATAAATAATATTGCCTTGAGCAAGAATTGTCAAAGGCCTCATTTGGGACAGCTTTCTTACTGCTTTTTAAAGTAGCTTTTTAGTACATAAATTAAATTTTTTGTACTAAAAAGCTGCTTTAAGAAGCAATACGAAAGTCGTCACAAATGAAGCCTAAGTATATCAAAATTATAATAAAGAAATTTTCAATCACTTTCAACAAATTATGTCCAGTGATCAATATCTATTTTCTTTGCTTACAAAATATCATTAAACTTATACTTTGAATAATAGATGTTGTTGACATTAATATTAATTGTGTCAGACAAATTCAAATATGATACAAACTGGTGATTTGGACTGGTCATTGATCTTCATATATTGCTTAAATATTAAATTAGGTAGAGCAATGTAATCTGGAATGTTTCAGATGCACAGATTTGGTGATTAAAAAGTATTTCAGGCACCATTGGAATGCATGTCTGCATTATTTGAGTTTATAAATTATTGACGGGGCTTAGGGACTATTTGGTTTGATGTATTATCAGTGTAAAGTAAAAAAGGAATAAATTAATTTTAATTTTTCATGTATTTCTTATGAAGTAAAATATTGGAATACTCTAAAGCTCTTTTTTTTAAATTTATATAACAATTATATTAATTTTCAAGAATTACTAATTCCTTTAGCCTAAATTATCTTTTTTTTTTTTTTGCTCTTTTAAGTTATTAGTTGAATATTAGTAATTATCATCAATATCACCACTAATTTTAAATTATTTTCATCTTTTTTAAATAATGTGTGACCATAGCTTAAATTTCTAATAGTGTGTAATTAAAATGTTTATATCTTATATTTTAAAACTCTAAATAATTAATAATACTCTCAATCCTTTTTTTTCCAAAAATGCTCTTAAACATTTTATAGTTGGGTGCAAATATCATGGAATTGACAAGAGATTTTATTAATCTTCTAAAATATGAAAGGTAGTGAGTGATTCAATAATTAATTCTAGTCCTTATTGCTATTGCTTTATCTTTTGCATAAGACTATTCTATACATTTTCAAAATTTGCAAATTTTTTGGCCTAAATAAAGTTTATTACATTTTTTAAATTATATTTGTTTAGTTTTTAAATTCTATTTATTTTCTTAAATAATTTTGACCAAAGCATAAATTTTGACTACTAACTATTAACTAATTATGAATAAATTTACTAATCAAAAGCTTTATTAAAAAATTCATATGCTAAAAATATTTTAAAATGCTATGCCAAATTTTTATTAGGAAAATATTTGTAGAAGAATATATATCTTGATACAATAGTAGGATGAAAAGATAATATATATAAGAACCTATTTGGTATATATATAACATATATTTAAATATTTTTTAGGGTATTTTTTCGTAAGTTAAAATTTAAGTGTCTTATTATTTGTATCTAATATTTTCTTATCTTAAACGAATTATCTTCCAATCCATATGCAAAATTTATCAAGATATTCTGATATAATATATTTTCTTTTCTTCATGCATGCATGATCTCTTGTTTATCTCGGAAGATTTCAAGCTCAATGATAAATCATATATTAGGTCTATATGCAATGAAAAATCTTAAATTTTCTTACTTAGCTGACAAGAAATTGTTCAAGCTTGAAATAAAGATTCAGTTGATAAGAGTCTTAGAAGTTATTTCAATTTTGAAGGAAAAAAAAACGAAGTAATATCCCATACCTGTACTTGTAATGTAAGGCTTGCCATTGTAGGATTTGAGCTTGCATCAATTGTAGTCATATTCATAATTCCCATCCGCTTTAAGCACTCAAGAACTTTAAGAAGAAAGTCTATCATGTTCACCTCTTCCCTCACAATTATTAAGAGGTATATTTGCTGTGATTCTGATGTTGATTCTGATGCTCTGATAACTTGAATTTCTACCCTTTCATTCGAATCAGTAACTTGAGCAGGTTGTTTATTTGATTTTAGTACCATTTCAAGCTTTCGATTCCTCTCCTCGAGCTCATTGATCTGAACTTTCAGAGTTCTCAAGTAATCTTTTGTGTTGGAAAGCACTGTTACATAGTCCTTCTGTTACAAGATTAAGGTTCACCATTTTGCATGAGGTAAACAGAAATGAGGAACTAGTTATGGCCATAGGTAGTTAACTAATACTGTGACACTCACAAAAAAATTCACAAAAAATTTTATTTGCTGCCCGGTTGGACATATCAAGTTTGAGAAAATGTCAATAAGTTTTGATTGGGAATTTAGAGTTATAATTGATCCACAAAATCAGATGTTATAAATTTTTGGGGAGTATAGATGGTTTTCTCAAGATTAAATATCTGTTAGAACTTCATAAAAGTTGTAGGAAATTGAATCAATTGATCACAGTTAAATTACATAGATTTCATTTGAGTGGAAGTTTGCATGATGTAGGTATATTAAAAGTTCTAGTAAATTTTAAAAAAAAATTGAGGATAAAGAACATGAAATGAAACTTACCTTAGAGCCAGGAGGAAGTAACATTCTGAGATCACGCAAGCTCTCATTGATCCTCACTCTCCTTTTCCGCTCAGCCATGACATGATGCAGTTTACTGCTAATAGGTAACCTTTCGTGCCTTCTAGTTTCAGCATGCTTCAATGAATACATCTTTCTCAATAATGATATAGATTTCTTTATCATTCTTTGCCCTTGTAACCTTAAATTCGGTTCAAAACTTGCTGTAATCGAACCGAACGGCTGGAATGAGCTGGAAGCCTGTGTTACTCTACTTTCTTCCTGCTGCTGAACATCTTTCTGAGGAGAAGAGAGCACAGCCAAAATTGCTCTTGTTAATGCAGCATCATCACTTTGAGGAGAAGGAAGTAAGATATTTCTGTATAAGTTAAAAGAATCCATAGTTATTTGATGGTGTGAAGTTAAAGGTTTTCCTTGTTTAAGTGCTTGATCTGATCCAGATTGATCTGTTGCTGGATTGCTTAGAATAAAGGAAGTGTATTCTGGACTTCCAACTGAGAGAGATTTTAGAGAAGAGGTTGAAGAAGATGAAAGTATGTTCTGATCAGGTAGAAGAAGATCTCCAAGTTGAGGTTGAGATCGTTGAAAGTTAATGAAGTCTTGGTTGAATAACATTTGTATGTTTGCCTGTTAATGAATCTCTTTAACTTTCAGATATTTATGTAATACATATTATCTATAGTTCTAAATTTAATTTTCTGTTAAGCAACTTACATTATTGGCAGTTAATGATCCTAGTTCAATCTCTCCAGACTTGCATCCAATGAACACGGCCTTCTGCTCATTTGATTAATCAGATTTTAGTGAAATGGAAAACGAATAAGTAAATAATGAATGAGAAATAAATGAGAAGCTTATGTCTGATATCTGATACCAACTTTTATTCCAGCTTCCTGCATGAAGAAAAGAGAAAATAAATTAGAATAAAATCATCTTATCATCATCAGCAGCAGCTTTATTACAAGCCCCGCATTCTCCATTATTCAATTTTATCGAACACCAATTTCATTTGAATTATTCTAATATTATTTTCATAATCAAATATCCTAAACAATGAGAGCGCATGCTATTAATGTCACCTTGTAGAACTCCAATTGTGCAAAAGTTGAAGCTGAGTTCATTAAATCAGAGTCCTCTAGCTGTATATAGGGCAATCCTTGCTTAAAAGCCAAGCCAGGAACATAACTATAAGGGGGAAAAAAATCAAACAAAAATAACTCAAAAATCAGCCAAATAATGCAAAAAAAAAACTATCATAAAAATAACTTGAAGCCTCAGTTGCGTGTATAATAGATATTAATTATACCAACTCTCCACACTGAAAAATGAACGCTTATAATCTTCAAAGAGCTTCCTCTTATAGCCACCCGAAGAAGAGCTCGGTTGTCTATCATCTTCATTATACCATCCATCCATGGAGATCAAACAACTATATATAAACCAAAATCAAAATATAAATAAATTAAGTACTCTTATTACATGATCAGAAGGAAAAATTAGTCCCACATAAAATAATTTCGATTTGTATTAGTATGTAAATAAGAGAAGAGAGTGATGGCATACTTGGATGGATGAGGAAGATAATACCATAAGCATATATATGCACATCCGAGCTTTTGGGTTTCTGTTTGTAAGAAATATGAGCGAGCCTCTGGACTAAGAAGAAAGAGAGAGTCCATGCATGAATAAGGTGAAGAGAAGAATTATAGCTATATAAGAAAGAAGATGAAGCTTCCATACTGTTATGTGATTAGGGTTTTTGATTATGTGTGATATATGCAAGAGGAAGGGAAAGGAAAACTGATAGAGAAATGGAAAAGCAATCAGCGGTAGGAAGCCACGCAGAGAGAAAAGAAGAAGATAAAAGTCAGTCAAAGTCTTTGCTTGAAAAGTATTGAAACAGGTCAAATGAGATGGCAGGATGGTGCAAGTTGCTCTTATTATTCTATATATCATATTTTATTATTCCTTGAAGTTCTATTGGCTTGCTTTTTCTTGCCTTGTAAGTTCCTGGTATGTAAATCCAATGTGAAATATTTGGCCTTTTGAGTTAAATTTAACACTTTTTATTTCACAAAACAATAATTTTAATCTTATAAAATGGGCATAAATTATTCTTGATGAGCATGTTATGTAATTTGTTTTCTTAGCTAAATTTGCATAACTATTTATAAGTGTCATATTCATATAAAATGGAAAAAATTTGTCTTTTATCTTGATGAACATGTTATGTAATTTGTTTTCTTAGCTAAATTTAAGTTAGAACATCAAAGATTTGGTTTAGTTGGCATCAACTTTATTCGTTATTATTTTTTATTTTTTTAAATAATACTTGTTTGCTTAAAATATTGTTAAATAAGTTTTATTTCTATTTTTTAAAATACATCAAGGTCTTTAGTGTCTTTTAATTAAAAAATAAAAACCAAGCAACCGTCGCGCCGCCAACCACCATTATCATTTACACAGCCAACAATAATCATTGACGAATTAACCTTATTGGTGATCATTGTCGATGGGAAGCACCCGTCATCACTAGCTACTAGTGATAGATGTATATAATCATTGCCACTACTACAATCCCCTTTAACAATTGTTACTATCATCACCAATGACCATCGCTACCACCATCCTCACTGGCGACCATTGCCACTGGCTGCCACCGCCACCAACAACAATTGCTAGCGACCAAAACCAGTGCTTGTCTACCGCTGTTGCGCACCTTTTCAGTGGGAGCTACCACTTCCATCTTGATCGCCACCCCCACCTCTAATAGCTAGCATTATCAATATTGCATAAATCAAATATCTATTTAATAAATAAAAATAACCTATCCATTTAAGAAATCAAATTTGTTATCTTTTATATCAAAACATGGTCAGAAAAAACAAAATTAAAACAAAATAAAAAAAGTGTTGCAAATGGCCCCTAAATTTTTTTTTTCCAAAATCAGAAAGGCATTTAGTTTTACTAATTTCAAGTACTATATGTAATAATTATTAACAAGGTTGATTAAAAGAAGAATGTATACTATTTGTTGTCCCAAATATGTTGATTGAATAAATTCTTATAGTTTTGAATGAATGAATTTAACAATCTCAAACAAATTTTTTTTTTTTCCTTCGAGTATGATAGAGTTCATCTTTCAACCTTTTTAAAATTGTTATTTCATATTACATCAATAAATTTTGAATAGATGGGTTCCCACTTTTGTTGAATTTGTGCTGGGGTCATTTGGTTGACTGAAAAAATAAATGCAACATAATAGGAATATTGGATTAATAAATATAGTACATTTGAACATTTTTAGAGTTTTTAAGATGAGAGTAAAATATACGGAGAATATTTTATTTTTTGTATTTAGTTCAAAATAAAAATGTATTTACTGCGAAGCTTGATAGCAGTGGTTGAAAATCATGGTTGGTGGCAGTGGTGGCAACCAGCGACAGTGGTGACTATAGTGATTCGTAATGATAGCAATCGATAGTAGCAGATAATGGCAAAAGCTACCGGCAGCAACCTATAGTGGTGGTGGCAGTAATCGATGATTGGCAAATGGCTAGCAATGGCATTTAACAACAATCAGCGGCAGTGGGACTCAGGAATTAGCCAAATCAGCCTATTTTATAATACACCAAAAAGGACAAATGAATTATTGAAAATTCATTAAAATTTCATTTTTTTTTCTTTCATCAAACAAAAAATAATATTTTTAAAATTTCTATATTTAAAATACTTTACACCCCTAATTTCCTAATATCCTTAGCTGAGCCGTTCTCGTCAATAATGAAATTAAAAAGAAAAAAATTTACTGTCAACAAAGACAAGACAAATAGAATAGTTGTTGTCCTGAGTGTCTTGGATTCTACTTGAGAGAGGCTCATTGCTTTTCCTGACTTGAGTGACATAGAAATTTAATATTTTCGAAATGAATCGACATTCAATATTATTTGAGGAATAGCTCCATAATGCCTTTGGAGTTATTTGATAAGACCTTGCTACATTTATAATATATTACACAAATGAAAACTATTATTATTTTATATAAATATTAATAAGCCTGCACATATTATGTCATCAATAACTATGAAATAATAAAAGAGAGCAATTGTACTAAAAAATATATTTTATTATACTTCTTTCACACCAAAAATTAACTTTAGGCTTTATTTAGATTAAAGCCAAAAAATTTCTAATTAATCATAAGCTGTTTATAAATCTATAGACATTGATTTGATGATTTTTTCTAATTTTATTTCATGAAAATTTCTCATACTCTGTTTGTGGTAGCTTTTTGATTATTTTATTTTTCAGACCACGGTCATAATTTTATTTGTCTATTATTTTTTTGCTATTTTCTCATTATTTAAAAATAAATTGTAGAAGAAAGTTAATTTTTGCTATCAGATCTATTAATATTTAGTAGCTATAAAAATGGTGCTAAATAATTTTTTTAAAAAAGAATATATTCATAATAGTCACATCTGGTTTCAAAAAAAGTTATTTTTCTCATAAAATATTCAATATATAATATTTATAAAAAATTACAGCTGTCGCAAATAAACCTATAATCTTATACAATATGCTGTAGAAGCACTATATAGAACACGAAGACGTTCCTTGTTAGATTTGAAAGTTGGGCCAATGTTAAAAGTAATAATAAAAAGGATAAATCCATCCTCTTCCAAAAAAATGTTGAATTAATCCACAAATCCATCTATGAATAATTAAAAAAAAAACAATAAGAACATGAACAAATTTCTCAAAATTAAAAGAATTAGAAACTTAGGATTATATGTGGTGGCATAATAATCCACCCTTTAGTGAATTATTTCTGCCTCACCCTCAAAACATAAATGATTAATTTTTTTTAATTATTCAAAAAAATTTTAAATATTATTACAATCATAAAAATTAATTAATTTGATTAACTTGCTCATCCACATAATTTAAGATACACTTGCCATGATTGAATATAATCATGATTTTTTTTTCATTTTTTTAATGTAATGTAATTTGGTATGAAATAATCATTATTTGTTAATAGGTTCTTAAGGATTATATTTTTAATAGTATAAAATTAATTCATCTAAAGTGACCTTTAAAACTTTTTCTAACTAAGAAGATCATTACATACTTTCTTGGTTAATATTTTAAAAATCTAAATGAATCTTAGTATATCCTATGTTTCAATATAAAATGTATTGGCATTAGCCAAACATCATAAGCATTGAAATTTGGCTCATTTGCAAAGGCCTCATTGAGGCATACTATTATATGTAGATCTTATGAGTCACAAAATAGTTCTCTCTCTCTCTCTCTCTCTCTCTCTCTCTCTCTCTCTCTCTCTCTCTCTCTCTCTCATATTAGGTCATCTAACTAAAAAAAACTTACTTCAATCTTTTACAATAACAGTCACAAGTGTAAGTTGGGTAACACTGCATTTTATATTTAGGCTGGTTTGGTGCAGCTTTCTTACTGCTTTCTAAAACATATTTCTAGAACTAAAAATTTTTTGTACTAAAAAACTATTTTAAAAATCAGTAAGAAAACTATCTCAAACAAAACCTCTTAGTCCTATCATAATCACTGGAAAAAAAAGACCTAGAACTCGATCATCTTGATTATCTCATATAGGATTTTATTATGAAACAAAATTCAAATTTTGAATGAAAATACCACCACTAATTTGATGTTGAAGTAAGAATTCAATATTGCACATAAAATATGCAAAATTGTTCCAATCGAATCAGTTATATTGATTACGCAATGATATTCATAAATTATTTATGAATTATTATAATTTTTTATTTTTTATTTTCCTTACTTAAATGCTTTTGAACAAACGAGCCGTTCACACCTGTGATCTGTCAAGTCCACTGTCAACAAATCACGCTGCAAAGTATTTTTTTTATTTATTTTATATTACTTTAGGAGGAGTTTGAGCCTCCAAAGTCCAAACATAAAATTAATATTAAGAAATTTTGATTTAATTATTTTAAAAAATTTATTAAATTTAATCGATTAACTAAGCTCGATTTTAGAGTCAAAACGCGTTCCCATTAGCATTTCTCTTACTTATTAATGAAAGCAAAATATTTAATAATTTTATGAATATCTTAATATTATATGTATATTTAATTAATTCATATATGATTATTTTATAAAGATATATTATATTTTGAAAACGTTAGTACTCACAATTTTTCATTTTAATATAAATATAAAAATAATAAGAAAATAATTACTATAATTAAAAAAAAATTACGCCATTTATAAATATGAAAAATCAATAAAATAGCAAAAAAAAATTTATCCAATCAATACAAAAAAATGGATGAAAATGTGGTGATTATTTTTCATCAATCACAATAAATTTTTTTTGATCAATTATGAGATTTGAATGCAGATCCAAAGGAAATAACAGATTCCTTCAACCACACGATTCATATACTAATTTTTTATTTTTATTTTTTAAAAAAGTAAAAATGCAGATTAATTAATTATTTATATTTATATATTATTTTTATTAAATTTTAAAATTCAATTTGAGCATAAGACTTTTTAATCTAATTTTTTAAAAAAAATTTTAAATCCTAAATAGTCAGAACTACTGTGAAACCATGCATGGACGAGAATACTCCTTCGTCCGGGCCATCCGGCCAGCTACAGCTAGCCATCCAAAAGGAAAAATCTAGCCAGCTAGCCATCATTGACGTAAGCGCGTGTCAGCGTGAGCACAGCGCACAGTACTGTATTGCTTTCAAGCATTAAATTTTATTGAATTTTTTTTTTTTTTTGAAGATTCCATTTTGTTTATGAAAAATAAATAAATAAATAAATAAAGCTTCGAGAAACCTTTTTATTTTAAGTTTACTTCAAATGCTTAGCAAGAAAAGTTTCTTTTTTTTGGATTTTAGGCCGTTGAAGATAAATTCATACATATATTATATATATAATATTTAAATTAAAGATTATTTGGTTGATAGATAAAGTTCCTACGTAAGGAGTCGAATTAGCCTCTTATTTAAGAGTGGACAAATTTATAATTAATATAAATAAATTAATATTTTTAAAAAATATTAATTTAACATATAAAAATTTTCTAAAAAAAATCATATAAAAATGTAGCATAAATTCAAAGTATTATATAAATTTCTAGAAATTATTAAATAAATAGATCTAAAAACATTTCTTTAAAGTACCAAAAAATTTTATAAAAAATGAAAGAAAAACTATACTCTTAAGGATTACCAAAATTAAGATTAAATAAATAACAAATAATTTGAATTGATGCTTTGATAGTTAGTAGTTTATATTACTAAAGCTTTTTATTGTAAAATATTACTTGATCAAATTCCTGATCTTTTAAGTCTTAGTATATAACCCAAAATAATGCTCCATTTTTTTTTTTTTTTTGGAGAGAAATTAAATATGGGCTTATGTGTTAATATATCTAAACGAATTACAAGTCCTTAAGAGGATAGAAAACTCACCAGAGCTCATAGAGCTACAATAAAAAAGCCAAAAATATCGAAAAAGTTTAAGATCCTTGACTAAGTACAATAAGTGCAAAAATAAAAAGAGTAAGAAGATAGACAAAAAGCCACATCCAAAAAATCTAAAGCAGCCAAAAGCTAATAGGTTCAAGGTTGGGTTTACTATTAAAATAAAGAGAACTAGAACATTTAACCTTCTTTAGCAAGCTAATTAGCACAGATATTACCCTCATGCCAGACATGAGATATCCTAAACTTAACTTTGTTCAACAACACAATAATCTTGCTAAACATGTAATATAAATTGGCATTGTGGCATTTATGGGAAAGCACAAAGGGTATCAATAATTTAGATTCAATTTTAATCTACATGTTAGCAATATTAATATCAATACAAAGAAATAAGCCTTTATAGAGAGCATATAATTCAGCAAAAATAACGTTACCCGAAGTGATATTAATATCAAAAGCAAAAATAAAGTGGCACATATGGTCTCTGATAATCCCACCACATCCTATACATTTTTTGTTGACATCATCATCAATGTTGAGTTTGAACTCATGAATTTGAGGTTTAATCTATTTGACAATAATAGGCATTTTGGAAATATCACAATTGGAAAAATTAATATTAAAATAAAAATACCATCTGCTTTTATCAGCTAAGTGATGAGGCTTCAAAATATTTACAATGGCTAGTTGTTGAATTTTAACTTTAAGACAATTAAACACTCAATCTCACATGGAACATCTTAATGTTATTATATTTACTATTATTCATTTCCATCCATATGAACCAAAATACAAGCATAGGGATAACAATAGCAATATGCCTATTAGAATAATTGTGAAACCAAACAAACAAAATGTCACAACCTAACCCAATCAGGATATGTCTTATCGTGTTGAGTTGTGACAAACAAATCCTAATATTTAGTTTTAAAATATTTTAGATTTTCTTCCAATATTTATTTAAAAAAAACTATAGACTATAGAGCTGCTAAAATATTCAAATGCTGACAATAAACTCATCCACAAATTTTTTTTCATTTCTTCAAAATGTATCTACACTACAGTATATGGCTACATATAGAAGCTACATAACTGAATAATAAACTAGTCATGACTGTACAAAAATTTATAAAAAAAAGTTATAAACTCAAATCTAATCTTAAACTACTAATCAATAAGCTCTGTCTATTTTTTAGATCCTAAAAATTAGAAACAAAATCACATTAAGCTACGGTAGCTCAGCAGGCCACACAAATACACTCTTGATAGCACAAATCCAGACCCATAGAGAGAAACTTAAATTCTCAAGCAGATAACTTATCAGAATAAAATTATTGAACGAAGCCAGAATAACTTTGTGAAGGGCCTCTTTGATAATATGTCAACTTTGAAAGAATTGGATTGTAAACCCATCAGGGCTAGCCGCAGAGTCTTTATTCATATCCATAAAACTATTATAAATCTCACCATCATTAGGATTTAAAGAGAATGACATTATCCATACTAAAAAACAAGACGAGGAATAACTTGGGGAAAAGAGATGGGATCAACATTCTTATTATGCCCAAGAAAATCATTGAAAAAGTTACTGGTAGAAACACCAATAACATCTTGATCCTCACACCAATCATCAGAAGGAAATTTAGTCTTGCTGATAAAATTCCTAATCTTACTTTTATTAGGAATAGTAAGAAAATATTTAGTATTACTCTCCCCCTTACAAAGATGTTTAGAAACAGACTTTTGTTTCCAATAAATTTCCTCATAGTTTTGTAATGTGATTAGATGTTGCTTAGCATTGCAAACTTGAGTCCAGTTCTCCACAGAAGAGTCATTGGAAAAAAGTTCTCAAGGCTAATAACACTCTACTCAGCTTTAGTGATATTTTGAAAAATCTTACCAAAAATATTTTTGTTCCACCATTTCAACTTTTTTTAAGTCTTTTTTATTTTAAAGAGAGGATAATCATATCATTGTCCAACCAATTATCCTTTACAATATTAAGGAAATCTGGAGCAAGAAGACATATATTCTAAAAATGAAAAGGATAAATACTATTATAGCTAACATTGAAAGTGTGAATAAGTTATTAGACCTATTAATTATGTCCCAAGGATAACCAAGAGGAGGGTGAATTTGTTATTTAAAAAATTCTCTTGAATTGTTGAAAATCATTTCTAGAAAACTTAATTAAGGATCCTTAAAACATGCTGTTGATTGAATATGATTTTCACAAAAAAAATTTTAACCACAAAATATTAAAGTGCATAAAATAAAAAATGTAAAAAATAAAAAAGAACAGAAGAACACCAAATTTTATAGTGGTTCGATCTAACTAGACCTACGTCCACTCCCTGAAGACTCCTTCTTTAGGTATTGCACTAAATAATAGTGACTCTCTTTTTGCCCCCACAACAAGGCGGAGAAGCCCTTACAAACTCTCTCCCACCAATCTGATGTAGTAGAGAACAGTCATACTTTTTCACCCTCCCTGGTGAAGGCAAAGAACCCGTCATCTTTTTTCACTCTCCTAGTGAAGGTAGAGAACCCGTCATCCTTTTTTACCCTCCTGGTGAAGGCAGAGAACCTAGTCATCCTTTTTCACTCTCCTAGTATAGGTAGAGAACCTAGACACAATATTGAAAATTTTCCCTCAAGTGCCTCCAAAGGAGATGGGCAGAAACTTGAAGAAGACAAGGAGATCCTCGCTTTGGGAAACCTTGTGAAACCCTCATAACTCCCCCTCACTAGATCTCTCACACTCCACTCTCATAATCTCTCTCAAACACTCACACTCAATAGCCACTCTCAAGAGAGATAAACAACAAAGGTATTTAGTAACAGTTTTTAGGACTATTCTTATATAGAAAAGACATGAAGAATCGTCAAAAAATTGAAAGTTGCAAGAGAACTATCCTACGATCGTACCGTACGATCGCATATCGTCCCGTATCAATGAATAGTATCCCCGTATGAACCGCCCGTACGACTGCATAGTATCCCCATATGAACCTGTATGAACTAAATTCATTCATCCGTACAAATGTATGGCATCCCGTACGATCCGCCCGTACGAACGTATAGTACCGTACAAACAGTTCAAATTTGTCTGTACAAAAAAATATATCATACAGTACGAACAGTTCAAATTTGTATGTATGAACTTGTACGAACCCCATTTCATTCTCTGATCGTCGTCTGTACGAACTGACATCATACAATACGATCAATTCAAAAAATGAACTCATTCGTCTAGTACGATCATGTACGAACCTCATTTTATACTCTGATTAGAGTCCAGGATGAACCCATTTCGTACTGTACAAAATGTACTTATAAAATTTTCCAATCCTAATTTAGTAAATTCTATTCTGGAGGTACAAACGTACTAATCATCCAATACGATGGGTAATCGTACAGTACGATCAGTTCAAAAATTTACTCCCCCAGTGTGTGTGTGCACGGTTATACAATTTACAATCATACTATCTCAGACTCAAAAAAAATAAAAATACAGACTTCAAATACCATAAATCCTAATCCAATTTGTTTCTGTCTTGAAGTCTTTAGCTGTCTGGAGTATGATTTCCTTAAAATGTTAGTACACACAAAACAAGTATAGAATGAAACATAAATATGTGAGCCATAATATTTGTTATCATCAAAAATATAAACTCGTGAGCTCGAGTCGCAACAAACATGCTAAATTTTGGCTAAAAGAGTAATCAGATGCAATCCTACTAAATGTTCCATAGTGGTAGTAGGAAAAGGAGACAACCAATCATTATTGAAGAGGATTCTATCAAGTCTTTCCCAAATATTGTTATTAGACAAAGTAAATTTAGAACTAGTGAAACAAATGTCAATGAGACCAAAATCAAGAATCATATTATTAAATTCATTCATAGCAGCAATGTTAGGAGTGGAGCCCCAGAGTTTTTTAATAACAATATAAATAATGTTTAAATCCCCCCCCCCCCCTAATAACCCACGAGCCAGTATATAAATTATTAAAATCAATCAAGTTCTGCTAAAGATTCATTCTACCAATTTTAAAGGAACTTGCATAAACGAAGGAGCCCATAATAGTAACATAAAAGAGAGATAAATTATAATTAAGAACTTGATTAAAATCACCAATAATGCTTAAATTAATGTTGTTATTCCAAAAAAGCCAATTTTTTTTCATTAGCATTAGCATAAGAGGAAGAGAAACTCAATTACTTCTCATAAGTATTAATCTTAGAAGCATCAATTAGGTTCCAAAATAGCCAAAATAGAGATACTGTAAATCCTATGAAGATTCCTTAAATGCAAACATGTATAAATTTTACAATAAAAGATGGGGAATTTTAAGAAGAAGCATTATAATAAAAATTACAAGATGATGGAATTTCAGGTTGGTAATTTTGTTTATGTCAAAGTTAGCCTAATGAAAGGTGTTAGCAGATTTGAAAGAATTAGTAAGCTAAGTGCAAGATATATATTTGACCTTTTGATATTATTGAGAGAATTAATAGTTCTGCTTACAGGTTATTATTACCTGATCATATGTCAGATATATACAACATATTTCATGTATCTTCTTTGAAGAAGTGAATATCTGATTCTGAAAAGAGATTATCTGCTGATGATATGGAGGTTCATCCAGTCTGCATAATAGGAAAGAGCCAAATAGGATTCTGGCATATGATGTGAGGAAATTGAGGAGCTAACAGATTTCGAGTCATGGTGCAATGGATGCATATGACCATCAGAGAGGCTACTTAGGAGAAGGAATATGAGATGAGACAGATATATCATGGTTTTTTTTTTTTTTACTTATTTTGGTTTGAAAATATAAAGGATGATATTTTTTTTAAGGTGGGTGGATTGTTATAAGTAAAAAATTTTAAAAAGATATTTTTACTTATAATAGTAAGAAAAAATTTCAGGAGTCATTGTAAGTCTAAACCACAAACTGTCATAACCGTAACATATATATTATTTTGTTTTAGTTTCCCTATTTTTTTCATAATTTTTGGGCATTAGTGCAATTCCTTTAGTAAATTGATATATGTTGGTACAAGTGTGATTTTTGGGACCGTTAAGTATCCATTTTATAAACAGATTTCAAACGAGCATTATAGATATGTTTAGCTAACTTTTGAATATTTTTTATAATTTTGGACATTTAAATTTGAAGATATAAAAAGAATTATATGAATTTTATGCAAAATCTAAATAATTAGAATAATTATATTTATATTTTTATATTAATTCATTATCAAATCTAATCCCACTTATATAAGCTATTAGATCTATTTGTTTTTTTTTCTCATTTCCATTAACAGAGAAAAGTTTGGGTAAATTAAGAGAAAAAGAGAGGGGAGAGAAGAAGAAAAGCTAGACTAGGCAATTGTAGAGCCATTTTTCTTCGTCGATCCATTTGGGATATTTGTTGATCTTGAGGTAGGTTACATTTGCCCATTTCAATTTTCAATAATTCGATATTTTTAAAAAAATTTTAATCAAATTTGTATTTCTATTACAAAAAATTAGGGATAATTTTGTTTTGGTAAAACTTTTACCGTGTAATTTTTTATATGTTATAGAGATTGAGAATATAAGAGTATATTCTAGAAATTTTTTATCGGGTGATTTTGAAAAGTTAGTATTTTTTATATATTCAAAAATTTATTTTAACATCTAAAAAAATGTTTTAATTCAACTAAAGCTTCAGAATGATGTTGTACACAATCTCTGATAATTTGATTATATTTTAAAATTATGAATTTTTACTCAATAGTAATTTTGTTACCTATTATTAGCCATTTTGGCAATTTTTGAATTTAGTCTAATTATATTTTAATTAATGAAATGCATTAACAATTTTGAAAGAAATTTGATATGATATGATGTGATGTGATGTTGGTACTAATTTTGATGAAAGTGAATTTGTAAACCTAAAAATAATAAATTTATTACAATTGGTTTTTAAAAGGTGAAGTTCAAATACCCCTTAATAAAAAGTTTGGCATGTTTTTAAGATAAAATTCTTTTAAAGTTGACTTAAACTATCTTTGAGATAACTTTTTTGTAGTTTTATTTTATATATTTCTACCACATTTTTATCTCAATACTACTTTATCATTTAATTTCAAAAAGTTATATGGTTAAAAAAAACCTTTTACAAGCACATCTACTATAGTGTGATAGCTATAAAAAATAGCTATCACAACAATAATTTTTATAAACATTGATTTTTCAAAATATATAGTTAGAGTCTAGTTGGGGAAACTTTTTAACAACTTTAATTTCTAGAAAGTTATCATATTTCTATTTGGCTATAAGTTTCATACTGCTTTTAAAAATTCTAAAAAGTAGTTAATCGACCTTTTCGCCTTTTCATTAAAAAAAATCATACAAAAATTTCTAAAAAGTAGTAAAAAGTTATAGTAAAATATAAATGTGAATAAGTGGCTATTCAGAGTAGCTTTGTCATAGATTTAATTTTTTAGACAACTTTCAGGCTTATGTTTAGCTATAATTTTCTTTTTGCCATCTTAAAAATTCTTATGATAAGAAATAGCTTTTTGCAAGTATATTTAATGAGTGTACTAGTTATAAGAAACTCTTGTACTAAAATTTCAAAGGGGAAAAAATGGTATTGCACTTATAACAATTTTTTTTAAAAAATAAACTTTTTTATAATAGTTCTACAACTTCTTTTACAAGCAACTACAACCATTTTAAGCATACTCAACAGGTGTATTTCAGGCAACTTTTCATAAGTTTATTTTTCAAACACACATCACACTTTTATTTGCTCGACTTTCGTGCTACTATTTAGAAACTAATTTAAATGCACGTGCATAAAATTTATGCACGTTGTTGAAAATTTAAATATAAATAAAATATTAACTTAAAATTTTATTTTTTTAATTAAAGATTTGGGCAATTAACATAGTTGCATATTTTTTAACATTAATAAAGTTTTAAAATTAACAAAATATACTTTGTGTGTGTTAGAAAATGCTTTAAATTAATATTTTTAAACAGATGAGTGCAAATTAAAATAATATTTTTAATCTTAGTAATAAAAAAACCACAAATTGTTGGTATTTTTATTATTATATATTATTAGTGTGCATTTTCAATGACTTATCTTTCTTTAAGTTATTGATTTTTTCTTATTTATTTTAATAAGGATAGTTTACTAAATTCAATTTAATTTTTATTTAGTGACTGATGAAAATAAGTTGTACATGTTCATGGTACTAATTTTATAAATTTTTATAAATATTGTTATAATCATTATATCAAAAATAAATTAATAAAAAATAATGAAAAAAATTATTATTATCATATACTAAGCACGTGAGCACACATTTTTTTATTATGAAATATTCATTTAAGTGAAATTTATTAAGTTAAATGATACCCACTTTTATATATCTACACTATATTATAATCATTTTCTTCACCACTTTTAGTATATAGCCTGTGTTGTACCTATAGGAAGCATCATATAACAATGCATTAGGCTACCGTTTACTTCTAAAATATTATTGAATGGAATGATGATATGCAAGAAGACTTGAACATAATATAACAGAAATAATCTATACAAGATATTAGTTCAAAAAAATTGAAGATAGATTTGTTCAGAGGTTACATGATGTGTCTGCCTTCAAAAGGTTGAATTGTCCAAAAACATTAGTCATGCTATTGCACTGCTAAAATCCCTACCCAGCTAAGCCTCCTTAACACCATTGGGACAACCTACCATAATCATCAATTACAAATAAGTAATTATAGAATCCTTTTCAGTCTACTGTTCTCCTGAACATAATCATCAATCATCAACTTATCCTAGAGAGTAATCTTCTTTAATGTACACAATTAACTTCATCCCATGGATATATACCAATTATTTGTCAAATAAATGAATAAAAATATCTTGATTAAATTTTTGATCTGAATGATTCTCAAATTTATTGAAATAAATGCAATACAATTTTGATTGGTCTCTCATTTTTATAATTTTTTAAAATAAATCTAAAAATTTTAAATCCATCATCATACTTGTACTCAAAATTTTCTTTTTCTTAAATGTATTTTCTAATTTCAAGTAATTAAAATAGGCACTACATCCATTCCCAAAGAAAAATAAATATTGATAAAAGAGTCCTACAATGTTGTAGGTACTCAAATTCTAAACTTGCAACCCCTATTGTTTGTCTTCTATCCTAGTACCTATCCTATATTTTTCTGCTAAACTTGACTAACAAAGCTCTCTATCTATTTTTAAAGTATCTAAATGATTGTATCATATGGAGTAAGCTAATGAGTAATCACTACAAAGTTTGGGAAAGAATAGAACATATAGAGTTCATGAGAGACCACTGATTATATTAATCTTTTAATGAGCTACAAGTGCTTCAAGCTAAGAGATATAGAACATAATTTACATATTGTTTATTAAGCACCCAAGAAAGAAACCATTTCATTAGTTGTACTTACAAAAAGTAACATCGACTCAAATCTCAATCTAATGATCTCTTAGATATATAAATGAAAAATGTGATTTATAGAAAAAATGAGACTAACCTCCATAATGCACAAGCTATAAATATATAAAAATTTGATTTGTATGAAAATTACAAAGATGAAGCCAGACATAATGACTGGTAAAAATGAAGATGCTCTTTTAAATACAATATTTCAACAGAAATTTATTAGTCACCAAATAACTATTTTCATCAGTAAAGCAATTTAAGAGAATATGAAATAAAAGTACATTTTTTAAATTCACTCTCTTATGCAGCAAATCTTCTGGTGATTTCAAACCTATAACAGACAGGTTCAAGAACCCTGCAAAAGGAAATAGGGAGATCAATCAATAACTCTATAAAGCTAACTATGCACAGTAAAATTATAACAAAATAACATAGCAAATAGACTGTCAGCATTATCAAATACAATCACTATGGAGAATAACAATTTTTTTATTTCTCATGTGGGATTGTTAACAATATGATTTCAAGCCAATACAAACCCAACTCAAGATTAGATCTAAGCTATTCAATTAAATATCAAGTCAGGGTCAAGTCTAGTTATAGGATAGCTTGGTCCAATCTCAAATCATGTCATATATGGCTCATAAACTCCAACTCAAGCTTGATTCAAGCAAAAATCGAATAAAATTTCAATAAATATCTTATTTCTTGAGAAAATACTCAGTTCAACATTCTCATATGTATATGCTCATGGTATATAACCAGGGTATAGCATCAAGTTGTCAAATATCCATTCAAGCTTCTATTAAAAAGAGGGCTTTGTGTGTGGTAGCACCAACACTGAAAAATCAAAAAAATGAAGTTCATTAGCTAGAAATTACAGCTAAATCTAAAAAAGTTAGAATGCATTGACACTTTGAATTTGTTACATTGTTGTTGGAAGCAAAAAAATACTTGACTCAATGCCCTAGATTTAATATCAACAACAATCAACTCAAAAGTATGTACCAATGAAATGATTGCACACAGATAAAGAAGAGTTAATGACATCAACTAGACAAAGCTATGATACCTATTGAACAATAGCAAAGCATGTATTAAAACAATAGACTGAATTTTACTTTTATACTGCGCATTCGATCGTGCTAACTCCTAAAACTGCTAATGACTGCTAGCAATAAATTCAATCTTATAAAAATGTTTATTTGAATTCATAGCAAAAGAAGCACTTTTCAGGTTCAAGAAGTCTGTAGTATCCACTAAAGTATAAAGAGCCTAGCAAAGCATTTAAAACTTTCAAACAAGCAAGCAATAGATGCAAATTGAACTCAATTTGCTACTTCAGATTATTAAGTTTGCATATCTAATCAAGCAGCAAAACATAGAACATAGGTCTCTTCAAATTTGCCTTCGTGTCCACAGAAAATAGCCTAATCCATCACTTGATAGGAGCGGGCTTCTTTTCCATTCACAATATACAAACCAGTAACCTAAAATTATCCCATTCTAATATGACGGACACCAATTCACAAAATTTAAGAATAAAATCTCAAATGATATTCAGCAGATATACATCCAATTGATGTCTATGAGATTATAAATAACAACAAAACTGCCACAAAAAGAGATCAAGATCTCACCTGGCATGATCTTCTGGAGGGATAGAGGAGGCAGGTAGTCGTAGATGCAGGGTCACAACCGGACGATGCGGCAGAACTAATGAGGAAATAGGTCATAAGGACTCAGATGCATGGAGGAGGATTTCACTGGGATTCTTGGTGTGAAAACAACAAAATATCTCAAAAACTGAAGGATTGCAAGTCTCAAATCAACCAAGTAGAAGCAGTCCCTCAAAAACTGAAGGATTGTAAGTTTCAGATCAAGCAAGTAGAAGCAGGATAACTATAAGAAAATTGACAGAAGGAAAGAAGTGCAATAGAAGAAGAAGAAGAACAAGGAGAAGCTCACAGTTTTAGTGAAGGGAAGCCAGGCGGGTTCGCACGCGAGCTTGCTCTCGGATCGACATCTTGAAAAGAGTGATGCCAACCCCGAGCGACTTCCAATCCGACGGTAGGAGAAGAAGGCGAAGGAGGAGGAGAAGAAGGCGAGGGTTTAGCGAAGAGGGCAGGACGGGAAGAGGCGTGATGAGAGTGCGGAATGCGAAACAGATGAATAAGATGAACAAAGCAATGAATACGAAGGGTTGCGCTGGGAATATGAAGGATGGGCAAATATACGGTTGGATTGAAGCCATATGCGCGGCTGGATTTGGTTACGGGAAGAATCGCAAGCGTTTAGTATAGATATAAATATTATGAGAAAGAAATAAAAATATATAATGTAATAAAATTAATGGAGGTGTATGTAATGAGCATTAATTTATATAATTATTATATATTTTTATATTTATTAATTATTTAAAATATAATGAATGGAGAAGATAATTTAAGAAAAAATAAAATGAATGATCAAGATTTGATATGGAAGGAAACTCAAATCCCTTTTATAATAGTAGTATAGATTTTAATTATGAGAAATAGCTTTTTTGCAATCAAGTATGCCAGAGTATAGAGGTATACTACTTCATCTCTAACTTTTAGAACAAACCATTCATTCAAAAAATCCTAGCTACCTCCCTTGAACTTCCTTTCCCCCCTCCTCCTCCAGCCTTATTAGAGGGTTTGACCTACCCCCCTTCGATGTCCTCCACCAATATTTTTTTGTTCAGAACTTCCACTCCCTTGGCACCGCTTCCATCCCATCCTTTGTACTCTCTACTACAAATCTTTCTAAAATCCTTGTTTGGAAAAACCTTCTCCTTTCGCGCAACCCCGCTACCTCTAATTTTACCCTCTCTTCCCCCCCCCCCCCCCCCCGCACAAATAAAATTGCTCACTTCTATGAAGCCAAAATTTTTGTTGGTGCCCTTGAATGGGGCCTCTCATTTATTGGGTACTCGATCGGGCGGCATCTTTTCTATGGATCCCTCCTCAAAGCCGTCAACTGCACTTGGTCGCTCAAACGATCTCTTAATATGCTCTCACTTAAACAAATGAAATTTTTTCTAAGGTTTTCACCTCCTGAAAACTTTGATATGTCCTAATCATGAGGCCCTTGGTACTTCCTAGGTAAGCCTTTCTTATTGCAAAAGTGGTCTCCATAATTCAGCCCCATTTGTGATGAGTTCTCATCCATTCCCTTATGGATAAAGATTTAAGATTTACCCCTAATTTGTTGGAACCCAGAAGGGATTTCTAAGATCGCTAGCTATATTGGCATTTCTCTAGTAGTTGAAAAACTTACATCTGATAAAATGAGGCTAACATTTGCTAGGGCATGTGTTCAGGTAACCAATGGCTCTCCCCTACCTGATGTGCAATAACTCAAATTTTTTAAATGAATTTTTTTAAATGAAAATTTAAAATTTTAGTGTCATGCCAAGATAAAGAAGGAAGAGAGGGAGGAGAGAGAAGATTGTTCGAAACTTTTTCAACCATAAACTTTGTTCAGAGATTTCTTTTATTCATTATAAGTAACCCAAATCTCATTTTAATTTTCAATGATTTTGAGTTTGACAGATTTCTTCTCTCCTAAATTGATAAAAATGTATTTTTTCATGATTTATCAAGTTTTTATCGTATAATTTTTTTTTTATATAGATATAAATAGTGTGGACATTTTGACAATAACATCAAAGAATTTTACCTGGTAGAATTAAAGTTATGATTTTATGATATTACATATATTACATAAATTTTTTGTATTAAACAGAATTGACTATTTCATACTGCATTTTAATTGTGATATCTGCATAAGCAAAAAGACTGCTTGTTAACACTATAAAATGGGTTGATTGTTAAAACATGATACCCTACGAAGGAGGGTGGGCCGACGGGCTTTCCTTTAAAGATGCTTTATAGTGTTATCCCAGCTATAGCTTGTAACAGATAACTGAATTACACTAACGAGCAGATGATAATGACTCTTAATAATTTTTAAAAGCCACCTATAATAATAATGATAAAAGATGAATAACAATGATATATATATATATAAAATAATAATAATAATAATATGTAAAAGGAACATATGAAAAGATGAAAACACCGCATTAAAGCTAAATATCCTATTTTGCTAAACTATATACTGATGCATGTATATATTAATAACATTAATAAATATAATAGTAATATGTGTACATAGATAATATATAAATGGATACAAATATTGATTACATATAATAGATAGGATGGATGTAAGAGAATAAGACTGATAATATTGACATGTGTGTGCCTGTAATTTTTTTTACTAACGCTTGAATAATTATAGTACCTTTGTTTTGCTAATTTACTGATTCTCATTTATGTTATTGATTCCTAGATTTATTATAATGATTTTCTTACTTTTATTATTAAATATTTTGAGCTTTACAAATAATAATTGATCATTGATGAGATTGATCTTATCGATTGAATTGAGTATGCATATTGATTCTTCTAGCCTTGTGTTGAAAGCTTTAATGAGTTTGGTTTATTATTGAGCTTTTTGGCTCATTATGTGGTTTTTAGTAATTTAAAGTCAAGAAAAGGCCTGAAACCAAGTGGAGCGAGATTGGTATAGATCCTCTGATTTTCTTTTTATTTTGTTTTTATTTTTTCTTATTCTTTTGTAGTCAAGAGTTTGTGATAGCATATTAATTATACTGGTCTCTTGGCTATTGTATATTAATTTTGAGAAAATAAATATAGTATAATATTTTAAGGTATGTAATTATTAGTTACTTTCATTGAATATAGATTTATTATTTTGATGATTTATAGAAGCTCTAGTTGATTAATTAAGAAGATAAAATAGATATTTTTCTTTAAAATTTATTCTCATCCCTGTTATTGATTCTTAGATTTATTATCATATTTTTTTTACTTTTATTATTGATCATTTTGAGCTTTATAAATGATAACTGATGATTGATGAGATTGATCTTATTAACTAAACTGAGTAGCTTATTTATTCTTCTAGCCTTGAGTTGAAAGCTATAGTGAGTTTGGTTTATTATTGGGCTTTTTGGCTCATTATGTATTTTTAAATGACTTTAGGTTAGGAAAGGGGTCAAGACCAAGTGGAGTGAGATTGGTAGAGATCCTCAAGTTTTTTTTTAAATATTATTTATATTTTTCTTTATTCTTTTGTAAGTAGGAGTTTGTGATAGAATAGTAATTATACTAATCTCCTAGTTATTATATATTTATTTTGATAGAATAAATATAGTGCAATATTTTGAGGTATGTAATTATTAGTTACTTTCACTAGATATAGATTTATTATTTTATTTATTTATAGAAGTTTTGGTTGATTAATTAAGAAGATAAAATAGATAATTCTTTCAAATTTAATTTTTAGGCATTACATGATGTTATTGAGATTTTTGTGGCTGGGAAACTTTAAATTTTGAATGTTATTTATGATTAGAAACCCTCAGGCTGTGACTTCTATAATCTTACATTCTCTCATCAAACACCTTGTAACACCCTAGAATTAAATATGAAAAAATTATCTATTTATCATTTTAAGAATATACCAGAGCTTCTATAAATTATCTATATAAATAATAACCAGTAACAGTAACTAAAATCATATACATCAAGATATTTTACTATTTATTCACCCAAAATATCATCTATACTAGCTAGAAGATCACTCTATAAAAGAATAAAAGAAAATACAGATTCAAAATTTAAAGAAAACTTGAGGATCTCTGATAATCTCACTCCACCTGGTCCTGACCTATTCCCTGACCTAAAATTATTAAAAATCCACATAATGAGCTCAAAAGCCCAATATTAATCCAAAACTCTTTAAAAATTAATAATTAGTATAAAATTCAATAAATCGATAAAATAATGGTGTAAAAATCATTCATAAATTACTAAAGGAATCTATCTTATTTATTCATATGCATCATCTATTTATGTATTATCAATGCATCTAATACTGTCAATAATATTAATGTATCTGTCAATGTCATTAGTGCTATCAATATATGCATGCATCAATATATGATTTAGTAAGGCAGAACATTCATCTTTAATGTAAAATTTTCAACATCTTTTATCCCAATTGATTTCTAATTGATCATCAGTCATATTAATTATCACTTATCGAATTAATTAATTATCATATTTAATTAATCAATTATCATTATATGAGGCTTCATTAAATCAATAAAAAGTCATACTTTCTACCAGTCGGTGTAATTAATCATTTATTATAGGCTACAATTGGGATAACATTATAAACAATCTTTAAAGAAAAGCCTGTCGACCCACCCTTATACGTAGGATATTATATTTTAACAATCAACCTATTTTATAGTGTTAATAGCCAGCCTTTCTTGTTTATGCAAATGCCACAATCAAAATGCAGTATGAAATAATCGATTTTGTTCAATACAAAAAAAATCTATGTTGTTGCGGACTTAAATATACGCGGCGATAGAGTTTAAATTTCCGTCTCAGCGTTGTACGTATATCCAGCACACAAACAGAAGAATGAAAGAACACCAGGATTTTTACGTGGAAAGCCCTGAAAAAGGGAAAAACCACGGGGCCACGCCCAGTTGAAAAAGTTCCACTAGTATTGTATGAAATACACGAGACTGATTAGTCCTTTAGATTCAGGATGATCATATTACAATGAGTATCGGTTACAAGGCCAAGCAGAGTTCCGATGTCACTCGGGTGTCCGACAGAATTCCGGCGTCACTTGGAAAGAAGTCTGGCGTCACTCGGGCGTCAGATAGAATTCTGGCGTCGGGCAGGATTCTGATGTTGCTCCGGTGTCGGGCAGAGCTCCGGCGTCCCTCGGGCACCCGGGGGTGCCTCCGTGGCCTTCCGGCGGAGTTCCGACGAAGTTCCGGCGGTGTTCCGACGGTGGTCGAGGAGGAGCTGTTCCCTCCTAGATTTCTCTTCTCTTCTTCTTCTCTTCTTTTCTTCTTGGCTTGGGTCTCCCCTTAAGAGAAATGAGGGACTATTTATAGTTTTTCTGGAGTGGCATAGCCCGTAAATAGATGAGGGATCAAGGGCAAATAAGGAGTGATCCGGATGAACGGCCGATATTAAATCCCTTGATTGTGAACCGTTTATCAAGCATTTGAAGGTCTTAGTGATATCAGAATTCTACGTTCTTGGGCTCGTTGGATTCGTCTCGTCGAGCCGCTCGATTCGATTATAAGCTCATCAAAATCGGAGACCGTTTGGTAACTCAAATTGCTGTTCGATGCTTCCAACAGCACTTCGGGTACTTGATTTGGGCTCATTTGGGCTCGGATTGAGTCGAATTTGGTGTTGTTGGATTCGTATTTCCGAGACGCTCAGTTCGAATATAAGCTTGCTGAAATCGGAGTTTAAATGGTCTCTGAATTAATTTTTGAAGTTTCCAACTTGAGTTTTTCCTCGAGATTCGTGCCCGATCAAGATAATTTTTTGGCGATATATCAGTCGCCCCCCTATTTTCGGACGGCGAAGCTCCACGAGTCCGAAAATACTTGCTCCGGTATTTTACGCTGGCCGAATCGCAAAAAATTACGTTCCAAAAATTAAATGTTTGCTCGAACTTGATCATAGAGGCTCCGTTGAGCTCCAAAAGTGTCAAAATTGAGTCCAGAACGTTGAAAAACGTGTCCGGGGACCCCAAAAACGTCGAATTTGGACCGTCCGGGCCCAAAATCGGAGCCCGGAAACGCGTAGGCGGCCGAACCGGCGGGCGCGCGCGGCAGTTGCCCCAAATTTTGATTTTTTTTTTTTGTGGGGCCCACAGGGATTAAAAAATCCGAAAAAATCCGAAAAAATTCCAAAAAATTCCGAAAAAATTCAGAAAAATTCAAACTTTCTTCTAGAAGCCTCCTCCCTCCAATTTTCAAACATTTTCCCCCTCTTTTTTTAATTTTTCCCTCTCTTTCTCTCCCCTTTTCATCCTATAAATACCCCCCTTGGGGTAATGAAAATTTGCACCACATTCTCCTCTTCCCCTGGCCTTCTAGCTTTTGGCATTCTGAGGCTTTCCGCCGTTTTTAAGTAGGTGACTTTCCCTACTTGATTCGGCGCCCCTCCTTTTGTACAGAAGTTAGCGGTTTTCCTCTCTTCTCCCCTCTAGCTTCTGGCATTTTGAGGCCTTCCGCTGTTTTTGAGTAAGTGATTTTCCCCACTCGACTCGGCGCCCCTCTCTTTGCGCAGAATTTAGCGGCTTTCCTCTCTTCTCCCCTCTTGCTTCTGGCATTTTGAGGCCTTCCGCTGTTGTTGAGTAGGTGATTTTCCTTACTTGATTCGGCGCCCCTCCTTTTGCGCAGAAGTTAGCGGCTTCCCCTTTTCAGGAAGGGGAGCGGAATGGGAGTTGGAAATTTCTCTCCTTTAAGAGATCATGTGGAGGTGAGATTTATTCGGAGAGAGTCTGACGGCAGTCAGCGGCCGGGCGGTGGTCCGACGAAGGTCGGGCTGAAGTTCGATGGTGGTCCGCGACCGGGCGGTGGTCCAACGAAGGTCGGGATGAAGTCCGGCGGCGATCAGCGACCGGGTGGAAGTTCGGCTGCGGGAAGAAGTACGGCGTCGGGTAGAACTCCGACGAAAATCTGTCGGCCAGAAGAAGTCCCACGACGGGTAGAAATTTGGTGTCGGGTAGAAGCCCGACAAACATCTGACGACGGGAAGAAGTCCGACGTCACGTAAAAGTACAGCGTTAGGTAGATATCCGACGGGGGTCCGACGACTGGCAGAAGTCCGACGTTTGGTAGAAGTTTAGCGTCGAGTTGAAGTCCGACGAGGGTCTGGCGACGTGTAGAAGTCCTCCAATGGGAGGAAGCTCAGCATCGAATAGAATTTCGATGTTAGTTTGTCGATGATGGACGATCGGGTGGAAGTCTGTTGGCAGTCAACGACCAAGTTGGGAGCAGAAGGAGAGAGTTCAACGGTGCTGCTATCAGCAGTTGAACGAGAAGCCGATGATGGTTGATATAAAGTAAAGGACCGCCGGCAGATATCCGACGAAGGGTCGATGATGGCGGGTGTCCAGTGGCATTGTGTTAAGGCAATATTCATCCATATTGAAGTGTGCCAATATCAGATATTACTGGATCAAGGGGCCGAAGTAGTGTGATATGCCAACATTTTGGCAATACACTAACACTGAGTGGAGATCTGATGATGATCCAGTTATGTCCTTTCTTTGAAGGAGCTGTTGTAGGAGATGCTTGCGTGCAGTAAGGGAGAAGTCACTTAAATCCACCAAGGATATTTGACTGTGTTAAAGTTACTTATTGCTTGATGATACTAGTTTGTACGGATGATGCCAATGTACTTTTCAATTTCAACTTCTAGTGAGAATAAATGTACACCTGAATCTGGATTTATGTAACTCCAATGATATTGTATATGAAATGAGGATTTGTCCCCTAGAGGGACCTGAATTATTCTTGCATCTGTAAGACATGCTTTGTGCTTTTGATGTATTATTAGTCTGAACGAATGTGAGAGACATCCTTTTAGGATGTTTGACATATTTGAGACTGTAGGTCAAAGCCCTTACTTGATGACGTTAACATGTATGGAAAAGGTCGAGAGAATCCACCAAGGATGTGAGACCTTTCCGAGGTTGTACGTCAGAGCCTTTGCTCGACGACGTTAACTTGTATGGAGGAGGTCGAGAGAATCCACCAAGGATGTGAGACCTATCCGAGGTTGTATGTCGGAGCCTTTGCTCGATGACGTTAACCTGTATGGAAGAGGTCGGGAGAATCCACCAAGGATGTGAGACCTATCCGAGGTTGTATGTCGGAGCCTTTGCTCGACGACGTTAACCTGTATGGAAGAGGTCGAGAGAATCCACCAAGGATGTGAGACCTATCCGAGGTTGTATGTCGGAGCCTTTGCTCGACGACGTTAACCTGTATGGAAGAGGTCGGGAGAATCCACCAAGGATGTGAGACCTATCCGAGGTTGTATGTCGGAGCCTTTGCTCGACGACGTTAACCTGTATGGAAGAGGTCGAGAGAATCCACCAAGGATGTGAGACCTATCCGAGGTTGTATGTCGGAGCCTTTGCTCGACGACGTTAACCTGTATGGAAGAGGTCGGGAGAATCCACCAAGGATGTGAGACCTATCCGAGGTTGTATGTCGGAGCCTTTGCTCGACGACGTTAACCTGTATGGAAGAGGTCGGGAGAATCCACCAAGGATGTGAGACCTATCCGAGGTTGTATGTCGGAGCCTTTGCTCGACGACGTTAACCTGTATGGAAGAGGTCGGGAGAATCCACCAAGGATGTGAGACCTATCCGAGGTTGTATGTCGGAGCCTTTGCTCGACGATGTTAACCTGTATGGAAGAGGCCGGATCGAATCCCCCTGGGATCGATCTTCCAGTGATTGAGAAGTAATAAAGACTGCATATTTCTCAGATCATGGATAAAGAGATCATATTTATCGATAGTTTTCATTGTCATTTGTATTCTTTTTTAAAGAAAGAGACAATCTCAGAACTAAATGAACGACACACTATATTACTGTAAGACAATACAATAGATCCCTAGTGTGACTTAGGGATATACAAGTTACACTGTACGTACGAGGATAACACAATGTTTAACTTTGAAGAAAATATTAGGGATATCAAAGTGACACCCTATTTAACACGATGAGATAAGACAAGTAGCATTACTAATAGAAGAGATACAAAGTGCGTGGTCATTCAATCTTGCCAACCATTTGAATATTATTCAACTGTTGTCTTTGTTGTTGTTGATTTTGCCCCCCAGTTGGACCAATTTCATCTCGAGCAAGTGGGTTTTGGATGAACTGTCGAATATATCCTTGTCGGATCAACCTCTCGATCTCATCCTTCAGTTGCTTACACGCTTCAGTAGTGTGTCCACGACTACGGTGGAAATAGCAATATTGCTCCTGGTTCCCAACATTCAGCTTCAAAGAATTAGGCCACTTGATATTTTCTTTATCTCGAATGGCCATTAATATGTTGGTTCGAGTTGCATTGAGAGGCGTATACTCTTTTTCATGTCAGAACTCGCGTTGTGGTACTGGGGGTCTAGGAGATGAGTTTTTCTTTCGTTGCGAAAATGACTCCTCTATTGTAGGGGCGTTCTTACGCTTTCCAGTTGTTTGCTCAAATTGCTTTCTATGAGCATTAATGGCTTCATCGGTGGAAATCTGAGCTTCTACACGATGGATCAGGTCAGCATATGAATGAACTGTGTCCCGCATGAGTGCCGAATAGAAAGGACCAGGACGAAGGCCTCCAAGGAAGACCCCTCGGAGCAGTTATGGGTCCACTCTCGGAATTTGTCGAGCCTCGGTGGAAAACTGTTGAAAATATTCTTTTAATGTTTCTCCCTCGTTCTGACGGATCCCAGAGAGATGAGAAGAATCCTTAGTAATTCTTCGGTTGGCTATGAACTGTTCGACAAATACTTTGGCCAATTTGATGAATGTGGGGATCGTTCCGGCTGGAAGTGAATAGAACCATGTTCGAGCCTGTCCTTTGAGTGTAGCAGGAAAAACCTGGCAGAGGAGTGCATCAGATGCTCGCTGGATATGCATGATAGTTCAGTAATGATCAATGTGCTCGTACGGGTCAGATGTCCCGTCGTAGGAATCGATGCTTGGTAGTTTAAATCCTGTCGGAATAGGGTGTTGAAGAATAGCTTCCGTCAGGGGTGACGACTCCTGGAAGTCCCACTGACAAAGAGGTTGCCTTACGCCTCCTATAGGGAACTCCTCTTGAACCAATCATCGCAGTTCGTGGCGTAGGGTATTGCGAGGGAGGTCAGCAACGTGTGGTCGGGCTAACTCTTCGGGGAGGTCCAAAGGAATACAAGGTTGCCGACCTGTGTGCGGAGGATGGGTAGAACTTGCTGTATCAGCCAGTTCGTTATCTTGATGTGACTGCGAACGCCTCCTGGGTGGAGGAAGAGGAATCTCAGCTTGAAGATGTTCGATTTGAACAGCTTCAATACGTGGCAGATCTCGAGGGAGAAGAACCTCCTCCTGAGGTGCTAGGGTCGGTTGTCGAGTCTCTCGCAGGAGGTGTAGGATCTCGTTTTGAGATTCTTCCATCTTTCGGATTCGCTCCTCCAAAGAAGGCCATGAGGTTCCTTCTCCAGCAATGTGTTGCCCCCCAGGAAGAAAGGAGGCAGAAACTTGATGTCCACGATTTATAGACTGGTTTCTGGATTGAGGAGAGTGGGAGAGGGAGGCTCCTATGAGGCGATTGCTACGCCTATTGACCATCGTAGCAATACTTGAAGTTGTGGGATAAGATTCCCACAGACGGCGCCAAACTGTTACGGACTTAAATATACGCGGCGATAGAGTTTACATTTCCGTCTCAGCGTTGTACGTATATCCAGCACACAAACAGAAGAATGAAAGAACACCAGGATTTTTACGTGGAAAGCCCTGAAAAAGGGAAAAACCACGGGGCCACGCCCAGTTGAAAAAGTTCCACTAGTGTTGTATGAAATACACGAGACTGATTAGTCTTTTAGATTCAGGACGATCAGATTACAATGAGTATCGGTTACAAGGCCAAGCAGAGTTCCGACGTCACTCGGGTGTCCGGCAGAATTCCGGCGTCACTTGGAAAGAAGTCTGGCGTCAGATAGAATTCTGGCGTCGGGCAGGATTCTGATATTGCTCCGGCGTCGGGCAGAGCTCCGGCGTCCCTTGGGCACCCGGGGGTGCCTCCGTGGCCTTCCGGCGGAGTTCCGACGAAGTTCCGGCGGTGTTCCGACGGTGGTCGAGGAGGAGCTGTTCCCTCCTAGATTTCTCTTCTCTTCTTCTTCTCTTCTTTTCTTCTTGGCTTGGGTCCCCCCTTAAGAGAAATGAGGGGCTATTTATAGTTTTTCTGGAGTGGCATAGCCCGTAAATAGATGAGAGATCAAGGGCAAATAAGGAGTGATCCGGATGAACGACCGATATTAAATCCCTTGATTGTGAACCGTTTATCAAGCATTTGAAGGTCTTAATGATATCAGAATTTTACGATCTTGGGCTCGTTGGATTCGTCTCGTCGAGCCGCTCGATTCGACTATAAGCTCGTCAAAATCGGAGACCGTTTGGTAACTCAAATTGCTGTTCGATGCTTCCAACAGCACTTCGGGTACTTGATTTGGGCTCATTTGGGCTCGGATTGAGTCGAATTTGGTGTTGTTGGATTCGTATTTCCGAGACGCTCAGTTCGACTATAAGCTTGCTGAAATCGGAGTTTAAATGGTCTCTGAATTAATTTTTTAAGTTTCCAACTTGAGTTTTTCCTCGAGATTCGTGCCCGATCAAGATAATTTTTTGGCGATATATCATATGTAATAATCAAAACTATTGAAAGCTAAAATGAGATTTGATTTACTTATAATAAATATAAGAAATATCTGAATAAAATTAATGGATGAAAAGCCTCGAATAATCTTCTCTCTCTTCCCTCTCTCCTCTTTGGCAAGACATAATGCTGAAATTCAAATTTTTTATTTTAAAAAAAGTATTTCAAAAAATTCAGATTATTACACACCTATCCCAAAAAATAGAACATTGGCCCAATTGATGGTAGCCGTTATCATGGAAGAAGCAACAGCCATAATCCTTCTAGGAAGCCCCTTCTTCTAACCCTCGGAATAAGTGGAGTGAGATTGGTAGAGATCCTCAGGTTTTCTTTTAATTTTATTTTTATTTTTCTTTATTCTTTTATAGGTAGGAGTTTGTGATAGAATAGTAATTATACTGATCTCCTAGTTATTATATATTGATTTTGACAGAATGAATATAGTGCAATATTTTGAGGTATGTAATTATTAGTTACTTTCACTGGATATAGATTTATTATTTTATTTATTTATAGAAGTTTTGGTTGATTAATTAATAAGATAAAATAGATAATTCTTTTAAATTTAATTTTTAGGCATTACATGATGTTATTGAGATTTTTGTAGCTAGGAAACTTTAAATTTTGAATGTTATTTATGATTGGAAACCCTCAGGCTGTGAATTTTATAATCTTACATTCTCTCATCAAACACCTTGTAACACCCTAGAATTAAATTTAAAAGAATTATCTATTTATCATTTTAAGAATATACCAGAGCTTCTATAAATCATCTATATAAATAATAACTAGTAACAGCAACTAAAATCATATACATCAAGATATTTTACTATTTTTTCACCCAAAATATTATTTACACTAGCTAGAGATAAAGTCAAATTTTTAATAAATTTAAGTAATCTAAATCTAATATGATTATTTTAATCTATAATTTAATATTCTAATATTTTAAAATATCTTAAACTATTTATTCTACAATTATATTATAAACAATAACATTTTAAATTCCTCATAATCCCATATATATATTTAAAATTTAAAATTATTATTTAATCTATCTAATATCGAAATATTTATTTCTTTTTTCCCACATGGGTTACTTTAATTTAAATTCGAACGGAACGACGAATTAGTCGATATTGGCCTCATTTGGTAACTTTTCGTCTGCTCAAGCGTGCGCCTGCGCCGTCGCCTCCGCGTCGGAGCCACCGCCTCCGCCTCGGTGCCGCCGTTATATTCTCACCTGTTCTATGCCAATCTTCGCTGGTCTCTGCAAGGTAACGCCATTACTCGGAGCATTCCTAGGAGTTTCGAATCTGATAGGTTTTTGGTTTGTTTAATCCTTTTATGAGAATTGGATCTCAATGTGCTATTGCCATCGGATCAGTAGTTAGGTGTTATTGAGATGGAGGATTTGTTATTTTTGTTCGTCAGATGTTTGGATTTGGGAGAGCTGCTCATCTTGTAGTTTTGGTGTATTTTTCCAAGAATATGTTTATTTTAATTCTGAATATGTAAGTTGAGTGTCACGTCCAGCCAATTTCATTTTTTTTGGGGAATATTAGGTGGAAATAGGCCAAATTAATGCACTAAATGAAATAGTTACAGATGATAAACACATTACAACCCAAATTGAAAAGAAATTATAATGAGCTGCTGCAAAAAGAGGCAATGCTCATTGAGCTACTTGATTCAACTATAAGCATGTCAAATTTGGAGATCATTTGATCATCCAATTAATGTTTGAAGTTTCCAATTATACTTTAGGTGTTTGATTCGAGCTCATTTTGGGCTTGGACTGGACCACCTTTGGTATCATTGGGTTCGTGTTCGTTTCATTGAGACGTTCAGTTCGATTATAAATTTGCTGAAATTGGAGTTCATATGATCTTGAATTTAATTTCAGAAGAAGAATTCCAATTCAAATTTTTTGTCTGGAGATTTGTACTGATTATACCAATTTTTCGTAGATATATCAATCATATTCATAATATGAAATTCAAATTTTCTAATAACTGACAAGTCAAGCAAAAGGGTTTTTAAGTAGATCATAAACATTTTAAACTTTGAGCATAAACTTCCTGAAAGAGTGGTAGAAATGATGCAATACAAACAAGCTTAAGAAATGTAAGCTATAATCATGAAGCATAATTTTTTTAAAGCCAGTTGCATGAAGTTCTCACAATTGAAGAATAATCACATGAAACTCAAACATAAAGAACCAATTGACTCCCCCACTTGCAGGACTACCCCCCTCATTCAATTGACATGTTTGTAATGTTTCAAAGCAATAAAAATCTGTTATAATCATGCTCCAATCAAATATGGCTAGCCCCTCCAAATCAATTCAAAGATTTTCAAATATGGAAAGCCACTCTCTTTTCATATAGGGCTAGCCGAAATGTTGACTAGTAAAGTGTAATTTTTTCCTTTGTTTATAGTTGTTCTTCTTCCATAAATGGTGTGGCCAACCATGGGAAGCTTAGTGATCCTTGTGGTGGTTTTGATTGGTCAATATGTTTCCCATGTTAGTTACATTTTTTTTATAGGAAAAAAAAAAGAGAATGATTGTAATAGCCCAAATACTATAAATGTAAGACATTGTAACCATAAATGATTATTAATGAATGAAATATACCATTGCTTGTGAAAACGTTTAGTCGTTGCTCTAGTCCCTTGGAGAAGTGTAGTGGTTGATCCCCTTAGACTGTCGTAAATTAATACCTATACTCTCAACCTCTCTCCCCTCTCCTTTCTCCACTTAAACTATTTCCCTTTTACAAGCTAATCTCGGTCACCCTCTTGAATGTTATGCTCCAATAACTTCAAGTTCCCTCTAACACCTCCACCCCTTCTTTTTACATCATCCATAAACCTCACAATACCCCAAGGACTTAAATTCCCCTTTGCCTAAAAAAACTCAAGCCAAATATCCACTACAAAAAAATGATAATTCCTATGGCCTATCTATTATGACAAATCAATTCAAAAAATTCATAACTCCTAAATCCCTCATCTAAGAATATATCCATTAGCTCATAAACATCCTAAACTTAAGATATGGAGTTTCTTACCCTTCCCTCATAAATATTGCTTACCCTTATATAACAAAATTCTACTATCTCTAAATCTATCAAGATAGCCACATTTCTCTCTTTCTTAAATAATCCTTCCCCCACCATCCAAAGAAGTTACCGCCTAAGTTATGGCCTTCTCAATAAAGATCCTTTTGAGTCTCCATCATAATTTTATAATTTTTATGTATTATATAGTCATCCTCCTCCTTAGCATTAGACTTATCCCACCTCATTATGCAATATATTGTAGTATCTATCACAATTATGAAATGATATAAATATAATTTCTGATTTATTAAATAAAAATTATGCTTTCTATTATACATTTTATTTTCTATATGACTACATTGATAATAATTAGCCATTAATATCCTGTATTAGTAATATTTGTAAATTTTTATTTTGTTGTTATAAGTAACATTTTGATGCAAAACTACGTATGCTTTTGATGAATGCGTTAAGAGCTTGCAGGATTTAGAATAAAGCAAATAACAATTAAGACTGTTAGCCATCAAAATGATAAAAAAAACTTAAGAGGGATGCCTACGTTTAGGCTAAATCACATGCTCAGAACTGGAATTATCAAAACAATTTAGAATTTCAACAACATGCGAATTAAGTAGTCATCAACAAAAAATCCCTACGCTAATAATGAGATTAGAAACATAGAAAGTAAAACTCAATCTCTACGTTTACTAAGCATTCCTACGTTTATTAAGCATTGGCCGTTAGCTTGGCATGATTCCTTGCAAATGAGTCACCTCCTACAAGAGCAGAGGATTAGAAGATAATTTGAAAAGAGGAAGAGGTTTACCCTCATTGAGGACCGGAAGTGATTTGCCACTGAATGTTGGCAAACGGCTCTTCGATGGCTTCGGACAAAGTGAAGATGATCCGTTCTAGATATTCGTCGGCGGAAGTATCAATCTCCGGGTTGACGCCAAAGAATGTTGACCGGAGAATATCGATGTCTCTCTGCTCGTTGTAGATGAAGCCAAAATCAGTATTGGGATTGGCCATGCATCGATCGTGCTACGTTGAAGTGTTGTACTAGATGTTCCTTTACTGTCCTTACTGATTTTCCTTGAAGAAGGGGGTCTCTCCCAAGAATTCAAGTAGGAGACGGTTAGGGGAAAGGTGGCCGGTCAAGGGGAATGACTTGGGAAAGGATTGGTTCAGATTTTGAGAGGAGTATTTTGGGGGAAAAGCTGAAATTAATTTCCAAATCAAATCTCTAGAATTGGAAATAATTTAAATAACATAAGGGGTAAGAGAAAGGGGGCGGGTAGAGTAGGGCTGAATTTGGATTTAATTCTAAAGGAAGAGGGTTAATTTTGGGAAAGGAATTAAATGGGTGGGCCCTTGGGAGTTTCAGCTAAGAGAGAGAGGGAGGGGAGGTGTCTAGATGCAATGTATGTGAAAATTTGGTTTAATTAAATAATCAATCTCAGATTTTGATTGATTACTAATCAATGGGCTTTCCTAACTTAGGCATGTTTAATTAGGAAAGGGATGGGGATTTGATTTAATTAAATAATCAATCTCCAATTTGGGATTGATTAATAATTAATGGACTTCCCAAACTTAGACCACTTTAATTTGGAAAGTTTTTACTTTCAAATTCTTTGAATTTGAATTCAAATAATTTCCAAACCAAACTAATCTATTTTAGGAAAGGGGGCAAGGGGTGTGGCCGGCGCTTTGGATGGGTGGTGAACCGGCTGCTTGGGATGGAGGTGGTGGTGACGTCGGTGGGGAGGAGGGAAGGGGACGGTGAGGAGGGCCGGCGGGTCAAGGGCTCGAGTGGGGTATTTGGTGGCCGGTGGTGGAGCTTTGTGGAGGTGGCCGGTGGTGGAGCTTTGTGGTGGTGGCCGGCGGCTTTAGGGTGGGAGTAATTTCGGTATAGGAAAGAAGGGAGGAAGAAGGAAGGAAGAATTACGAACTAACCATGAATCCGGACTCTTCCAAGATTGGTGGGTGCTTCACTTCCCTCTCAAAGGGATCTCTAACTCCTCTCAAGTCTTCACAAGAACTCACAATGCAGAATTTTTTTTTTTATCATTCAATCATTAACCAAAAAGAAAGAACATAGGGCTATATATAGCCTCCTACAAAGGACTCAAAAATAAAAAACGACGATGCCCTTTGGGCTTACATATGACCACCCTTAAGTAAGGGATAAAAATGAAAAAATAACTACAAACATAAATAAATAAAAGACAAATACATATGACACTTAGAAATATATCGGTGCGATCATGGGCGTAGATCGGCGGCCACGCCTCTGATAAACTTTCCAAGATCTGATGTCCCCATCATTCTCACGGGGTGGGAAAAAGCTTGACTCCGTCAAGTAAGCATCCCGGGTGCTCTCATAGATCTCCAATGTGTCTGGGTCAATTTTCTGTAGCTCCTCACGATCCAACCACGTGTCCTTTGACTCAGGTTTGCCTCTCCACCTGATCAAGTACCTCCGTCGTCCACCTTCTCTTGTGGAGATGATATCATCACTCAGAATCGTGTCAACCTTCTCTTCCATGGGTGATTTGGGAATGTTTGGGAGTGGAGGTAGGTTTGGATTCTCACACGGTGGGGTCACACAAGGTTGCTGTATAAGTGGATTTGGTGGGTTGAAATCAGGACCTTCAAATGCTACTAGATCTTTTATGTTAAAGGAGGGATTGATATTGAATTCTGCAGGCAGATCTACTACATACGTATTATCATTGATTTTCTTAATTATGTTGAATGGTCCAGCACTCTTAGCATGCAACTTCTTAACTGTCCCTTGCGGGAACTGTTCCGGACGAATCCACACCATCACGGGTCACCAATCTCAAAAGTTTTAAATTTTCGTCTGAGATCAGCATACAGTTTATAATCATTATTGCTCTTTTCAATTTGTGGTGTAATTTTTTATGAAGTTCATGCATATGCGATACAAATGATGATGCAGACTAAGAAATCCTATACCTAGAACACATGGGTATGAGATCTAATGGTTGTCTAGGTTTAAACCCATAAACAATTTCAGAAGGATTTAGGCCAATGGTTTGGTTCACAGAATTATTATAAGTAAACTCAGCTGTGGGGAGTATAGAGTCTCAATCCTTAATATGCTCGCCTACTAGGGATCGTAACGGATTGCCTAAACTCCTATTGGCTACCTCGGTTTAACCATCAATTTATGGATGAAAGGCTATGGAGAATTGTAATTTAGTGCCCATTTTCATCCAAAGGGTCTTCCAAAAATAACTGGTGAATTTGACATCCTTGTACGAGACAATGGTTTTGGGTAAACCATGTAAACGGACGACCTCGTTGAAATAAAGCTTGGCAATGTGGGAGGCGTCGGATGTTTTGGAGCAAGGTAGGAAATGAGTCATTTTGGAAAATCTATCGACTACGACACAGACGGCGTCATTCCTACGGATAGTCTTGACGGATAGTCTTGAGTAGACCTAAAATAAAATCCATGCTAACGTCCTGCCAAGGACAACTGGGGACAGGCAGAGGGGTGTATAGACCAGTGTTTTATTTTCGTTGCTTGGCCAGCTGGCAGGTTTGACACCTGCTGACCATCCTACCGACATCCCTCTTCAGACTAGGCCAAAAGAAATGATACTCCACGGCTTCTATCATTTTATCCCGATCGAAGTGCCCAACGAGTCCTCCGGCGTGGAGTTACCATACAAGAAATTCTCTAAGGGAGGTGCTAAGGATGCAAAGCTTCTGAGCTTTGAAGAGATAACCATCCTCTAGAAGGAAATCGTCCACAAGGCAGGTGCTGCCTGCGGATAGAAGGGAGTAAGTCTCCTTGAAGTCGGGGCATTCCAAATAGTCCCCTTTGATTTGGTCAAATCCCACGACTTCGGCTCTCATCTCAGTGGTAATCATCATACGACGACTGAGAGCTTCAGCAACTTTATTCTCAACTCCTGCCTTATGTCTAAGGGTATAGGTGTAATCCTGAAGGAATTCGAACCATCGAATGTGACGTGCATTCAACTTCTTTTGAGAGTTAATATAACGCAGAGCCTCGTGATCTGAGAAAATAACGAACTCTTGCGAGAGCAAGTAGTGTCGCTCATACCGAAGAGATTGGATCACTGCGTAAAACTCTTTGTCATACGTAGAATAACGCTGCCGTATATCATTTAGCTTTTCACTGAAATAGGCTACAGGATGACCTTCCTGGGATAGGACTCCTCCAATTCCGACCCCGAAGCGTTGCAAGACACTTCGAAGACTTTGGAGAAATTAGGAAGTCTCATCACTGGGACTTCCACCATTCTTTTCTTAATCTCATCAAAAGCTCTGGTGGTGGCCGGGGTCCAGTGGAAATCACCCTTCTTAAGATAGTCGGTGATAGGAGATACAATAGTGCTGAAATTACGGATAAATCTCCTATAGAAGGTGGCTAGTTCGTGGAAGTTGCGGACTTCCCGGATGTTCTGGGGAACTGGCCATTCTACAATGGCCCTCACCTTCTCGGGATTTGCAGAGACCCCTTGGACTGAAATGATAAAGCCGAGAAAAATAACCCGGTCTACAAGGAAGGTACATTTCTTGGGATTGGCATAAAGTTGTTCCTTCCTTAAGACCTCGCAAACTTGCTTTAAGTGGTCGAAGTGCTGGCTCACTGACTGGCTATAAATAAGAATGTCGTCAAAGTAGACAACGACAAACTTTCCCATTAAAGGGCGCAGCACTTGAGTCATGATCCTCATGAAAGTACTCGAGGCGTTACTCAACCTGAAAGGCATGACTAACCACTCATAGAGACCATCCTTGATCTTAAAGGCAGTTTTTCACTCATCATTGGGTCGGATCCGGATCTGGTGGTATCCACTCTTGAGATCAATCTTGGAGAATAGAGTGGCTCCAGTCATCATATCAAGCATATCATTCAGCCTCGGGATAGGGAAATGATATTTAGCGGTGATCTTATTGATAGCACGGCTATCAACGCACATCCGTCAGGATCCATCCTTCTTAGGGGTAAGAAGGGCAGGTACAGCGCAAGGACTAAGGCTTTCCTTGATAAAGCCTCACTGTAATAATTCATCTACTTGCCTCTTGAGTTCAGCATGTTCCGTGGGATTTATGCGATAATGTGGCAGGTTAGGAAGGGAGGCTCCAGGGACAAAATCTATGACATGCTGGATGTCTCTGAGTGGGGTAACTGATCTGGAAGATCATCAGGGAAGATATCAGCAAATTGATCCAGAATTGGTTGGACCTCTAGAGGAATGGGTTCTTTAGACTCTGTGAGAGTCTCACGACTGATTAAGGCGTATAGGGGTGCGCCTTGGGCAATTTCAGAATCTAGAACCTTGGCGGTGACCAGGTTCAGCCCTTTCTTGATCTTAGCAGGGTTGTATTTCGAGTCATCCTTATCTCGGGGCTGCGATGGCAAAAGCTTGATCTTTTTGCCCGCATGTTCGAACAAGTAGGTGTTCGAACGCCCTTAGATGTGGACATCGTTATCAAAAATCCAGGGACGCCCCAAAAGGATTTGTCCAACATCCATCATCAGCACATCACACCAAACGTTCTCCTTATAATCAGCGAAGGAGATTGGTATGAAGCTTCATTCCTTCACCTCCAAGGCAGTGGAGTTGACCCATGTTACCTTATAGGGATTGGGATGAGGAACGATAAATAGACCCAGTTTAGACACCATGCTGGAGGAGACATCATTGATGCAGCTGCCACTATCCACGATGACCTTACAGTTCTTATCCTTGATTTTGGTGTAGGTGTGAAAGATTCAAATCCTACACCAGTCATCGGTGGTAACAGTGTGTGACATTGCACATCTCACCATGCAAATGGGAGATGTGTCAATTTTCTGAAGGCAATGGAGGACAGTAGTGTCATCCTCCTCCTCGAAGAAGTCGCCCTTATCTTCAACTTGATGGACCTGATCGACCTTGGGCTCAAGATCCTCCTTAGTGATCTCCTTGATAATCGAGACTTTGTAAGGGCTGCAGCACTGAGAAGCGATATGCCCATACCCCTGGCATCAAAAGCACTTGGTCCCGGGACTGGACCGAGGGGTATCCGGAGTGGGAGGTTTACTTCTAAAATCAGGTCGGGGTGCAGGAGGACCAGTGGGAGGTTGGGTAGTGCTCCCTGGGGTCGGTCGGACAGTGGAGGTGTGAGGGGTGGAGCTACCAGAAGGTTTGTAGGAAGGCCTAGAGTCGTTGTGTCGACTAGTGTGTTGGGACCGACTTTCCTCAAGGTCTAACACTAAGCTATAGGCATTCTCAAGGGTAGTGATGTTCCGGGAAAACAATTCGTTGCGAAGAATCTCTCACAACCCGATACGAAACATAGACAGGATCTGAGCGGGGGTAGTGGAGGTCTCCCATTTGCAACGGATCAGATAATCATCAAAGGCTGCGATGTAGTCCTTGACCGGTTTACTACCCTGAGTCAATCTATGCCACCTATCCAAGAGCCTAGGGAAGTACGAGGGAGGCAAGTACTTCTTCTTAAGCTCACGCTTCATCGATAACCAATCAGTGATGGGGTACTCATTTCGGGACTCCCTAAGGCTTTCTAAGTTCGACCAAAACTGACTAGCCCTACCAAGGAGTTTCATGCTGGCAAAACTGACCTTCCTAGCTTTATAGATATTATACCACTTAAAAAAATTATCCATACCTTTGATCCAGTCCAGAAAGAGCTGGGGATCGAGGGTACCGTCAAATGTGGGTGCATCGACTTTGATATTTTTCATCAGTGGAAGATCAGGGTCATGGTTATGATCATGTCCATAGTGGGGAGCTCGATAAGGGGCACGAGGTGTTCCCTCATCTGGAAAAGGATCGTCCCCGTACATGGAAGGAGGTCTAGATGGAGTGTAAGGAATCGGGTGGTTCCTACCTCGATCTATGGTGTCAAATCGATCAGTGGTGGTCCTACGAAGTTCAGCTAGGTCGGCTTGATTTTCTTTTAGTTGCTGACTAATTGTATTCATTTGACCTACCAGTAAGTCTAAAGTCCTTCCAAGTTGTTCCGGGTCCATTGGGAAACACTACGGGATACTTAAGGTGACTAGGATGTAAAGGACAACAATTAAAATGAATGATAACACACTTTAGCTTGCAAAATTGATGTTTTAGATGCAAGGGCAGCAAACATACATTGTGCTAAATGAAATAAATGCAATGCAGGAACAAAAGCAAAGTTAAATGAAGGTAATTAAAGCTCTACGATGGATCCTAACACATGCATTAAGAGTAAACCATGTTTTGATACTAGATGATGCAGAACTACATATGCTTTTGATGAATGCGTTAAGAGCTTGCACGATTTAGAATAAAGCAAATAACAATTAAGACTGTTAGCCACCAAAACGATAATAGAAAACGTAAGAGGGGTGCCTACGTTTAGGTTAAATCACATGCTCAGTACTGGAATTATCAAAACAATTTAGAATTTCAACAACATGCGAATTAAGTAGTCATTCAACAAAAAATCCCTACGCTAACAATGAGATCAGAAACATAAAAAGTAAAACTCAATCTCTACGTTTACTAAGCATTCCTACGTTTACTAAGCATTGGTCGTTAGCTTGGTATGATTCCTTGCAAATGAGTCACCTCCTACAAGAGCAGAGGATTAGAAGATAATTTGAAAAAGAGGAAGAGGTTTACCCTCATTGAGGACCGGAAGTGATTTGCCACTGAATGTTGGCAAACGGCTCTTCGATGGCTTCGGACAAAGTGAAGATGATCCGTTCTAGATATTCGTCGGCGGAAGTATCAATCTCCGGGTTGACGCCAAAGAATGTTGACCGGAGAATATCGATGTCTCTCTGCTCGTTGTAGATGAAGCCAAAATCAGTATCGGGATTGGCCATGCATCGATCGTGCTACGTTGAAGTGTTGTACTAGATGTTCCTTTACTGTCCTTGCTGATTTTCCTTGAAGAAGGGGGTCTCTCCCAAGAATCCAAGTAGAAGACGGTTAGGGGAAAGGTGGCCGGTCAAGGGGAATGACTTGGGAAAGGATGGGTTCAGATTTTGAGAGGAGTATTACGGGGGAAAAGCTGAAATTAATTTCCAAATCAAATCTCTAGAATTGGAAATAATTTAAATAGCATAAGGGGTAAGAGAGAGGGGGCGGGTAGAGTAGGGCTGAATTTGGATTTAATTCCAAAGGAAGAGGGTTAATTTTGGGAAAGGAATTAAATGGGTGGGCCCTTGGGAGTTTCGGCCAAGAGAGAGAGGAAGGGGAGGTGTCTAGATGCAATGTATGTGAAAATTTGGTTTAATTAAATAATCAATCTCAGATTTTGATTGATTACTAATCAATGGGCTTTCCTAACTTAGGCATCTTTAATCAGGAAAGGGGTGGGGATTTGATTTAATTAAATAATCAATCTCCAATTTGGGATTGATTAATAATTAATGAACTTCCCAAACTTAGACCACTTTAATTTGGAAAGTTTTTACTTTCAAATTCTTTGAATTTGAATTCAAATAATTTTCAAACCAAACTAATCTATTTTAGGAAAGGGGCAAGGGGTGTGTCTTGCGCTTTGGATGGGTGGGTGAGCCGGCTGCTTGGGATGGAGGTGGTGGTGCCGTCGGTGGGGAGGAGGGAAGGGGACGGTGAGGAGGGCTGGCGGGTCAAGGGCTCGGGTGGGGTATTTGGTGGCCGGTGGTGGAGCTTTGTGGTGGTGGCTGACGGCTTTAGGGTGGGAGGGATTTCGGTATAGGAGAGAAGGGAGGAAGAAGGAAGGAAGAATTACGAACTAACCACAAATCCGGACTCTTCCAAGATTGGTGGGTGCTTCACTTCCCTCTCCAAGGGATCTCTCTCTAACTCCTCTCAAGTCTTCACAGGAACTCACAATGCAGAATTTTTTTTTTATCATTCAATCATTAACCAAAAAGAAAGAATATAGGGCTATATATAGCCTCCTACAAAGGACTCAAAAATAAAAGATGACGATGCCCTTTGTCCTTACATATGACCACCCTTAAGTAAGGGGTAAAAATGGGAAAATAATTAAAGCAAATACAAACATAAATAAATAAAAGACAAATACATATGACACTTAGAAATATATCGGTGCGATCGTGGCCGTAGATCGGCGGCCACGCCTCTGATAAACTTTCCAAGATCTGATGTCTCCATCACATTTATTATACAACATACTATATTCAGGATTCATGTTATTATTGAAAAAGGGTTCATATTGCCGACCCTATCTAGTTGGATAAAGGCTTGTTGTTGTTATTGTTATTGTTATATATTTTGTTTAGGATACATCAAAAATCTATTATTACAACATTTAAAATGTATCTTACAATAAATAAAATATATATATATATATGTATAGATGGTTGGGTGCTTGTATTTGAAGTTAATTTTTTCCGGGTTAGTTCATAACCAAACAAAAAAGTTGAAGTATTTCTTTCCTATTAGAACCAAACAATTTTCTCAAAACTGGGCTTCCCTAACTTTCACTTTTTGTAGTGTAAACCGACACTTTCTACCATGTGCGACAGCCAAATTTATCCATAACATTTGAAGGTTAGAAAAGCAACTCAATATGCAACATTGTCTCAATTCCAGTCCTATTAGAATTTAAAATAATTTGATGACCTTCAAAAACTAGTTTATCAGATACTACCTTGGGTTTAATGCTTGTCATAAGAAATGTGCGAGATGATTGTAGATAAACTGAAGAGCTGACAAATGTTGATGTGGTTCAAGAATCGACAACAAAAGGACTTATTTAGGGCAATTAAATCAAAGCTAATTTTGTATGCTTCGGTTTTTATGTTATACAGTCATTTGTGATGAAAAGAAGTAAAATGAACTTGAAATATTTCCATTCGCATGATCACTCCCTGAGCTCAAACACACAGATTCTAATCTCTTTAATCTTTCTCTCCAATCCTCTACTCCAAAATTTCCATTCACCTGAAAGAATGGCTTAATGGAAGGCCATATCGACCATTTGTTCTCTTCCTGTCTGTGCTGCTTATTTCCTTTTTTAACGGCAATTTTATTTCACTAGAAGTGTTTTTTTTGCAGTCCCATATGTGAGTCACATTGAAGTTTGTTCTTTTGTAGGAACTCAATTTTTGTTAACTTAATTTCTGTATTTGTTTGAACCACAATGAGTTTCATTTTTATGCATCTTCATATTTTTATTTATTATTTTATTATGATTATAAATAAAAGTAATATTCGAAACCATCATCTTATTTATATAATTTTTTATATTGTTATGAGAAAGAATAAAACAAACAAAATTGAAAGTGATTCTCAGCCTTTATGATTGAGACTCATTTTTCACCTTTTTGAACGTTAATTACAAGAATGGTAACTCATTTCGTTTAGTTTGAACTAAAAACATTTGAACTCACTTCTGAAATCCAAGCACTTCTAGATACATACAATGAATCAAACTGACCCATAGTTCGACTATTCAAATCCCTTACGATCTAACTGGATAATCCAAAACCAAGCTAACTTTACTTCTAACAACAAAATATGCCATTATGGTTCATATCATGTTTCACATACTATGTGATATTTACATATGAATCTAATCCAATTAGCCTTCCATCATCACTTCCTGAGCCCACGAACGCCCTTAAACACAAACACACACTACACCCTACCACCTTCAACCTTCACCCTTCTTTAACATCTTTACCTCCCTACCACTTCAGATATTTACATTTGACTATAAATTCTGCCATATTTACTTCAGTGACGTTTGTTATTCATCAGCACCTGTCCTGTAATACCACAAGCAAGGGCTTCATTTGGTATTTTACTTATGAGTTCAACTCCTTCAGCCAAGATTATGCCCATCCCCATGTGCAAATGTGGCTCTATGTGGCAGTGGAATGCCCAGACTCCAGGGTTGTTTGCAACAAATCTTATTGCTGTCCATCCATAGGGAAAAATCACAACTGTATTCCGAAGCGGTGGATTCCTCAGATTAAACTTGGACACATCATTTTTTCTGAACTTTCCATCACCGTGACCCAGTACCCAAAAGTCATGCCCATGCAAATGCCATGGATGTATCTCACTTACATTCCCAGTGAGCGCATTTGTATTCTGAAGTACCACATCAATAGTGCTGTTGAACTTAAGCTTATAAACACTACTACCTTTTGTTGAATTGGGATTGATTGGTGGCCTCATCACATCGTAGTCTTCTGAGAAATTCTCTGGTGGCTTTTCAGTGTCAAATGCATTCTTCAAGTTATACCTCATTGACCCAAGATATGGTGTAGATGGAAGAACCAACGAGACGTTGTTGATTGACCATTTAATATATCCATCAATTTTGTTCTGGGTATTAAGTAGGGCAATCTGTCTGTCAGAATTGGCTGGTGGCGCTTGTGTGCCATGCATAGCTAGTATTTTGTAGGTAAATTCTTTGCTATGTGTATAGTCATTCCATTGCGGGGTCACAGGAGGCTTGTAAGAAGGTAACTTTGACGGGGAGTTAGGATGGTAATTTAAGATGGCAAGAGCATGTTGGGTTTTTGGAAGTCTTCCTCTAATACCAATCGAGAGCCAGTGGTTTAAGGATGAGTTTTGATCAGTTGTGATGATAACAGAGTAACTCTCACCCGAGTAAATGTCCATGTCATTCACAGTAACTGGTTCCACGTAGTTTCCATCTGCTTCAACCACAGTCATGTTGTGATTCTGCGGATTAAATGTGATTTAGTGGATAATTTTATTGAGTAAAATTTTCAGATACAGCTTTGATGTCTAGGTTGTGTACGAATAAATAGGAATTGCTGCAAATCAGAGCATATTAATATTAATAAAATTGCCAATACCAAGTGATACTACTGAAGATTGTTTTCTATCTAAGAATAAGTGGAAAAATGAAAGATTGTTACCGGAATTGTTTCAACCATTCACTGTTATCACTCAGCTAGCCGTGCCTATCTAAGCCCTCTTTTATGTAAGAGTACACCAGAGGATTTCACCTAAGAAATTGGCTGCTTTCCTACTTGATTGGAAAATACAGTCCTAGCTGTTGATGAAAGAGACCATCTTGTTTTTGGCTTCTGTTTCATTGCTTGAAAAAGTCTAAAATCGCCATATGGTCTTTTCTATTTCTTTTTCTGCTGTTGGTACTTTGCATGATTTACTTACTCATCTTTTCTATGTTGTGCTTATATGCGCATTAATTAAAGCCCCTAAGCCTGCATCAGATGTCCATACCTAGTTTCTCAAATAAAGATATGATGCGCACATACTATTCCTTGAATTTCTCCTTTCTCTCATTCAGTTTTTTTTTTATTAATTCAAGACCGAGCTTATTTACTGGGAATTCTACTGGTAACTTGAACACGTAACATTTTTATGGCATAAGACTGGTTTTTGTATGATAAATAATAGACAGGTTGGAATGGAGAATGTTAATTTTATTCTTTCTAAGTTCAATGACTAAATGCAGCCGCCTTGAATTAACTTGACTACCTTTTTCTAGTGTGATGCATATTAATTTCCTAACATCATATATTCCTGTGTTTAGTTGTTTCATATTATCATTTAATATTTTCTTCCAATTTTTGTTTCTTTAGTAGCAGGGCTGTAAACAAACCATTAAGGCGTTAACTATTTGATATTCATTCAACTAAGCCTCTTTTATCATTGTTTATGTTCGATTATAACAAACTTTGATTGGCAAATTACAAAAGCCCTAAAAACATTCCTATTCTAAACTCCTATAATTGAATCTGGATGGGATTAGCAGCGGTGAAGTGATTTCAACTTTATATGGGTTGCTAGCTCAAGATCTCATGAGTAGAGGAGAGTTTGTGGTTGCAGTTTCTTGTTTTTGCAGAGAGGGAGAAAGGATATCATGAACTAGATTCATTCTTTACTTGAGTTTTGCCTCTCTCAATTTGAGGGTTGAGTTGCAGTCATTATAGGAGATTTGATGTAAAGGGTGGAATTCTTCTTCACTGTTATTCTTTGGCTTTCTTTTTGAGAAAGTGTCCAAATTTAGTGTGATCTATTTTATTCTCCTTATGAGTTTTTTGAGAAGATTTAGTATATTTTGTTATTCTTCTCAATTCACACTTATCCATGTATTTGACTATGGCTTATTCTCTGTCTCCTTGCCTATGTAGGTTATTCTTGATTGAACTAATAAATCATGATGTTCTTATTTCTACTATTGTTTTATTAGTTTTAAATCATCTTTGTGTGTGTGGTATTAGTTTTGTTTCTCCTTGGTTAATTTGATTGCTCTCTTTGGCAGTCTCAAAGATATGCTTTGGTCACTTTTGTCATAGTAAACTGGTATAAGAACTTAGTGAAGTTGAGTTGAGGAGATGATGCCATCAAAGCTTTCTATTAGCAGTACCAAATATGAGTTTGTGACATTTAATGTGAGCATCTAGAAGATGTAGATGAGAGTCTCTTTGTCCAAAGAGGGTGGGTTTGTTCAAAGCTTTAAAGAGGAATGATTCCCTAATTTCATAGATGATGAGATGAATAAAAAAATCGTTAGTTTGATAATTCTTAGTTTGGGAGGCTTGGCCCTTCAAAATTTGGTAGATTAATGTATTATACATTTGTAGGAAAGATTGGAATCTCTATACATTATTAAGTCATTTGCCAAGCTTCTCTATTTGATGCAACAACAGCTTGTATTTCACATGAAGGATGGCACATCACGGCAAGTACATATATATGTATACGAAAAGCTACTTTTGGATGTTGTAAATCTGGATGTGAAATTGAAAATGAGATTAGAGCTTGGATTTTGTTATGTTTGCATTATCTACTTATGAGCACATCATCACTATTTTGATGTACGGAAAAGATGCTAATTTCATGATATAGGCAAATTCTATTTTTCTATAAAAAGAGTTGAGGAAGAATGTGCAAGGAAAAAGACCCAACTTAGGGTTTGTTTTTGTGGACATGTAGGAGTTTGGAGAAAACAAGTCAGAATGAAAGAACCAGATTGCAATAAAATACAATAGAAGGGAAGTTATACTATTGCAAGAAGCTTTGTGTTGCAAATATGAATGCAAACTATTTAAGGAAAGGTTAAAGAAAAATGTTATTAAGAAGTCTTTTATATTTATGAAGCAAAATCTATTACAAAGGAGTAGAAAGATGTGTATGACCTAGCTTTTTGATTGATTGCAAATTATTTTGTTTCTTCTATTGAAGGTTGGGTCCTTCATTTTCCATGTTCATGTCATATGAACCCTCATAAAGATTGATTTTCTTTTACAAGTCTACTGGTAGTGGAAATATCTTTATGGGCAATGACATAAGATTATTGGGATTAGTATTCCTAAATGTGCTATTTAGGAGCAAAGCGAACATTGTGCTAGTCCTGCTCATCGCTTCCCTGTGAAGCGCAAGCTTGCAACAGAGCATGCGTGTTGCTGCGTTTCACCACTTTGCATCATAGTGCTATGTGCTCGACTCTTGCTTAGAGCAAAATTCTAGTTTATATTTTATGGCTCAATTCAGTATCTACTACAATAACTATGCACAATTGTTTGCTTAATCTCAATGTTTCTTGTAGTAATTGAGTCATTGCTTATTGGTTCTTTGTTATCTTTTATTTAAATTAGTTGCCCCTTGATGATTCGTTTCTTCACACTCACTATCTTGCTTGTTCTTAGACGCTTTTGACTTGTTCTTATTGTGAACACTAGTAGCTTCTTGCTCACCAGTCTCTTTTCAAGAATACTGCTGCATGTCGGTCTTCCCATTTTTGCAGGAAACCGATACATTTGCTTGCATAATGTTATTGAATGTTGGTTGAACTGCATTCGCCGCCAATCTTTTCATGCAATGCTGTTGACCCCTGTGTAATACCCAACGAAAAAGCAAAAAAAAAATAAACCATGAATAATAGTGAAAAGATTGGCGTCTACGAGCTTCTAAAACAGAATGCTGCATTCAAATGGCAGTCACCCGTACGACTAAAAAATCCCAAAAATGCCCCCGCACGTGCATTATAATTTACATACACATAGGTACACAAAAAGGGGGGATATGCAAACAAAACCCGCATGGGCCCCGACGAGCGTGTTCTTGGTACACACGTGACGTCTAGGGATGTTGCGCGGGTCAATAAGTGAATTCCAGTTCGAGCCCGATCCTCCTATACGGGTAGATAGGAGTCGACACGGCTCGAACCATTAAATAAGTATGCGGTCGCGAGATCGACCGGGATATTTATTTTAGAGTTCATATTAGGTCTTCAAGGCCTACAATCAAGAGAATTCACTAACAAAGGTTCAAAGCCTACAAAACCCGATCCTCTATCGACCAGTAGATAGAGTCGACATGGTCCAATCAATAAAATACAAATGACCCCTTTCTACCCCGATGATGACTGTGTTAAATGTAGATCTCAACCGGAGAGGTTAACTTCGTACATTCACATACCCTCAAACTCCCATAAAATCCAAAACTCCATAGAAATTTTCAAAATCATCCAAACCTCAATATTTGAAATTAAAATTAAACCATCAAACACTTAAAGCAAATCCATCCACCCTCCGCAACAGTTGTCGAGGTGGATAAATCTGAAAATAACTATAGCTCACAAAGAGCTAATGCCTGGTCGAAAATATCACTAGGATCCATTCTCAAACAATCTCCTGCCAGCAAGGACGTGGTACGAGTCCTCTAACCGGCAGTTTCGCCGCCAAATGGCACTGCAGGATAAACGGTTATGACTCGGGCCCCTCTGAACCAGGTGGTTGCCGCCAAATGGCACCATTATATTATGGTTATGGCCAGAGCCCGTATGCTCCCCAATGGCATCAAATCCTTGAGATATGAATCAATAGGATATGATCGATAGGGCACAAAGCTCTTTGTTAGCTAAGGTGGATTCAAATTTTTCCCCTTAGACAAACACTCATCTCAGGTCTACAAGGTACCCTTGGACGAAGCAACCCATGGCTGCCGACAAGGATCCTTCTGTCAGGTTGGGTTGACTACCTCCTCTGACTAAGTAGACCAGGGACCACGATGGCCTGGGACGACGAAACCATGAGATCTTGATCGGGTCTATCATCAATTCCCCCACCATCCGCTTTAAGTGCGAGATGGTGAAAATTTCTAATTTTAAATATTAACCCTTTTCAATATCAACCCTCAAATATCTTCAACCTATGCTGCTACTATATGCCAGACTCACGTATCTCTACATATCTGATCGACGACTAGCCTTAATCGAAAGTTCTCTCTCGTTACCGGGAGAGGTAATTAACTATAGGGGCTTGCGCCTATAGGAAACCAGAACTCAGATCATAAAGTCCTCACAAAATGAGGGCGAAACATCTCTGGGTAGTGTCTTATCTACAAACCCATCTGCCTTCCAAAATTTACCCCGGAATTTAGTTCGTTAAAACTTCCCCCCGAAGAAAGCAAAAAACGGGCAGAGGCCGGGGCCGAATTTTCGGAGCCCACAAATGCTAGCAGTTGTCATTTGCAGGGAACTATTATATTCTTCCATGAGTAGATTGACATTAATTATAGGAGTGCTATATTCGTTGCAACTCCTCTAATGTCACTTATAGGGTCGTTGTATTCATTACAAATGTAGGAAATTTCTCTTTTACAAGATCTGCTGCATGCATGAAAAGATTGGCGGCGAATGCAGTTCAACCAACATTCAATAACATTATACAAGCAAATGTATCGGTTTCTTGCAAAAATGGGAAGACCGACATGCAGCAAATATACACATGTGAAACGATGATAATCAACATCAAAATACGAATACTTTTTAATGCCTTATCTCCGCACCAACTTAAAGAAACCGTGTATTATAGTTTGATGTTCAATAGGGATAGATCATATTGGAGTATTGTGGATTTTTTTAATCAAATTATGCTAGTGTTCTTAGCATGATGAGGTTTCATATTAGATTTGCCTTCAATCTCTAGGTGCCCTATTAGTTAGAAGGCTCTTCTTGTAGTTTTTTTCTTTTTTTATAATTACGGCTTAAGGAGGAACAATAAGTAACACTTTCTGAAGCTCTCAAAGAAACTACTTGGTTGAGAGATTTAGTTAAAGACTTGATTTTCACTATGTTCGTTTAGGGATTTTTTGTGACAAGCCGAACATTGTTCAATCAATTATAGACCACATGCATCATAAGAGAACTGAATATATTGATGGTTACAACACGTCATTCGAGAGATGGTTAGTGGAATATTAGTTCACAAGATCTATGCCAAGCATAATCCTGATGACATGTTTACCAAGGTGATTCTTGTTCACATTTTCATGCAAAATATTTGGACTTGATTTGTTTATGCCAGCTGTTGATGCTTTTTGAGACTTTGGGTGATTAGGAAATTGTTATAATTTGACTAGACTTGATGATTCACTTTGTTTTTTTTATTTTCTTAATATGATATGAATGTCATGGTTATTCGATAAGTTCTACGCTGGCTGTTGACTACCTAACGTAACCATCCACTTTTCTCATTTAGGACTTGGGACCTGACAACAATAGTGTTACTTGTGTCCAAACATTAAAAATATGTATGCATGAGCTGTTACTTGTGTCCAGACACAAGGTGGTTTGACCAAGTATTTTCCTATTTCAGTTGGAGTACATCAAGGATCAGCCTTAAGCCCTTATCTTTTTGCTTTAGTCATGGATGTTCTCACTAGGCATTTGCAAGAGGTTGTATCCTGGTGTATGGTTTTTGCTGATGATATTCTTCTTGATAAGACTAGAGAGGGAGTTGAAAGCAAACTTGAATTATGGAGGTCAACTTAGAGTCTAAAGGCTTTCGTTTGAGTAGATCTAAAACTGAATATATGGAATGTAATTTTAGTAATAATAGTTCTAGTGGGGGGATTGTGACTTTGGGTAATAAGTAATTAAGAAGAGTACATGTTTTAGATATCTTGGGTCTATTGTTTAGAGTGATGGTGAAATAGATGGGGATATTATTAGTAGAATTCAAGTTGGATGGTTGAAGTGAAGGAATGCATCGGGCTTGTTGTGTGATAGAAATCCCCCTCAAACTTAAGGGAAAATTCTATAAGATGGTGGTTATACCTGCAATGCTTTATGGTGCAGAATGTTGGCCATTAAAAGAGAAGCATAATATTTAGTTAAGTGTTGCAGAGATGAGGATGCTCAAGTAGATGAGTGGCTTTACTCTTAGAGACAGGATAAGAATGAGCATATACTTGAAAAGGTTGGAGTAGCTCCAGTGGAAGATAAGATTAGAGAGAGTCGCCGCCTTAGATGGTTTGGTCACATAAAACGGAGGTCTTCTGATGACCCGGTTAGGAAAGTAGATGTATTAGATTTGACTTATATTAAGAAGGGTAGAGGTAGGCTTATAAAGACTTTGTTAGAAAATATTAGAAATGATCTTTCTTTATTAGATTTAAATGATAACTTAACTTTTAACAGGGCACAATGGAGAAAAAAGATTCATGTAGCCGACCCCACATAGTGGGATAAAGGCTTGATGTTGTTGTTGTTCTTCTTCTTCTTAATATGATATGAAGGATTTGATTTAGGAGCAGAAATCGTTAGGTTATAACATATTTTAATGGCATTTTGGCAAATGCAAAATTCATGGTACTGCTCATATCCTAATCTCCTAAAACTGAATCAGGATGGGTTAGTCTTGATTTTTGTGATCACAACTTTCCTTGCTTCATAGAAAAAAAGAGTTGTCGTGATCTAGGGAGCGAAGGAGAGTTTTGGACTACAATTTGCATTTTTTTCACAGCAGGAGAGAGGAGATTTCCAGCCAGATTCTTCTTCTTGAGTTTTTTCTTAGATTGGAGATTTAGAGCTGCAGTCATGATTGAACATTTCGTGAGAAGTATGGAATTATTCTTCTCCTTTTTCTTTGGCGTTTTCTATAAGAAATGTTGAGAATCTAATGTGATCTACTCTGTTCTTGTGTTTAGCATGTAGCTCCTAAGAAGTTGAAGTGCTTATTTGATGTTTGTTTGTAAGGTTCAGGGCTGCAAATGAACCGAGCCGAGCCGAGTATGTGAGTGTTCATGTTTGAGTTCATTTATTATCATTTTGTTCAAATTTGGTTCGTGTTTGATTCGAGCTTTATTGTTTGTGTTCATGTTTGGTTCATTTAAATTAATGAGTGTTCATGTTCGGTTCGTTTAGTGCTTATCGAGCTTTAAACAAACAAGCCTTAACAAGCTATAAACAAGCTATACTTCTAGATGTTCATTAACTTAACAAACCAGCTTTATCGAGCCTCCTAACAAACAATTACATCGAGTATGTTCGTGAACATATTTAGCAAATTTATTTAAACTATCAAAGAAGCATATTCATGAACATATCTAACAAGTATTATTGAGCTATCAAATGAGCAAGTTCATGAACATATATAACTTGTTTTTTTTTAGCTACCAAATGAGCTCGTTCACAAACAAGCTATCTATGATTCATCTTATATTTGATTAGCATATATTATAATATTTAATTACTTTACATTTTATTATTTAATAATAATTATATAGTTATAATAAATATAAAAATATTTATATTATGTATATTATCAATTTTATAATCAAATATTAATTGAGTTTTTATCGAGCTTATTCACAAGTTCTGAATCGAACATGAATCGAGCTTTTATCGAGCTTCTTATCGAGCTTGTTCACGAGCTTCAAATGATGTTATTCATGAACATAAATGAGCTGAACACATTAGTGTTCAAGCTTGTTTATTTAAGGATCGAGTATTTAAAATATTGTTCAAGTTTGTTTGTTTTGTTAATTAAACGATCATAAACAATCTTTAATTGAACCGAGCAACGAGTAGCTTGTCGAACGTTTGGTTCGCTTGCAACCCTAGTAAGGTTATTCAAATTCTCATTTTATGTTCATGCCTTAAACGTGTATATCTATCCTTTATGTTTTAACTGGACTATATTAATAAAGGTATAAGTGTGATGGACATCATAATGATCATTTCATAATCTTATTTAATTTTGTTTTCTATTTTCATTAATAAATCAGCATTATGCATTAATAATAAATACTAAATTTTGTGAATTTCTTAGCAATGATTATGTATACACTTGTGTTAAGTAAAGTTGTAAGTCTAAACATCAGAACCTCCCAATTTTTTAAGAATTAATTAAAACTACTAAAAAATTAAATATGCAAGCAAGTATGATTTTAAAATTTGGGTCACGTGCAAATTCTAATCTCAATAATAAAAAATAAATGAATTTGAACGTATTCGTACTGACTCGGCTGAGCTCACTTAGTTGATCAAAGTTTTGGAAGATGATGTGGAAGCCAACTGGTTGTTGAGCACTAAAGTACATGGTACGGGAGCAACATTTATATTCTGTTTTAGCAACTCTGATTTTGTACTTTTAACTGATTAAAAAATCTCTGTGGACATACGATATATAACCTGTAAATATCGCATAAACTTTATATTTATTCGTATTTGATTTCTTACCCCGATCGCTAGATTTAGAGCCGATAGTGATGTTGTGCTGGCAATCCTCAGTCTATAAGTCTTGTTTGGGCGAACTTGGAGCACAACTGGAGCGCACTGGTTGTTTGTGATTTTGCACGAACTAGTTTCGCCAGTGAGGTGCGCTGCAAGAGAGCAGTTGTATTGGCCTCTGCCATTGATCAATATTGCCTGCAACCATAACCATATATTAAAAAAAGGTTATTAAATCCTACCGTGAAGAGAATATTTTTGCATATCCTTCTCCCTCCTCCTTTGATTCCTTTCCATTTCTTTCTTTTTTGTAGTTACTGAAATTAGATGTATTCACCTTAGCGCTTGTGAAAATAACAACTAAGACTGACAATTTGCAGTGAAGAACTTAAATATGTAGTTAGCATTTGCTTACAAGAGAAATCTTTGGAAGGTCCTTAATAAACGCAATATTTCATTTTATGATAATTAGAAAACATTAGGCAGGTGCAATTTGCGCGAGGTTGGAAGTGGTCCACTTCCTTTCAATGGTTCTATCATTTTTTGACCATATGCCAGCTTCATTGCCCGACTCTTTCAGGTTGGTGCTAGGTCAAGAAATAGTAGAGACTGGTGGTAAGAATCAGTTGCAAAAGCAGCCAGTACTTGTTTTTCTTTTTCCTTGCATCTGGTACAGGTTGATTAAATTCGAACCCTACCATTGCATTCATCGTACTTCACCACCGTAAACTTTGATTATCTTTTAATTTCTCCGTTTACTCTTAGTTATTGTGCTTGTTCTTTGCACAGATGTCATTGCGGCTTTATATATGTTCATTCTTTCATGATTATGTCCTTTGAAACTTCGGACATGAATTAAAATTAAAGTGGTTAGCATGTTTTTCTGAAAGAAATGACCATTTAAGATATCATTAGTAATTATAAGTGTATTTAAAGGTAATCATAACTCCATATTCTCATTATTGTGTTCCTTCTTGCAGAATGGTCTTAACACTGAGGAATTGTAACCTTGTAATACTTACCTGTGGTTCTCCAACCCAGCGAAAGGGTATGGAGGTGAGACCCAGCATCTGAGCATGGACGCTCTCATGCCACCAGTCGCTTAAGAGGAGACTGAGCTCCCCATCGTAGTGGAAGGGCTCTTCCTCACCATCTGCCGTGTCCACTATGAGAGAACCATAGAGCCCTGCTGCTCTCTGCATGCCGTAATGCCCGTGGTAGAAGTATGTTCCAGCCTATAAGTGTTTTTTTATTAGTTCGAGTATATGAATAAATGAAATATGCTACAAGATGCAATGGCATTAGGAAAACAATTGATGAGGTCAAAAAACCAAATTGTAAGAATTCTTTTACCTTGTCAACTTGAAACCTATATACAAATGTTTCATCTGGGTTGACTGCACACTGTGATATTGATGCTGTTCCATCGGCCCAAGGTGTTCCAAGCTGAAAACATCCCAAGTAAAACTGAACTATCATATTCTGCAGTAGTTTTATATTTCAAAAATTCATTTATGTTGTCATTTATGGATAAAATTAGCGAGTGGCTGCTGATATTTCCCTTTATAATTGCATAGTAGATTAGATAAGAATGTCAAAAGGGAAAAAAAAAGGAGCTAGCTTCAACAGAAGATTGGGGAGACTTTCAGGGCACATTATTGCATATCAAAAGTCTTTCGAAAAAGACACGTTTAAACAAATTTCTCTGCCTGTCACCTAAAACCACCCTAACTCTCAGCCATTAATGCAAGGATGTGCATAATGCACAAATGCTGTGAACATAGAAGAGCCATCTTGTGCTTCACTTTGAAAGTTCAATTCTTTAATTATATGAGAAAAGAAAATTCAAATTAGCTGCAACAAGAAATCTATAAAGAAAGGCATGTTTTTTCTACTGTCATGCGCTAGTTCATGTTAATTTTGTAGATACTAAGAGCTCTAACTCAAATGGAATACAATTTTTAAGTAGAAGCCTAGGTTTCTGTCCAGCGTACAACTTTTTTCAAGTTAAATATTCATTTAGCCTGTGTGGAATCGATATGTTACTGACCTTGTACCATCCTTATCTATAATTGGTTTAGTGCTTATTTATATATATAACTGGTCTTGCAACCTCCTTTTAATTAATAAAATAGTTGGGATGATTTTTTATGCTTAAAAAAAAATTCAAGTTTTGTTTATATTATTAGAGAAATGGTAAAGACTGCAAGATAAGAGTGGAGATTTGCTTAGACTTGATGTATGACCACATAAGCATACCTGTTTGATACCATGCCAATGGATGACAACGCCTTCGGTGGGCAGGCTATTCTTGAGCTCGACAACAATGGTGTCACCGGCCTTTGCACGTATAGTCGGCCCGGGATACCTCCCATTGATCCCGATCATCATCCTCTCCTCGCAGTCAGGTGACCAGTAAATATATGCCACCTCAAATTTGTAATGCCTTACCTTTGCAGCCACAAATTCCTCAAGGTTAGCAACCAAGGTGCAGCCAATGAACAGGTATAAAAGAAGCCTCTTCTCCATACTAAGCTTTAACTTTAACACTTATCTAGCTTAAGAGCATTGGACAAAGAAGAGTTGGGAGATAGGAAAAAAGATGGAAGGTTAGTGGAGTATTTATAGTACAGAAATGATCTTTGAAAGTAAATTTCTTCAGAAAAGCAAGTTTTTTTTTTTTGTTTCTTTTGCATTTATTTTCCTTGTGCTCAACTTTTGTGCATAGGTGGCACATATGTTTTTGATGCTTGTATATATTCTTCTTTTTCACCCCATTGCAGCTACCTAACGGGCGAAAAGAAAAAAAGTTTGTTTGAGTCGTCTATTCACAAAATGACCTTTTCCATCCTGAATCCAACGGCCCCAGTGAAATATAATAGAAGGAAATCTTAAGGCATAACCAACCAAAAAAGTTCCATCAATATAGAATCTCAAAAGGAATTACTGTACCAATATAGAATCTGAAAAGGATTTCATCTATGCCCAACCCCTACATTTGTAAGGTGTTTATAGTCAATCCCAGGATCCCAAGCCTCAATAGAGGCTTGCCTTCTTGTAGTAGCACAATATACCAAAACCAAATATTTTCATTTTATATTTCGAGGACCTGACAACGACACTGTTGCGTAGAAAGATAGAGGTAGAACTAAAAGATTTGGCTAGAAAATGTTAGAAAGAATATTTGACTCTTAATAGAACACAGTGGAAAAAAAAATGATTCATGTAACTGACCCCACGTAGTAAGGTTTGACGTTATTGTTGTATATTTCTCTTTTATTGCTCCGCCATTGTTTATTTTATTTTATTTTATTTTTTCTGCATAGGTGGTCCAGATTGCGTGGGGTATTCATATATTCTGTGTTCTTGGTTACTTGTCAGGCATCTCCATTAGGAGCCAACTACAAAGCTTTTCGGTATTTTTGCAGTGCAATTATTCTGAAATTGTCGTTAGAGAACAGCCAGAACTGGAAGTCTAAGCCTCTAAATGCCATTTATTTCTATTAGGCTCAGTTGTTGAGACATCTTTGTTTTAGGAGAATGGACGGCAGAGTTGTTGAGACTTTGAGCTTAGCTAGCTTTCCTTTTAGTGGGGTTGTTGGAATATGGCAAAAACTGCTTTGATTAGGTCAAGAATAGGTCGTCTCCTGTGCAGTATTATATTGATCAGATCTTAGTTATGGATTTGTTGAAGAGGATAATGCTGCTTGTAAAGCTCTTAAATTTGTTGATGGTTGGTGGCTGATCATGTTGCTTTAAGTAGTTGGTGTATAATTTTCCTTGAGAGCTTTAGAGAAATAATTGAGCTCACTTTTTTTTTCTTCTTCTTTTTGTTTGAATAAACCATGAATAATAGTTAATTTTTTATTTTTTTTAATTATTAAATTCAAGGATCAATTTGTAAATCCATCAAAGTTTTGCAGTTTTATTTTGTATTTATTTTCGTGTATTTATAGTCTAAGGCTTTGTTTGGGACACCATTTTGACTGCTGTTGTGTTATGAAATACACTGAAAAAAAATGTATGTTTGAATGATAGTTTTTACATAATTGTGTTAGAATTTTCTCTTTAAAAAGCTGTTTTTTGAAAAGCACATTTAAAATTTTGGTTGAAAAATGAGCTTTCAAAATTATAAATAGAAAAGTATAAGCTGCCCCAAATGAAGCTGAAGGTTTCGTTTGGGATAACTTTCTTATTACTTTGTAAAGCTGTTGCAAAAAAAATAATTTTTTAAAGCTGTTGCATTTTTACTTAATTTATCAGCAAATTTAAAAAAAGAAAATAGTGGAGATAGCAATATTTCAAGATGCTAACAAATAGGAATCAACAAGGATGAATTTTACTAATATGTTTTTTGCCCTAACACATGCTTAATAAGCCCTTGTTGAGTCCCATTAGGTTTCTATTTTATTAGTGAAATTGGTGTAATCCTCAATTAATTTTAATCTAGATTTGACTTTTGAACTGATCCACTTAATAACTAGTGGAGTACAGAAGAATTCTAACCTCATTATCATTTTTTGATTTCATCAAGTTCACATTATTTTTTATCATCAATGCTTTGGATGAACCAATGGCAATGGACAGAATTTTTAAGCCTACTTATCAATTTTTTTTATAAAGTTTCAATAGACAAAGTTGATAGATTCTTATGTCACTATCATCATAGCAAAAGGCTATGGCAAATATTAGGTATATTTGTAACCATATTATTCAATGAATTTGTTTATATATATAATAATCATATTGAAATTTAATGTTTTTTTTAACAAAGTTGATAGTTATATTGTGAATTTTAATATTTGGTATGCAAAAATTGATATGCAAAAATTGTTAGTCTTATAGAGCCTCATATTGATATGCAAAAATTGGCTATTTTGTTTAAATGAGCTTCTATTAATTAGAAATGTAAGTATGTTATTAACACCAGACTATTTGAATAATGAAAATGACTATGAAAGACATCATTGGTGGCCATATATGTTTGTACTCTATGTGCAATAGAGATGAGTGAAAAGTGTTTAGAGTGGAGTTAATAAGTGAGGTCTTATGATGGCATAGCTCAAGCAATGGTATCTCAAGATAGGTGATGAACAACATATAGTAAGTATTAACACTAAATGTGAAAAACATGTATGAATGATGGCTAATATCATATGCATGATATGATAAATAAGATTTTTATGATCATTCTGGTTGTAGAATTCTGGCCACATTCTTAGTTGGAGAGAATTTTTCATGAAAAATTTTAAAGGGGATAAAACATAAGACTTTATCTTGATATATAACAAAACACTATTTTGCTTAGATAAACAGAGAGTTGATCAACCTCTAAGAATTAAAAAAAAAATAGTTATGCTATTGATACCAAGACCATTTAAATAATGATAATGACTTTGGTGGCATCATTAGTGGTATCCATATATATTTAACGTGTAATAGAAACGGGTGGAACTATTTAGGGTGGTCCTACCAAATACAAGGAAATCTGTAAGTGGGATCTTAAGACAACATTAGCTCAAGCAATGAAATCTTAAGATAGGTGTCGTGAAACTAATGTCAAATATTAAAACTAAATGTGGAAAACATGTATGAATGATGGCTTCTTTAAACGTGACAAGAATGAAAAATAGTATCTCTAAATGTTGCAGTTGGTGGTAGACAAAAGAAAAAAAAAATTGACATTCTTTTTGAATGGTTGCTCCCATTGAGTAAACAAACACCAATGGTATATTTAGATGCTATAATTGATATCTATGGTGATGGATAAGTGGTGGGCATCAAGATAATTTTCATCATTCTCATGAAAGCTTAGGGGCATTGAAAAGAATAAAATAGCAACATTAAACATTCGTACAAATCATCATACGTGCTTTTAAATTCATAATATTCTATGGGTTCATCTAATAATGAGGAAGATTAGGAAATTGAAATTTTGGGATAAAATCAATTGCATGTTGAATTTGACTCATAGGAGATAATGTATGTGGAATTTCAACATGAAAGAGATTAGAAAACTAAGAAAAAAGCTTCCTCATAAGAGAGGAAAACTCCATCTAATAATAAGGTTGAATTTCCTTCAAATGAAGGAAATTTAGAGAAGAAAAATTTAAAAAAACTCCTTGTTAATTTAAAATATAAAAAAGAAGAAAGGAGAATAAGAAACAAAATGAAAAGACACAAAAATACTACCATTAGAAGAACCCATGATAACCAATCAGAGATTTGCATTTTTTTCTTTAAAGAAAATTTTGCATAAATGTTAAAGAAAATTCATAAGGATGTTATTTGGGATTCTCATCAAAAAGCTTGATTGGGACCAACTTAATGGGCATTTATTGAATTTAAAAATATAGTTATCCCTACCATAAAGCATGGCATTCGTGCTATATAACCAAAGTAACTTATGAAAATATAAGGGAAGGGCATCACATCACATTTGATTTTATAACTCTACAACTTGACATGACAAAAAAAAAAATCTACTAATAGTAAGAAGAGAAGCGTTATTCACCCAATTAACATGAAATATTCAAAATTTAGATTATAACCATAGCTAAGATATGGGTAGAATTCACATTCATGACTCCACCTCCATCAATTTTTAGATCACATTTTTCTCATTAATTTTAACATTCATGAAAAAAAAATGATTTTCTTCCTCCAATCTTTAGTCTCATTTTCGCCAATAGAAGTCTAACACCTCATAGCACCTAAAGAATTTTTTTTTTTGGACAGTTAGGGGATTCGAGCCCGGGTGAGATAGGAGGAACGCGTTCCGTCGACCACTCGGCCGCAGATCCGATCTCCACCTAAAGAATTTTCATCCCACAAATCCAACTCACTATCAAAAGGTACAGAACCATCATATAATAATTCAATCTCATAATCATTATCTCGCTGGGGTTCACCTTCCACTAAGAACATGATCTTGTCTCTACACTGATATTGCATATACTTTTTTATGACATATCTAAAGTCGCAACAAAACTCCACTCTTCTCTTATGGCCATTGACTTCCTAGTAATTTCCTCTTTTCTACTCATGAAGACTTCACCATTTCTATAATAAAAGGAAAAAAAGTATAATTTTGGTATATTATAATCCAACAAGAAGGCAAGCCTAAAGAGGGATTAATTAGTTCCCTCTATTGTGACTTACAGCTCATGGGATTGTCTCTAAAATTTTCTTTTCAGATTCTATATTGATAGGAACTTTTATAATGTGTGATGCCTTTGTATTATTCCATTATACAATATTCCATTTGATTTAGGATTGAAAGGATCATTTTGCAAATAAACCACTCATATCTAATTAATTATGTCTTCGCCCGTTAGGTCATTGCAATAGTGCAAAAAAGAAGAATATATGCAAAGATCAAAAACATGTAACACCTATGCACAAAAAAAAATGCAAAAGAAAAAAAAGAAGAAAGAAAGAGAATGAATTTGATTTTTTTGAAGAAATTTTCAAACCTCCTTACTTTCGAAGATCATTTCCGTATTATAAATACTTCGCTATTCTTCTATCTCATTTCCTATATTCCAATCCAATGCAGGAAAAAAATTTATGTCAGGATATTCTGATTATAAATTTGTCTAGATAGGCTTAAAACTCTTAGATATGCTTTGAGATTTGTGTAATATTAATTATTTATATATTACACTAATCTTAAGTATATCTAAGAGCTTTAAGAACCAATCTAAGCAAAAATTTGATCAGAGTACCATGACAAATTTTTTCTATCCAATGCTCATAAGCTAGATAAGAGGTAACTTATAGCTTGGCATGGAGAAGAGGCTTCTTTAATACCTGTTCATTGGCTCCTAACAGCAAAAAATAAACAAAAATATTTTTTTTATTAATTATTTTAATAGAAAATGCAAAAAAAAATTACCAAGTTGTCTCTTTGATATTTTCATAAACAAAAAATAATGTAAGGAAATTTATAGGTTTGAATAATTTCTTTCATGAATATTCTTTTACTATTACCAAAAAATGTTTTAAAATTTAACTTATATTGTATTTAGGTCTAATAAAAAAAATTTTAGTAAAAATTATGAGTATAATTTATCTATTATATTTTCTTTATAATTATAAATAATAGAAAATTTCATATAAAATCTCAATTTTCAAATTAGTGAGAACAAATTACTCATAGAATTTTTTATAATTTAAAATTATGATGTGTTTTTATAATGTTTTTATTTTTAAAGAATTTGAAATTAATATTGTGTTATATAATTAAATTTATTTTTAATTACTATCACAAATTATATATTTATTTTTAATTAAATTTATTTTTAAGATACAAGAAAGCATGTATCTTCTAAATAAAAGAAATGCAACAAAAGTAAATGAAATTGGAACATGAAAGTTGAGAAGACTTCCATCAAAGAAATCAACACTTTTTCAATAACAAGTGTTGTTGAAGGCTTGACACAAATTGGTCTTCGATGTCATATAATCTTCATGTTAAGCTCTGATACCAACTGATGCAATGGTACTATAAAGATGGAGAGGAACAAAGGTGAAACAAAGCAAAAATAAGGGTAATTGCATAACTACCACTTCCTCATCGAAGGATGAGTTGCAATCAAGCTCACAAAGAAAACGAAAATAAACTAGTCATAAAATTAAGTTTGAGAAGAGATTATTCTCAATTAGTATTCATAAGTTGTTGATTACATCCTAAAATTCATGGCTATATATAGGGCTTTCAATACATGAAAAAAAGGAAAAGTTAAATAATCACTGGAATATAAAGGATTATTTTAAAAATAGAAGGACACGTACATGGAATGAAGTTGTTAGCCTAATAAAAAAAGAAAATTTTTATGTGAGGATGTTTTGACAAAAAATTGATCAGAATGATCTTTAAGGCCCTTGGATCTACTTTTAGATGAGTGTAATATATAAGTTATTTGTATTGCACATATCACAAAATACATCCAAAGATTTTAAAGTCCATCATATAGTCAAAATTTGATCAGGATATTCTAACCCAATTTGTCTCCATAAGAAAATACATGATTATTTGCATTGAAAACAATTAATTGCATGGAAGCATCCTCCATAAGGGTGCATGTACCAAGAAATTTCCTCCCTTCCTCTAATGGCCGATGGCTACATGAAATGATACATGAACCAAGTGACCTTCCAAATTGTGAATGAACTCATACTAAGCGACTCCCCCTTTTCCTTGGCCATCCGAGCAACACAAAATGACCAAAAGAAATATCCTAAGGAGAACCCAAGCTAGTTTGTATGACAAGCATTAAATCTCTATGCAAAGGTGATGAAAAAGTGATTATATTAATAGGGGTGTCAAAACCGGATTTCAGGTCGGGTTCGGGTCGAACCCGGAATTGACTCGGGCTCAAACGGGTTGACCCTAACCCGACCCAGATATGTAAACGGGTCGGTTTCTCGAACCCGGACCCGACCCGTCGGGTTGTCGGGTTGACCCGACCCGACCCGGTTGGGCGGCGGGACGGCAGAACGGCGGGCTCCGGGAGGCGGGCGGGACGGCGGATGGCGGCTAGCGCGGACACAAGCGGGCGCGGGCAGAAGCGTGCGCTCGGGCGCGGGCAGCAGCGAACGCGCGCGGGCGCGTGCAGGCCTTGGGCAGCGCACGGGAAGCCTGGGGCAGAGCGCGGGCCGCAGTGCGGTCAGGTCTTTGTAAACAGGTTTCCGGGTTGACCCGACAACCCGACGGGTCAACCCGAACCCAACCCGTTTTTAAATCGGGTCGGGTCAAACCCAAAAATTCCGGGTCAGGTTTGAATCGGGTTTTCGTGTCGTGTCAAATATTGACACCCCTAATTATATACCTACATCTTTTCCAATTTACATCAACATAAGAACAAAAACACAAAAAAAAAAAAACCATATGATTACATAATAATTAACATAAGAAAAAATAAACTGCCTCATAAGAAAAGTATAAAAATGTAAAAAAGCATATTAATTTTTTATAGCCATGGATCAGATGATTGATATATGTGCAACTAGAGCTAGCTAGTGATGTTGTGTTGGAATGATGATCTATGATAACGTATATCTATCATCATCATCATCATCATCAATAGCAACAACATCTAGCCTTCATCTCACTACATGGGATCGACTACATGAATCTTTTTTCTGCATTATGTCCTATATATTAACAGTCAAATTCTCTGCAATCATTGAGAATTATTGCACTTAGCCAAGCCCTATAATTTTACCTTTTTTAAGCTTTTCATAAAAAAGATTTTATGCCCCATATCATCTTCATTTATTTCTTTGATTATGTGTGTGAATAACTAATTATAATTAAGGTGATCAAATCTCCTCTGCCGACACAAATTCTAGCACACAATAATTATTATATCTTAAATCACATCCCACATAAAGATCTCAAGCTTGAAAACTTTATAAAATAAAACATAAAAATAAAAAAAAGGAATAAATATTCTACCTCTCAAAAGTTCAAAAGCATAGGCATTCACATTGCAAGCTTTGCTATCACCAAGTTATAAAAAAAGCTACAAAAATTAATTATGAACACAGTTGTAAAGCTACATAGCCACTTGGGGCTCCCCTTCTTCGTCACCTACTTCTCATCATCCCAAAAGTCACAAAGCAATGCCGAAGAAAAGAGCCTTCACACCCTCTGGCGATTCCATTATTAGCCCTTTACACTATGAGATATTGTTTGCCAGCTGCATATAAAAAATAATTATCGAGTGAATTAATTAGCTGACACTCACCAAATGAGCACTCTTTCTCTCTCTTTTTATATAGAGAGAGCTAAAAGAGAATAAAACTAAAATGGGTGAACTCTCTTAGGCTTCGTTAGGGACAGCTTTCTTACTGCTTTATAAAATAATTTTTTAGTATAAATATTTTTTGAACTTGAAATTTTTAATTTAATTAAAAAGCTATTTTAGAAAGCAGTAAGATAGCTGTCTGAAACGAAGCCTTAGATTATAATTTTGGGGAAAATACATATAAAATACTTCAAATTTTGTCAATTTATAAAACTAGTATCTATGTCATGTTTTTTGAACTACTGAATATGTGTATTTGTGCTTGTCACGATCAAATTGTTGAAAATGTGACAGAAGAGAAAAATATAGGCTGAGATTTCGCTGTGAATTTGGATATTTGGGTAAGATTTTGAAAAATAAATATAAGGGGGTGTTAGTTTTATAAATAGAAAGGTTATGTTCTAATTTTATTGTGGGTGTAAGTATATATACATATCAAATATGGTTTGAGCCATAACCGAGCCATGTTGAAGTGACTATAAAATTAAATTATTAATTATTTTTCAAAGGTGAATCAAATATCAAATATCTTTTATTGTATGGTAGATAGTCAAAAAAAGGCTGGCCAATTTAAATTGAAATTAGATGTATGTAGCACTTTTGCGGTGCATAATCAATAAATTTAATTCACTCAGCTAAGCTATTGATATATTATAATTTTTCTCTTTTTCTTGAATGAGATATCCTTTTCCCTTTAGCATTGATCTCCTATATGTGTGTTTGCAGATCTTAAGAAGATTTTGACTATAATTCTTTCTGCAAATAAGGATGATGTAATATCATTCATTTCAATATCTTTTGCCAATGTAGGTGATTGTAGCTAGACTACATGTAGAAGTAGATGATGATATGGACAAAAGACAAACATAAGTAATTAATGATTTGGATATATGCAGGCTATAGATGATAGTAGTTTCAATTGGAGATTACAACCCCAATTTGTGATCAACCTTAAACTTGTAAATAGGCGATGTCTTTTGGCTCTTCACATATCTTGTGGCTAAGAGCAATAATTCAAGTAATGGAGATCACATGAATAACTTTAATTCTACGAGGCTCATTGCATAAATGCACCTCCAATTAAGTAACTTGTGTGTGTGCGCGCGTGCGCGCTCGGGGGGGGGGGGGGGGGGGGGGTACCCATATAGGGCCTACGCATTAATAATAATAAAGCGGTACAAGTCCGTAAAGGGATTGATAACTCACTATCTCTCAAAGAACTACAATAAAAAAGACAAAAATATATAAGAGTTAAAGATCCCTGCCTAATTACAAAATAAAACAAAATGAAAAGAAACCTATAAAATATAGGCAAAAAGCTAGAACCAAAAATAAACATCCCATAACTGAGATAGACAATAAGCTCAAACCAAAGACCATGTCAAATATAATGGAGATACTTTAAAGAGCATAGAGCCAAAAAGGAACCTACAGGAGGACAGTAACATAACAGCAAAAGGAAACTCCAGTGAACAATTTCGAAAGAGACCTGCAAGAGAAAACAAAATAGCGAATAAACATAAGAGAGCAAACAAGGAAAATACACATGGGCTACCCAAAGCAAAATACACATGGGCTAACCAAAGACCCCATAATGAAGCTAACTAACAAAGAAGACCAACCAACAGCAAACCAAAAACCCAACAAAGAAACAGCAATAAACCCAGCTCAACCACACCCCATGAAAAAAAAAAGATAGCACTAGAGCAAAAACCTAGACCAAAAATAACAACAAGAACTAGGGAAGTAGAACACTCAAGAATAGAGAAATAGGACCAACTCCCCAAGCTGAAGGGGAGCCAAAAAGCAAAGACCAAACAAACAAGGAAACTAGAGAACAAAGCAAAATAGCTAAAGGAGATAACCTACCAGAAAAACCATCAGGCTACACTTAACCCACACTGAAGAACCAAAAATAGCCAACCACCAACAAAAAGATAGAAGCACAACCACAAAAATAGTCTATGAAACTACACCCATACAGCTACCAAAACAACTGAACATGAGCTGCAAAGAAAATATCAGGAATAAGAAATAGAACCCAACCAGAAAAGCCAAAAACCCAAATAGGAAATGCGAGATTACTTTTTTCTCAAATAAAGAAGACCCATCTTATCCAAACGTGCCATACCTGTCAAAGCATGAATTCCATTGAAATTCATAAAAATTTCAGTGGTTGTTAAATTACTACCCTTTTTAGCTAACCAATCCATACATATATTACCCTATTTATAAACATGGGTAACCAAAAAATCCATCTTAGCAAGAATGAACATGATATTCCTAAAATGATAAAAGAGATTAGCATTATTGCAACTTTTGGAATTGATAAGATTAACCAAAAGAGAGGAATATGTCTTAATCCAAATTTTATAGAAATTGAGACTAATGAGCAAATTCAAAGCTTCGACAACAATGACCTTACAAATAAGAACGCAAAAGCAAGAGCAAAATTCATGTTACCTTGATAATCTCTAACAATGCCACCACAACGTCCAGCTTTTATATTAGAGACCAACCCATCCACATTTAATTTATGAAAATTAACAGAGGGCTTCATCCAAAACACAAACTTAGAAAAGGCACCTCCAGTATGATTAACAAACTTAACATTAAAAAAAGAAACCCAAGACTTGTTCCCCTTAAAATGGTTGGGAAGAACATATTAGCAGCAATCATCTGAAGAATTTTATTCTTAAACCGAATAATAATCCTATCATAATTCATCTTGATATCGCAATGCATGTTATTGTTGCTTTCCATCAAAGAAGATAAAAGAAAATCATAGGAACCACAGTACTAATATGACCCACAGATTTATGATGAAATCAATGAGTAAGAAAGGACAAATAAGAAGAATTAACATAATTCATATGAATCCCTAAAGCCTTATCCAAAAAATACCACACATTAATGGCAATAGGACCATCCAAAAAAACATGCATGAAAGTCTCCAAGTAGTTGCAGCATTGGCTTTTAGAAATAATGTAAACACCTTTTTTCATAAGCATATCATCCACTAGAAACAACCCATTGATAATTATCCAAGAGAAAATAGAGATGGATGTATAGGGATAACAACATTCCAAATTTTTTTATAAATAGAATTCCTAGCATATTTATGTCTTAAGAAGTTCCAAACCTCTTTATTGTTGAATTCACCTTCAGCAGAAAACTTGAAAATAATCTTGTCTTTCACACAATTATTGATGGGAATATCACTAATAGTATCAACCATAGATTTAGGAATGAGGTCTAATAGAAGAGTAATGTTCAACCTCCCATTAGAGATAAAATCAATAACTTTAGACATAGATAAATAATGGGTATTAAAGATAGATTCAATATAAAGTCATTCTTCATCTAGTTATCTTGCCCAAAAGAAAAAAAAAAAAAAAAAGAGCCATACCCAATGCCCCATTGAATAAATTGCTCCCCAAACCACTTAGCCTTACGAAGCCTTGACCACCCAGGGGATTGACCCTTTTTAAAATAACATAAAGAAGAGTGACCATTTTTGCAATATTTTCATAAAGTTAGCCCATAACGAATTATTCATGCAAAACTTCCACCAAAACTTTAAAGAAAAATAATTCACCATATCAATGGAAGACTTGCAACCAATACCACCCTCCTCAAAATGACCAGTATAAAAATCCCAAGCCCTCCAATGAATTTTTTTTCTATCTTGGGTAGATCAAAAAAAAAAAACTATTAAAATTTTTATCCAATCTATTACAAACATAAAAAGAAGGATAAAGTTTGGAAAAGATAAATAGGCATGGAGGATAAGATACTTTTAATCAAAATCAGCCTAGCACCCATAAACAAAAGCTTAAATTCCCAAGAAGCAAGTCTGCCTTAAATATTTTGAAATTTTTTGTCAGATAGAAATGATTTTTTTCTGCCTTTGAATAGAGGAGTGCTCATATAATAAATAGGTAATGATTGATTAAAGAAACTAGTTAAATGAGAGATGTTATTAATTTTGGTTAGAGACGTATCTTTACTAGGAATAAATGAGCGCTTTTTGATATTAAAGCAAAGACCACTTTCTTTCCCAAAATTAATAAGAAAATTAAAGATCTTCTTCACATGCTTGAGAGAGCCATTATAAAAGATAATTATGTCATCAGCAAAGCATAAATGAGAAATTTTCATACCATGAGCATTGATAAAGTCTAGACCTTTATATTTTGCAAAAAGAATATTGAGGCCTCTTAAAAGATACTCAGCCACAATAATATAAAAAATAGGGGATAAAGGGTTACCTTGCTTGACCCCTTGAGCAGCTTTAAAGAAGCCATGGGCTTTCCCATTTATATTAATAGAGTATCAAACATTCTCCATAATATTACAAATCAAAGAAATAGCATTCATTAAAATAAAAAAGCTTTAAAATTTTGTAAATAAAGTCCAATTTATATTATCATAGGCTTTAGAAATATCCAGCTTTAAAACTATATTCTAATCAGCTACTTTATAATTAATATCATGAATCAACTCTTGAGCAAGCAACACATTGTCAGAAATACTTTTTCCCATAACAAAATTAATTTAATTACAAGAGATAATATTGGGAAGAATACCAGTCACTGGAAGAAAAAATTTTGGAGATAATTTTCTTGAAGTGGTATATAAACTAATGGGTCTACAGTCATTCCAACATTATGGATTATCCCCTTTAGGAATAATGACCAACGAAGCACTAGAAAAATACTTAGAGAGAGTCAAACCTTTGAAAAACCCCTAATAGCCTTGCATAAATCGTTTTTAATGATACTCCAACAATTCTGATAAAAAAGCCTAATAGCAATTTTTTTAAAATTATTTTGTAGTTTTTCTGGCGAAATTTTTTTTGCCGGAAAATTTTTCCGACGGATTTGTTTTGCCGGAAAATTTTTCCGACACTCGATTTACCGTCGAAAAGTTTTTCGCCAGAAAATTTCAAAATCTGCCGGAAAGTTCAGAATTTTCGGTTGGAAAATTTGCTGGTAATATGCTATTTTCCTGTAGTGATTCTCATTAAAATAAAAAAGCTTTAAAATTTTGTAAATAAAGTCCAATTTATATTATCATAGGCTTTAGAAATATCCAGTTTTAAAACTATATTCTAATCAGCTACTTTATAATTGATATCATGAATCAACTCTTGAGCAAGCAACACATTGTCAGAAATACTTTTCTCCTTAACAAAATTAATTTAATTACAAGAGATAATATTGGGAAGAATACCAGCCACTCTAGAAGCAAAAATTTTGGAGATAATTTTCTTGAAGTGATACATAAACTAATGGGTCTACAGTCATTCCAACATTATGGATTATCCCCTTTAGGAATAACGACCAACGAAGCACTAGAAAAATACTTAGAGAGAGTCAAACCTTTGAAAAACCCCTAATAGCCTTGCATAAATCGTTTTTAATGATACTCCAACAATTCTGATAAAAAAGCCTAATAGCAATTTTTTTAAAATTATTTTGTAGTTTTTCTGGCGAAATTTTTTTTGCCGGAAAATTTTTCCGACGGATTTGTTTTGCCGGAAAATTTTTCCGACACTCGATTTACCGTCGAAAAGTTTTTCGCCAGAAAATTTCAAAATCTGCCGGAAAGTTCAGAATTTTCGGTTGGAAAATTTGCTGGTAATATGCTATTTTCCTGTAGTGATTCTCATTAAAATAAAAAAGCTTTAAAATTTTGTAAATAAAGTCCAATTTATATTATCATAGGCTTTAGAAATATCCAGTTTTAAAACTATATTCTAATCAGCTACTATATAATTGATATCATGAATCAACTCTTGAGCAAGCAACACATTGTCAGAAATACTTTTCTCCTTAACAAAATTAATTTAATTACAAGAGATAATATTGGGAAGAATACCAGCCACTCTAGAAGCAAAAATTTTGGAGATAATTTTCTTGAAGTGATACATAAACTAATGGGTCTACAGTCATTCCAACATTATGGATTATCCCCTTTAGGAATAACGACCAATGAAGCACTAGAAAAAAACTTATAGAGAGTCAAACCTTTGAAAAAACCCTAATAGCCTTGCATAAATCATTTTTAATGATATTCCAACAATTCTGATAAAAAAGCAATGGTAAAGCCATCAGGCCCAGTGACCAAATCCTTATTAATCTCCATAAGGATATTGTGAATTTAATCATCATCAAGGCATTTAGAAATTTTATTATTCTCATCATCTTGAATAATGGGAGGAATAGAAGCTGGATTGGATAGCTCATCCACATTCTTAGCAATACCAAGTAAGTTCTTAAATGAGAAACAACAGAGATAGTAATAGCATCTTGATTCTTCACCCAAGAAACACAATCTAATTTGACTTTATAAATAATAGACTTAGCTTTTTTATTATTAGCCCATGTATAAAAATATTTAGTCTTTCTATCACCTTTAGAAATAAACTAAGAATTAGCTTTCTGACGCCAATACTCCTCTTCTCTACAATGCATGTCAGAAAGTTAATTCTTAGCTTTGATAAAAAAGACTTATTCTCTCAAATTATTAGTAATCAAGATGTTCTTTGAATGAATGACATCCTCCTCCGCTTTTTTTTATTTTGTTAAATATATTCCTAAAAATATGCTTATTCCACCATCTAATAACTTATTTGAAATGCTTAAGTTTAATAACAAAAATAATAATGTCATTAGAACCATCATAATATGAAATTGGGCCATCCAGTTAGATTCCACAACAGAATTAAAATCTTGAGCTTGAAGCCACATGTTTTGGAAACTAAAAGGAGAAAACCCAACCACAAACCAAGGAAATTGGCAAACTTAAATATGTCTAAGATTAAATGTCTTGAAACAAAACACGCTTGTACCTTAGATGTTATATCAAAAGACCACCAATAAGGTCAGGCATAACTCACTATATAAATAATAAAGTATAGATCATTATATTTTATCCTGACATGTAATCAAAGAAGATTATATCAAGTTAATGTAAAAATGGACTATGATATTGATTTATACTATGAGAATGCTAAGTGGTGTCATGAAGAGGCAATCACTTATTGACTTAGGTTCACTTGATGAAGTGTCTCTCCTAGAACTAGCTTTTGTCACTTCAGAACATTCATTTGTAGATTTGAAAAGTGGGAGACTATGGTCTCCAAGAAAATAATGAAAATATTATGGCAGCTCGAAGGAGTTCCTGGTGTCAAGTGAAAGTCTCAAGTTGAGCCGGTGATAGATTTAAAGGGGTTTCCTGTTTTAGATGCATCTACTTCCAAGAGGCACCCTAGCTAAGCTAGCTCGTCAAAGTCCAGCAAAGCAAGGTCAAATTCTATCAAGAGAAAAGCTAAATTGAAAAAGCCAAAAGAGAAAAAGACAACAACTCAAAGGGTTATTGACAGTTTGAAAGATTATTACCAGACCGTGAGGCAGCATATTAACCTCATTGATTTTATGATAGAGCCTAAGATTGTTAAAGCCGAAAAAGTTGACGAAGATCCACTTCCTGTGGAAACATGCCCAGTCACTTCGGTGACATCAGGTACACCATTAAAAGAAGAATATGCTGAGGAGGCAACTTCTGAAGTTTGTGTGAAGGTGCCATCGATGGAGTACAGTTCAGAGGAAGATTTGTACTTGTCAAATGAAGATGAATCAGAGCCCGACATAGCATCACAAATAGAGCATGTAAAACTAGGTGCTAATTATGAATATACACTTACGTAAAATGGTCCTCTCAAGAAGTTTCCATCTTATCTAATTATGCTACATCAAAAAAAAATCTCGGGACAACTATTGATCTTTAATAATACATTGAAGGACATTTCAAGTATTACACTTTGAGTATTTGTATTCAAGTCTTCAAAAGTGCATGCAGCATAATATTAAGTGAGGATGAAATATTTTTTAATACATGATGAACTTGTATATTTCTTTTTGCAATGGTGTAAGATACTAATACTTAAGACTTATCTATTGACATTTATATTATTGGACTCAAAAAATAATGAAACATGGATATATTTTATGATCAAGTTGAGAAAGTTAATAGGGATAGTATAAAATTTAATTTTTATCTCTAATAAATACAATAATATCATCAATGATTTATTAATTATTTTTTTAGAGGCACACAATTGAGCTTGTACTCATCATGCCATAATGACTATTACGATGAGGTTCAAAATTGTTATTTTTTTAAGAATGAAATTTATTTTCCAAGTTTTATAGAAGAGTTGAGTTCTAGAGGCACTTCAATAAAATAGATGTTAAGAACCCAACTATATGATCTTATCTTGACAATAAAATTGGTTTTACATAAAGGGCTCACACTTTTATCCATCAAAATTAATACAATATAATGATAATTGATATTTTATAGGACATCAATAATATTACTATTAGTGCACACTCCAATCTATTAATTGTATATTATAGTTTATGAGACACAATACAAAACTAATTCTTTGATAGATGTTGCACATCATCAAACACCAAAATTAGTTTAGCAAAGAATTGAAGAAGTATTTAGGAAGCTTTTGAATAAGGCTCAAATTTTGATTGTCTATTTCACTAATCAATTTAAACTGTATATTTTTTAGAGTAGTGTTAATTGTGATGTTGATTTATGGAGATGATATATACATATAAAAAGTTTGATGATATGGGTCTCCCATGCAAACATTAGCTAGTTGTAGCTTAGGATTAGCATGCCACTTATCATGGTTTAGGTTCAAAATTTTATACATAAAAAATATGATTAGTTGCATACACTAAAAATTTATATTATGTTGGGAAGTTTTAGTTGAAATAAAGAGAATTGTTATGTTCCCCTCATTGTTGAAGCGTAATAGTAGTCGTCTAAAGAAAAATACAAGACTTTCAAAAAAGGAGAAGGATGCAGTGCAATGTTGTAGGTGTAGCCAGTATGGACTGACAGGACATAACCGAGTTACTTATATGATCAATTGCACATCACCTTTATAATAATTTTTAGTTTATTCTATAATTAGTTTATAGGACTTGTTAAATGAACTATATTGTCGCATAATTGTTGTGATTGCTAATTGATCAGTGATCAAATTAATACTAAACAAACAATAATTGATCCATGATCAATCCATCTTCGAACATGAATCAGACTATGATCAAACTTTCTTCAAACTATTTTCGATTCATGACTGAATAATGATTGCATTCCTATTGTACTATGATCAAACAATCTTTATCATATGATCGAATCATCTTTGAATTATTCATCTTGGAACAATGATCCATACATCTTAAAATCACAATCGAACCACTTCAAACCTATTCTATATACTTTGACTTCAAAAAGTAGTTTGTAGTTTCCCCCAATTAGGTGTTCTATGATCTAGAGAGAATATGAATATATATTATTCTAAGAAAATAAATTGTTAGCTACATCATAATAACTTCCATCTCAATGACTTTGAAAGGTGTAATATATATAAATTTCTATTTTAAATATAGTAAAAGGCCAGCTCTTCAACTAATCTTACATACAATTCATCAAAACTTGATCTACCAGAAAATGGAAAAAATAACTAATCATAAATAAGGCATAGGTTTCGTTTGGGATAACTTTCTTATTACTTTCTAAAATAGCTTTCTAGTAAAATATTCTTTAAACTAAAAAAAAATTATATTTAAAAATTATTTTATAAAGTTATAAGAAAGTTTTGTGTGCTAGAAAATATGAGTAGGTAGAAGTTAAGTTTTACGTCTTAGCAGTGTATAAAGATTCAGCATGAACATTAAAAGTAATAAGACCAGAGAATTTTTTAACTTGAAAAAATCTGAAAATGAAAAAAATTATGGGGCCTAGGCAAAATCCAATATATAGTAAGTGATAAAAATCTTCCCTTCTTCACTATTGAAGAAGAGGAAGAGTACAAAGATCGAATATTTATACCCAACAACAGGGCTTAATCTTTCCAGGATAAACTTTAGAAAGTAAGTGTATACGGGCGGACAAATGTACCCAATAGCAGGGTCAAATCTTGATAGTATTCTTGAGATGATGGTGGTTGTCAGTAGTTGTAACTGGTGGTTGTCGATGGCAATAGCTGGTGGTTGTCAGCAACCGTGACTCTTCTCTCTTTTTTTTCTCATTTCGTTCCCCTTTCATGTGAAGAATGGGGGGTTATTTATAGTCTTTTAGGAGTGGCACGGCTTGTAAATATGTTGGAAATCAAGGGGGCATGTTGGGAGTGTTAGGATGGATGGCCGATATTGATTCCTTTGATCACAGACTATTGATCGAGCATTTAAATGCCTTAATGATGTCAGAATTTGGTGATATTGGGCTCATTGGATTCGTCTCATCTTGCCGCTCCATTTGACTATAAGCATGTCATATTCGGATGTCATTTGGTTTTGTCATTAATGCTTTGAAGCTTCCAAATACACTTTGATCTTTTGATTTGGGGCCATTTCGATTTGGGTTGAGCCGATTTTTCTGTCGTTGTGTTCGTCCCATCGAACTGCTTGATTCAACTATAAGTTCATTGAAATCAAAGCTTAGATAATCATAAATTGAATTTTGATAGTTTCTAATTCAAATATGTCTCGAGATTCGCGCCATACCAATGTGATTTTTGATGACCTATCAAAAGTTATCTGATAAGAAATGAAGCCATATTCATGTTTCTCTTTGTCATTGACGTCAACGACAATGAAGACGGGAGGGTAAAATCGTTGAAATATTTGGTCGCGAAAGACAACGGTAGCTGAGATCCACTACAGTACTGGTAAGAGCTTGATTCAGATTAATGGCGTCCTTATCGTGCTCCTGCACGACGCCAGAAATTCTCCACCGCAAAGTCTTCGAACGAATCCAACCGGAGTTGAATAATGCCTTCTATAATTATGGTTTTATTATCAATAAATCATAAAAGTAACCCTCATCATATTTATATGTATATAATCTATTCAGGGCCAAAACTAAGAGTGAGTCATCTAGAAAGAGAGAAATTGATTTTTATTCAAATAATTATTATAATAAAAAGATTAAAAAATGAGAAATTAGAAAAAAAATTAATAAATAGTAACTTAATATAAAAAATAAGATATAATTTTTAAATATTTTTATTAATTTTGTACTTTAAATCATGTATGTTAATATATTTTAAATTCATTTTATATTATTATATTTAAAAAGAGTTCGCTAGCTCAAGCTTAGCTCATTAACTCATTGAATTCGGCTCATGGGCCATTTATAGAGTCGAGCCCGGCTTGTCTCCCGGCTTGACTCACTTACGATCCTAGGTGGAACCAGCCTCTCTTTTAAAGACGATAGCACTTAGAATTTATTATTTCCATTCAAAACAATTGCTGCAAATGGGTGTAACTATGAATGTATAATGCCTCCTCAAGGAAGAATAAGATAGCTCTTTATTTCATCATTTAATTCTCCACTAAATATTCTCTCCATAACTCTAATTCACAAGAGCAATAATGGCATATACTTTCTTTAGTGTATTGCTAACTTCTCTTTAATGATGGTAATAAATACAATTTTGATGAATGGTGTAATAAGACTTTTTAGTTTTTTTTTTTTCTATCAAGCTGGTTTTGTTCGACTCGATGAATGGCTCGTAAGCCAAGTTCGATGAGCTAACGAGCCAAGTTAGAGCTAGCCCTATCTCGAATCATTAGCTTGCGAACCGACTCATTTAAAAAATATTAATATAAACTGCATTTAAAATATATTAGCACGTCGAATTTTAAGTATGAAATCATTTAAAACTATATCATACTTTTTTATATTAAGTGATTCTTTATTTTTTTTAATAATTTCTCCTTTTTTACCATTTTATTATAATAATTATTTTTTCTCTTTCAAAATAAACGACCTGGCTTAAACACGTAAAACATAGTTCGAGCTGAATTAATTAATCAAGCTCAAGTTCAAGGCAAAGGTGACTTGAGCTCTATTCGACTCGTTTACACCTCTAAATAAGATCGCTAATCGTCTCTCTCTCTCTCTCTCTCTCTCTCTCTCTCTCCTCAAATAAGAGAAATTAAAGTGAAGTGGGAGGAATCAGGTTCTGATTCTTTATTGATTTATTTGCAGTCTCTTGCATTTCTTCTATTACTAACCTGTTTGGTTGGAGAGCAAAGAGGGGAATATATGATCGTTGGAACAATGGATTTTATAAAAAGAGAGCTATTTTGAGCCTGATATAGCATATTTTATTTAAGAAGTTAGATATATTTTATAATTTCCGTTTCGTTTGGGACAACTTTTTTACTATTTTCTAAAGCAACTTTTTATTACAAAAATTTCTTGAATTAAACATTTTTATACTAAAAGCTATTTTAAAAAGCAGTAAGAAGCTAGGCTATCCCAAACGAAATCCTTAATTATGAAGAATATTCACGATAGTAAAGAGAGTGAGTTCTTGATGGTAAATATATGCACGTAGTGTGTCATAGCGAGAAAGGTGGTCACCAATATAATGTTTAACATAGCTCTTTACAACTTTTTTGTGCTCGCGATCAGGATCGCAATTTGCTTGCTCTAAATCATTGATCGACAATCGATGGTTAAATCACAATGGAGAGAATGAAATCATCCAAAGCGAACCATTCATGATTTGTTTATGTTGAAGGTAGTTCGCTTTAAAGCTTCATTTGGGGCAGCTTTTTTACTGCTTTCAACATATGCTTTTTAATATAAGAATTCTTTTAAAACAGTGAAAAAACTGTGGTCAAAAGCAATCTCAAACAGAGCCTAAATTGATGATTGACAATCAATGATCGAAGGTTTAATGATTTAATTGAGAGGGGTGGATTGTAGACTGAGAGGTCCACGAAATAATTTGCTGGAGAAGTTACGGGTGAAGGATCGAACACAAGATCAAAAGGAGCTGAGCACTTATTAATGTGGTGGACAACTTATTGAGAGGCTAAGATTTTTAATATCCTATTAATATGAAGAGATTGAGCAGACAGAGCATGGAGGGAATCACCACTGCTTCTAAAATGCGATTATGAAATGCTGAAAAAGCATGATTTTTGTGATTTAGGACATCTCCAACTGAAAAACTTATTTTTCACTCTAAAATATAGTAAAATTTCAAAATGCGGTAATTCATCTCCAATTGAACTCAATTTCACCCGCTTCTTCATCTCACTGCCAAAGGTAACCGTCTTTCTCCTCTTTCGCGCGCTTTTTCGGCAAATTCCAAACCCACAGAAAAAATAGCGTGTGTGAACAGTGCGATGTCAATATTGGCGTCGCACTGTTCACTCCCCAAGAATAACAGGCAAAAACGTGTTCGGTTGGATCGTTTGGCGGACGGCAATCGCATGTATGCCGTTCGATTATGGATGGTCTTAGCTATGAAGGAAAATGAGATCAGCTTGAAGGAGAGTACAATATCCATTATTCTTCCTTATATATATATATATATATATATATATATATATATATATATATATATATATATATATATATATATATATATATATATATATATATTCCAATAAAGATAAGGGAAGTACAAGACGAACCCAACAACAACCAATGCAATAATACATCATATAACAGTACAAGAAAGCAGACTCAAAAAAAGCAGACACATAAAGTAGGAGAAGGAACCAAAATGGACTCAGGAGTGGTAGCCCCCTGCAATCACCTCGCAGCCAGACACTGACCATCCTTAGGTGACAGCCACTCAAAATCAAAACATCCAAGAACCCACACGCACAACCACCAAGCAAAATGTCAAACCACCAAGGTTGCCAACAAGCCCGGCCAACAAGGGGAAAAGCAAGGAGCCGCCTCATCATCGTCCAATACGCCAACAAAGCCCACTACAACAAAAGCAAGAGAGGAATCCAAAACCTATTTCTTCCTAGATTTAATTTTACGCCTTTTGTCACCTCCATTGAGAACAGCTTGATCAACAACACACCCCACCATGAAACTATAAATATCATCATTAAGATGATCACCAAAATCCTTTTCGTCCCCCACACTTGGCGTAGAAAGGGGCTCATCCAAATCCAGCCAATCAGATTGAACCAAGACAGAGTTATTCACAGACTGGGCCACATGAGCTATCAATTCTTCGTTAGACATAACTGAAATAGGAATATTAACATACACAACATTTCCATCTGAGGCATTAGCGATAGGGGATAATTCACTCAACATTAAAAGGTAAATTTGAAACCAAATTAACAGACGGAGAAGCAACATCACGGGCCACAGATGAAGACCCATCACAAACAACCAACTCATTGACTGCGAAACAGGTAAGCTAGAATGCTCACCATCCCCAGAATCCACATCCACAGACAAATCACCCGAATCAGCCACAGCATCCGCACATGAAAGGCTAGGTTTCAGGTTAACACCACAATTGTTTTCGATCAATTTTCCTTCCTCACCAACACAAATAGCGTTTAGAGGAAGAACCGAAGAAGCAGGTTCCTCCTCCACCACAACAGGAACAACAGGAGCTAAATTAGAATTAATGAGGCCAGTATCAACACTGCCAACTATAATATCCGCTGGACTCAACACCAAATTTCGATCAAAAGCAACATCAACATTCTCCACCCCATCGAGAATAGGCACAGCAGAGGGCAAAGAGGGGGGAGTAGAAGGATTCAAAATAGGTTTAGAAACAACAAGGTTAACATTAGATGGATCAGAAGAACGACAATACCCCACCACATGTCTGATATAGTTACAAGAAGCACAAAAGGGGGGAAATTCTTCCATAACAACTTGATGCACATAGCCCAGCTTCTCAGGACCTAACCAAACCTTGTCCGAGTATGATTTAGTCATATCCAACTCCACCAGCACACGAGCTATAGAGGGCCCAGAACCAACAGATGTGGCCGAGTCAATCTTCAAAGGTCTGCCAAAAATGGATCCCAAACTGTGAGGAATACAAGGGGAATATAGATGAGGGCAAAGATGCAGAAAAGAGACCCAAATCAGGATTACCGGAGATTCAACACCCACATCAAAAAGAGGAGACCACTTGGTCAGTTTCATGTAAAAATTATACACTATGTAAGATCTATGGCAAAAAACTCTACAGTAATCATGATCATTAGCTAGTTTGATCAAGATATGCGACGGAGCAAGCAGGGTGAACAAAACTTTGCCATTAAGCTTAAGATTGAAGAAGAATCTCTGAATGGATTCAAGAGAGGGACGCTTTGAGGGGAAGATACCCACTAATGAAAATTGAAACGGAACAACCAAAGCTCGGATTTCCTGCTCCGAAATCCACAGTGAAGGCAAACCACGAAAGGAGGTCGTTTTAAGTTCAGGGAAAGAAAAATCAGAGGAAGACCCAGAAAGTGCTTCCAAAAACGAACGCGATTTAACCGGACCCTCTAAAAAATCAGGGTCACACAAGCGATTCGGCGCCATGTCAGGCAAGCGCCAGAGATGGGCAAAGTGAAAACAAAATAAAAAAAACCAGAGAAAATACCCGAAGAAGAAGAGAGAACTTCCCTTGAACACCACCGAGAGTGCCAGTGGGGGGAGCCCAAGCGGGGTGAGGGAAACCCTAGCGGTTGAAACCACTGAACAATGATCTGACACTTATACAAAACATGGATGTAATATTCTCTCTCACGGCCTTAAATTATCTAGCGTACAATAAGTTTTTGCAATCTAACATCAAATTATGGTAAAACACATTTATCGTAGAGATTATTTTCCCATTTGTAGCAGTTAAATTACTACAAGCAACTCTAGCGATGATCTAAAATTGTTATAAAGGGGTCAATGCTTACAAAAATGAATAAAAACTATATCGGGGTATTCTCATACAAAGTTGTATAAAAATAAGCTTCTAAATAATTATGATTTCGTTTGGGACAATTTTCTTATTGATTTTTAAAATATCTTTTAAGTACAAAAATTTTTTTAATTAAAAATTTTTATGTTAAAAAATTATTTTATAAAACAGTAAAAAAACTGTTCCAAATAAAATCATAGATTGCAGACAAGTCATTTCTATTTAATTCTTAGATATGATAGTGCTAATGAGTTCCATCAAATTAAATTTTTGGAACTATTATAAAAATACAACAACAAGGACTTGTTGAAGTAAGCATAAAGCACTCCAATTTATTTTCACCGTTAGCCTCGTACGTATATAATAATATAATAATGTCATAAACCTAATTTATAGTTGTTGATTAAGACAAATTAGTTTGCAAATAAACCAATTACACACCCTAATTAGGTGTATTACTGTCGGATTAACGTTAATTCAACAAAACTTTATTTATTTATTTATTTATTTTCTTTTCATAATGAATTTCGATAGCATTAGCAGTGGGTCGCACTAAAACAAGTTGCGGTGGTTTATAATGGAAGGGATGGAAGAGCGACATGCAACTACAAAATTACTAGGAATAATAGTAAACTTCTTTAGGGTATGTAACATACTTTTAAAATTTTAATAATTTTTGAACTTATCTTAAAATAAATTATATTAGCATATTCTAACATAATTTTTTTTTCAATATTCAAGATGCACTTATCAGAGTCCTAAGTAGGGGTGTCAAAATCGGGTTTCGGGTCGAGTTTGGGTCGAATTTGGAACTAACCCGGGTTCAAACGGGTCGACCCTAACCCGACTCGGGTATGTAAACGGGCCAGAAACCTAGACCCGGACCGGTCCTACGGGGTTGATCCGACCCGACACGGTTCCACATCTGGCGGCGGCGGGACGGCGGAACGACAGGCTGCAGGCGGCTGGCAGCAAGAGGGCGCGGACGGCCAGCTACGGGCTGAGGACGGGTGTGAACGCGGACGGGCTGTGCGGATGAGGACGGGTGCGGGTGGGAGGCGGGCTGCAGGAGGACACAGGCGCGGACACGTGCGAGCGGGCAAGCGTGGCCGCATGGGCAGCCTCGGGCGGGTAGGCAGCAACTGGCAGGCGCGGGCAGGGAGCAAGCAGGTGCACAGGCAGTCGGGGCAGGTGCGGGCAGTCTTGGGCAGCGCAGGTAGCTCAATTTAAACGGGTTTTCGGGTTGACCCGGCAACCCATCGGGTCAACCTGAACTCGGGTCGAATCCAGGAACCCGAACCTGACCCGTTTTGAAATCGGGTCGGGTCCAACCCGAAATTTTCAGGTGAGGTTCGAGTTGAATTTTTGTGTCGTGTAAAATATTGACACCCCTAGTCCTAAGGTAACCTGATAGACCCAATTATTACTAGTTTTGCTAGCTGTTTGGGTCTATCAGGTTATATTACAGCCCCAAACATGTGCACATTGAAGCTACTATATTATGGTATCATTGTGCCTTAACAATCTCCTCCTTCAAACCTATGTTGCTATCTCACTTGTGTCGTAGCCACATATTTTAAGACATGATGTAACTCTTCTGCAAAGTAGCCAATGCTACTTCTAGACTTATGTTGCAATCTTATTTTGTTACCAGCTTTTTTTTTTTGGCTCATATCATGACATTCCTTATTTTATAACCCATACAATCTCTAAACCTTCATTGCCATCTCTCTTGCACTAGAGATGCCTCTTTGAACTTCAGCAAGGTCATCATCATTGATGCCTCATGACCTATACTAGAACCTCGCTTACATCATAGCCAGATGCTTACAGACCTACAATATGTATCACATTCTTGCTTGCATTATAGTCACCATTTTAGATACTTATGCTCTAACTTCACTTGTTTTGCCTTTTTAATTGATCGAAATGTATTATATACATAAATTACTCCAATTACGTGGAGTTGGACTATCCTTGTATCAATTTTCTACAAATGTTGCTGATGTATATTTGAATAAGACCTCACAGTCTTAATTAATTCCCTCATGCAACAATATCTTTGTGCATATAATGTTAAAACACAGATACAAACACGCCATTGTAAAAATGCACATACTCACAAAAATATATTTGTTTATAATCAAGTCATTTTTTAAATGAATCAAGCTAATCATAATCTTAAGTTGAAGCAAATCAATTTTAATGCCAAGTCAAATAAAACTCTTTGAACTCTAAACATAACAACCAAATCAATAAACAAGCAAGACATGAGCTTCACATCTCCCTCTCAGCCTTCAAAGTCAACGTGCCAATTCTCATCTCCAATCAAGCAAATTCTTCACTGAAAAACCCCTTAAATATCTCAAAATTGCATCGGCATAAATCATGTCTTACACAACCCGACACTCTATAATACATCTCAACCTATTTTTCCAAAAACTAAATTGAAGATTGTAGAAGCAACTGAAGAGGCCAATACCTTATTGTTATTCTAAGGTTTTATTTGGAACAGTTTTCTTACTGCTTCTTAAAATAATTTTTTAATGCAAAAATTTATTAAGGTTTCGATTGGGACAGCTTTCGTACTGTTTTTAAAAGTAATTTTTTAGTATCAAATTTTTTTTAATTATAAATTTTTGTACTAAAAAAATGTTTTAGAAACTAGTAAGAAAGCTGCTCCAAATGAAGTCTAAATTAAAAATTTTTGTACTAAAAAATTGTTTTAGAAAGCAATAAGAAAGCTGTTCCAAATAAAACCAAAGTCAATATTTTCTCCACTGAACAATAACATATGATTATTGTAAGTAATATTGATGATGAGAGAGAGATTGTATTAGCTGGAATAGCTGATTACATTATTTAAACAACAGCTGGAGAATAGGACTTTTAGTAGGTGAAGACAAATAGAACAAGGGAGACATGTAGTTCCTGATAGTTCTATTTCAACTGAAGCCTCTTTAATTAATCAAAACAATAATTTTATCTTAATTAAAATATGATGACAGAACTGGCATTCAATCTTGCTGATGTAAGTCTCCATTGGCACCTTTTCTTATTAATAATCAGTAATTAATAAGCTAAAAATTGTTTTTTTTTTTGTAATGATTTTAATTTTGTTTTTTCTTCCAAAATAAGTTATATCATAATTTTTAGGATATAAATCTTTAAAAGTATAATTTATAATGAAATTTCTTTAGCTCCATAATAAAACGTTTCATCAAGCTATCATCGCTATCAAAAACTCGAATTTATAAATGCACGTACTAGCACGGGTTTAAGAATTGGTGCAATCACAAATGTTGCGAAAATCCTATCGCGACGTGTTGGTAAGTAAACCACACAATGAAAAAAATAAGAAAAGAAAACAATAGAAGTGAATATGCAGACGAATGTAGAAAACCCTAAAATCAAGAAAAGATCACGGAATCACACAACACCAAAAAATTTACTATGAAAATTGGGAGAAATTGTGTAAATCTCTCTCTATCTATTATTCTCTCATTAATGTCTCACTTCAATTCTTCACTTAGTTCTATCTCAAAACTAGCAAAGAGATATACTCCTACAACATGAAGGGATACAACCCTTCAAGCTAAACATGAAAAATGAGAAGAAAAAAAAACTGCCAAGTCCAACCTGCAACACCGTGGCACTATGGTTTGGAGCGCCGCGACTCTCCACTCTCGTGACATTGATCCAGAGCGTCTTAGCACTCCTCTCTCTATCTCCAAGTCAAGACTATAGTGCCACCGTGCTGTATTTTACGATGAAATGAGTCAACAGTATAACCCAATTGATTGACACAATCAAATGCCACACAGAACTAATACAGCAGCTGTAAAACCATTGCCAATAGATCAATCACATGAGCTATTAAGCATTGTCAGAATCGCTACAAGTTTTTTTTTCCTATTGCAAGTTAGTTCTTCAAAAGCGCAGCTAATTTTAAGTGAAATATTTTATAAAAAAAATTTAATATTCATTTTTAATTATTTAATTTCCTTATCAAAAAATTTTTATAGAAACATTATATTTACATAATTATACAGACAAGATAACATGAAGCTTCTTATTGTCTTTTACATTTTCCATTGCTTAGTAAATTACCTTTGCTTGATAATGACATGAAATGTTGTATTTAATAATAAGCAACATGTCTGGACAGACCACATGTTTCTTAATTAAACAGACCACATGTTTCTTAATTAATTATTTAATTAGACCCTTCCAATGTTATAATATAGTACCAAACAATATTTTTAACTTAATTGCCTAGCTGTTTATTGATTTTTAGAATATATTCTATTGCCATAGGAGACAATAAATTTATTTTAAGTGGAAGATTTGTAATTTTAACCTAATAATTAATATATATATATATATATATATATATATATATATAGTCCAATTTTCACCTTATTAATATGTAAAGAAAGTCCGATTAGTTCAACCGTGAATCGATCATAAGGTAAATTCGGTCTAGCTTGTTAACCGCTTCTACATCAAATCGGACAGAATTGTTGGTTCCACAAGCAAATTGGTTACAATTCATTTGAATTGGCCGATTCAATTGCTGATATATATATATATATATATATATATATATATATATATATATAATTAAATTAATTAATTTATTATTAATCCACCAAATTTTAAGACAAAATTTCGATCAATAAGATTTCGTTTGGGTCTGCTTTTTTATTGCTTCTTAAGGCTTTGTTTCGGATGGCTTTTTACTACTTCTGAAAATAACTTTTTAGGAAGCTGCTTTAGGCAACCGTAAGAAAGCCGTCCCAAACGAAACCTAAAGTAGCTTTCTACCACAATTTTTTATGCTAAAAATTTACTTTAAAAAACAGTAATAAACACGTCCCAAACGAAACCTAAATCATCCATCAATTTTTTTCATTTATTTTCATCAATAATTCATCAACAAAATTAACAACAAATAAATTATCAGCAATCACCAACTACTATTCCACATATTTTTTATCAGAAATATATCAACATATTTTTCATCAATAATTAAAATATTATGTTATTATTGATTAGAAAGAAAAATCTTCAATTTAAAATATTATGTATTATATAAACTCAAATTTCACTTATTTTAATCACAGTTATTTCCACGTGGAATAAAAAATAAATATGGTAATTTTAGGTAACGAGTATTTGTCTTAGCACGTCATAAGTTTTCAAAGATTGGAATTATCCACCGCATATGGCTCCCTTTATGCCCAATAATTACCTTGACTTTGAAAACACGCCACCGAATAAATCAATCGCACCCTCTCCGTCCCTATAAAGTACGTGGCAACCAAACATCAATCCTCTTTGGGTTCCCATGGGTGTCCTCTATCCGGTCCCTGTAAAATTTGATAATTTCAGCACGTGGCCAGCACTGAAGAAAAAACTTGCCGTCAGGACGTCAAGACGTCAGCTAGTGGCAACCACATATCATATAAAAAATTTTAAAAAAAAATTATAATATTTTAATACATAGGCTGTATTTATTTTTATTTTTTACTATATATATTAGCTAAATTATTAAATAAAAAAATAAAATTCTTAAATATCTAAAATATTTTTATCATAATTATATTATTAAATATATAATAATTTAGATTTATTATGTAATAAGTTAACTGTATTTGGTTAATAGTTTAAATATATTGTTTCATTATTTAGTTATTTTAAAAGTAATACGGCATAAGTAAAATAAAATATAATAGAAGTGTCATAAAAATGACATTCTTCTAATTTAAAATTTTAATTATTTAATCTTCAATTTAGAATTTTTAATAATAAAACAATAATATATGATTTAAGAATAATAATGTTAATTTTAAAAAACAATTATGCTCATAGAAGTTTAATTACTTTGAAGAAAAATATTTATTTAAAAAATATTTATAGATAATATGAAGAGTCATAATGTGTCTGCATAATTATTTCATTAATAAATATATAATTAGGATAATTTATTATTATTTTATTTTTATTCTGACAATAAATAAAATTTTCTTCAAACATTTAATAAATATGCCAAGATATTTCATACATTTTACACTTAGGGTATAGAAATTTTTTCTACACACATCTTTAATTTCATATATCTTTTAATATAATTAAATTACTAGATAATATAATTAAATTATTAGAAATATATAATTTATTTATTAAATATTTACAATTATAATCATAGTAAAAACATTATAAATTTTTGAATTTTTAATCATAATAATTTAATAATTTAATTTCATTATTTGGTAATTTACTTTTATGAAAAAATATTTTATGACACAAAATAAACAATATGTATTACAAGGAAAGCACTTCACATTAACAAAACTTGAGGCCGTTTTTCTTTCACCACCCCGTCATTTTCACTAATAACAGACCTCATCATTTCCACCTACACCGTAATTAATCAAAAGAAATAAATATGCCGGAAGTGGGGCCCACCATAGCAGCGAGCAACGGACGCCCAGCTTACACGTGTTAAAAATCCCACGTGTCACGCGTGGCACCGACAGAATTTTAATCGTTGAATTGTGAACGACTTGTTTACAGCCGTGCGATTCTCGACGAACGGCCAGATGTGCGCCGAAGAGATGTTACTTGCAATATCCGATATTTAAGGCAGATTGTTGAGGCGGTGAGTGCGACCGTTTTACCGCCGGGCAAAATAAGATGCAAATGCTGAACAAATCACGGGCCGTTGGATTTCAATCATGCGGTGGAGATTTATTTGACCGTAAGCTTAGGGATGAGAAGCTGATTCTCCTGCGGTTTATTTATTTATTTATTTATTAGGAGGGATTTGCGGTTGGGGGCTTAGTCAAGTCAGATAAGATAATAAATTGATACTTTTAGGAAGATAAATTAATGCATTATAGGAATTTTATTTGGAATTTCTCATAAAATTAGGAGAGTTTATTTTGCGCAAACACCGGATTGGAAGAATCGTTCAATTTTGTCTCTGTGAATAGTAAAAATATAGCATAAATAATAAAAACGTAGTGAGCTGTGCTTCTACTGTTCACAGAAATAAACCGGATTATTCTCCTCGTCCGGTGTTTGAACAGAATAATTAATCCAAAATTAGGGTGAAAAAAAAGGCTATGGGGTCAGGTTCAGTTCCGATCCAAAGTTGATCAGATTTAAATCCAATCAATCTGAGTCCGACCTGTCTAATAAACTTGTCAATATAATAGACCAAATTAATCCTCTGGCAACTCGAATGATTTGAACATAACCTGATCCGGTTACTACTCGAATGATTTGAACCTAACCTCATAACCTACTCTGATTAATTTTTTTTTGTAATTTATCAACTAATTGATAAAAAATAAGATGGTCATTTTAATAAATAATAAAATTTAAGGAAAAAAATTAAATGAGTCACATAGGATTAAAATTGAATTTATAAATTAACTTGAACCGAACCCATTTAATAACGGGTCGAGTTGGTGATAGGATCAATGATGGATATTATTTAATTAAAAAGTTAATTATTAGTATTTATTAAATTTTATTTTAATTATCTTAAATGAATAAATAAATAAGTATTTGTTATAAATAAATGAAATATAGTGTATTTACTATATTTTAAATGTTAATTTTATGTATTTTCAACTACAAACAAAATTTTAAAAATTAAAATTTTTTTTTTTGCTGATATAAAACGCTGATCTTGAAATCAGAAGAGATTATTTGTTTAAAATTTGTAATGTTCAATTTTAAAATAATCATAATAATTGTACACTTATAAATAAAAAAATTATCTTAGGCAATAAATAATAATAATAATAATAATAATAATAATAATAATAATAATAATAATTACATTAATATGAGTAGTTTTAATAAATTTAAATAATATTATTATGATCTAATAATTTAATCAAAATCCTCATATATTCAACCAAAATTTTAATCACTTAATCTCTTTCATTATAAAATTTTAAAAATAGTATCATTTTAGTCAACAAAAAGTCCGAAATGTCCAGACAATTATAAGATTTATAGAAATACCCCTTGTCTTGTCATTTATAAAACTACTGTGAAGTTCCAGTTGGATGATCTTCGGAAGGAGAAGTGTGGCTCTCTCCTTCCTCCATAGCCATCTTCACTTCCACCTCCACCTTCACCTCAGCCACAACACCTAACCCTTAATCACCACCCGCCTAAGCCAAGACCCCGAGGCAAACCAATGGCTGATAGGGTTTACCCTTCGGCGAAACCAAACCCTAACCCTCCCCAATCCGCCGCCAACGGCGGCGCAACAGCCACAAACGGCGGTGGCGGAACCCAGCCATCCTTCCCGCCGACGAAATCTCAACTCTACAACCGGCCGATGTACCGCCCTCAAGCGCCGGCGAAACGCAGGCGAACCCGCCGCGGATGCTGCCGCTCATGCTGCTGCTGGCTCGTTCTCATCCTCATCTCCCTCATCATCCTCGCCGCCCTTGCCGGCGGCATATTCTACATCCTATATCGTCCCCAACGCCCTAATTTCTCAGTCTCCTCTGTCCAACTCACAACCCTCAATGTCTCCGCATCAAACCAGGTAACATCCAAGCTTAACATCGCTGTCACCGCGCGGAATCCTAACAAGAAGATTGTGTTCGTCTACGATCCAATCTCGATCTCGGTGACCTCCGATGGTGCTGATTTTGGTGACGGATCGTTCCCAGGGTTTGTCCACCAGAAGAAGAACACAACGGTAATGAGGACGACCGCGACGAGTTCAGGGCAGAGCGTCGATCCATCGGTAGCGGTGACTTTGAAGAAGAGCACTGTTAATTTAGATATAGATTTGGAGACGAAGGCTGGGGTTAAGTTGGGCGGATTGAAGACAAAGAAGATGAAGATTAGAGTTCACTGTGCGGGAATTCGAGTTGCCGTTCCAAAGGGGAAGAAGACGTCGTCGCCGTCGACGCCTGATGTCAGCTGCAAAGTTAAGCTTCGATTCAAGATCTGGAAATGGACATTCTAGATCTAATTGATCGTTTATCGCCAAATCAGAGATCTGGATCGGAAGACTGAATTGGTTCGCTCTGTAAAGTAAGTTGATCGCTGGATAGCTTTCTTTTTTAGGTTTATTTGGAATATTATTGTCCTTTCTCTGTCAGATGCGATTTTTTTTTTTTTTACTTTTTCTAATGGGATGGAATTGTGCGGAGTTTGTTTGATGATGCTGAAATTTGATTACAGATATCGAATATATTTATATAATTTTTGGTTATTTATCGTAAGGCAGAGCGGTAGAGGGGATGGGTTAGATGACATTATTATGGACTTGTATTAATTCCTTTTAATGAATGATATAATATTATGATTGATGTTATTTTTTTTTAATATTTTGTTACAATTATTGAAGATGCAAGTGGATGCTGTTTGATTGGTTTGGGCCCTAAATTGATAAAAGTTATATTCAAAATTTTAATATTTGAATATATTGTGAAATGAATATAATAATGAGTAATTAATGTTATATTAATTTTAAAATAAATATAATAAATATTTTTTTCATAATATCATGACATAAATTTGTTATTTTAATAATGTTTTTTTAGTGTTTATAAATTATGGTTATTATTTAAATAGAGTAGTTTAGAATTTATTTGAGATGGCTATAATTTTTGTTTATTAAAATTTGGTTTGGGACGGATTTTTTATTGTTTTTTTAAAAAAAAATTTTAGTAGAAAAAAATTAATTTTTTACTAAAATTATTTTAAGAAGTAATAAGAAAATCGTTCCAAATGAAGCCTAAGAAGATTTATGCTTCGTTTGGGACGATTTTCTTATTGTTTTTTAAAGCAACTTTATAGTCTAAAAGTTTCTTGTTTTAAAAATTTTTGTATTAAAAAGTTGTTTTAGAAAGTAGTAAGAAAACATCCGGAGCCTTAGTACACAGACATTAGTTTTGGCTTTAACGATCCTCGATTTTCACTCTCCTAACCTTTTTTTTTTCCTCCAAATCAGCTTGATATGATGTTCATTGATGACCTTTTGATGTTGGTTTAAGATCCTAATGTTATAAATTTCATGTTATACTCTTTCTATTCCTTGTTGACACTCGACATCCAAAACTTGTCGACGCAATTCCTTTTAGTTGGCACCTTACCAATAGCTCGATATTTTAGAGTTGTCAACTTAACTTTTGTTCATTTAGCTTTACCCCTCTTCTTGTCAAGTATATTTTTAAGGTTCGAGTCCTATGAATTTGTTTTGGGGATTTACATAGATACTATTTTATATCATATTATTTATATATCTAATATTCAAAATTTTAATATTTCATATCTATCACCTATAAACAACTTTAATATCAAATATGTCATTTTTATATTTCATTCATACCACCATATAAACTTTAATATTTATTTATTGCACCCATATTTGATCTATGAATGGTAGGCATGAAATATTAAAATTTTAAATATTAGATATGTAAATAACATGATATAAAGTGATATGTATGTAAATCCTCCATTTGTTTTCTTAGCATCCTCAAGCTACTGCCCAGTGCCACTCCTCTATAAGAGAAATTATTCTGTGCGGAGACCGGATGCAGAACTTCGTTCGGAGACCAATCAGAATGCGTCACATTAGCGGTACCGAGTAGTACCGATCCGCAGTACCAAGGGAAGAAGTGACGTGGCGCATTTTGACCGGTCTCCGAACGTTGTTCGGCATCCGCCCAGAATAATTGATCCCTCTCTATAAAGCATTCACTTATCGATAGCTCAATATATTAAAGTTGTCAGTCACCTTATTTCAAACAGCTTAGGCCTCGCTTCGATTAACTCCTTTCTGAATTGACGTCGACTTCCCTTCAGCACTCGTCAATAGCTTGGAATACAAGCGTTATGGACTTGTGAACTTCTTCTCATCTGCAAAAGCTTTTGATTTCAACTCTTTGGTCTTGCGTAGTTTCTTTTCAACCTTGCTGAGTTCCTTCTTGACATCTCCTAGCTCCTTCTTGACCTAGTAGAATTCCTCCTTGGCCTTGTCAAATTTCTTCTCGATAACTTTCCCTATTCATAAGCCATCGACATATCCTTTTCTTACTTTATCAACCTTGTCTGGTACCTTATTGTCTTCTCAGTAAGTTTATGCCTCTTTCTCTGTATTTGCCGATAGCTTGACTATCTTTTGTAATCAACTCAACATTGAATTCCCCTTAGCCTTCTCAACTTCTCACCAAATTGTTTAAGTGTCCTTATTCTAAAACTAAAGTAAACTAATCAATTCAAGTCCAATGGCCTTGGCATTGAATCCAAGTAGTTTTAAGCCATCCCAAGACTACTTAGACTCATGCTTGACCTATGGTCAAACCCCTTAAGCATGTTCAACTCATGTTTTCCCAAAGGCCTCAAATGACCAACCTCTGGTTCTCTTGAACTAAAACTAAGTAAATTTATTCCAAATCCTCTCAAACTTGGCTTAGGCTTTACTAAAAGCCTAACCTAACTCTCCTAGGTGATCCAACACACTTGGAATAGCCTAAATGACACTATTATTTATCCATGACCATGTTTCCTATCTCAAATCAACTAATGAATTTTGCATAAATATACGGTTTTTAATTTTAATTTAATTAATATATACTAATTAATTTATAATTATTTTAAAATAATTAAATAAAAGATTCATTGTTTAATGGTTGGTGCAAGATAGTTAATAGGTTCTTCTTGATCACAGAGTTCTATAAATACCTCATATTTGAAGAAAATTAAGAGAAGCAAAATGAAAAAAGAAATGAGCTATGGCTCACCTCCTACTTTGAGTTGTGGGCATTAACTAATTGTGTCTTTAATTAATTTTCATTTCATCATTGATGTTCGAATGACTTGCAACTAGAGAAACCTCAAAGAGGGCGTAAGATAATTATGTATAGTCAAAAGTTAAGTCGATCCGATTCAAACCAAGCTAACTCAGACAATTCGATCTCAACTCAAAAGGACTCACCAGCCTACACGTGAACTAACTAATTATGAACTAAGAAATCAGCCCATGCAAGCAAGTACGGCCAATCTCTAACATTTTTCAACTATCGCGGTAATGACCACCACCAGCTATTTCCACTGCAACCATCATCGCCACTAAGTAATTGTCATCATCTTCAGACTCCTATTAAGATTTAACTCTGTTGTTGGGTTTAAATTGTCCACTTTTGAACACCATACTTTTGTAATCATGCAAAAGTGAAATCAGATATTTTATTTTCAAATAGTCCCTTTTCTTTCAACTATAAGGAAGGAAGGATTATTGTATCTTTTGTTATATAGTACATTTTTCATTTGGGTCAGACCCCATGGCTTTTTCCCATCCAGTGTTTTTCACATGAAAAAAATTTGATCTTAGTACTTTTATTTGAGATTGCTAAATGTTTGTACAATGTTGAGATGTAAAACATATATTCTGCTAACTCAAAATTTCTAGTATGTAACAATACCACACAACTCTTTATCTTTTATCCTAATCTAAGGATCTAATGTTACTCTCAAGAAGATGATGCCTTTTCTTAATTACTAGAGATACGAAAAAATACTAAAAAGCAAAGTGGATTAGGGAGAGATGTTAAGGTTTGATGTAAGGCCTTTTTTTTATAGAACAACTTCCACACTTTTGTTTAGTTATAATTTTCTTATTGCTAATCAGAAATTTTTTAATAAAATACATTTTTTTATAATTAGATATGTTAGTATGCAGTAGTTGTAAGAAAGTTTTTGTCTGATTTATTTTTAAGGAAAAAAAAACCTTAAAATATCAATAATAGCTATAAAAAAAATCTATTTTTCCTACTTATATAGCTACTTTTATAGGCATTACAACAACCCCAATACTCTCTCGACGAATTGATCTACAAAAGATCTAATTAAACCTCTAATAAAGAAGAACAAGCTGAAATGAACAAAGAGATGGATTAAGCAGAAAATTCTAGAGATTTCATAAGACATTGTGTGATAAATTTTCCATGAGATTTTCTATATGATTTCATGTGTGTATGACCTTAAAATTTATGAAAACTTCTATCAAACAACCTATTTACCTAATTTCCATGAAGATTTTGGCCAAATAATTATTTCTTCAAGAATGGAGCAGTAGAAACAAATCAGATCAAAGATTCATGTACATTATGTTCAGGTGACGACAAACAAAACTCTAATTATTTTGTTTTGTCACTCCATTCATGACTACAACCTGAAACTCTAACTTACAGAACATAAACATAAAAAGCAGAAAGGTAAAAAAGATACTTTTGTCAGAAAAGATGAGAGCAAAGTTCAATTTAGCTCATTAGAATCAAGGAAAAGGCTATTATTATTGGAAAAAAAAAGCACTAAAAACTATACAACTGAGTTATTGCAATTTTGTAATGTGAAGTATGAAGCAGCACACTTCAGCTCATGTTCCTGCAATTGTGCTATGGGGCTCTGATCATCTTTTTGTTCAGTATTAGAGCTACAAAATAAAAGATTTAGTAATCTTTGCAACATGGAAATAACATCATAATGCACAATTAAACAAAAAGTATGAAAAATAGATGAATTTGCATAAAGTTCTTTAACATAGACCTCAAAGTCAATTAATTTTTAAGAAGATGTGAAACAAAAGGATGATGAAGTTGGATGAAATGGAGGGAGAGAATCAACAAGTAATAGGCTTGCATGAAGTTAAGCTTAGAGCTATTAACAATTTCATAATGAATTAGGTTGTCTCCATATAACTTTAGCAAGGTTTTCAAAAGGAGTGTGGATCACTCGATATTTAATATATTCAACTTGAAATTATTATATATTATATTTATATATTAAATATAAAAATTAATGAAATGTAATTGTAGGTCCAATTGGTTGGTGTTTTTTAGCTCAAGCAAGATGTTTTAGGTTCAATGTCTCCTTCTAAACTCCTATTTCTTACAACTTCAAGTCAACTTAAAATCAATTTCAAGCTGGACTGAAATCAGGTAATTTTGAGACTAGCTTGCTCTAGTCAAAATTAAATATTTGATTTCAAGTAAAGTTCAAGTAGGTTTGAACTTAAAAAAGAATATGTTTAAGTAGAGAAAAGCTCACACAAACACGACTTGTTATTAGCCATAACCATTGATGTACCTCGCCCATCTTTGATCTCCCTTTTGTTCACACCCTAACAAGTGGCATTAAAGCTAAAGATTCGACTTAGATAAGGTGGTTCATATGGTTTGTAACTCTCAAGAATCTTAGCTAACTTCTACCATGATCGAGCAAGGCTCAAAAGATGGAAAATCTCATAATGACACACTTTGTTGAGCGTTCATTGTTAACTCATGTGCTCTACAATGTTCTCCACCTCTATGTCAACAGCAACTGATTCAACCACCTCTTCTCAACCTCTACAAGAGCTACCATTAGATCATAACAGCTCACTTAATCACATGAATTGTAATTGCTTTGATCCCAAGGAAGACACTAAGAATTACCCGCTATATGAATATAATCTCATTTTCCCTTACATGAATACAATCAAAATATTTATTGTTCTAGCATTTAGTCTGTCATATGTCTTCTACCTCTCTTCTCTTTATTCTATAATACACTACATTACTTCTATTTGTTCTATAATACACTTCTTATTATATATCTCCTAGTAGTTGTAAGTTCTCCTACTTGATACTTCATGGTATTCAAGCATCAATCATCAGGAAAACTAATGAATCCATTTGAATCCTTCATCCACTTCCCAATTGGAAACAACCAAGCCCTCCTCAAAATGGGCAACACCACCATCCCACCTCTACCTAAATTCTTCATAATAAACATCAAAATCGACCTCAACACCCAGTTCACGATTGATAATAAACCCACTTTGAGAATGCAAGTCCTTAAACTACTCAAGGCCAACAGATTTGATTTCTATCTAGATGGAATAAATCTGACAACACGCTAAGCTCTTCTTAATGATGATGAAGGCATCTCCCCTAACCCCCTCTATCACACAAGGATGCTCATTGATCAAAATCTCACTGATGTTCTCTACTCTATTATCTCTTCTTCGTTGTTATCCTATGTTCTTACCCAAGAAACCTACTCAGGAAAGACTACCATAAAAAGAAAGGCTTTAATCCAATAGCCACTCCCATATTCTCTATCTCAAAAAAGAACTACACCATATCTTAATGAAAGAATGTATAATAACTCAATCCCTTTCTAATATCAAGGCAAAGGAAGACAAAATAATTGCTACCATCCCTTCGCTTGATACAAAGGATGTCATCCTTTATATTCGTAATGGCCTTCCATTATCCTACCAAGCCTTCAAGATTACCTTTCACAAAACTCTCCAACCACTAAATTTAGATGATCTCTACTCACTCCTCCCCAAAGAGGAACTTAATCTTGCATCCGAAATAGCTAGAGGGTCCATTTCTATAGGGTACGAGAATGTGAGAGATCCTTCCCCACCAATACAAATAGAGGATGCTAATTATTCTCCAAACAAGGTCACATGACCCAATAATTGGCTAGAGGAGGACAATCATCCCATTCAAATCTTATAAAGATATGAGAAAGAAAGGAGAATCGACATTCAAATTGTAGCATCAAACCACCTATCATATCAACCCATCAACCATCTTATATTTACTGGTCATCAGCAAACTTTAGTGGAATTATACATGGGATTCATAGCGTTTTTCCCACCTTACTACAAACCCTTCCCAATTACACATTTCCTAGCCTTAAAATGGGCCTTAATAAGTGATCGTCAGCAACAACGAACAACTTTCAATAGCCCACATCGAGCAAGGTGTCCTTTCAACTACAAAAATAAGCTTCTCTAATCTGGAATATTCCATGTTCCTAAGTTATCATACAACCTTCTATTAGTTCATAAATTAGCTACTAGCATCTCTTGCTAAATTTCTTGATGCCTTTGATTACACCATCAAGGATTTGAAGAGCCACCACACACTCATCTATGGTTTAATCATCAATGACTCAATGCAATTAAAGCCATGTTAAATTTCTCCATGCTCCATCCCACATCAGCTCTTCTCACTACAAGCTTCACCCAAAATATCTAGCACTAATGATTGGGTCAGCCTTCCCACCACATGTAATCATCTCTTACCAACACTCATTCTTACCTCAACTCCTATCCAAACTTCCAACACTGTTTCTCTTGTGCTCAATAAAAGAGCTATAGTTATCATTTACCAAATCTTGTAACCTAAGTTCAAGTCCATTAGAAATTATGAACTCTAATGTTTGGGGTATCTCCTCAATTATCTCAAATAAACATTATGAATAACATGTATTATCATTGGTTTTTCAAGATTTTATTTTGTGTATCCAATATATTCAGAACCTAAAACCATATCCATGCTTCTCTAATCCAAACACCTAACTAAAAATACTTTTGATAGATGGTAGAGGTGAATACACTAATCAAACAAATTCTTGCCAATAATAGAATTATTCACCAATATTCACCACATAATCAACCCTTATACCCCTAAAAAAATGTCATGTATAAGTTCAAACACAATCACATAATCAAAATTGTTTGCACTCTAATGCTTGAATCCAATCTACCACACTAGTGTGGGTCGATACATTACAAAAAAGGTATACTTCATCAATAGGCTGCACTCCTCAACAACTAAAAACCTCTCATCCTACCTGCTTCTTCACAAGCAATTACCTTAACACTTTCCTCTCAAAACATTCAATGGCGTTTACTCTCTTTGGTTACACCCATATTCACCCAACAAATTCATAGCTAAATCAAACCCATGTGTTGCTCTTAGCTACAACACAAATCAAAAGGGGTATAAATGCCTTAATATGTCCATAGGTCAAATCACTCTATCTAAGCATGTAATATTCCATAAAAGCATATACCCCTAATATAGATATTTATTTTCCAAGCCCATTATCTCCAATGCAACTTTAGCTCCACTTCTAACACCAATATTGAGTAATATTCCTACACCATGCACTAACCATCCCACCTCAAAATCAATCACTCCGCCACAACTCTCATCCATTGAACAACCATATATCGCTTCCAACACTTAACCATCCAACCATCCTCCTCCAATACGAACTTCTCTACCCAAGTCATAATATCCATCCATTCCACCAATAAACAATCAACCTACCTACATCCAGCTAGAATAATCAAGCATCCAATGGACAATTGCCTATAAATAGGCCACCTTAACAAAAGACATATCTAGAACCTCAGCCGCAATACCATTCCTCATCCTAATCCTACATGCTACTCTCAAGACACCAAACATGACATCTCGAGAGAAGCTATGTCCCAAGAGTGCAAATCCCTCCAAAGCTAGGGCATATGGATCATGTTCCCTTCATAGCTATCCCCAATTATTCTTAGAATCAAGTGGATTTGCAAAACTAAGCTCAATTTAGACAACTCCACTGCTCGCCACAAAGCTTTCCTTATTACTCAAGACCAAAAATTAAAACAAGGCTTTAAAAAATTAGTAACATATTATACAACTAGATGCCTCCAATGCATTCTTATGTGGAACCCCTAATGAGACTATCTATATGCCCCAACCTCTAGGATTCAAAAATCATTCGCCTTAAATAAGCTCTATACTGATGGTTTGCCACATTTTTAACCTTTTTACACGGTCTCGACTTCACCATAAGTATTCTCGATTTGTCTTTACTATTCTACCACTAAGGTATAGTCTCCATATATCTACATACTCATATACATTGATAATATACTTCTCACCAAAAATAACACTCATACCATTACCTCAATTCTCCAAAATTTTTAACCAATGGTTCAATATGCATAACCTCTACAACATATCTTACTTCCTTAGCATGCATACCTCACACATAGCCTATAGTCTTCACTTAAACCAATCTAGATACACCCAAGGATTCCTCTATCAGTAGAACATGAGTGATTGCAAACAAATTACGATTCCCAACCCACTCAAATTCCTAGTAGTAGATGAACCATTTCATCCTCATCTCAATCCATCACTATATGAGCATCTTGTTGGATCACTTTAATATCTCACAATATTAAAAATCAATGGAGCTTGCCTATATATGCATTTTAACCTCAAATATTGATCATCAACTTCTCAAATTCCTCCATTGGCACATCAAAGGAATAATGAACCACATCCTCTCCATTTACCAAGCCGGATAGCCAATTTAAGTGTACTCTGATACAAATTAGGTCGGAAGCTACATGATCAAAAAATTACTACAAGCTTCTACATCGACGTAAGTAAAACTTTAGTATCATAGGGAGTGAAGAAGCAACAAAAATAGTAAGATCATCGACAAAATTAGAATCTTAGGCTCTATCCATACCATAATAAGCACTAATCATTAATTGTTTATGCAATGCATACTTGATCATGTTGTAATCAAAGTTTGAGAATCATATTAATGTCTTAAGCTATGCTGTGCAAGGCATTATAAATCTTTGCTTATAAAACTCCACTATCTTTTTGCTTATAAAGTATTTGTTCTCGACAAAAAAATTGTCATGCATTGATATATAGTCCTCTCACAATAAATCTAAGTCAACAGCTATAAATAAAAAATAATTAAATAAAATTCTAATACAATTTTCTTCAGCACATAAAATATAACTGCTTAAAAGTAAAAAATTCAAATGTTCATATATATATATATATATATATATATATATATATATATATATATATATATATATATATATCAAACAGTAAAAAATTATCTCAAATGAAGGCTAAACTTACAATTTAGACTTCGTTTGGAACAACTTTTTATTGCCCAACTTTTTATTGCTTTCTAAAGTAGCTTTTTAGTATAAAAATTTTTATACTAAAAAGTTATTTTAGAAAATAGTTAGAAAGCTGTTTCAAACGAAACCTTAAACAAATTATAAAAGTAATTAATGAAATTAAAATGAGAGGCAAACCTGCAGTGAACGGCTGTGATGGATGAACCAGCAGTAACATCCATAGAGTCCTCATCATCTTCAAATGTATTTCGCATGTCAAATATATCAAGAAGAGGCTTAACCTCCTCCTCTTGCCCAAAATCCTGTCTGGAACCAATCATGTCCATCTCCAACATATCATTCCCAAGCAAATTCATGCTCATATCAAATTCAGCTTCATTGGATAGCATATTAATGGTGTTTTCATTAACATTAATGTTTTGATGAGGCTCTTGCTCGTCTTGCGCATCGTAGAAGAAATAGTTGCAGTACTGTTGTTGGTGTTGTTGTTGTGCCTGTTGCTGCTGCATGATAGCCATGTTTTCGTAGGCGTCGACGACGGCGGCTGGTGGCGCGTAGATGGCCTCATCAGAACCAATCATGTTGGCTGCATTTTCGATCTGGTGTAAATGAGAAGAACATGATTAGGGTGTAAGCGAGTCAAGTGAGATCAAGTTCAGTTAGAAAAATGACTCATGAGCCGAGCTACATGAGCTACGAAGCCAAATTAAGATAGCTTTGCCTTGACTTATTAGCTCGCGAGCTGACTCTTCTAAGAAATATTAATATAAATGAGCCAGCTTGAACTCATAATATAAAGCTCGAGCTAGAGCTTGAACCCTATTAAGCTCAAGCTCAACCAAGGGTGACTCAAGCTCGACTCGACTTGTTTATGCTTCTAACATGATTGTCGTATATATCTATAATCAAAATTATGACTAATTTACCTTTGTCCAGACATATCAGACAGATAAAATATCATTAATTGAAGATCAAAATCTTTATATTCCTTAACAAAATGACCATCATTATTCTAATAAATATTTTTCCCTAGAGTTTAACTCTCACCATAAAAATAAAAAATGATATAAATTTAATAAATCTACATGCATCTGAACTTTGCTATCATACCCTAAAATAACAATTTTATTATTTAGATGAAATATTATTTTCATTATTTTAATATAATTTATATCAATAAAATTTTGAATTATTAGATTTATTTTAAAATTAATATTGTTAAAAAAATATAAATAATTCTTTTTCACTGATCTCAAAGCAAGTTAAATGGACGCATGCAGAGAAACATTTTGCGAAAGATACCTGAGCGCGATAGGTTGCGATCTGGTTGACAACATACTGAAGCTCGGAAGCGAGAAGCTCATGCTGGTGCTGAAGCTCAAGAATAATGCCGTAGCAACCGCCGACGGGGTCGCGGGCGCGCGCGTTGGACTGGAAGATAATGGAGGCCATGGCTTCTTTGTGGAGGTGGGGATCCACAGTCTTTAGGATTTTTAGAATGTTGGAGACGCCAAAGAGCCGGTGGACGTTGAGAAACTGCCGGGGGTTGTTGGCCGGAAAATGGGGGGCCAGGGTGCAGTCCGGAGTGCAGCGCCGGCGCTGGTATTTGCAGGCGGCGCAGGCTGAGGAGGCGGAGGAAGGGGAGGGATGGGTTGGGATGTGGTTGGCTTTAGGGTGGGAGATCAGGGAGCTCATGGCGGATCCGATTGCGGCGGCTCAGGTTAGGGGGGGATTGATGATGAAGCGAGGTATTCTCTTGGGGTGGTTTTGGTTTTTGGTTTTTTTGTTTTTCTTGCGGAGTTCTGTACTTCTTATTGTGCGCTGGAAGGGAAGGAGGAGGATTTGAGGAGGAGAGAGAGAGAGAGGGGGGAGGAAAAGGTCGTTGTGGGAGCTGTGAAGATTGCGAAAGTGGGAGGAGGAGAGGGAGATGCGGATGCCGTTATTTTGTATAACTGATTTCTCAATCAAATGTGGAATTTTATGATTTAAATTTTATTATAATGAATTTTAGGTTTTTTTAAATTTAATTCTGAAAAAAAAATAATGCCTAAAATTCATGATATGATAGAATTAGGGGTATCAAAATAGGTTAATGAGTCTATTTTGAATCTGTTCCGAAATTAGTTTGATTTGAATCAAAAATCATTTACTAAATGGGTACAATAGGTGGATCCAAATCCGACCCGCTGGCAAACGGGATAAATCAGATCCAACTCATTTTTATTAAATTTTTTTTATAACTTATTAATTATATAGCTTTGATTTATTGATAAAAAATAAGAAGAGTATACGAATAAGCTAGATAATTTATGAATAAATAAACATGTCACTTTCGGGTCAAAAACGAGTTTTTGGGTCAACCCAAACTCAATCCACCAATTAAACATGTCAAAATTTCAAACATAAAACTGGCTTGTTTATTAAACGGGTCAATCTGAATCCTAATTTTTGACACCTTTAGCGAGGGCGAGCTACATTGTTTTTAAATTTTTATTGAGATTAGTGCTACAGGTGATATATAAGGGCTACATTAATCTTAATCCAAATTCATAATAATGATGTGAATTCTTGAAGTTATTGAATTTAATTATTTTGAGATGAGTGTAATATATGAATAATTAATTAAAATTTTAATTAGAATTATTTTAAAGTAAATTTGCTGGATTTAGACCATAATTTGATTAAAACTATTAAACTTGTTTAAATGAATTTTTTTTAGTTCTTAGATTGAAGTTTAATGGTTCACATTGGAACTTTTTAAGGATTTCATTTCTTTTAATTGTTAGTTTTTTTTTTAATAATTTTTAAGTTTGATTGATATATATTGAAATAGCGTGAAATGAAATTATGTGATTTTAAATTATTAAAAAGAAAAAAAACAATAAATTCATTAATTGTAAGTTTATAAATAAAGAATAAAATATATATTAAAAGATTTATATATAATTAGTAGAATACATGCTATAAAAATTGATATTGTCAATTTTTTAAAGACATTTGATAGAAATAGGTTGGGATATATCCTAATTTAATTTTTTTTATTTTTCTTAGAAAAATGACTTAGGATCTCTTGACAAAATGTTTTATTATAATAAATCTTAAAATTATTAATTTTATTTTGATATGAGTAGAATATATAAGAAATTAATTAAAATTTATATTACAATCATCTAAAACTAATTCAATAATTTTGAAATCAAGTCTCATTACAAATTTTTGTGTACTTGAAATGTGTCATCTAGTGCAATTTTGGTGTATTTGAAAAGTTTTAGTTTGGAAAATTTTTAAATACATGATAAATCATTTGTCATTATCATCGGCCGCCACCATTGCCATCTATTATCAGCCATTGTTAGCCACCACCAACAATCATCATCCACCACCACCTGCCACCGTTGGTGATCACTACCCATCACCACCCGCCTCCATCGCCCCCACCAACGTCCACTTGCTATCACGCCCCAAGAACTAAATTAGAAAAATTATCTATTTTATCTTTTTAATCATTTTTCAGAGCTTCTATAAATCATCGACATAAATCAATATCCAGTAGATATAACTAAAATTTCATACACTATGAAATATTTCACTATATTTATTCACCAAAATCACATTTATAATAGTCACAAGATCACTAACAATTAATAATCTATCAATAGCTCCTAATTAAAAAAGAATATAAGAAAATTCATAATGAAATCAAAAGAAGAACCTAAGAATCTCAATCAGTCTCACTCTACATGGTCTTGACCCTTTCCCTGATCTGAAATCACTAAAACGACATAATGAGCTTATAAAGCCAACAGAAACCCAAAACAAGCTTAAACTTTCAATACAAAATCTAAAAAATCAATATCCATGCTCGTCTCAATCGATATAATTAGTAGCATTCAATATTATCAATGATCATTTATCCCAAGTAGGATTCAATATAATCAATAACGAGAAGTGAGAAACATCGTGCTGAAATCAGTAAATCAAATACAAGTGCGAGAACATAAATACATCAAAAATTAATAAATCAGTAATGTAGCGCGAATATACAGGTTTTAACATCATCATGGTCATCAGTCTTGCCCCTCTTCTTCTTCTTTTTTCAGTCTTGCCCCTCTTATTAATTATCTATTATATGAAATCAGTACATATAATGCACCCACTTCTTTATATATCTATCAATATTATTTATGCTATCAATGTACGAATTATATCAATATATGGTTCAGCAAGGTCGGACATCCACCTTTAATGTGGAGGTTTCATTCTTTCATTTGTATTCATGCATCATTATAGCATCTTTATTATCATTATATATCTATATCATAATTATTATAGATGGCTTTCAATAAATCATTAAAAGTTGTCACCCTCTGCTCATCGGCACAATCGTTCATCAATTACAAATTATAACTGAGATAACACTACAAATCATCTTTAAAAGAAAGCTTGTCGGCCGACCCTTCTGCATAGGATATTATATTTCAACATCCAATCTGAATTATACCTTTAAGTGCCAGCCTATTTTACTTACATTTATTTCATATCAGTTGCAAAAAATATAATATGAAATGCTGAAAGCTATAAATTCAAGAAAGTCTGTATAATAACCAATAGCTTCAAAAAATTTTAACATTCATTTTAATCGGTAAAATCAAATAATATTATAGTCAAAATATCCATAAAATTCATATCTATCTTATATGAAAAGTTTCCAGCCACCAGCTACCATCATCTATAAGTTTTATACTACATTCATTTTACTTTAAGTCAAAAGATAATAATAATAATAATAATAATCAGCTATATTTATTTTACACTCATCCGAACAATCCCAAATATTTTCATAATATTTAATTATTTACACAGCATTTTATTTTGCCTTACATTCCTGTTTTTAGGCAAGCAAATGGCCCCATAATGAGAAGCTAATTTTCATTATAATTATTTTTTTAATAATTTATGAGTATCAATGTACCCTTTATAATATCAGTTATCTTTCACCTTTCAATTAGATGATAAGGATTAAGTCTTTTGAAAAAAAAAATGAATATTTTCTAGAACACATGACACGTGTTAAATTTGTGCAATATAGACGCCAATGAAGATATAAGATTAAAATAGTTATTTATCTCTTCATCTTTATTTTTTTTTTCCTTGAAAATCAAGATGAAGATATAAAGGAAATAGGAGAGTATTAATTCCTCAACTTTCAAGTAATAAAAATTATTTTCATAATTCATGACAATTATCATTTGAGATGATTCTTCTAAAATACTATTATATTTGTAAAGGAACTCAAATAGATTTTGTATGTTAGTAAGATAAAGAAATATAATAAATAATTGAGTTGATTAGGGTTATGAGATGCTTAATAAATGATCAATAGGGCTAATTATCGTCAAGCTCAAGTAGAGTATTAATTGTTACAACATATGAGGATTGCACTGATAAACGTTATATTCGAGCTCCTCAGCAACTATAAGTAGCGAAGAATTCGAGTTCATCGGCGGCTTTTGAAAACGAAAGAAAATAAAGAGAAGATAAAACGAGCAAGGCTTTATTCGTTTCATTTATCGTAAAATCTACGAAACTATCATAATTGACTAATTAACAATTAAGTATCTAATAATCACAATTAACTCAATTAACTAATTAATTTATTGTACTAACATTATACTATCACATTTGTGCTCCCTAACAATATTACACCATCACTTTGAAATATTGACATATCTTCAATCTTGCTACAAAACCAGATTTACTGTATATATTCAAGAGGGGATGCATTTCCTTAATTGACATTTTAAATATATATATTTTTAATAAGTCATCTACAAAGTTAAATATGAACATAAAATTTAGACTCTGCTTAACAATCTGAACACAAACAACTCAGTAAGAAATTGTTGAGAAATATATTATAAAATACTAAATATAGTAAATTAAATCATAGTATAGTTTATTGCCTTATATAATAAGAGCTTAAGGCTTCATTTGGGATGGCTTTCTTGTTGCTTTTTAAAGCAGCTTTTTAGTTCAAAAATATTTTGAACTGGAACTTTTTGTACCAGAAAGCTGCTTTAGAAAGCAGCGGGAAAATCGTCCCAAACGAAACTTAAATTTAAATTTTTTTAATTTAAAATATTAGAAATTTTCTATTATTGATATATATTTTCTTATGATCATTTAATATCATAAATAAATCAAATAATAATGAACTAATCACTAACAAAAAAAACCAAATATTAAGGAGTAATGATTGGTTAATATGTAATTAATATAAAGGGTTATATGAGTTAGTATTTATGATGGAATGATTATTTTAGGAACAATAGGGCTAATGCTACAGTAGCTTATGTTGATGGTTTGTTAGAGTGAGCCTTCTATCTTTTTGTGCACCTCCATCTAGAGTGTATTTGGATATCCAAAAACATGATATGAACAATCTCCCTCACTACACTGAGATTCTTCTTTATGTTCATTTTCCTTCTCTCAATTTTGTATTTCCCTTGATCCTCCAAGGAGGTATCGAAATTATGTGAGGATATCCTGATACAATTGATATTATGATAGATTTAAAAATCATTGGATTTACATTGAGATTAGTACAATACGAACTCTCCATATATAAAATACTAAAATCAAAATAAATCCAATAAATTGTAAGCTCATCAATATTTGAATTAAAAAATTCTATGAATAAATTTAGGACCATTCAAATTCTAATTTCAATAAACTTATGCATGGTTAAATTGTACATCTCGATGAAACGAGCTCAACTACAAATATTTTTAATCCTTGCCCAAATGAGCCCAAATCAAATACTTGAAATATTATTAAAAAAAATTTCACTATAAGTAATGGATCAAATGATCCCCAATACTTTTGAACTTCTAATCAAAATAAATGTCTTAACAAGAGCTCGAAAAGCCCAAGAACACTAAATTCTAAAGTAATCAAGATTTAAATACTAAAAGAATGATATGTAATTAAAGGAATTAACAAGGATTGTTTGATTGAGTTTTTTAAAAGTTTCCTAAATTTACCAAAACATTGCTCTAAAAGATCATAAATAGGTATCTTCTCCACATGAAGAGGACTTGGATTACACTTTAGAGAGTGCTAAGGGTATAAGGAACTCCAGAGCTTTATCTAACGCTCGACGCCAATAATCATAGCCAACAATCACAATTGTCTGACAACCATTGCTTGACCATTATCGTGCAGCCCCCATCACCCCATTATTGTTGTTCATCCACCATTGTCCAACTAATGTCGTTGTCATCCATTCATGGTTGCCTGGTCACCTTTCCCGACTATCCTAGGTCATCCACCATTGTCCAATTAATGTTGTCTATCCACTGTCATATATTTGTTGTTGCTTAATAGCCTTTTCCGACCATCCTAAGTTATCCACTATTGCCCAACTACTATCATCTAAATGCCATAATCGTCCATCATCATCTTATCGCCAACCTCGTCGAACTAACATTGTCTAATTGGCAGTATCACTGCTTCTCTAACTTTTTCAACTACAATCCCAAGAGATCAAACTAGTATTCTAAATTTTATAATCTAGTCTTCTCCAATTGAGGGGATGATCGAACCTTATGATCTCTACTTATATTGTCAATAGATGCTCCAATTTTAATTATTTTGTTTCCTTGTTTTATCTTATCCCGGGTAGTTTTATTTCTTGTAATAGAAATATAAGTACAGGTTTTTCGTTTCTGTAAAAGGGGTGGAAAACACCTGGGTAGAAGAATAGTTTGTCTTATGTGTCTCTTTTTTTCCTTTCTTGTTTTCTTTTCTTGTATTCATTCATCTTGAATAAAGCAATAACATCTTGGCATCAATTGATAGCCAGAAAATCTTTCTCTATCTTTGTATTCTTATTTTCTGCGATGGATACATAACAGAACTGGGTTCTATTTTTTGGTTTCAATTTCCACAATTAGTATCAGAGCTTGCATTTTTTCATCAATATCATTTCGATGCAAAGGACTGAAATCAACAAATTTATTGGTGAGAACAATTCAGCTTAAGGAGAATCAAAATGAAGGATCTTTCTGTTCATCAAGGAACTTCTAAGGAGATTTCTGGGGAAGGTCTTGCTGCCATTACCGATAGTGCAAAGGCTAGGGAAATCCAAAACACAAAGCGAGACTTGTTGCAAACTGCTTTACTCAAGAAGCTGGTCTTGATTATAATGAAATATTTTCTCCAGTTGTAAAACAAAACTCTATTAAAGTTGTTTTGTTCATTGTTACAAGGTTTGATCTTGAACTTGAACAAATAAATGTGAAAACGGCTTTCCTTCATGGTGATTTTGGAAGAGATTGTTTATATGAAATTGTTATGAATTGATTCAGATTTTAGTTAGAGTTTTGTACTTTTTTTAGTTTTCTTGTATGGCTTATATTGCCATTGATATAGCCATTATTATCTATAAATAAGAACAATAGGTTGTAATAGAAGCATGGTTAAGCAATAAAGAATTCTGATTTCTTTTCTCTCCTTCTCCTCTTCCCTCTTCCCTCTCTCTCTCTTCCCCTCTCCCATGAAGCTCAAAAAGAAGAGCTTCTACCTCATTCAAGATCCTAATAAATAGTATATAGGGTGTCAATTTCTGACAAGACCCGAAAACCCGACCTGAACCCAACCTAAAAATTTTGGGTTAGGGTCAACCATGAAAGAAACGGTTGGGTTCGGGTTTAATTTATGGGCCTGTTTATATTTCAGGTCGGGTTCGGGTTAACCCATCAACTCGCTGGCGACCCGACTAACCCACGACCTCTCTATGAGGTATTAATTAACTTCGAGAGTTTGAGACACCGAGTTTAGCTATTCGAGTATTCGCCTCTTCGGTCTTATTCCGTTTTAAGATTTTCACTTCTAGCTCCTTCTGGGCCTTCAGGAGCACTGGATTAGTGGAGTTCTCTTGTTATCTTCTTCTCTTGACCTCTCGACTCTCATGATTCCTTCAGGTTTTGAATTTCTCCTCGCATCCTCCTCCTTTCTCGGTTGCAACGGTCAGTAATATCTTGAATAATTCTTGAAGTATTGTTGTTTTGGATTATCGGTGTGACGTTAGACGGTATTTCTGATTTTTATTTTAGTTTTTTTATGGAAGATTTGTTCTTTTATTTTTCCCCACTTTGGTCATTTGGATTTGTCAATTTTTGAGTTTCGACTCTCGATGTTTTTGATTTGGCAATTTTTGAAATATGTAGATGGAGAATTAGCTGATTAGGGTTTTCTTGTAAATTTATAATGACTGAGGTGGGGTTGAAATGTTGATTAGGGTTTTGTTGTGAACTTAAGATCAGGAACAGAGAAACATGGGGTTGAAAATTGAAATGTCAAATGTTGATGTTGTTATCATGTTATGCTTATAATGACCATCATCGAGCTGCTTGCTGCTATCAATGCTATGTTACATGGTTGGATACTTGGATTAGGGCTTGCTGACTCTATTATGTAATGTTGTTGTTAAGCACTTCAGCTGTTGTTATGATTATTAGTTATTTAGTTTATTCATCATAAATTCATAATCCATCATGTTACACAGTTGGAGTGTAAACTGTAGTGTAGTGTTGCTCTTGCTGTTGAGAAAAAGGGCTTGTTGGCTTGCTGACTTGCTGATTTTTTTAGAGGATGTTTGTTAATGGAACTAACAGATAAGAGTATTTTTGCCTATTAATTTGTCTTCTTTATGCAATCAGAATTCAGACACATCAATTTATATTTTCATTTCTTTGAAGTTTTACTACTACATCTAGTAAAATATATTAGAAATTGTTATGTTTCAACTTTAAAAAATGTGGAGTTATGCAATGGGATATGAAATTGTGTATTATATAGAATGGGATTATGGGATATGAAATGTTAAAGTAATGCAGTAAAAAAGGAAAGATGTGCTTGTATATACTATAATATTTTTAGTTATAAAAATCAAATTGCCTCTAGTATTATGTAGTGACTGATGGGTTGCTGTTTGATATGATGGCTACTGTTTTAATCCATTATGTTGAGTTTTATCTTTGCTTTACTGCTTATTTTTGGCTTATTTTATATTTGACATGATATTGTATTGTTCCATTAGAAGGGTTGTGAGTGGGCTGATTTTAAATGGTAGCTGGTGGAGGAGTTCTAGAGTTGTTAGTGGCTTGGTGGGCTGCTATTGGAGGTGGCTTTGTTTTTTATGTTGCCAAGCTGAGATTGTTGTTGGTGGAAGATATCTTCTTTTTTGCTTTATGTTGCTTTTGATGGTTACTGTTGATATTGTTGATAAAGAATATTGTTACATTTGAATCACTACATCATTTATATTGTCAAGTTAAATGTTTTGAATATTAATGATGGATGCTGTTGGTGTTGGCTGGAGACTTGGTGTTGGTTGATGCCTTGATGGCAGATGGCTTCTTTTGATATTTTCTGAATTTCTGGTGTTGGTGTTGTAGATGTTATTGGTGTTGGTGTTGGCAGATGGCATCTTTTCTTAGTATTAATGATTCTATTAGTGTTGGTGACTTGGTGTTGGTGTTGGTGACTTGGTGTTGGTGTTGGCAGGTGATTTTTCTGCTGCAATTTGGGCTCTGAGGTAGCGAGGTTGTGTTGGATTTTTCCTGCAATCCGGTTGTTGCTTTTTCTGTTATTTGGGCTCTGAGGCTGTGTGTGTTCTATTTTCCTACAATTCTACTATTCATTTTTATGCTGCTGTAGTGTTGTTTGGGCAGTTGGGCTCTGAGGTTGTGTTTTGTTTTTCCTGTTGGATGCCTGCTGTTGTTGGATTTTCTGCTGTTATTGTAGTTCTACACTGCAGCTGTTGGGTTGGTCAATTTTTATGGCTATGATGAAAAACTTGGTGAAGTTATACGTCAGTAGTAACACACATTTAGATGCAACCAGGTTATAAATTGGTAAAAGTGATTTTTATTAGCTTGAGCAGATACTATTTAATTGAATAGAAACTAAATTGATTAAAGTCATATTACCAATTTGTAACCTTGGAGGGCACATTTTTTGGAATTGTTACAACTGATGTTTCTTTGTTAGGTCCACCCTGAGCCTACAGCTTTGGCCTTTGGTTTCTAGCAGTCAACGAATTATTGCTTTTAATTTATTTGTTTTTTAGCAGCCTTGCAGGTTCTTCATTGGTGAGCATTTGATAATCATGCATGGGTTGAAAGAGTGAAAGGCAACAATTAAGCAAAGCAGCTATATACTTGTTTTGTTAAGTTGTATTTGTAATATTATTTTGTAACTTATAAGTTGTAAGAATTTAAGAAATTGAAACAATTTTATAATGTATTTGAGTATTTCAGAAATTTTAATTTTTCATGTTGTAAATTATAAATTATTAATAAAATTTAAATTTTATTATTTAATATTCTATTGCATTTTCATTGTTTATTGTTTCTTATTTTCAATATTTTATTTAAGTAGTAATTAGTTATAATTTGATTTAAAAAAATAGTAAAAATTCATTTAAAAAAAATTTGGCGGGTTGGCGGGTCGTTTCGACCCGGGTCGGGTTCGGGTTCAGATTCTGAACCCGTTTAGTTAAATAGGTCAGGTTCGGGTCAACCCGTTTATGCCCGGGTTAAGTTGGATTAGACCCAAACCCGACCCATTGACCCGAATTGATACCCCTAATGGTATCATAGCTAGATGAAGGTAGAGAAAATTTTTTTGTCTAAGAAAATGACTCAGAAGAGAGGAGGCCGTAGGGAGGTCTCAAGTGAAGACCAGACGAAGCTAAGCTGTGCTTCGCAATTCTAGGCGTGGGGGCAGACAGGGCTTAATCGCAGGTCATCTGCGAAACCAAAGCGGAAGATCTTGCCAGCAAAGGCTATGTTTGCTCACTGATGAGGTCTCGTAGAAAGGTTCACAAGGTGTGGGGTTCATGCGGGTGAAGGTGTACGTGGGAAAGGATGCATAGGGCGTACGGGCGGAAGGCCGCGCTAGGTGTAGGTAGATATGCAGGGAGCAGTGCTGGCGGATGCGGGCAAAGAAGGACATAGGCACGGCGTGAGGGTGGACTTGCATATGGTGCAAGGAAAGCGAGCGCGGGCAGGAGCTGCACGAGCATAATGAAGCCGTGAGTCACACGGGGACCAATCGGCTACAGGCAGATCAACCTTGGGTGTGGTCACATGGACTAGGAGTAAAAGGAAACGACGAATCGAGCTCAGTCAAACCTAGGGTGCAGGTGTCCGGGGCTATAGTGTCAGAGCTGGTTGGCATGAATCTTTAGTCGCATGAATCAAACAGGAGGCAGCGAATTCGGAGATTGTTGGCTGCTTCGATATCAAGGGTGATTAGCTTGTTTCGGTGGAGGATCAGACAGACAACATTTCTTCGATAGGCTGGTGGAGGATGACTTTGCTGTCACAAGGTTATGCAAAAGATCTTTGAAGTAGACTGATCATTCTTGGAGACAGGCTTAGCTGATTCTTGAAGAGCAGTAGGAGATAATGTTGTTCATAATTGAAGAAAACTAGGACAAGGCAAACATCGCAGCAGGTGCTAGTTTAATCGATCAGGTGGAGGAGAAATAAGTGATCATCCGATGGACGTTTTTTCTTTTGTTGTTCTTTGTGGACAACATATTTAGGAGATGGTTGATTGTTTCAGATGTTTTCTCAAGTTTGTAAAGTCTGGATCAAGGTGGAGATTATTTTGAATTGATCCAAATTTTAGTTAGAGTTCTTTGTACTTTCTTTAGTTTTCTTGTATGGCTTGTATTGCCATTAGTATAGCCATTGTTGTTTATACATAAGAACAATAGGCTGTAATAGAAGCATGGTTAAGCAATATAGAATTCTGATTTATATTCTCTCCCTCTCCCCTTCCCTCTGTCTCTATCTCTCCTCCTCTCCCAAGAAGCTCAAAAGGAAGAGCTTCTTCCTCATTCAAGATCCTAACATAAACAACTGAAAGGGTTCGAAAGCAATTATCCAAAAATAGGTTTGATTATTCAAGAGACCAATATATGGTTTGACGCAGTCTTCAAGACAATGGTATATGCGGTTCAATCATTTTGTTACAAAAATTGGCTTTGTTAGATGCAAAAATGGATAACTGTGTATATATTAAAAGGACCAGCACTCAAGCTACTGTACTTATTGTTATATGTTGATGACATACTAATTGCTAGCAAAAGCATGGATGAGATTGCCTATTTGAAGGAGCAATTGTCCATGGAGTTCAAGATGAAGGATATGGGGCCTGTTTGTAAAATATTAGGCATTCACATCACAAGAGATAGAGAGAAAGGGAAACCATTTCTCTCTCAAGAATCTTATCTGAAGAAGTTGTTAGAAAATTTTGGTATGGCTATTTTGAAACTAGTTTACACCCCATTGGTAACAAATTTCAAATTATATAAGGAAGACATACTTAACAATTCAAAGGAAGAAATGCTTATGAATAACATTCCTTATTGCAACGTAGTTGGGAGTTTAATGTATAATATGATTTGTACAAGACCGGATATTGCTCATGCAATCAGTGAAGTTAGCCGATAGATGATTAATCCTGAAAAATCACATTGGGAAGTTTGAAATGGATCCTTAGATACCTTAAATGTTCTGTTAATTAATTTGTGAATCAAATATTAAGTTGTATTTAATAGGTTTTATTAATTTGCACTAGTTTAAATTCCTCCTTTAATTTTTCCTCTTATAGCCTCTTGTGTAGCATTGTATATTGCCTCTTGTATTTCTTGCTTTCCCATTAATATAGCAGGTGAGGTATTTTTCAAAGAACTAAATCGTGCAAACCAAGGAAAGGAAGCCGAGCAGGAGAAGGGAGAAGGGAGAAGATGGAAAACAAGAGGTAGAGCGAGAACAGCTCTCGGGCTTATTGTGTGATTCATAGGGGAAGCAGAAGGAGATATTGCATCAGGAGAGAGGTAAGTATCTTTTCTCTTAAACTCTTACATTTGGAGTTCCTTTGCAAGATGTCGACGAGGCTAGGGCATCGTTGGGTGGTCAGTTTAGAGAAGGACTTGAGGAATGGGGAAGATAGACAAAGAAGCAACCTCAGTTGATATCTCTCTAATTTAATTTCTTTAAGAAATTTGTACCCCTTTGAAAGATTATCAAGATCTTTGCATTGTAAGTCATTGTAACTTGTTTGTGCATTTTAATTAATAAAGCTAGCCTCTTTCTCCCCGTGGATGTAGGCACCCCGTGCCGAACCTCGTAAATCTTGCTTGTCCATATATTCTTTGGTGGCTGTTTTTTCTATTCAAGTTTGGAAGATTCTTGGTTAAGAGATTTTACAATCTTGTTTACTGTTTTTTCAAAGAAGTATAATCTCTTGATAGTAGATTGTGCTGCTGTTGATATATCCTGCTTTTGTAACAATTATTATTGCTATTGGCTTGCAAGTTTGGAACAAGTAAAGGCTGTATTGATTGGCAAGCAACTCTTGGCCATAATATGCAAGTTTATTGGAAAGAAGATTACTAATTAATTGGAAATTAATTAATTTTGTTCGCTGTATTTATAATTATCATTTGTAATTAATATAATACATTAATTACCTAATTTTTTATTTCACTAGCTTGGGTTGTTCTATTTGTAGGCAAATTTGGATTTCTAATTTTAGTAACTCACTTTGGAAAAGATCCTAAATCAGTTAGACACTTTAGAAAAGTCATTTGAGATTTACAACATGATCCATATAAAGAACTGCAGTAGCATGAAGAGGAAGAAGACACCGAAACAGAGAAGAAGGAAAATGAATAGTATATATTACATCAAACTAAGGTTACAGGGCGGAATATATAGAGAAGTAAAAAGGCAAAACAAAAGCCTGACTAATGACAAGGTTACACGTGGCAAGCTAAATATTAATATGAAAGAGCTGTCTAGTTTTGTATATGCTAACAGCCCCCCTCAAACTGTTGCGTCGGGAGAGGTAACCAGTTTGCTGGACAGAGATTGAAACTGAGGAGTGGCGAGAGGCTTAGTTAGAAGATCGACGAGCTGGTCTTTGGTAGAGATGTGATGAACTTGGATTACCTTTTCTTTGATGTAGTTGCGAATGTAATGACAGTCCACTTCGATGTGTTTTGTACGAGCATGGAAGATAGGATTGTTGGCCAACGCAATGGCTGAGGTGTTGTCGCATAGAATTGGAGTAGGTTCGCTTTGAGGACAGTTGAATTCTTGAAGGAGGCGATGTGGCCAGATGACTTCAGCGGCGGCGGAAGCCAATGCTCTATACTCGGCTTCGGTGGAGGAGCGAGCAACCATGTTCTGTTTCTTGACGCTCCAAGAAATGATGGAGGAACCCAAGAAGTTGCAATATCCAGTGGTAGATTTGCAGTCGACCGAGTCCCCGGCCCAGTCAGAGTCCACATAGGATTGTAGTTTGAGAGAAGTGCGAAAAAGCGGGATACCATGATGTAAAGTCCCTTGAATGTACCTCATAAGATGTTTAAGAGCATCAAAGTGAGTAATTATAGGGTTTTTCATATGTTGGCATACCTTATTGACTGCAAATGAAATGTCAGGTCTAGTTAAAGTTAGATATTGAAGCGAACCTGCGAGTTGGCGATATAAGGTGGGATTAGCGAATGCCCCGGAGTTAGCTGGAGTTTGCGGTGGTTTAAGTTGAGAAGGGGTAGAGACCGGTTTGCAATTGAGCATGCTTGCCCGAGAAAGGATAGTTTGAGTGAGTCTACTTTGATTTAAGTGCAAACCGTAAGACATATGAACCACTTGGATGCTTAAGAACTGAGAAAGAGAGCCAAGATCGCGCATTGTAAATTTGGATTGGAGGTTCTGGAGAAGGGTTTGAAGGGCTTTGGTGCAGTTTCCTGTAAGAAGGATGTCGTCGACGTAGACGAGAAAGTACATGGAAATTTCGTTTTTGCTATAGATGAGAAGGGAAGGATCGGATGAGCTGAAGTTGAAGCCTAGAGTTTGGAGGTAGCCGGATATAGTAGCATACCATTCTCGTGGAGATTGCTTAAGCCCGTAGAGAGCCTTTTTTAGGCGACAAATGTGGTTAGGATAAGTGGTGTCCCGAAAGCCAATGGGTTGTTTCATGTAAACTGTGTGAGTTAGTTGGCCGTGAAGGAAAGCATTAAAGACGTCGAGTTGATGGATGGGCCAATGATGGTGAAGGGAAACAACGAGAAAGACATGAACGGTGGGTATTTTGGCCACAGGACTGAAAGTTTCAGTATAGTCAAGGCCATATTCTTGGTTGAATCCCTAAGCGACCAGTCTAGCTTTGTACCGAGCAATAGTACCATCAGCTAGGTACTTAGTGCGAAACGTTCATTTGCAGCCAAGGATGTTTTGGTTTGGTTGAGGAGGGATGAGATCCCAAGTGCCTTGGGATTGAAGGGCTTGGAATTCTTGAGACATGGCGGTTCGCCAATGTGCCTCTTTAGCGGCTTCAGCATAGGTGGTAGGATCCATAGTGGTAGTATGATGAAGGAGGTGGAAGATGGTTTTAGACTTAAGGTGACCGATTTTAGATCTCGTTTGCATTTGGTGTGAGGGCAGGTGAGTGTTAGGGAGAACGAGAGACGGCTGGGTTGAGTTCGGAGAGTGATCAGTAGAAGGTAAGTTGTCCGAATGATTTGGCTGAAAGGAGGAGACCGGTTGAGAAGTTGATAAAGGCGGAGCATGAGATGTTATAGGGATGTTTGGTCTGGAATTCATATGGTGGGTGTTTGGTAGAATGGACGTAGGAACAAGGGTAAGCGGAGGCAAAAAATTATGGGATGAGTGAGATGAGGTGATATCGGAGTTACGTTGATATGGGAAGACAGACTCATTAAAAATGACATGGCGAGATATATATGTTTGACCTGTGGTCGGATTAAAGCAGTGATATCCTTTTTGAGAGGTGGGGTAGCCAATGAAAACACAAGGCGTGGAAAGAGGAGAGAGTTTGTTGGTGGAATAAGGCCGGAGCCAGGGATAGCATAGGCAACCGAAGATTTTGAGATGATGGTAGGTGGGAGGTTTTTGATAAAGAATGTGATAGGGGCTGTGATTGCGAAGAGTAGGAGTGGGTAACCGATTAATAAGATAAATAGCGGTATGCAGAGCTTCATCCCAGAATGATTGAGGAAGGTTGGCTTCAATAAGAAGGCTGCGAATAGTTTCTATAATATGCCTGTGCTATCTTTCAGCAACTCTGTTTTGAGACGAGGTATAAGGACAAGTGTATTGGTGAATGATTCCCTGTTGTTTGCAAAAAATCTGAAAGTGATGATTGATAAATTCACCACCGTCGTCAGAACGGAAGGTTTTGATATGAGTATTAAATTGTCGTTTTATCATGTTGTTAAACTCAATGAATTTAGAAATAACTTCAGATTTGTTAACAATAGGATAAATCCAGCAATATTTAGAGAAATCATCAATAAACAAAATGTAGTATTTGAAGCCATTAGTAGAAAAAGTTGGAGAGGGGCCCCAAACATTAGAATGAATTAATTCAAAAGAAGATAGAGTAGAATGAGTAGATTTACTAAATGGTAACTGATGGCTCTTTGCCATACTACAGGAATTACAATGAGAACTATGAGGAATATTACATAGAGAGGAAATGTAGTGTTTGAGCTGTTTTAACGTGTTGGAAGCCGGATGACTGAGACGTTTGTGCCACAGGTGAGGAACGGTTTGAGTTGAAATGAGAGCGAGATGTTGATTTGTGGGAGGTGACCGAACTGGATAAAGACCATTAAGACACGGCCCCTTGAGTAGAAGACGACCCATCTTCGAATCCTGTATGTGAAACTCATGAGGGAAGAATTTAACATGCAATTATTATCCGATGTTAGACGATGAATAGAGATGAGGTTAAAAGATAGATTTGGAATGTGATAAAGATTGCAGAGATTAAGTTTACCTTGCCGAGTAGGTAGAATACCTTTACCTGTATGTTGAATGGGCAGCTGATGGCCATTACCGAGAGTGATCTGATGAGATTCGGTGAAAGGTTTTATGGACTGAAGTTGAGATAGATCGGAGGTGAGGTGTGTGGATGCACCACTGTCAAGAAACCAGTCGGGAGAGGTGTTGGCTTCGTAGGGAGTAAACAGAGCAGTTTTTTGGGTTTCTTCCGTGTAGGATGGATCATGACGGTACCAGCACCTTAGTGTCGAATGACCAGATTTAGAGCATATTTGGCAGGTGACGGAAGGTAGGTTGGGTTTGTCTGAACGATGAGGATAAGACCGAGAGGATCTGTTAGTAGATGGCGGACGACCACGACTACAGAAGTTACGACCTCTACCACGACCACGTGAAGCAGCGAGAGCCATGGATGGTTCAGAGATGCGAAGATTTTGGAGATCTGTGGTGGTTTCTTGAGCAAGAATTTGTTCTTCACTACAGAGAAGGGTGTAGAGGGTATCGATGCTTATAGGTTGTGGGTTTGTGCGAATAGCAGTTTTAAAAGTGTGATATTGAACGGGGAGACCGTTTAAAGTGTAGAAGATGACGTCTTCTGGATCAAGAGGCAATCCAGTCGCGGCAATAGCGTCAACCTTGGATTTGACACTGAGAAGATATTGAGACATGGTTTGGGTTTTCATAGAAAGATGATTGAGTTCATTACGAAGTTGAATAGTACGGGAGCGGGTGGATGACTGGAGGCGGAGAGCTAGCGTTTGCCAAATGTCAGAACAGTGATCTAAAGAGAGGACATACGGGAGAATGCTGGGAGAAATGACGGAGTATAAAGCTGCAGCGAGGTTTTGATCAAGAAGTATCCAAGATTGATACGAAAGGAAGGAAGAAGATGGTGGATCAGCGGGTGAAGTATAGCAGGTACTGCCGTCAAGAAATCCTTCCAGGCCATTCGCGCGAAATATCTTGAAAACTTGAGATCGCCACATGGGGTAGTTCTCTGCGGATAGGGGAAGAGATATGATGCTTTTGATATTACCCATCAGAAATTTGAGTTGAGGCGGGATGGGATGGGGATTAGAAAGATTGAGGAGATTTGGTTGATCTTCTGGTGTGCCGGCGAGAGAAGCAGTGGACGTCTCCATGGGGAAAGAAAGAAAGATGAGAACCGGTAGCGAAGGTGCAAGAACGCTTTCTCTGATACCATAAAGAACTGCAGCAGCACGAAGAGGAAGAAGACACCGAAACAGAGAAGAAGGAAAATGAATAGTATATATTACATCAAACTAAGGTTACAGGGCAGAATATATAGAGAAGTAAAAAAGGCAAAACAAAAGCCCGACTAATGACAAGGTTACACGTGGCAAGCTAAATATTAATATGAAAGAGCTGTCTAGTTTTGTATATGCTAACACCATAAACATTGGTTTACTATATCAAGGTGGAGCTGATGATGTTGAAATGCTAAAAGGCTACACTGATTTAGCTTTTGCAGGATGTCTTGTCACCAGCAGATCAACTTCTGATTATGTATTTACTATTTTTAATGGAATTGTTAGTTGGAAGTCTTCTCTACAACATGTGATGGCATTACCCTCAACTGAGGCCGAATTTTCTGCAACTATCAAAGCTATAAAGGAGGGATTATGGCTTCATAATCTACTCAATGAGTTGGGATTCAAGCAAGAAAGGGTTACTATCTTCTGTGATAACCAAAGTGCTTTTTACCTCATGAAAAATTCAGCTTTTCATGAATGCTCTAAACATATTGATATGAAACTACATTTCATAAGAGATATACTATAATTATTTAATCAGTTCATTTTATTTGATATACTATGCAAAAATTCAAATCAATAAGATTTATTTATATCAGCTGCTGAAGCCAAATTACTACACAGCCAAATCAGAATAACTAATATCCCTAAACCAAGCTATGCCCACAGAGCCAAAAGAGACATCAGCACTGCACCTCCAATTAAGGCAGCATAAATTCCAACCTGCACCCTAAACCTGCTCCTCTTCAGCAGCTCAAGCAAATCCATGACGATCAAATCAACCAATGACATATACATCAATATTCCCGCCGATAGAGAGTCGACGATCGCCTCCGTCACCATCGCCACCGAGCTTCTCGGATCGTAAACCAAAGCCATAGCAATTGCCCCAACTGCAATGCATGTAGGAGTTGTGATTGCAAAGAAGAAAGCCATCAAGATCTCCTTGTGGTTCTCAAATTGAGCCTGGAATGCATGTTACATAAAGTTTAGTTTATAAAGGTTAATTGTATGAATGTACTAAGAAGAAGGTTGGGATTAAGATAGAGGTTTAATTACTTGAGAAATGAAGCCTCCAAGTGCAAAGCCTTGGAAGAATTGGTGCAGGAAGAGTGCAATGGTCAGTGGTCTAATGCTGCAAGGGCTTTGTGATATGCCTAATGATACTCCTATGATAATTGAATGTGAGACAATCCCAAGCTCCAATACCTAATGAATAAAGGAAATTCATTGTTAATTATTGATATGATTAGTAAAAGAAATTCAAATAAATATGAATTTTATATAATTTTTCAAAAAAAAATGCCTAAAAAAAATTCAAAAAAAAAATTCGAAGATATCAAGAAGGCTTTTGAACTTTGATTATAGTAAAATTATCGTCGAGATAGTGCGGTTTGATGAGACGAATCCAATGAAATTAAAATTGCATGAACTTAAGCGTATTAAGGCCCCTTAATCACCTAAACAAAAATAAAAACAAAAATTCTAAGAGGGGCATGCTGTGGCTCGAGCTGAACTCGAGATGACTCATGAGTCAGCTTGACTCACTTATAATGCTAATTTTATATACACATTCTCTGAGTTTGTCATTAAATTTACTCAAAAATTCAAAAAAAAAAATTTGCAAATAAAAAAGATTAATATAATATATTTACCTGAGAAATCAATGGATGGCGCACCTGTTTTTCTCCATCACTCTTCAACCCACCTTCTTCATACGACGCACAGTTCACCAATTTCTCCTTCCCCTTCTCCTTCCCTTTCATTCGCACGCATTCAATCAACACAGTTCCCAACGCCGCCATCATCGCCACAAATCCCGCCACCGGAAATTTTGACCAAATCCAACCCGAAGATGCCAAGGCAAGCGACTTCCACGCCTCGGGAAGCATATGTACCAACGCTGTAGCGAGAATAACTCCGGCGACGAACGCTTTAGCCATTGCGAATGCCGGGAAGACGCCGCCGCTGCGCCGCCGCCTCCACACCAGTGGAATGGCGACGCCGGCGGAGCTTGAGGCGAAGATGAGGACGGCGGCGGCGAGCTTGAGAAGTGCGGCGGTGGTGGGGGACGATTTCGGCATTTTGGATATTTACAAGGGGAAGATCGCTTAATTGTTCGAGAGCTGGAATATTAATTTGAATTTCTAGGGGGTTCTAATTATAATGTTTCTTGGGGCTTGTTAGGCAGAGCAGCGAGAGTGTCGACATGTTAACGACACTTTACATGCCACGTGGCATCGAAATTATGTGGTTGGTCAATTATTATTATTTTTAGATAAGGGTCACGCTCTATCAAATTTATTAATAATTTTTTGTTAGATAATACATTTGTAAGGAGGCAGAGGGGGAGAAATTAGTCTTAAAATAAGATTGTATAATACATAATTTTATATATGAAATAAAATAATAATTTTTTTCTTAAAATTTATGTAACTTTATTTATTGAATATAGACAAAAAAGTTAAAATATTTATTGTTCTAAGAAAAAAAATAAGATTTCACGATGGCCAGTTACCCACCTTAAGCTCTTCATGATTTCACCCTTACGTATAAGTGGCTCTGATCAAAGGCAGCGGTGATCATAGCATTGTATTCGTAATTATCATTTAAGTAATAATCGAAGGCAATAATCCAATAATCGGTCGCAAGCTACCTGGTTGAGCTATAGATTGACGGCTTTCATCATCACCCAACAAAAATAAAGAAATATTCCAGTCGTGAAGAGGAGGATCAAAGTGATGCATAATAGCAATATAGAGCAACCAACATATAAGATCATCTCCAGCCGAAAACCTCATTTTATACTTCAAAATATAGTACTATTCTAAAATACAGTAATTTATCTCCAATTGAACTCCATTTTTAACATAAAAAAGAAATACACCATGTAAATTCTTTCTCCAACCGCAAGAAATGGAGAAAAAAATGGCGTACATGAACAGTGCGACACCAATATTGGGGTCGCACTGTTCACCTCGCGCAAAATAGAGCTAAATATTGCGTTTGGTTGGAGCTCCGCGGTCACTGCAAATGCTCGTTTGGGGCTCGGTTGGAGATGCCCTAAGCTTAAAGCTTCGTTTGGGACAGTTTTCTTACTGCTTTCTAATATAAAAATTTTTAGTTCAAAAATTTTTTGTACTAGAAAATTACTTTAGAAAACAATAAAAAAAAAATTGCCCCAGAGACAACCTAATTCTCTCGAAAAGTGTTTCATATAATTGTGAAAGCCAGTAGCTTGTGAGAAGATGAAACAACAACTTTCATATAAATTCTAATTGAAGTAGTAAATAACCATATGAATGAAGAAGCAATACTGATGGCACCCGAACCTGAAACAAATGAATCCCAATAACTCAATAAAGTCGTCTAAGATTTCGTTTGGGACGGCTTTTTTACTACTTCTTAAAGCAGTTTTATAATACAAAAATTATAATTTTTATACTAAAAAGCTGCTTTAAAAAGCCGTAAAAAAGTTGTCCCAAACGAAACATAAAAGGAGATAAATCAACCATAAACCAAAACCTACAATTAAGCATAGATTGTTCCAGCAAAATAAGATGCCAAGAATATCATGAGAATACAATAATGACAAGTACCGACAGCCTTTAAGAGCTAGGGGGAATAGAAATAGACTTTATTTGGGATGACTTTTTTACTACTTTATAAAGCTAATTTTAAGTACAAAAATTTTATAAAAATAAGAAAAAAATAGTGATCTAAGGCTTCGTTTGAGAAGAAATTATTATGTGCGGACGCTAGACATAGCTAAAGTCTAGAGCCCAATAAAAATGTGTCATGTCACCCGGTACGGAGCAGTTAGTACCGATGCTTAGTACTCAATACCGCGTGATGTGGCGCATTTTTATTGGGCTCTGGACAACATTCGGCGTCCGCACAAAATAATTTCTCTCATTGGAGATGGTTTTCTTATTGCTTCTTAAAGCAATTTTTTTTGTACAAAAATTTTTTATGCTAAAAATTTTTATAATAAAAAATTATTTTAGAAAACAATAAGAAAATTATCCCGACTGAAGTCTGAAGCTATCCCAAATAAAATCTTAGTAATTATCCAATGAAAATTATCACCATTAACGACAACAGCTTCAAAAATTCCATATTGCCGAACCCCTGGGGTATAATTCTCAAAACAATAATGTTTGCAGATAAGTAAAAAGAAAACGAATAGGCAAGAGCTGAAAAAATCAAGACACACATTGCAGTAGAGAATTTGTCATTATAAAAATATAAATTTTTAATTGAAGTAGTAATTTTGGCTGTAAGGCTTCGTTTGTGACGAATTTTTTTTACATCTTAAAGCAGCTTTTTAGTGCAAAAATTTTAATTTTTTACTTTTTACTAAAAAACTGTTTTAGTAAGCAGTAAGAAAGTCATCCCAAATAAAACCTAAATATCCACTTTCTAGTCGTATCATGGTAGCAAATGAATTTTTTCAATGAGAATATTCAGCATGGAGCTAGTATCTTTGAAAGTTCTATAATTTTTTGTCAACCCAAATATTAATAGGCTTTGTAATAAGGTGGTTGATTATTGTGCTTCCTTAGCAATTTGTGAGGATTTCCTTTGGGATATTTCTTCTTTTAATAATCTTCCTCCATCATTTGTTAGGATGGTCAGTAAAGAATGTGATAGACTTTCTATCACTTAGGTTGTTTGTTCTCTTTTCTTCAGTTTAATGCTATTTGCAATTTCTTCAATATATACATTACGCAGGTGGTAATTAATATGTGCGGCCATTATATAAAACTTTCTAGTGATCACAAAATTTAACAGTTCTAGATTCAAGAACACCCATAGTTCTTCATCGTCCCACAATAATCAAAACATAATAATGGAATCATTCTTCTTCTTCTTCTTCTTCTTCTTCTTCTTCTTCTCTCTCTCTCTCTCTCTCTCTCTCTCTCTCTCTCTCTCTCTCTCGTTACAAAAGAGTTACTGAGATTTTATTTGGGATAGCTTTCTTATTATTTTTTAAAGTAGCTTTTTAGTACAAATATTTCTTGAACTAAAAATTTCTGTATTAAAAAACTGTTTTGAAAAGTAGTAAGAAAAATGTCTCAAACAAAACCTGAATCTCGACATCATTTGTTTTGCATACAAATTTGTTTTGAGATGACGATGATAGTCTAGAAGTAATAGGACTTTTTAAAAGGTAACATCAAAGCCCTTAAATTTTCATGTCAAGAAGGCATATAAGCAGGTTAAGGTTTTTGTCATATCATTGTAGCTGCCGAATAAAAAAATTGGTTACTTCATTTTTGGTTTACATTTCATAACTATTTAAATGGTTTTATTGAATGATAGTAACTACATTGGTAATGTATATTATTAAACAAATCACTTCATCGTTCACGTTTATTGAATTTTATATTAAGCATATTTGTGATATAAATTTGCATTGCAAAGCCGATCTATAATATATTTGTTGCATCTTGGAATATTCACGGTGATAGAGAAATATAAAGTTTAACGTCTTAGTTATGTATGAAGATCCAGCACATAATCAGATGAGAGAGGGTGTGCAGTATTTATAAGAAACATCGAGAGTTTTACGTGGAAAACCCTGAAAAGGGGAAAAATCATGGGGCCTAGCCCAGTTTGAATGAATCCACTAGTATTTGCAGTTGATTACAAATGAGGCCCTTTCTCAAGGGAAGGCCTTGGTTTGAAGTAGCAAATGTACATCATAGAATGCATTACATGGTGTGGATTGGAAGAATCAGTATTGATATGTTTATTTGGTCAGCATGACCAAAGTCGGCGGGCGATGGAAGTCGGAAAGACTGTTGGATGGTAACGGAGGTCGGAATGACCGTAGCCGGCAGGCGATGTAGGTCAGAAGGCCGTCGACTACGGTCGGAAAGACCATTGTCTGGCGAAGCAGGTCGGAAGGACCGTTGTCTGGCGACAGATGTTGGAAGGACCATAGTCGACAGGCGACGGTGGTCAGAAAGATCATTGTCTGGTGATAGAGGTCAGAAGGACCGTAATAGATGACCAGGTGGAAGTCTGGCATCAATTAGTGGCCGGGCAGAAGTCCAACGTCAATTGGTGGCTGAGTAAAAGTTTGGCCTCCCAAGAAGAAGTCTAGAGTCAGTTGATTATCGGGTGAAAGTCCGGTGATGGACTGAAGTCCGGCGTCGGGTAGAAGTCTGACGAAAGTCCGGCGATGGGCAGAAGTCTGGCTACGGGTGGAAGTCCGAAGATGAACTGAAGTTTGACGTCGGGTAGAAGTCCGACGAAAGTCCGACAACGGTGAAAATTCGGCGTCGGGTAGAAGTCCGACGAAAGTCTAGCGACTGGCGGTAGTCCAACGATGGACAGAAGTTTGGCGTCGTGTAGAAGTCTGATGAAAGTCCGTCGACGGGCAAAAGTCCGGCAACGAGCGAAAGTCTGGAGTCAGGTGGAAGTTCAGCGTCGGACAAAAGTCCGACGACTGGCAGAAATTCGGCGACGGATGAAAGTTTGGGGATGGACGGAAGTTCAACATTAGTCGGTGACCAGGCACAAGCCCGGCAAAATTTTGACGACGGCTGTGGCCAGGAGGTGGTCGAGGAGGAGGTTGGTGGCAAGAAAACTTTCTTCCTTCCTTCGCCCCCTCGTTTGCTTCCTCTCACCCCTTCATGAGGAATGAGGGGTCTATTTATAATTTTCTGAGAGTGGCATAGCTAGTAAATAAGGAGAAGATCAAAGGTAAATTGGGAGTGGTTTGAATGGACGGCCGATGTTGAATCCCTTGATTTTGGACCGTTTATTAGGTGTTTGAATGTCTTAATGATATTAGAATTTGAAAATCTTGGGCTCGTTGGATTCGTCTCGTCGAGCCGCTCTATTAAACTATAAGCATGTCACGTTTTAAAATCGTTTGGTAATCCAAATTTTGGTTTAAACCTTCCAATGTGCTTCGGGTCTTTGATTGGACACATTTGAGCTCGGATTGGGTCGAATTTGGTGTCGTTCGGTTCATATTTTTGAGACGTTCAGTTCGACTGTAAGTTTGCTGAAATCGGAGTTCAGATGGCCTCCGATTTAATTTTTGAAGTTTTCAACTTGATTTTCCCTTGAGATTCATGCCCGATCAAGATAATATTTGGATGATATATCAATATTATTTATATTATCTTTATTTGAATATGGATTCATAAATTTAAATCATAGAAATAATTTTTCATTAAAATAGGAATAAGCAGGGGTGTCAAAATCGGGTTGCGGGTCGGGTTCGGGTCAAACCCGAACTGACCCGGGTTTCAAACGGGTTGACCCTAACCCGACCTGGGTATGTAAACGGGTCGGAAAGTCCAACCCAGACCCGACCCGACCCGGATGCCAAAGTGCGGCGGCGGGCGAGCTAGCTCGCGCGGGGCGGAGCGGGGCAGCGCGGGAGGAGCGGGCAGCAGGGCAGCGCGGGCGCGGGCAGCTCGGGCGCGGGTAGCGGGCAGCGGGCGGAAATTTTGAAATTAATGTTTTTTTTTCAAACTAAACGGGTTATCGGGTTGACCCGGCAACCCGCCGGGTCAACCCGAACCCGACCCGTTCTCAAACGGGTCGATTTTTGCAACCCGAACCCGACCCGTTTGAGAAACGGGTCGGGTCAAACCCAAAAATTTTGGGTCGGGTTCGAGTCGGATTTTCGTGTCGTGTCAAAATTTGACACCCCTAGGAATAAGAAAATTGATCTGTGTTTTAGACTCTTTTTGTTATTAATTTACCATTGCAATATATATGTTGATTGTTTTTTCCTTAAGCAAATAGATAGGAAAGAAAAAGGATGGTGGGGGCAGTAGCAAAATGGGAAAAGAAAATTATTTTAATTTATAGTGGGCTCTGCATTAAAGAAATAGGCTTACTACTAATTTTAGTAAGGATGGTTGGATGAATCTAATAAAAAATCGAGCCTAGATGATGAACCAATAATAAATCTGCTAATGACTTTGAAGATGATAGTGTGGGTGTCACACAATGATTGTGTACATTTTGTTAGGCATATTATGAAATATGAAATTTCACAAAATAAAATTTTCTTTGTAAATTTGAACTGAACTCTTGATTACTTATATAGTATATTTTGTAAGATTTTCAAATTCTAATTCGGCATAATTTCAACTTCACAATGATCATAAACAATGAACTTGCAGAATAGGTCATAAATTCTATAAGAGTAGAAAGATACATGAAATAATTAGAACTTCTTGTAAGTTATGCCTGAAACAAGGTTTTGGATCCCTGTAGTTGTTGGGGATAAATGGTTTTATGAGCTACTTTATGGATATTCCATGAAATATCATAAGATATTTAGAATGCGAAAATATATTTTTATAGATTTACTTGCTCTGCTTGAATCATCTCACGGATTATATGGGTCGCAAAAGACACCTGCTAAAGAAGTGTTGGCTATTATTTTATATATTCTAGTGCAGAATGAGTCTATTCGAGTAACATGTGAATGTTTTCAACACTCAACAGAGACTATCTACAAATATTTCTCTTTTGAGCTTGAAGCATTAGTTAAGCTAGCAATCGACACTGTAACCCCAACTGACAAAAACTTTTGTGATTTTCCACCAAAATTTTTAAAATATAATGGCATATTTTAAGGACTGTATTAGGGCAATTGATGGCATACATGTAGATATCCGCATTTTCTATTGAAAGAACAATTAGTCTACATTAAGCCTCATCATTCACCAACCCAAAATATTATGGCTGTATGTGATTTTAATATGTGTTTAATATTTGTAACAATGGGACAGGAGATTTTAGCAGTTGATGCTCACATTTTTTCAACAAGCTATTTTGGATAGGTGAAGCAAAATTCCTATGTCATATTTAGTAGGCATTTTTTTATATATAAAATATTTAATTATAATTTAAGATTTATGACATATTTATATTACTCTTTCAATAAATAAAGTCTCATTATTGTTACCACAACGACACTTCATAATTTTTTTATTATAGTATAAAAAAATTATAATTATTTTTTATGTAGTGTAATAAATATGTGAGTGCCTCAATAAAATTTATTTCTTTTAAGCAATAGCAAAGTGGCTATTTTCCAAACAATTGCAACTTTAGAAGACAATTTTTTTATGTAACAGCTGTATGTTGTCTTCCAAATAAAGGAGCCCAACTTAATGAGCTTTACATTATGATAGTCTGACTTAGACTTCAATTGGGATAATTTTTTTGATGCTTCGAAAATAGTTTTTTAGTATACAAATTTATAGTTTAATAAATTTGTATACTAGAAAGCTACTTTAAAAAACAGTAAGAAAGTTATTCCAAATGAAACCTTAGGCTTCGTTTGGGACGGCTTTCTTTCTGCTTCTTAAAGCAGCTTTGTAGTACAAAAATTAGAAAGCTGCTTTAAGAAGCAGAAAGAAAGCAGTCACAAACAAAATCTTAATTTTCTTATTTTATCTTCCAAATAAAGTTGTCAGTGTAATTGATTGAATAGACTAGGAATGGTTCATGAGCATATAACACTAACTTCAAAACTTATTTTATATACCTAAACAAATTATAAACATATAAAATGATATGTTATGAACTTAATATAAACATTATATTATGTAAATTAGTTATGTGTAGCTAAAATCATAGAATTAGTTAGCATGCTAATAATATGTATGGGAAAAATAGTACTTATCTAATTGACTAAAATGTTAAGACCAAAAGCTTATAAATAGATGTCTTGCAATTTGATTGAAATATTTTACAATTCAAGTAAAAAACTAAGGATCCGTTTGGGACAGCTTTCAGACTACTTTATTTTTCAGATAACAATCACAATTTTGTTTGGCTGTTATTTTCTCACTGCTTTTTAGAAATTTATGTTGTGAAAAGCGGCTTTCTACAACTATAGTAATGATGTTATTTTCTCCATAGCAATTTCACAACCAACTTTATAATATGATGCACCGTCCCATACTCAGACTCTAAATTAACTTAGAAATATCCCAAGCCAAAAATTTCATCATTTTTCAATTAAATTAAATCTCTTTTCACACGACCTTCTATTTGATATCAATTGACAAAATAAAAATTATATCAAAATATTTTAATATAAGAAAGTTATTAGATTTATTTCAAGATTAGTGTAAGCAATAATCTCAAGGCAAATTTAATTATTTAAGAGTTTTAAAATCAATTATGATGAATAGTTAGAATATTATATGACCTTTTTTTTTTTTTTTTGCAACAATAACAACTAATTATTTGACTTGAGAGTTGATAGTACTATCAATTATTGATGGCTGGTAGAATGTCATCTGATCATTAAAGAACATCTAGAAAATAAATAAATAGTTATTTTGATAAAAATATTCAAAAGTTGGTCAAAAGATCAATGGAAAGAACAAAAAAAGGATAAAAAAATTTATTATAATTTGACCAAAACTATTTTAGTAATCTATCATTTTTTTTTAGAACGGAGGTATCTACCCGCTGCCATCCCTTAAGAGGCGTAACTAATCCCTCGGCTGACCTAGAAGAGGCACTCACCCTAGTGACCTTCTGGCCCGCACTTGATCAGGCCATACTTAAGAGGCGCTGCCGCTCAAGGGAATTCGAGCAGGGGTTGGAAGGTTTCCAACCGTGCTCGCCCACCAACCAAATTAATCTATCATTTTCTTCCTTTGAAAAAAAAAAAAAAAAAGAACAGTACATCAACTGCTAAAGAAAGTAAGCCAATGACTTATTTGCACGGCCAATCTTCAGAGTTGTGTGCTTAGGTCATTAGGAAGAAAAGAGAAAAAGTTTAGTACTAAAAGAAGTTAGAAGTCTTTAGTTTGATTCCATCTGCCTAACTATTTGGATACCTTTCTCAAGCAATTCTAAGCTCTTGTTGGAAACTAAGGCCTCAGTTTTGCTTATTCTTGTGGATTATTTGACTTGGTGCTTGATCTATGATCAAAACATTATGCAAGTGATTTTTCTATTGATAGTTTTCTCAATATTTTTGTAGGCTAATTGTATTGGTTATGTATGACTAGTTAAATGTTGATTGAGAAGGGTTTTGTGACAAGCTTTTTATCTTAGAAAATATAAAAAGAAAAATGCTTAACATAAAAGAACTGTCAGCTAATTATGGTGCTAAAAAATTGGTGCTCATCATATTGGGCATGTTAGTTCTATGCGGAATTTGATTGTGGAGATCAATCAGATTATATTGTTAACTCAGACTTCAATTTTGTTGGTTGAGCTCATCAGGGGTTGCAAGGGGGCCTCCCCTGAAACGGGAAATTTATTTTTCTATTCACACTGCAATGCTGTATGCTCGAACACTACAACTTTATAATATTTGGTTGGAGACAGAAAACAAAAGCATTGCTATGTTGTAGGCCGCATGGCCACGACGCTATAGGGTGGCACATAGATAGAGAAGTGAACGTCGTGGCGCTCCAAACCCCAGCGCCACAACGCTGCGAGTCAGGCTGGGTAGTTTTCTTTTTCATTTTTCATGCTTAACTTGAAGGGTTGCATCCCTTGATATAGTTTAAGTATTTCTTTTTGTCTATTTTCTATAGAGAACCAATGCTTTAAAAATCAGACTGGACTGGTCGGTTCAACTGGCTGAACCGCAAACCGGCCGGCCGGCCGATTACATTTTACTATAAAACCGATTTTGCACAAAACCGCTATCAAACCATTCGAACCAGTGGTTCGACCGCCGAACCACCAAATCGGTTCTGATTTTGAATAACCATGCAGCTCATTTGAAAATCGGATGGCCTAAAATAAACTTAGGTAAAACTTATACTTATATGAAACAAAACAAAAACAAAAACAAAAACCCTACTTATCCCATATTTATTTTATTTTCAGAGCTTCACCAATTGCAGATATAAACTATAAGATCGATCTCAAGAGAAATTTCGATTTCATCTTTCAAGTTATGACTACAAAGATATCAGTTGCTCAAAATAATAACATATTTAGTTTTAAATTTATTAAATTTATTTGTTATATTTTTAATTGCTTCATATTATGATTCTTTTTAATTTTTGTTATATACTTACAAATGATTCTATTATTATTATAATATTTAAATAAAATAAATGTTTATTACGTCATCCGGTTCGACCTCGATCGAACCATCGAACCTCTCCTTCTTTTGATTCGTTGTCTAGGCTGATTTTCAAAGCCTTGCAGAACGAAAAATGAAGAGAGACCAGGATAGAGTATGAGAGAAGAGAAGAGATCTGTATAACTTTTAAATTTTGTAGTGAATTTTTTGGTATGGTATGGCTCTGTGATTTTTTCTAGATTTCGAGTTTTTTCACAATTAATCCTAATATATTTTTTAGATGCTTTCTTCTTTTTTCTTAGTGTTTGTTGTGTGGTTTTACTCCCCAATAGGGCCAAATGAGTGCATAAGATAATAAGAATATATTAAATCATGATGGTGAAGGGTGGTGTTCATCATGGTCTGCTCCTCTAGCATCATATGTATGTTCAATGGATTCAAAGTTATCCTATAGATGCTAATCTATAAGTTACTTTTAGAAATAAACTACAACAAGAAGAGAGAGAGAGAGAGAGAGAGAGAGAAGCTTGCCCGCTCGCCCGCACCGCACCTCACCATAGGCGACATGGCACTCTTGCATGCACCGGCATCGTACGCCCCCTCGCCTGCTTGTCTGCACACACTCGCTCACCAGCTCGCCTAAATTTGCCCGCACTCGCTAGCGCAGTTGCCCTCAACCAGATCAGTGGGTCGGATCGGGTCAACCCTAGTTAGGAGAGTGTCAAGTCTGAGTCTGTATTTCTAACACGTTTTTCTAATCATGTAGAGTTCGGGTTAAATCAATTGAAGGCGGGTCAATTTTGAGCTGGACTCGAATCTAGCCTGAAAACCCATTTTGATCCCTTTACTTTGGGTCCCCTATGAAGTTGCTAGCTTTAATTTTATTAATTGGTGGTATCTCTCTTGGAAATTAACCTTTTTGACTTTTTTCAAAGGCTCCGCTTTGGATAGCTTTTGATTATTGTGTTTTTGCTGCTTTCAATATTTTTTTTGTACTAAAAATTGTCCCAAACGAAACCCAAGTTTCTCATCGAACATCCTTTAATATATATATATATATATATATATATATATATATATATATATATATATATACCGTCAATTTAAAAAAATATATACCAATACAATTTTTTTGGTAATCTTCATTTGACTATATGGTTCATAACTAAGAGTTATTTTTAATGAATTTATTGTAGTTGAAACCATTATGGGTTCGGTGTTTATTAAGGTTTGTGAATTTTCTTTCTTTCTTTCTTTTATTAAATGGCAAGTTTAAAGTATTTATCTTCACAAAAAAATAAAATAAAATGTTAATTTGCAAAAACAATCATTTCATGACACTTTCTGGTTAAATTTGTAAAACAAAAATTTTATCTTTCTCTCTTGTTGATTTTTATTCTGATAGAAGTTGGATGGGTCAAATATTCATTGCCCTAGTTTAGAGATATGTCACACAAATAAATGCATTTTGATATTTCTCTATCATGATACCATTCAAATGAAGATTTATTAAAGATTGACCATCATTTGAATGATGCATAATTGTTATCACATCAAAGGGGATTAGGGGTGTTAGTGATCCAAATCGGTTTGAGTTCGACTCATTAACGAGTTTATGAGTCAAACTTATCAAGCCACAAGTTCAAGCTTAAACCTTTACTCGAGCTCGAGCTCAACTTCAGCCTGGCTCGAGTCGTAAGCTCATTAAGTCGCTCAATTAAATTAAAATATATTTTAAAATTAATTTAAATCAACATTATATAATATATTTTAATCCTTTAAAATTAATTCTACATTAAAAATAAAAATTTTAATTTAAAACTAAGAAATTGAATCAACATCCTTTAAAATTAATTCTACATTAAAAATAAAAATTTTAATTTAAAACTAAGAAATCGCTCAATTAATTTAAAATATTTATTTTCTTTCAAATTTTTAATAAATTGTTAGCTTCCATTCAAGTACATAGGATTGAATTCTCACAATATTGTCCTACCTTAAAATATTGACATATTGATCTACTTCTCAAGTATGTTTGGGCTAGATTTATTTAAGTTATTGTGTTGTTGCAATTAATAAAATATAAAAATAAGTTACAATTATTGTCAAAGTACTGAATAAGATGTTCTTAAAGTGTGCTTTTCATGATTATAAAGTCATAAAAAAAGTACATTTATAAAGTTCAAAACTCTCCTTCACATATCCCCTTGAATAAATTGATTTTTTTTTCTGTCCTGTTAAGATTAATTTAGGATTTAGGGAGAACAAATAAAAAAAAAGAGAACAAATTGGGCTTACTATTTAATTTATTAATTATTTAATATATTTTTCACCCCCAAAAGTTAACTTGATAATAGGCCACTAGGAACTTCTAGAATGTTTAAGGTTAGTTTTGAATAAATAATTGCTCCAAAGATTTTGTTGCTAACTTCAATAATAAATATTCTAGAGTGTTGCTGGTAATAGCTTTGAACTAAGGATTTATTTGGGACAGCTTTCTTATTATTTTTTTAAAATAGCTTTTTCAATAAAAAAATCTTTTGAATGAAAATTTTTTGTACTAGAAAGTTGCTTTAGGCTTCGTTTGAGACTTATTGTTTCTTAAAGTAAATTTTTAGTATAAAAAGCTAATTTAAAAGTAAAAAAAAGCTATCCCTAACGAAGACTTAGGTTTCGTTTGGGGCGGTTTTTTTATTGTTTCTTATAGAAGCTTTTTAGTTAAAAAATTAAAACTTTTATACTGACAAGCTGCTTTAAACAGCAAAAAAAAGTTGTCCCAAACGAAGGTTTTGAAGGCAGCAAGAAAGCTATCATGAATAAAGACTAAATTCATTTAAGACAAATTAGTTGGCAATCAACCCGCTAATTTAAATTGTATAGACCATAGATTCATTTAACTAAAGATGACCTAACATTTTCCATTTCAATTTCATGCTTGAAATGACTAACAAGAAAATATGACAAAGGAGTCCTTACCAAACACGGCAGCCAAAATAAATCAAATGAAAATTCAGAGGGACGTATTAGTAATTACTCCTTGGGGTCTACCAACTTTCCTAAAAGGCAAAATTCAAATGATAAATTCTTTGAATTTTTTTCTAATGAAGTAACCCTAACTCATTACCTGCTTTGATTTTTTTTACGAAATTTATTGATTATGAACATGTGGACATTAATTTGAGCCTTTTAGGCTTCATTTGGGATGACTTTTTTATTATTTCTTAAAGTTACTTTCAAGTTATACTAAAAAATTGCTTTAAGAAGCAGTAAGAAAACCGTTCTAAACAAAGCTTTAGGTTTCATTTGGGACGGCTTTCTTACATCTGCTTAAAGCAGCTTTCTAATATAAAAACTAAAAATTTTGTACTAATAAGCTACTTTTAAAGCAGTAAGAAAGTCGTCCCAAACGAAGCCTTAATCTCTTTTTTCATCTTCTATTATTCAAATTCACAACAATGCTGAATGATTAACACAGCTTTATAGATTTATAACAAAGAAAAGTCATTTCAAGAAAAGACATTTATGCTCAATATTTAGTTACATATTAATTTTCACATATAGAGTTGATGTATGCATAAAAGCCTCAAGTTATGCATAGGCCAATGATTAGATTACAAACTAAGGGTTTGTTTGGGACGGCTTTCTTATTGCTTTCTAAAACAAATTTTTAGTTCAAAAAATTTTTAAAAATTTGTGTGCTAGAAATCTATTTTAAGAAGTAGTAAGAAAGCCGTCCCAAATGAAGCCCAAATCTCGCCATCTTGCATGAATTTTTCAATTAATTATTTCAATTATTTTGAAAGATGTACAATAACATGCAAAAGTCTAGCCCTCCTTTAATATAAGATTTTGTCGACCTCTTTTATTCCTTTTAAGGATAGATGGATAAATCATCCATAATTTCAGGGTTGTTCTATAAATTATTTATTAGACTAAGGGTCTATTTGGAGCAGCTTTCTGACTATTTTATTTTTCTGATGGCAGTATCAATTTTATTTGACTATTATTTTTTTACTGCTTCCTCACTATTTTTCAAAAAAATTTGTGTTGGAATAAATTTTTTCAGCAGCCATAATAGTAAAATAGCTTTCGCCACAACAACTTTATAACCAACTTTATAAAGCACTGCAATTGTCTGCAACAAACCCTAAATGCCTAACACCTTAATGAAAATTTTTTAGTTTAATTTATTTTTTATAAAGATGAATATAATTGTGATTTAATGAGTAATATCACTTAATACAATTCTTGAAATAATGCCCCATAATTCTACTAAGTACTATGTTGTATATATTACACTCCAAAAGATCTTATATATATTATCTTAAATTTTAAATTATAAATATATTATTTTCAATAATATTATTATTTATAAATTATTAAAAATACCTAAAATGTCCTATTGGCTATGAATTTGCCCTTTTTATAATAATATTTGAATAAATATTGATTTAAAATAATATGTTATTACTTTATCAAATATTTTAATTTAATAGAAATGAGCCTCTTGAAATGTGCATAAATCTTTTTACAAACTAAGTACTTTATGTTTTAATGTTATTTCAACAAAAAAAAATTTGTAGTAACAATATTTTTATTTTTTATATTTCAACATCTCAAATAAATTAAAAGCAAATTATTTTTCACATAAATATACCATTTTTAATCTAAAATATATATAGAATGAATTCACAACCACTCAACTATAGAACAATCATTAAAATCAAATATTTCTTCATTTAATAAATATAATAAAACATTATATTTAAATTAAAATAAAATATTAATTGTTCAGATATTTTCTTTCAATAATATCCTATAATTCCATATCTTATCTCTTAGGTTTATCTTCTCAACAATTATTAAATTCAGTCAAAGTCAACATCATTTAATCAGAAAGATGTTTATTTATTCTGACATTTAGGGGAATTATTTTCATTTGCCTCACCTAAACCTACCTCAATTTCTACAAGCTTCTAAAATATCTATCTTTTTTTTTTTTTTTTTTGGTTTAGGCTTTACTCGAGGCAATTTAAGGCTTCATTTGGGATAGCTTTTTTGCTACTTTCTAAAATAATATTTTAGTATAAAAATTTCTTGAATTTAGAAATTTTTATACTAAAAATTTGTTTTAGAAAGCAGTATAAAAGCTGTCCCAAACGAAACCTAAGTTTCTTAATTTTTCTTTTTAAAATTATGGAAATTATTTTCTCAGCCATAATTTTAAAATATATTTTTCAAAAATAAATTTGTAAAGATAAATATTTAAAATAGAGGAGAAAAAACAATCTTCCAAACACACTTTATTTTTTATTAACAATTTTTCTTATCATGAAAGCAATCAAAAAACTATTCCAAACAAAATCTTATACTTCTTTTGAACCACTTTATTATTACTTTCTAAGACAATTTTTTGTAGAAAAATTTCTTGAACTAAAAAGTTTCTACAAAAAAGCTTCTTTACAAACCTGTCTCAAACGAAACTTAGGCTTCGTTTGGGACGGCTTTCTTCTTGCTTTCTAAAATACTTTTCTAGTACAAAAATTTTTTGAATTTGAAATTTTTGTGCTAGAACGTCGTTTTAAAAAGAAGTAAGAAAGCTATCTCAAACAAAGCCCTAGGATCCTTTTGAGATGATTGTAACTTTTTATAAAGGTGATTGTAAAATTATTGTGAAGAAAATAGCTTTTTTTAAAAAATAGTTAGAGAAAGCAACTTTAAACAAAAACGGTAGTTGCAGTAAGAAAAGTAAAGCAATAAAAAAATTGCTCTAAACAGACATTAAATTCTTGTAATCATCATCTGATCCTTTTGATTTTTTTTAATAATGCTACATTAAAAAAACATAGAAAAATTTATATAATTTTTATTTTCTTAGGTGGATTAATAAAATTTAAAAAATTATTTATTGATTTATTTTTGTTTGAAAGAATTCAGATAATTCATCCCATCAAAGATTTGTATGATATGATATTTTATTATAAACTTTTTTATGAGGAATAATATTCTTTTTTCTTATAAATTATCTCAACAAAAAATTGATTAGTATTCATTGTAAAAGGATTAGATTAGGAGTTTTTTATTAAAAAAATTGATAAATATAGAATAATTATTTGTAAATAACAAAATAATAATCAAATTTTAGTTTTAAAATAAAAATGATTTTTTATAATATAGAACCTAAAATATTATCTTATAACACGTAATCTATATTAGCTATTTTATTATTTTTGCACTTCTCCTTTTCCTCTTCTTTTTGGCATTTTCATTTAGGATTGTTTGGAATGAATGGAGAATGTGCAGTCACCGTTCGCAGATCAATTAGGATGCGCCACGTCACCCACGTACACTGTAAATTAATTATGTGGTGCATCTTGATTGGCCTCCGGTGACTGCATGCACGTAATAATTTCGCGGATGAATGACCCATCAAACGAATAAATTGAGCCGAAAGTTATGCCGTTTGGCATGGCATGCTTGAAATGACACTTATACCCTCATAATTATAGCCACCGCTGAAAAAAAGCTGAATTTAATGATAATTTTATAATGCGTAAAGTATTGGGAGTTTATGCATGTTCAATGTGGCCCTTATTTTAGATTTTTGCAAGTATGATAGAAGAGATAATTATAGTTAAGTCATAATAAATAAATATGATGATAATAATTATGATGTATTATAGTAATAATAAATCTGTCTCTAAGAAATTCAATTGATAAGCACGAATTTAAAATTAAAGTTTGAATGGGAAACTTTTAAAATTAAATTTAAGATCATATGAACTATGACTTTAATAAACTTATAGTAGGATTGAACGTCTCAAAGAGATGACTCCATCGACTTTGCAAGTAATCCGATTTGACTTCAAATGAGATCAAACCAAGCACTTGAAATATATTTGAAAGATTCACAGCATCAATTGAAGAATAAAAGGGTGTCTGAATCCTAATTGCTTATAATCAAGTTGAGTGGTTCAACAAGACGAAACTAATGAGCCCAAAAATATTTAAATACTAAATTAATAGTATATAATCAAAGATATCAAGATGAATCATTCAATGGAATGCTGTGAAATCTAGCCAAATTTATTAAGGTGTTCATCTCAAAAAGTTATAAATAGAACCTCATTTTCTATGTAAGAGAGTTTTGATAGCTAAGAAAGTTGAAGAACACTTTTGAATTTCCTGTTGCGCTTGGAATATTCGTGGCGGTAGAGAAATATAAAATTTAGCATCTTAGATCTATACGAAGATCCAGCATACAATCAGATAAAATAGATGGTTCAACATTTTTAAGAGACACCAAGATTTTTACGTGAAAATCCTTGAATAAGGGAAAAACCATAGGGCCTGACCCAGTTTGAATGAATCCACTAGTATTTGTAGCTGATTACAAATGAGGCCCTTCTTTAGGGGGAAGGCATTGGCTTGATGTAACAAATATACATCATATGGAGTGCATTACATGGTGGGAATATGAAGAATAACTATTGACATGTTCGTTTGGCCGGAAAGACCAGAGTCGGTGGGCGATGGAGGTCGAAAAAACTGTAGTCGGGTGACGTTGGTCGAAAGGACCATAGTCGACGGGCGACGGAGGTCTGAAAAATCGTTGTATGGCGATGGAGGTCGGAAGGATTATAGTCGGCGGGCGACGAAGGTCGGAAGGATGGTAGTCGGTGGGCGACGGAGATCAGAAAGATCGTTATCTTGCGACGGAGGTCGGAAGGACCGTTCTCAGGTGGAAGTCCAAGAATAATTAGAAGTCAGGTGGAAGTCCGACGTCAGTTGGCTACCGAGTGTAAGTCCACTGTCAGTCGGTGGCCAGGCAAAAGTCCGACGCCAGTTGGTGGGCGGGCAAAAATCCTGTAACAGTTAGTGACTGGGCAGAAATCCGGCGTTAGTTAATGGCTGGGCAGAAATACAGCATCATTCGGTGGCTAGGCATAAATGCGACGTCAGTTGGTGGCCGGGCAGAAATCCAACATTATTTGGTGGCCCTACAAAAATTTGGCGTCAGTTGTGACCGAGCAGAAATCCGGCGTCAATTAGTGGCCGGGTAGAAGTCTGACGGTGGTCGAGAATGAGTCTGGTGGTAAAAGAACTCTCTTCCTTCTCTTCTTGCTTGGTTCCCCCTTCCATGAGAAATGAGGGGTCTATTTATAATTTTTTGAAAGTTGCATGACCAGTAAATAGGAGGAAAAGCAATGGTAAATTGGGAGTGGTTTGAATGGACGGTCGATGCTGAATCCCTTGATCGTGGACCGTTTATTGGGCATTTGAATATCCTAATGATATCAGAACTTGGCGATCTTAGGCTCGTTGGACTCGTCTCGTCGAGCCGCTCGATTCAACAATAAGCATTCCACGTTTGAAAACTATTTGGGAATCCAAATTATGGTTTGAAGCTTCCAAATATGCTTCGGGTCTTTTATTTGGCCTTATTTGGGCTTGGATTGAGCCGAATTTGGTGTCCTTGGGTTCGTATTTCCAAGATGTTCAGTTCAACTTAAGTTTGTTGAAATCGGAGTTCAGATGGTCTCGGATTTAATTTTTGAAGTTTCAAACTTGATTTTGCTTCGAGATTCGTGCCCGATCAAGATTTTTTTTTTTGTTATATATCACCGACCATTATCGCAAATGACCATCATCAATAATCACTGCCACCATTATCTAACTTTCATTATTCAATTAATGTCATTTGACTATTCATATCCAACATCTTTATCAAACTTCAACTATTTGTCGTTGGATACCTTACTTCTATAACCATTACAATAGAAATCAAACATTTTTTTTCAATTGTAGAATCTTCTCTTCTTTAATTATGAAGAAGAGCAAATTCTTGCATGTATAATATGGTGAGCTATTGCAATTAGGTCAAGCCCTATGATTTACCTCATTTTTATTTTTCTCATAAAAATTTCTATTGTATATTTCAAATTATATATATATATATATGTTAAATCTTTATACAAAGTTAAAATATCAAACAATCTGCTGCTACAAATTATCTAGCACATAACAATCTGCTGTCATTTGTGAGAAATATTCCAATGCATTACAAATGTTTTTTTAAAATGACTGACAATTATTTCCTCAATCAAGGATAACACAATATAAGCAGTGAAGGCTACAGTGCCCTCACTTTGGAGGATCTTACATAGGATGAAAGAAATTTTAATCTATATTCTATAACTCTTAGAGAAGGCCAAATATTTGTTCAAAGCTAAAATATTAAACATTTTGTTGCTTTAATATTTGTTGATAATATCTATTAGGGAGCAGATTAAAAGATTTCAAATTTGAATTAACAATAATGGTGATTAAATTCAAATTCAACTAAAAAATTTAAGTCTATATAAAAAGCTCAATTAATTGATATCTCTATATTTAATATATTTTCAAACTGGATGACATGAGACTAAGATTTGTTTGGGATGACTGCAGTTTCTTATAAATGTTATTGTAAAGATTTTATAGGGTGTTTTGGGAAGTTATTGTAAAAAAACATCTTCCTATCATACAATTTTTTTGAATGCAATGAGAAAGGAATTGCCAATCGAAATTGTGGCTGCGATCTGAAAAGAAAAGCGGTAAGAATGTGAAAGGCTAACAACATGTGATCAATGTGTTTAAATAAGAGAATGTGGCTATTTGAGGGATATATGGGAGATTAGTTGGCTCAAAATGTGTGGTTTAAAAACAAGCCATGGGACTTAAATGTTTATTTCAGTGTGATTATTATATATTGTTTCAATTTATATAGAAAATAAATAAATAAATAAAAAGTCAGATTGGTAGTTAGAAAAAAATATTGCAAAGAGTAATGAAATAAAGAGAGCACAACTCTTTCACGTAAGAGTCTTAAGCCTAAACAAACAAAGAGATTGTTTTGATTTATTAATTAATGTAATTAGACTGAATTGGAGTGGCCGAGTTAGTTTGTGATGGCATTGTTGTGATTTTTGTGAGAGATGATAGATCTTTATTGGATTGTCATCTAGGGAAAAATATGTATTATAATATTCTGATATATTTTACATCAAGATGTGATCATAATCATAATATCATGAACGCCTCCATCCTTTGCAACATCACCAACAACCACTCTCACCACCATCACTTTCAGTATCGAGTTTCTCCTGCAAAGTATGACGAAGGTAGCGACAACCGCCCGCTATCCCCATCAGTACTCATATGAATCTTACATCACTAGCCTCTAGTCTCATCATGATTGCAACTGTCATTGTCGGCTCTGGCTTGAACTGGCTTCCAAAGCAGATGTAGGTCACGGAGTCACAAGGGTGGGAGCTGACCCGTGGGAGAAGGTTTTTGGTATCTAGGTCAAGAATGGTGGGGCACTGGAGGTAGGGCTATAAATGAATTGAGCGTTCAATAAGCTACTCATGGCTCGGCTAAATTATAGCTCGTTCATGATCATTTATTTAAATAACAAAGCAAATTTGAACAATTTTTAAAATACTTGAATGTTAAATAAATAAGCTTAAACAATTATGTGTTCAGCTCACTTCGGTTCATGAACAAGCTTGATAAAATACTCCATATAAAGCTAGTTAAAAAACTTGATTAATATGTAATACCAAGCTTGTAAATAAGCTTGTTAAGAATTGATTAAATCTTGTTATAAATCTTTATTTGGTATATTTTCATATAATTTTTAGTTTTATTATAATAAATGATTTTTATTTTATAAAAAATTAATTTTATTTTTATGATACTCTTTCAATAAACTGAATTTGTTCACGAACAAGAGTTATTTTTTCATGTTTATTGGATTGTTCATTTAAAATGTTCATTTAAAATGTTCATGAACCAACTTATTTATTAGAAGAATCATTTTCTGATCTCATTTGTTCATGAACGAGCTCGTTTGGTAGCTCAAAAACACTAGTTAAGTATGTTCATAAATGGACACTTCTGATAGCTTAAAAAAACTCGCTAATTAGATTCACGGTCTAAATAATTGTTAGTTAGTAGACTCGATAAGCCTCGTTTATTTAAAGCTCAATAAACACAAAACAAATCGAACATGAATCAAACAAAAACCAAACACAAATATCTATCATTCTGAACGAACGAAACTTGAACACCAATAGAAAATCTCGAATCAAATTCGAATCAATTTTAAACAAACCAATAATAAAGGAGCTCAAATATGAACCAGTTGATAGATCGCCTAAGCCCTTTTGAATTGAATGTGTATAACATTCTCATTTTCTTCATATTTTATTGGCTCAATTATATAATTATAATTTGGATTAGCTTTTTTTTTTTTTGGGAAAGTATTTGGATTAGCTATTATTTTGTCAAAAATTTCAGCTGCGTAGCATTAAATAAGTCAACATCAGTCTTCGCATGAATGTCAAAGACAGCTCGAATTTTAAAATGTTATTGTCAGATAAAAATTATTAAAAGGCTTATTAAATATTATCAGATAAAATAAATTATCTCAAATAAATTAAGCCGAATACTGCTAAGGGATCATTTTGTTCTCCTTTAGAAAGTCATTAATGGCTAAGAAGAGATTATTATAAAAGTGGTGGCTTTGAAATTTATTTGATGTTAATGTGTGTATTAATTTTATAATATAGAATAAAATTATCATATGTTGATATAGAGAGAGACGAGTTGTTGCATAAATTAGCTCATTATAAAAAAGATGTGTGTATAAAGTAAGATATTTTAATTATAAAATATGTTTAAAAAGGTTAAATTAATTGCGTAAAATGGATTTTATGGTTGAAGTTGAAAGAGCCTAATGTCATTAGAGCTATCTTCAAAGAAAATTTTGTTGTTTTTCGGTGGCCAAAAACTAAATATTCATCATAAATCTTGGTGTTGATGTTAGGAGGTAGAGTTGGCGTCAATCTCAAGCATCAGTCTTATAGACGATGGAATGCATCAATGTTTTGGTGATGAAGTTAATAAGCATTGGCTTTGTTGTCAATGATGTGTTTTGGTCTTATAAGTGATGTTCTACGTTGGCGCAGGTGGTGATTACGTGCAATAAAGTTATTGGTTGCAATGGTTAGGAGACTAAAGTGGGGTGATGGTGGTTAGGAAATCATAATCGAGTGAAGATGAATATGCAATTGTAGTTGGGCAACGTGGTTAGAGGATCATAGTCGGATGACGATGGTTAGAGGACAGTAATAAGGTGACAATGATTACGAGTGCATAGATTGACAAGACTGATTGGAGGATCAAAGTTAGGTGATGAGTGTTAGAAAACTATAGTCTGACAATTATAGTGGGAAAATCGTACTCGAGCGAAAGTAGTCGGGAGATTGTAATCAAGCAATAATGGTCAAAGTACATTAGTCCATCCACAATAGTAGAAGGATTGATGTTGGGCCATGATGGTCGGGAGACTATGGTTAGGTGACAATAGACCATGGTTAGAGGACCATGGGTACATAATGATGGTCAAATTAGGGGAGTCAAAATGGGTTTTAAGTTCGGGTTCTGGTTGAACCCGGAATTGATCTGAGTCCAAATGGGTTGACCCTAACCTGACCCAGTTTTATAAACGGGTCAATATTTCTGACTCGGACACAACCCATTGAATTACCCAGTTGACTCGACCTGACACGCTAACTCGATCTTCTTCCCAATGCGAGCAGTTCGAGTGCGGTCTGTGCTGACGCGAGTGCACGAGCACGGGCGTGATGCAGTGTGGGCGCGAGCGTGAGGGACTAGGCCCGGGCAACGATGATGTGCCTGTGCGGACGCGAGAGAGCTAAACGGCTAGAGCGTGTGCGGGAGCTATGAGGATGTGAGATGCTCAACTAGGCTCTTTTGATTTTGTCTCATCGTGATGCTCAATTTGATTATAAGCATGCATGATTTGAAGATTGTTTGGTCCTCTAATTAATGTTTTAAACTTTATTTTTATACTTTTAAGTGTTTGATTTAGCTTAATTTAGAGTTGAATATAATCACTTTTGATGTCGATTGATTTGTTTCATTGAGACATTCAATTTGATTATAAATTTATTGAAATAAGAGAAATTGAATTAAAAAAAATTCAACTCAAATATGCATATAAATTTGTGCCTGATCAAAATCATTCTCAATCCCCTTACAATCCTCCCTAACACCCACACAAGGTGAGGAGGACCCATCAAGCCAATCCAACTGATCCACAGAAGGATCCATCTTCAACAATCCCAATTGAGATTTCAAATCGACATTAGAGATAATAGAAATTGGAACATCAACAAATGGCACTTCCCCATTCACATTAAGAGAGAAAATTGGAACTGCAGAATCCAAAGGAGATCCACCAGAATGGACATCCAAACCGCTAGAGGAATCATTCAGGATGACCGCATTAACATAACAAAGCACCATGTTTATAACATCTAACTTTTCATGAGACAAACCAAGAGCAATTTCATTCAGATCCTGAACCGCATAAACAAAATCTGACCTAACATCAGCATTAGAAACCACCGCAACCAACTCATTACCATTAAAATTTTGAGTTTCAATATCATCCTTATGAAACAAATTTAAATCAACCATAACAGGTAAACCATTTTCCAGATCCACTCCAGAATTGACCATACAAGTATTAATCCCTAAATTACCACCAACATCTTCTCTATAAGGATCATTAATCAAATCAGTTATAGGAGAAGAAACAGCCAAAGGGATGTGCACATTGTTAAGGACAATAGCAGCATCCCCACCCTCGCATCCATGAGAACCTTCCCACAGGGCAAGAATCCACATTTTCATGAACACCATCCAACATATTTCCCCTCACGAGAGCAATCAAAGGTAAAGGATCAGTTTGCACACCAACATCAGAGATAGGTTTAAAAGAATTAGCGATATCCTTAACTAAATGCGGATGTAAAACAACACATTCCTTCCTAAGATGACCAAAGACTTGCAATGATCACAGAAAGAAGGAAAATCATCCATGACAACCTTTTGGACATAGCCAATCTTCTCCGGACCAATCCACACACAATCTGGGTATTTTTTTGTAATGTCAAGTTCCACAAGCACACGGGCAACGAACGATCGAGAACCAATGGAAGTTGCGTTATCACATTGCAAGGGTCGACAAAAAATAGAACCAAGGCCATGCAAGATACGGGGAGCAAAGAGATGCGGACGCATATTAGGAAACGAAATCCAAATAAGGATAACAGGAGATTCTTCAGCAATATCAAATTCCAGCGACCATTTCGTTAATTTCATGAAACAATTACTCACAAAATATGAACGATGAGCAAAAACTCTACAGTAATTCATATCACTAAGCAGCTTGATGAGCACATACTTATCAACAAGCAAAGTGACCAAGCACTCACTCGTCAGTTTAAGATTAAAAAAGAATTTTCAGATCACTTCAAGCGGCGGTTGATGATTAGGGGAGTTACCGACTAACAAGAAGACAAAAGGTGCAGCAAGAGCTGAGATTTCTTCCTCAGAAATTCATAAGGAAGGCAAACCATGAAAGTGGAGGCTTTAAGGTCCGGAAAATCCATAAAAGAGGCAACCCCCACAAGGGCATCAAGAAATGACTTAGGAATAGGATTTCCCGCCAAAAACCAAGATAAAAAAGCTTCACTTGATTAGCCGTCATCCGCAAGGGCGAAGGAGGCAAGATCAAAGAAGAACAAAACCCAAAACAAGGAAAAGAACTACATCAGCATAAGGAGAGAGCACTTTCCTGTGAGGACGACGAGTAAGCGACGTTGGGAACGACTAGGGAAAACCCTAGTAGAGTGGGAGGTAGTCCGACAATTATTCTCATAAGGTATCAGATTCCTATAAATAAAGGGGTGAAGAAGAGCATTTTAGGGCTTCTATTTCTCAGATCTTTTTTTAGATCTTCTTATTGGACTAATTGAACTTCTAAGTTCTTGTTTTATAGCTTTTCTCTAGCATTTCCTATCTCTTCATTCTCATACATGTTTCAGATCACACATTAACAGACAGTTTGCAAGTAAAGTCAAGTGCCATCCATGAACAAATTTGAATCTAAAATCACTCAAGAATTATTATTTTTTATTTCAACAAAAAATTCAAGCATAGTATCGCTCACTCAACTAATTGGATGTTAGCTCTATGTTTTTCATATATATATATATATTAAAAAATAAATAATTTTGAAAATTTTAAATTTTATATTTTTATGCATTTTTTAAATTAGAATTACTTGTGTTAAATCAAATTCAAATCAGATAGAAAATAATATATAAAATGAATGCAATAATAAATTTGAATGGCCACATAATCAAATTCATTTCAGCAGACTGAATTTAGCTCTACTCAAAATATAATTCAAATTTACGACAATTTTAAATCAGACTGAATTCAAAATTTTTGAATTTGATCAAATCTGCTTCACTCAATAATCTGATTCGGGGCACCAATAATAGATGGCTCAGAGCCTGAAATTACAACGGTCCACGCAACCAAATAACCGCAGCTTTTCAACCACAACTTGTCAAATTATCCACTGAACCATGAGACCTCTTTGTTCAAAGAATTGATATCAGAACCAGACTTCCTCGGAAAGCAAAATCCCAACCTGCCTAAAATTCTAGAATCAGTATGAAATCTATTTATTTGTTTCTCTCTCTGTCTCTCTCTCGTTGAAGAGGAGCTAAAAGCTTCTTTTAAGCGCTTGTAATCTCCTTTAATCGTCCCATTTATGATCCATTTGACTGTTCGTTGTCATTATGGTGGCAGAAATTGTAACTTTCAAATCCTTTAATGCAAGTTCTGCTCAGTAGCGGTTTCTGGTCTCCTCCTGGTTCTCAGCTGAGTTATCCCCCTTCCATTTTTCTCCTTTTTATCTCCCGCCGAGCTCTCTTTTCGTGTTAGTTCTTGTTTAAAGCTCCCATTTTTCGGCATAGAAATATATTCTCTCGCTTCTCTCTGATTATTTCATCTCTATCAGAACCTTATGGTATCCTTTTAGCTTTCTATTCGAGACCCCTTTGAATATTCTGGTGAAAAAATAGTAACTTTTGATAGCAATTTGAGCTCAAAAGGGCTTTTTTTTGGCCACTGGGTGCTCTCTTTCTCATGTTGTTGGTTTCTGATGAAGGATCCCGTTTTACTTCCATTAGCCTGCTTGGCTTTTTCTCCTACGGCAGCCACAGTAGATTATTCCTGATTAGTTGTGTTAGTTTTGTGCTGTTTTGGTTTGGCTAAGTTGCGCTTGGGTCTGCGTGGGGCCTAAAGCTAGGGTTTTTCCGGCGATATAGGATGGGTTGGATGGAAGGGAACCTTGCTCGTTCTGTTCTCGGCGTTCTGATTTTTCTGTTGGTTATTTTTGAATCCAGAGGTAAGAAATTAGTGCTCCAAGAAAGCTTTTTTCATGTTCTTATTTGTAAAATCGCATCATTTAAAAGGAAATATCCCTTTGATGTGGTTGGAGCTATGTACTTTTCATTGTTCTTCAAGAGATACTGTATTCTAGCATTCTTAAATAATTGTGTGGTGAGCTAATTTTCTTAGGTTTTGATATGTTCAGCTGCTTCTTCCTACTCAATATCTATGTGTTGATGATTCATAAAGGATGCAAATGATTTGAAGGAAATAGTACATAACTAACCTTAGATATTGCCTCTTTTCTTGGTTATGATTTCTGTAATCATTAAGTTTGTAGACATGAATATTTACCAATATGATTCTAAATTTAGAATCTATTTTACCAGAAGTTTTGCCTTTAAAAGGTTATTTTTTGATCTTCTGTTTAGTTTTAATGTATATAGTGCATGTGTCAGTGATCTGCTTTTTTATGATGTGTTTACTTTCAGTTATTTAATTTGTTTATGACATTCATAATTTTTATCTTTTTTTTTAATATTAAGCTAGCTTGTTTATGAAGACTAAGTAGATGATGTATAATTTAAGTTGGTATGAAGTTGACAAGTCTTTCTTATCATAAATAGAAGAGCAATTCATGATTGGATTTGCTAGTTTATTTTCCTTGAATATGCTATATCAAAGAATTTCTATATGAATGGGAATTTGACTTCAACTAGATTATGAAATGTCGTTCAAGAATCAATTTAAAATTTTATCTTGGTCTATTATTTTTAATGAAGTTAGCTTTGTCTATACCACATGACACTCTTATTATTGCCTTCTTGGATTGCGTCCTTTGCTTCGGTAGTTCAGGTGTTTTACTTTCGATTTGCTTAATGAAAATCCAAATAGAGCTTGTATTGCAGGAATGAAAAATGGCATTGGAGTGTTATATTTATGGGCCTTCTTAGAGTTTGACCATGATTCTTTTTATTAACCATCATTAGCCTTTCAAGATGATAGGAGTTGCTATTCTTTGATCCATGTCCTTAGGAAAAAGAAGGGATTTCATTTATTATTTATGTTGACGTGTCGAAGGGTTAATAATTGTTGATCTCCATGTGTTAATTGAAAAGCATTCTAATTTGCATTTTGACCTTTTTCTAGTTTAGCTCGGCAAACCACTTCTCCTCTTTTTGTGGATTCTACTTTGATGACTAATCTAGTTAAAAGAGGAATGCCTCTAGTGGGGTTACTTGAAAGCTTGCCCTACAAATTATTTTTCTCTAAAGCATCACAATGCTTCTATTCTTGCAGCCATGAGTTTGTCTATAAAAAATGATTTTTTTCTGCTCAATGCATTCGAAAATAGTGTAACCCCGCTTGTTTTCTTATGACTTTCTGTTTGTTCTGTTCACTATCCACTGCAGTTGAAATATTTGTGCTTCTTTTACCAAAGAGATAAAGACAATCCCTTCATATCTTGTCGAATCCAAAAATATCGATAAATCAAGTACAATGAAAATGTCCAGAGATAATGAACAGGAAATATGATAAATCAAATCACTTTTATGCTATGTTGTGAAGATTAATTTTTATCCTTCGAAGAAAACGCATAACATAGCCTTTAGTCTTGGTCGACTTTCGTGGTAGGTTTATTGTTGCGGTTGGAAAAGGAGGCAGGAAGCTCACTCTTGAGGGTTTGGGGATGGAGCCCTTGAAAGGTATCAGATCTTTAAGATTATTTCATTAATGGTGTTTCGGGAATCCCATTATATTTTGGCTGCCCCAAGTTTTTCCTTATAAGGAAGCAGGTACCATGTTATATTTGTATCTTAAAAATTAATGTTGTAATTCTCTACGTTCAATCTGTAACCTTAAAAAAAGGTTGTAGCCATCAATTGGGTGAACTTGTATGAAATTCTTGTCTATTTTCTTATGTGTTGATCACCTTTTTGGTTTTTTGACTTTTTTTCGCTCTCTGTATTTTCATAATTTTTTCCTATCACTCAACAACTTTAAAATCCATGGCTACTTGAAAGTTTTGTTTATTTCCAGAATCAGTTGCTCATCCTCCAGTAATATCATCTTCAAATCCCAAGTTTGAGTCCCATATCGTTGAGGAAATAGTACCATTACTGCAACCAAGTGCTTCCTCGGACAGGGCTATAAATGTGCATATATCACCAATTGCAGCATCACTCTTGCCCAATGGTCAGCAACCATATCTTCTTCGCAGTACTGGTAAATCCCTTACCATCAGAAATTCAATCCAAGTATCTCGTACAATTTTATTCTCATCTAAAACCCCACTGGTTCTTGAATGAACATATTATGCGTACGCAGTCTCTCCTGCACCAGAAATATTTCCACCACCTTCAATGAAGGATATAATGTCAGCTTCTTCATACCCTGTGGATTCAAGTAACAGCCATGAACAAAGACTAGTGACTGTCCCAACAGGTAAAATGATAGAAAGTTTGCTCAACTTTAAACCCTTATGTTTTATGTTCACTTGATAAATTTCTGCCTCAAGGATTGCAGGATCAGTTGCACGCTTTCCATTTGTCCCACTTTCAAGTTCCAAGGTTCTCACTCCTGTTAATCAGGAAATTTCACCATCGGTGCAGTCCGTTGTTTCCTCGCTGCATTTATCACCATTTTCAATGTCTCCCCCAACTACCAGTCAAACACCTCACGTTCCTCATGGAACAGGTAAAACTTTGACTATCAGAAAGTTGAACTAATAACCCCATATAATTTCATCCTTGTTTTCCAGGATCTTTTTTTCATCCTCCAACCTCCCTGCTCCCAAATTTAAAGGCTGCTATTCCCAGTAATCATGCAGTTGCAACATCTATACCCAGTTTTCCAGTAGCTCATGCTATAGAGGAGCATAATTTGCAAAGCGAAAGAAATCTTAAAGGATATCAAACACCAGATGTTTATCATGTCACAGGTAGATAATTTCAATCAAAAATCTTATGAGGTCCTTGTGTTTTACTCATATCAGGTTTGCTTTTATCATGTAGACAACAACCTATCTTCTGCACATGATAACATTCCAGCAACACAAATCAGAGAGGGAGGTGATATTGGTTCAACATCCCTAAATGGTTCTCCATTCACATTGCAACATGCCCCAGGTACACAGATGACAAGCAGGTAACATAAGAATCCATTAACTCTGAATTTTATGTACATCTGATTTCTCATTCTTTGTCTGTCACCAGCTCCATCTCAAAGAAAGATTCCATTTAATCCACAAAATGTGCAACCGGATTCTCGAGGAATACATCCATCGATCGCCTCTCCATCTAGTGCAAAAGGCTTCAACAGTGAGCATCTCTCACCTCTATTCTTCAATTAATTTATGAGTACTCTTGGTCAGTTGATAGAGGGCAGGTTTAGAGCAATGGTTAAGTTGCCTCTACTGTGTTGAGTTCATGGGTTTGAATCCTGAAACAGGGTCTTAACAATGCCCGGTTAAGACTGTATACATCAATCCCTCCACAAAGGCACAAACCCCTACATTTTAGAGTAGCCTCATGTACTTGGATATGCCTTTCATCAATTAATACCATATTGTTGATACAGGTCTGCCAATGTCCTCAATGGTTGCAACTCCAACAGAAACATTAAGCCATTTGTCTCCCAAAAACTATTCACACTTCAAAGGTACTCTGCTTATGCTACTTTTCAAAAAATGCTGAAATGGTTTGTTTAAGCTACTAATTCACTGAAGAATATTTCCTTTAGGATCATCCTCACACATTTCGCTTCCACAAAATGCAGCAAACACTGCACATGCTCCTTCAAACTCACCTCCCCATCCTCCAGAAAGAAGAAAAATTCACAGACCAAAGCCTGCACAAGCAATTTCACCTACTGAGCAAAAAAGTGACAGAATTGAAGGAAGCACTGTTTCATCTCCATTTTTTCTGCATCCACCATCATCGCAACCTTCAGGTTGGATTATATTTCTGAATTATCATCATCACTATTCATTACTGAATATGTCCTATAAAATTTTGATGCTTTGAAGTCTTGATAACTAATTTTATTTTTTCTTTTGTTGGGTTATTCCGAGTCACCAGCTCTTTTAAGTGCTCCTGCACAAAATTCTAAGAAGAGAGAGAATTATGGCCCCCATCCTAATAAAGGAAAACGCCATGTTCCTCAACCCTATGGCTCCGACCATGTGATCTCTGCTCCTCTCAATTCTCCAATAGAAATTTCAAAGAATAAGGGAGGGCATTTAGTTCCTCCAGCTAATTTTAATGGTTTTGAGATCAACCCATCTGCCCCACATGCTCCCATGCTGACTCCAAAACATAAAAGAAGTTATGCTCCTTCACCTTATATTGGAGGTGCAATGATCAATCTAGCTCCTTCGCCTTCTCCTGTTGAGATTTCAAATAATAAGACAAGGAATTATGTTTCCCCACCTTATGTGGAAGGCCCAAAGATCAGTCCAGCTCCTTTGCACCCTCCAATCGAGACTTCAAAGATAAACAGAAGGCATCATGCTCCTTCGCCATCTCCTCAAGGTGCTAAAAAAAAATTAAGAAAAATATGAAGAACATGATAAGTGGCACAACTTAATAACCTTTTTTCCTCATTGCAGACCCTCATCCCCCTTCAATGCAGACTCCAACTTCATCAAATAGTGAAATATCTGCTGCTCCTTTGCCATCGTCAGCCAGTCCCACAAGTTATATAACATGTAAGTTCATTTGCTTTTCTTATTTTCTATCCACATTTTCTACTATTGAATTTGTTTTGTTACAGACTTATCTTTTTCCCTTAATAGGGCAAATTCATCCTCCAGAACCTTCTCCTTCTGCAACTTTTGGAGGCAAGTCGTCCTCCCCACCACTGCAACCTAAACGGGCATTACCCCCTCCTCCTCCTAATTCAGGTACTTACTATTGTCCGTTATGTCAGTAGCATTCCTCAATGCCTTGTTATAACTATTGCGAAACTTATCCTTCATTCCAATAATCCTATGTCTTGAAATGCTTATTGTTTTTGGTATCATTCACCTAATTGCAGACTGTGGCCCTGTCGTATGCCAATCACCATTTACAAATCCATGTGCTGGATCACCTTGTACGTGTGTCTTGCCAATTAAAGTTGGCCTGCGCCTTGGTGTTGCTTTGTACATATTCTTTCCCTTGGTTTCTGAATTTGCAAAAGAAATTGCTACTGGAGTTTCTATGAAGCAAAGTCATGTACGCATCATGGGAGCAAATTCTGCAATTGAAGATCCTGAGAAGACTGATGTGCTTATCGATCTGGTTCCACTTGGAAAATCCTTTGACAACAAAACAGTTTTTATAACCTTTGAGAAGTTCTGGAAAAAGCAAGTTTCAATACAACCCTCATATTTTGGAGACTATGTTGTATTATATGTTAGCTATCCAGGTTAGTGGACTTCTTTTGTTGGACTAATTTTTTTAGAATCACAGCATCACACTAACTTGAATATGTGGTATAACCAGAAACTAAATTTCTTTATTCATGGTGATCCCTTCATCAAACTAACAAATCTAGCTCAATGAAATCCTAACAAATTCAATTTTATTCTGATGCCAGTACTTTATAGTTAATCATCATCTTTGTGGATCTAGTGATGCTGAACGACTCGGGATTTCAATTTCTTAATGCAATTAATATGATCTGTAGTATTATTAAATTGAACGAAAATTGATTATTCACATATTTCAAGCCACCAAGTAATTCAATCACATGCTTTCTCTAAATATAAACAGGCAATAGGAAATTAAAACCCAACTAATAATGAAATGATCAAAATGATCTGAGAAATTCAAAGAGCATGAGGAACCACATAAAATCAGCAAGCAGTTGCAATTTAATTTTCACAAACTAAAATTTTGATTTCCAAGGAAGCACTCATTGTACATTCACAAGATTGAAAACTTGAAAGAGAATGTTATTTGTGGGCTCCAAAAATTCCACGATGCACCCCGACCTCTCCGCGCTAGATCTCTTTTTCTTGTTTGGGTATGACGGCGGAGAGTTTTAACGAGCTTAGGTTTCGGGTGAATTTTCAGAAGGCAGATTGAGTTTTAGATAAGATACTACCCAGAGATTTCTCCCTCATTTTGTGAGGACTTTTTTTTATCTGAGTTTTGGTTTCCTATAGGAGTTTTGGTTTCCTATAGGCGTGAGCCCCTATAGTTAATTACCCCTCTCGATAACAAGAGAGAACTTTCGATTAAGGCTAGTCGTTAAAGAGGTCGCATAGGTTGTAAACCTAATGTATAATAACAATAGTTTTTTGGGTTTGAATTTGATTTTATGATTTGAAATTTGTTACTATGAACTTAAAACTGGTGGGGGGGGGAATGAAGACAAGCCCGATCAAGATCCCATGGTTTCGTCGTCCCGGGCTGTCATGATCCCTGGTCTACTTAGTCAGAGGAGGTAGTTGACCCAACTTGACAAAAGCTACCTTATCGGCAACCATGGGTTGCTTCGTCCAAAAATATCTAGTAGACCTGGGTTGGTGTTTGTCTAAAGGGATATATCTGAATCCACCTTAGCTGACAGAGGGCTTTATGCCTATCGAATATACCATATGATTCATTACTCAAGGGTTTGAAGCCGTTAGGGAACATACGGGCTTTGGCCGTGATCGTAATATAATGGTGTCATTTTGCAGCAAAATCACCCGATCAGAGGGCGCGTGCCACGTCCCTGTTGGCAATAGACTATTTGAGGATGAACCTTAGTGATATACCCGACACGCATTCGCTCTTTGTAAGATGAGGTTAATTTCAAATTTATCACCCCCGACAAACAGTTGCGGGAGGTGGATGGGTTTTAGTTTTAAGTTTTAGGAGATGGATTTCATTTCAAGAATTTAGACTTTTGTTGGATTTGAGATTTGACCCCTCCGATTGAGATTTTTCCTTTAACACAACCATCATTGGGGTGGAGTTTGAAGTCACTTGAATTTTTTTGTAAGAATTTGGGAGGCACTTTATACTTAAAGTCATGTCGACTCCAATCTTTTCATGGAGGAGGATCAGACTTAGATATTTGACCCGCACAGCATTCTCAGATATTAGTTTTTGTAACCTTATTGCATTTGTCGGAGCACATGCGGGTGGTATTTAGTTTGCAAATAGAATGAGCATTTGACGCTACACAGCATTCTCAGACATTTGTGTTTGTAATTTTAACACATTTGTCGGAGCACATGCAGGATATTGCATTTCGGTTTAGGGAATCATATTTAGTACATAGGGGGGTTTAAAAATGATCCATTGTGTAAGTGATTTCATTTAAAAAAAAGGCTGAGATTTCTTTTAAGGGCCTACAAATGCCTTATGTCCACTTGTGCACATGTTGCGGATCCGGTAGCGTTAAATCTTTCTAGATTTCAGTTATTGCATTTAGTTTATTTTGACTCCTCTAGGCATCACTTAGCACAGCTTGTAGAGGGTGTTTGCTCAGTTGGTACCAGTAGATCGTGCTTGTGCTCGTAGGAGAATTATCTTGCTTGCTATAAGTTCCCTTATTCTCTCCCGTAGGTAGACTGATTTGTTTGATACAAACTCCTTCTCCTTGCTTAGAGAGTTGTTAGAGAGCTGCTCAATTGGAGAGCTATTGGATAGCTGTTTGAGTTGTTTGTTTGAGAGAGTTGTTTGTGAGAGCTGCTCAATAGCTTGAGTTGTTTCACCGCTATTTGAGAGCTATCAGTTGTTTGGGGAGCCTTAGAGAGCTTGAGTTTGAGAGCTGCTTGAGTTGCTTCTCAATAGTTTATACTTAGGTTGATTGGATAGTGGAAAAATATTGATTTCTTGCATTTTTTTCATTTGATTTTAATTGCATTTATTAGATTGATTAATTGGGTTTCAATTTTTATAAAAGTTAAATTTTAAATCTGTTCGGCTCATTTTGAGATTGTATGTTAAAATTATTCAAATTATTGATTATTGATTTAATTAGTTGAGTATTTTTCAATCTTTCCAAAAATCCGAATAAGTCCAAAATTTTCCTAAGTCCATAATTTTTTAGAAAATTTCGGCAGCCTCCCGATGTCCCCTCCCCGGCGCCGGGAGGTAAGGAGGGCACTTGCCCTTTAAGTCCGCCCAGCCAGAAAGATAGTCAACGACCAAGGGCTTTGGGGCGTTGTCGGGTCCCGGAATTGGTCTTCAGAAGCTTTGATTGACGACGATTGTTTGCTAATTATTGGTTGCAGAAGATTGGTTGCAGATCATTGATTTGAATATCCTTTTTTTTCTCTCTCTCTCTCTTTTATTTATTACATATATAATATTATATTATAATAATATAAGTTATATTATATAGAGAGAGGGAAGGATACGGAGTCGGCAGAGCCCTATCAGGCTAGGTCGGAGGAGGCCATGCACGGGAGGTCTCGGCGGGTCTGGGTCGGCGGGCTTCAGGCGGCTGGCGGTGGATTCGACCGGATATAGGGCACAGCGGCTTTCCGGTTGGAGTCGAGCCAATGAGTTAACGACGAAGAAGTAGGCATCGGAGGGCTTCGGTAGTGCAGAGGAGGCGGCGACCGGTGTTGCTAAGGCACGATGGCAGGGGTCGACTTCGATTGCAGCCGGCTGAGGAGATAATCCCGAGAGCGAGAGGTAAGTTCCGAAATCCTTTTTTTTCTGTGTGCGTGAGTTTCCTTCCTTTCCTTCAGTTCTGATCGCCTAAGAATGCCGAATGGGATGTGCGAGTGTTTTGTTTCGTTGGAGATCATGAGGAGCGACGGTCGTGCGATCGTAGGTAAGGTCGTGGGATCGTTAGGGTCGTGGGGTGGTTTCGGTAGTTACAGTCAACATTATTCATGCCAAAGTTCTTAATTACGTGCCTTAGAACAATTATTTATAGACTCTATATCACTTGACTAGTAGATATGATTGGAATAGTATCAATTTAATTTAGGTTTAAATTAATTCCAGATGCAATTTGAAATTCCCTAAATTCTCCATTTATAGTCAAAATAAGTTGAACCATGAGAATCAAAGCCTAGAATGCATTTGTAACTTCCCAACATGAATAGCAAGGATTAGGATAGGCTCAAGAAATTGCAACCCACAATACATGCAAGCCTCCAAAAGAACTCATACGCAATTTTTGAGGTCTAGAGAAAGCGCAATCAATAATGTAATGATACGTCAATAGAGGAGCACCTAGCTAGCCCAGCCCAGGCAACAGGAGGGGCAGCAACAGTAAGAGCGACAGCAGTAGCAGCAGGAGGGGCAGTAGCAGCAAGAGTGGTAGCAGGAGGGGCAGGAGAGGCAACAGCAGTAGGGGAATGTGTGGACCAACCCAGCTGGCCAGTCCAACAGGAGCCGAACCAGCCAAGGGCTGAGCGGAAGCAGGAGGGGAACCAGAGGGGAAATTCGGTCAGCTTTGTGGAGCCTAGGAGAGCTGTTATGCAAAGAGGAGTAATCAAGGGAGAGGTGTTTCTAAGAAGGTTTTTATCAGGAAGGTTTCAAATATGTTTATTAGGAAGGATTTAATGAGCGAGGATCTGATTAGGAAAGTTCTAGTTATTTAGAAATGTTTCCTAGATTATGTTTATATTGATTAGGAAGGTTTTATTTATTTAGAAAGGTTTCCTAAATTATATTTATGCTGATTAGGAAGGTTCTAATTATATTATTGTGTTCTAGGACTATTTAAGGAAGAGTTTGTCTATAGTTTAGGATATCCTATTAATGCGTTTTGTGTTTTGCTGTAGTTTTTTTTTTTTAGGACTTCTTAGCAGCGTCTAGGTTGATTGGGAGAGCCGATCTACCTTTCTAATCGTAGATCACCTGTATCTTGTATTTTCCTTCACATATAATCCAATAAAAAAGTGTTCCTGAGTGTTCTTCATCTTTTACTTGTTACCAATTTTTGTTTTGCTGAAATTGAATATTCAGCCCAAGTTTTCTTCAAATTTTGCATCTACTTCATATCACGTAACTGCCTGTTACAATACTACAACATCAAGAAGCCCCAACGCCACAATAAAAATTCAAAATTCAAAAGAGTAATTCCAAGTTTCCACAGCCAAAGCTAGCCCATATAATTTCGAAGTTCCATTGCCAACCAGAAGGAAAAGAAACTACAACCTCAATCATAGATGCAATAAGCAGATATGGCTAAGTTTCACCGCCCAACTCCGAATGAATTTTTCAAATTTCCACCACCAATTCCACATCAAATGATAGTATCTTTTTTGTGATTATAATATTATTTAATAAGTAGACTATGACAACATTAGTTGATAAACTATTTGCATAAAAAAATGGACTATCTGATTGCTTGGAAATCCACAAACCTCAATGCTAATTATTTGAAATTGTTTGGTAAAAGAGAGTTTTGTCATTTATTTCAAAATTAATTTTACATATTATGGCTCTATCATAGGCACATACCATACAAGTAAACATCCATCTTTGAATATCTATTATAAGTATTTAATAAATTTGTATAAAGTGCATAAGATTCCCACCAATATGAAGTCATATGGTGGTATAAGGTTTTCATTAGATCCATCCATAACTAAGTCTATGTAGTGCATTTTCTTTGTAGGGTAAAAATTCGGCTCCACAGTTTAACAAAGAAATCAAAAGAGAAAGATAGAAGAAAGAAGAAGATGCTTTATGCACCATCAATTCCGTGTACATATCTTGAAGATAACCCGTGCAATTCTTGGACCTTGATCAGGGACCTCTTAGTAGCCGATACTTGCACTTAACTAGGAGTGTAGGCCAAAATTTATAGGATAAGCTTTATATTTCTTTAAGGAACTATGATGAAAGGAATACAAATATGTAAGGAGGTGCTTGAGTGATACATCTAGTCTACTATTTACAAATCAAGTACAAATCCAAAGAAATTCAAATAATGAAGACATGAAGAACCATAATCTAATTAAAATAAATAGAATACTGACACTACATAATTAAGAAGCATTTTGTTTGATTTGTTTGTCAGTTTGTTAGGCTATGTTTCATAGTTGAGGTAGATGATGAACAATCTATGTCATCACAATTTTTTTAATACTAGTCATTGCTCTATGATTCATGTTTTTAATAATTTCATCATACCTTTGATACAGATTTATTTTCAATCTTACAAATATCAATTCTTTTGATACTTTAGTCAATATACCTCTCAACATCTATGAGAATTATTTGCAGATACTTTTATTTTTCTCTAAACTTTTTTTTTTTTTTTGTTAGTTATCTCCACTCAACAATAACCAGTATCTACTTTCTAGCTTAATCTTTTTTATCTCGCCCTAGTTATTTTTTTATATCAATTTTCTTCCTTTTTATCTAGCCTACAATTTAGGTCTTCAAAAGATGTATCTTTAGCTTTGTTTGTCTCATTTGTATTTATTCTTTTTTCCTTTCCTCACTTTTAAGGCCTAAAGAAATTTTATCCCCTAAGTTAAATTTCATGGATTTATGCAGGCCTTCCCCCATCACCACCTACAGCATATGTTAATGGGGAAGCATATGCTAATAACAATAATGGAAGAGCGATTCATCCTCTTGCAGTTGATTTAAGAAGGAAAAAGAAAATTCTGGGTGCCAGCGTGATAGCCATTATTGCTATGACTTCATTGATAGCCTTGGTTTTAATCATTGGCGCTGCATGGCTTCTGTTGTTAAGAAATAGGGACCTAACAGGTCTGCTTCCACAAAATTTTCAATCTTCACAACTTCCAATTGCAAAATCATCAGGTACCTCATCATAAAATTTGTTGATTGTTTTGTATTTTTTATTAGTATCTACTCCAGAACCATGAAGGAATGCAAAGAACTCATCTTTTGCAGAGTATTTCCAGACGAGTGGTTTGTAATGAGGATACCTCATTTTTGGTCATATATTTCTACATAAGTTTTATTAGGAGCTGAGGAATTCAGGCCTCTGAACTCATTTTTAATTGAGCTCAATCATTTTGTTTTGTAAGATAATATTATAGACAAAGCGTCACAACCTTTTCTTCCAAATGCAACAAGACACATTTAGACAATACTTGACTCCATTCACTGCCTAAGCGTCTAGATGCTTCTTACCTTCCATGTCACCTTCTAATACAGTCGTTTTCCCTTCTGTCCTAGTGCTTTTTGAATAATTTGAATAATATAATGTGAAATGCTAGCATAAATTCTGCTAGTTGAGATTCACGCTCAACAAAATTTTCACCCTCTTTCTTTCAGTTTTGGTGTCATCTCATTGATTCATGGAATCCCTACTACCTATTCATCAATCCCTGGACTATTGTATTTATTTTGTAATTATTATTCTTCCCATTTACCAATTCATGGACTATTATGATTATTTTACAATTTTTATTCCATGATTTTATATGTTTATATTAAAAGCTCTCTTAGGATTGTTTGTATAAATACTACATAAATGTTGAAAAGAAATACTCAACCGATTTTATGTAATCCTTGTCACAAAAATCTCCTCCTTATACTCTCATTTTTCCTCTCTCTCTCTCTCTCTCTCTCTCTCTCTCTCTCTCCCCCCCCACCCAGCCTTAAGAGCATAGCTTGGGATAAGAAAAATATTTAAAATAACAAGTGACTGAATATCACTTGATAGTTTTATTTATTATTGTCATACATTATGGGTGTGGAGAAAGCCATTGTAGACCTTGATTCTATTCCCTAATAATTTGTTTAGAGGAGTTGCTACATTCAAGGAGTAAGCATCAATTGCTCGGTGTTTGTGCCTTAAAATAGGCTTGTTATCACCAGAATTGCATCATCATTTCTTTTGTTATTTTTTTCATATGAAAATTCTATTTCAAGTTTTACCATGAGATAGATTGACGATTGATGCTTCTCATTAACAAAATCAGCAACAGAACTTTTTTGTTTCGCTTTAAACATCTATATTCTAAATATTCTACTTTTCAATTTTACCAAAATAGGCGTTCCTATGAATGTTGGAATAGGACCAAGTTCAACATCAGCCTCCTTAAGCTCCAGCATGTCAACATATAAGGGCTCAGCAAAGACATTCACACTGGTTGATATGGAAAGAACCACAAACAGATTTGATGATTCAAGAGTTATTGGAGAAGGTGGTTTTGGTCGAGTATACCAAGGAACTCTTGAAGATGGAAGAATGGTGGCTGTAAAGGTTCTCAAGAGAGTTGATAGGCAAGGTGAGAGAGAATTCTTGGCTGAAGTTGAGATGCTTAGCCGTTTGCATCACAGGAATTTGGTTAAGTTGATAGGCATATGCACCGAGGAAAATGTACGTTGCCTTGTCTATGAACTCATTCCTAATGGCAGTGTGGAATCGCATCTACATGGTAAGAATTCAAAAACATTGTAACTTTTATTTGGCTTTCTTGTATATGAGGACCCTCATATACCTCATATTGGCCAGAGCATCCTGCACTGATTTATATCACTTTTTTTAATATGTTTTCCTACGTAGCTGGATCCATATTTCTATGGCTGTATTTGATGTGTTCTTCCCAGGTGTTGACAAGGAAACTGCTCCACTTGACTGGAATGCTCGAGTAAAGATTGCGCTAGGGGCGGCTCGAGGCCTAGCCTATCTTCATGAAGATTCAAGCCCTTATGTCATTCATCGTGATTTCAAATCTAGCAACATCTTATTAGAACATGATTTTACTCCCAGAGTGTCTGATTTCGGGCTCGCCAGGTCCACTTTGGATGAAGGAAAAGAGCACATTTCGACGCGTGTAATGGGAACTTTCGGGTACAAAACTATCCAAACTTTCTCATTATCTTTCAGCTTTCACAAATTGCAATTCATGATGGTTAATGACATCCTAAAATGATTGAATTCTTCTTTTTACTCAGCTATGTGGACCCTGAGTATGCAATGACGGGCCATCTTCTTGTCAAGAGTGATGTATACAGCTATGGTGTTGTTCTTCTTGAGCTTCTTACTGGGAGGAAACCTATTGACATGTCACAGCCTCCTGGACAAGAGAATCTGGTTTCTTGGACTCGTTCTCTTCTCACAAACATTGAAGGATTGCAAACAATTATCGATCCAATTCTCAGCGCTAATTATCCTCAGAACAGTGTTGCTAAAGTAGCGGCCATTGCTTCTATGTGTGTTCAGCCTGAAGTATCGCACCGACCATTAATGAGTGAAGTGGTTCAGGCATTAAAATTAGTGTACAATGAGAGTGATGAGTATAGGGAATCAGTAAGCTACAGTCAGGATGATATGTCAGTAAGAGATGTGGAGACTGGAATAAGTGTTGAGCTGTCTCATGGAACAGGTAGAGAGAGACATGAATTAGATGTATTCTATCAATCTTCGAGCTTTGCAGGAGATGCTTCTGGTTCATTTCGACGGTATTCAAGCTCAGGTCCATTAAGAACAGGTAGAAGCAGGCTTTTCTGGCAAAGAGTGGGAGGGTTGGGATCAGGGAGTTCGAGCGAGCATGGATTTGTGCGTGGATTTTGGTTAAGAAGACATCGATGGTCGTAAGAGTAGTGTCAGAATTAATTCAGCAAATGAAGGGGTCTGACATGAAGTTGATTTGATAGATTCAGTGATAGGAAGAGGAGCTGCTTTCTATAACAAGTTTGCTCTTGCTGAAGCTGAACTTGCAGAAGCTTTACTTTGGAGGTAGAAGGGATGGATGGATGATTTGGAAGAAAATTGATGCACTGCTTTGTTGAGCTTCTATATCATGAAATCCATGCTGGCTAAGACTGGGCATCTCAGACAATAAAAAATTGAGATTTGGGGTTTCGTTTGAGACAGCCTAATTACTACTTCTTAAAGCAGCTTTTTAGTAAAAAAAATAAAATTTTTGTATTAAAAAATTGTTTTAAAAAGTAGTAATAAAGCCGTCCCAAATAAAGATGCTGCATTTTTTTTTATTGCTTTGTGTATATGAGAAAGAAAGAAAGCAAAGGAAAAAAGAATGCATATTTTTTGGTCTTCTTTGTGCAAGGAACAATGAAAGGATGCTCTATATTTCAATAAAGGTTTGAATTGGGTTATTTGCTTTGGCCTCTCATTTTACTTCCAGAATATTGTTGTACTATTTGTTTAAAGCTCTTTATAATTTATCCTTTTTTAATTAAAAGAATAAGAGTTGTTAATCAAGCTTTTCCAGGTAATATTAATTTTTTTAATTAAAAAGAACATAATTAATTATTGGTGTTTTAATAATAATAATGTAATTTTCAATGAACATATAATTTTCACCTTCTGATGTGGGACTAAACCCATTCCTCTGACATGTCTTGACATATTATTTGATTAAAATAATTTTAACTTCAATTGTAAAATTCATTCAACATTTTTAATAGCACAAAGACATGCTAAAAAAAAAAAGATAACATTTTTTTAATCATTTGTCAATATCAAGTTGTATCATAAACAGTATTCAATATAACTATAAGAGAAATATTAATTACTATATCAAATTTGAGATGAGAATTTTGAATCATTATAAGACACATAATTATCTATCTCAACCTTAAAGATTTAAGCTTCGTTTATGACAATTTTTCTATTATTTTCTAAAGTAATTTTTTTATTATAATAATTTAAAAAAAATAATAAAAGAATTGTACTAGAAAGCTGCTTTAGAAAGTATTAAGAAAGCTGCCCCAAACAAAATCCTGCTTTAGAAAGTATTAAGAAAGCTGTCCCAAATAAAATCTTGCTTTGCCGGATTAATCCTTAAGCTCTAATTGTCTTAATTTTATGCTTATAATTATAGATAATTTCTTACAAAATGTTCTATTATTTTCATTCAACTTGAATCATCTCTCTTTTACAAAAATTGATCTCATTATTTAATATTATTTTCCATCTATTTAAATATATAAATCTTATTTAATTTTTAATTAAATAATTATTTCAATCCCTAATTTAATCTTTTATCCTAAAGTTATATACAACTCTCCTCTATAACATAACACTAAATTTGAATCACAAATATCTAATCATAAGTAAATTATCATCTTTTTTATTTTTTATTCAAATTACTAAATTACAATTTTAATATTTCTAAGCATAATGACATAAATTTTAGATTTTTTAATTAAAAAAAAATTAAAAAAAAAATTTAAAAACTGTTAATACCCAAAACCCTAAACACTCTACTCCACCTGCTTCTCAGATGAACCAACATCCTTAACCCTAACAACCTCCCAGGCTTCCAAGAACTTGCCACTATCCCATCCTTCTTATTGTTGATCCTCAACCTCATTTGTCTTTTTGATCCATCCATTCTTCTGAGAAACTTTCCCAGCCAATAACAGGTTCAACATTTGAACCATATCGCCAAGCTAGACCTTACAAAAATTTTCATGAAATTGCATATCTTCATTGCATACTTCTTGGGCTTTCTTACAGTAGTCGATTTCTTAATTTTTTTTTTTATCCTCCATTCAAAAGCCTGCAAGACATTAATTTGATTGAAAAGGCTGGGCAAAATTCAATAGTCATGCTTGATGAATCTTGAAGAACGCTTTAAACAACATATTCAGCAGGAATAGAAGCCATTGGGCAGAATATAATCGTCATGCCAGGAACATTAGAATTCTGGAGAAGTGATTCAGCTCCATAAAGTTGCTCATCAAAACAAAATCGAATATTTATAAGGCAAACATCAACAGTATGTCTCACAAGCAATTAATTGGAAGAAATATAAATTTAAATCTTATCTTCCATAGGGATGATAACGGCTCCCATATCCCCGACCGCCGCCGCCGCCGCCATAACCACCGTAGACAGGACCACCATATCCACCAGCTGCAGCACCATAGACATTATTACTACCACCACCATATGCAGCCGAACCATATATGGGCTCGCCATAGCCAGGTACGAAGCCGGCACCACCACCATAGCCATAGCCATAGCCTCCTCGGCCATAGAATCCACCACCGCCACCTTCTCTGCCCCCATAATAGCTATTGCCCATGGATCGATAACCACCACCACCGCCACCATAGCCATAGGAGCCGCCTCCATATCCATATGAACCGCCTCCTCCATAACCAAAGCCTCTTCCATTGGCTCCAATTTCTCCACCACCTTTTTTGGGTTCAGCCTTCTTGATTTCAACCTACAGTCATCAATGAATTTAATTTTTGAACACTGCATCAACCATGAAATATGAAGTAACCTTATGCTAACGGTAGAAATTATTTAAAGTTTCTGCAAGTTAAAAGTGCAATTTGCCATGTAGAAAAAAAAAATGAAGATTGAAAAGATGGCATAAAGAAAACACAGGTGGTCATGTGCAATTGAGGACGCTCGCCACAATTACACAAAGTTGAAGCCGCTAAATCAACTCGACACATGACAATAACGAAGAAGAGGAACTCTTCGGATTAAACATCTAGCTAAGACAATATATTGTTATTGGTATTATAGATTTGAATAGCGACAAGAAATAAAAATCTCATGAAATTCTAAGCGAGCATTTAGGATTAGACACCACATCATAATCTATTGCTAATGCCATTATAGATTCAAATGGTGGCAAGAAATAAAAATCTTATTGCAACGCTAAACGAGCATTTAGAGTTAGAAATAAAACCACAACTAACACTATATGTTCTTTTAACTTAACAAGGACACGAATTTAAGATCGAACAGCATTGTACTAGTCGGGGAAAATTTTATAAACTTGATATGTTTATTTCACTAAAGAAGAATCTGCAAGCAGCAAGTCATAACAGTGTGACCAACTATGACACCTACAACTTTGGCTACAGTAGACTTACTCAACAAAACTTGCCCCTTCATCTTCCCAAAAGAAGAAAAAGAAAGGTGTCAACAAGAGATAGCAATACATGTGCCAATCTTGCCAACCTGGGTCAATTTTGAAAAAGCAAAATATATAAACTTAATAACCTATGCAAGTCCTCTAGAAGAAGACGCAGCCTTGGCATGCCGAGATGGCGCCATCAACAAAGGTCGCACACCGATAAAAGATGATGATTCGGTGCGCATCAAAGTCAGAAGTCCTTTATGAAGAAAGAAAAATCACCTCCAATTTTCAAATTAACTCTTGCTGAAATATGAAGACCAAACAACGTTCCAAGTAGTCCTCAACTAAGATTAAGTTTATGAGGGGAATTCTCTGATAGGAAATGCAGAAATTGAAGAAATCTTGGCTGAAATTTGGAATTTCAGCAAGTTCAAGCAGGATTTTGAGATAAATCCTTAGGCAAAACACTAGGGAACTTAATAATTAATAAAACGAAGAAGAAAACAAACAAGATATAATGGATCTTCAATTCGAGAGAAAGATCCGGCTCTCCCAATCTCTAGCCGGCGGCTAGAGCCCAAACACCTAAGAGAAAATTCAGAAACTAGCAAATATCTCACATAACGCTAACCCTAATCCGTTATCCTCTATTTAAAGAATACGAATAAAAGCATAATTACTAAACAGTCCATCCTTGAATAATTTCCCTCCAAAACTGCCCCCCTCCTATTTAAATTTGCCATCAATGCATGGGGCCCACAAGGGAGATCGGCTACTGCCTGTTTCGCCTGGAATAAACCACGAGCCGGCCCTAGTGTTAGTCAGCTGGACCAGTCCATCCTGGACCGATCTATCAATACTCCCTCTTAAGGAACCACCTTGTCCTCAAGGTGGAAGGACGAAAATTGGCATTTCATCCGCTCATATAGCTCCCAAGAAGCGTCATACTCAAGTAGGTTTTTCCACTTAATCAACACTTCCTTACTTCCTCCCTCCCCATGTCGTACTCCTACCAACTCAAGCAATTTTAGAACCACCTCCAGGTCCCCTGTCAGCATCATTGGTAACTTTGCAACTGTGGTGTGATCCCCTATACCTCTCCTCAAATGTGACACGTGGAATATAGGGTGTATGATCACGATCGGAGGTAGCTTCAGTCAATACGCCATTGCTCCGATCCTCTCCTCTATCTCGAAAGGGCCAAAGTACTGCGGAGCCAGCTTCTTATTCCTCCTACTAGCCACAGGCAGAGGCCAGTGGACGAAGCTTCAAATACACCCCATCCCCTACCTCAAACTAAATGTCATTCCTGTGCTCATCAACCTGCCTTTTTATAATCTGTTGGGCTCTCAACAGACATCTTTTCAATTCCTCTAGTATCCTATCTTGCTCTTCCAAGTACTGCTCCATTGAAAAGATTGATGTGCTACTATGCACAAAGGGCACCAAGTGAGGTGAATCCCTGCCATACAACACTTTGAAAGGAGTCATCTGGGACGTCGAATGGAACGAAGTGTTGTACCAATATTCTACCCACACCAGCCACTTAGCCCATAGCCGAGGTGTCTCTGAAGCAAAGCATCATAGATCTCTCCAAGCTCCTGTTGACCACCTCCATTTGCCTATAAGTCTGAGGGTGGTAAGTGGTGCTCCTCTTCAGAACAGTTCCCTACAATCTGAACAACTCCCTCCAAAAGTGACTGAGAAACACCTTGTCTAGATCGGACATTATAGACTCTGATATCCTGTATAATCTAACCACCTATCTAACGAAAGTTGATGCCACTGTTACTGTCGTGTAAGGATGTTGAAGAGGAATGAATGAGCATATTTGCTTAGTCTGTCCACCACCACCACCAGAATAACTGTAAACCCCTTCGATCGCATTAGCCCGTCTATGAAATCCATAGAGACCTCTTCCCACACTCTTCCTAGAAGTACCAACGGCTGTAGTAACCCCCCTAGAGCCATAGCCATATACTTATTCCTCTGGCAAACCTCACACCTGGAAGCCATCTCCTCTACATCCTTGTGCATCCCCTTCCAATGCAATTAAGCTGTCAGTCTCTAGTATGTCTTCTGTACTCACTAGTGACCCCCTATTACGCTCCCGTGGAACTCCTGTAGCAAGTGAGGGATATGAATTGAGGTTTGTGGCAGCACAAACCTCCCGTGGTATAGAATTCTCTCCCCATCCACTGAATAGCCCGGATGGCTACTCTCATGTTTTAACAGATCCTCTCTGATCTTTCTCAGCTCCTTGTCCTACGCACTTTCTTCCTTAATATCCCCCCAATCCCACATTAGCGGTATCGAAATGGCTATCACTTGGAGCTCCCCCACGCATCTAGACAAGGCATCCGCCGCCTTATTTTCCAGCCCTGACATATACTGGATCTCAAAATCATATCCCAACAACTTTGACAGCCACCACTGATGTTCCTCGATCACCATCCTCTGCTCTAGTAAGTACTTCAAGCTTCGCTGATCAGTCATGATGATGAAATGTCGGCTCAGCAAGTACGACCGCCACTTCTGAATAGCTAATACAATGGCCATCAATTCCTGACTATCAACACCTGGCTGAAGTAGGCTATGAGTTTATGATTTTGCATGAGTACTGCCTCCAACCCATATCCTGAAGCATCAGTCTCCACCACAAAGGTCTGGCTGAAATCGGGTAGTGCCAGGAACGAAACTATGGTCATGGTCGTCTTCAATCTCTCAAAGGCCTAAATAGCTGCTTCCCCCCACAAGAAGCTATCCTTCAGCTGCTCTGTTAGAAGCCAAGCAATGGTATTGTATCCTCTCACAAATCTCCTGTAATACCTTGTCAATCCTATGAATCCCCTTAGCTCCCTCAGGTTTCTAAGTAGAGGCCACTTCAGCATGGCCTTGATCTTGGCCTTTATCAACGGCCACCCCTTCCTGGGATACCACGTGCCCCATGTACTCCACACTCACCTGTGCAAAACAACAATTCTTCAGATTGGCCCTTAATTGATGCTCCTGTAACACCCCTAAGACAGCCCTTAGATGTTCCAAATGCTCCTCACTGAACTTGCTATACAAGAAGATATCATCAAAGAACACCATAACAAACGTTCTGGGGCAAGATCGAAACACCCTGTTCATAAAGGATTAGAAGGTAGCATGTGCATTGGTGAGACCAAAGGACATCACCAAAAACTCATAGTGTCCCTTGTGTGTCCTGAAAGCTGCCTTCGAAACATCTTCCTATCTCATCCGGATCTGATGGTATTCGGACTTCAAATCCAACTTCGTGAATACCGCCGCTCCACAAAGCTCATCTAGCAGATCATCTATCACTGGAATAGGAAACTAGTCTAGCACAGTCTCCTTATTCAAGACCCGATAGTCCACACAAAATCGCCAGCTTCCATCCTTCTTTTGAACTAGTAAACCTAGGCTAGAGAAAGGGCTCACGCTTAGTCTGATGATCCCAATCCTCCAACATCTCCCGGATCAGCCTTTTAATCTCATCATTTTAGATCTTGTGGTAGCGGTAAGGCTGAAACTGATCGGTGATACCCCCTTCCTCAGCATGATGGCATGCTCCTGTCCCCTCTGTGATGGCAATCCCTGAGGTGGTTGAAAAACCTCATGAAACTGCTGTATAATTAGTTGTACTAAAAGAGAGATGCTTCCTCCTTCCTCTTCTCTGATCCCTTCCAAGCTCTATAGCTCCACCAGAAATCCTCCTCCCTCCTCCTGTATGGCTCTTACCATGATTTTTAGTGACATCATGGGTTTAGAGAGTTTTGAATCTCCCTTGATCACCATCCTCTCATCCATTCCACCATCAGCTCCATTGTCAGCATACCCCAATTCACCTCAGTATCTCCCAAAGTCTGCAGCCATCTCATCCCCCAGGATGATATCAGTGCTCCCCAGCTCCAATAGAAGAAAATCTTCCCTCACCTGGATCCCTTATATGGTGAAGACTACCCCCCTACACACCCATCTACCTGTTTCCATCTTCCCTGCCCCCATCATCACCCCATAGCATCATGTGTCCACCAGTTTAAGCCCCAATTCGTCTACAACCTGGTTGGAGATGAAATTGTGGGTGGCACCACTGTTTATTAGCACCACTACTTCCTTGTCTGCTATTTCTCCTCTCACCTTCATAGTGTGATTCGGAGTGAATCTCACCATTGAGTTCAGGGAGACCTCAGCCATGTCTAAGTGCAACTTTTCCTCCTCTGTCGATGCCTCACTCCCACCTCCCTCAGCTTCCTCTTCATCACACACGGTGAGAACCGGAAGAGTTTGGTCCTTACACCTATGCCCCGACGTACACTTCTAATCACATCTGAAACATAACCCCTTTGCTCTCTTATATTGCACCTCCGCCTATGTGATTCGGTTGAAGCCCCCCCCCCCCCCAACCCCCCTGGGGCAAACTCCACCGCTCGTTCCCATGAGCTTCTCTCTGGAAGAATACTGTTTGGGTTCTAGGAGCTAGAGTTGTAAGGATACTCCGATGGGCCCCTCCATGGTGTTGCTTCTGATGGCCTTCTCCCTCTTGTATTTTTCCTCCACCCTCTGAGCCAACTCCATCGTCTCTCTCAACCCCCTAGGCCTTAGTACCCTGAGTTCTGCCCGTATACCCTGTCTAAGCCCCTTCATGAAATTCCTCTTCAACCCTTCCTTAGAAATTCCCCTCAGTCTCCCTAACAGCAGCTCAAACTTCTCCCGGCACTCCATAATTGTCCCCTCTTGAGTTTGGGAAAAGAATTGCTCGTGGAGGTCCCATTCCCGAATGGCACAAAAACGTTCCAACAAGCACTCCTTAAATCCTCTCCATTAGTCGATCGGATACATCACCTCCCTCCATTGGAACCAGGTGAAAGCTTTCCCTTCCAAACATGGACCCCCCACCATGAGTTTCTCCCTATGATGCACCGACACTTCTCCTCAAAGAGGCGTGCAGTGTCCGACATGTATCCGACAAGACACGCGTCCGACACTCCTCCGACACGTGTCGGACACGCCGAAAATATGTCCAATTAAAAAAATATTAAATACAAGTTGGACACGCGTGTCTGACACGCGTATCTTAAATATTTTATGAATTTTTTTTTAAATATAACTTTTTGTATTTAACTTTTTTACTAATTTAAAATATAAAAACTAAATTTCTTACTTCCTATCCACAACATCAAATCAATCACCCGCACTTAATACGCCACAACAACAACAACATCAAGCCTTTGTCCCACTACGTAGGGTCGACAAAATTTAATACCGCACTTAATACCCCATTCATCGAATATTCTCATTTTCATTTCTCTTTAGTGGGTTACAACTTTGATTTCATAACAATGCTCGATGTCATCTCAACATCGACGTCTAACGTCATTACAACATCAACATTTCAAAACGATCTCCATATCAAAGTCTGACGCTGTCTTTACATTGATGCTCGATGCTAGCAATTTCTACGCCCACAACTTGACATCTTATCTTTGTCGAACACCTCAATATCGACGACCAACACCCTCTCAATATCAACGATAAATGCCCTCTCAATATTGACGCCCAATATTTATTGCATAACATCAATGCCCGACTCTCGACAGTATTATCATCTCCTCTTTAGATGACTGATAAACAGGATCGACGCCTGACTCTCGACATCCTAATATTAATCATTTTAAGCACAAAATCTAATTAAATGACTTATTATTTCTAAATTATTTTTAAAATTATACTTATTTAATTTTTATACTTATTTTTAAAATATAAAAACTATAATACCGTGTCCAACCCGTGTCCATGTCCTATATTTTTAATAATTGACGTGTCCCGTGTCCGTGTCGTATCCGTGTCGCCGTGTCCGTGTCCGTGCATCATAGGTTTCTCCCCTTAAGTCAGCCCATTGATAACAAAGTAACATTCCACCCGATACACCGAACCTTGAGCATCCTCCCCTTCAAAGATCGGCATCTTTAGCTTCCTTGCCATTGCATCCATACCCCATTGGTTTCTTCCCCCATTGATTCCCCCAGTGTAGTGGTGGTGTGATTCCCTTCCTACCTCCCTTGGTTGGTTTTAACCCCATGCCCCCCCCCCCCAAAACCATGCCCTTCTCCATTCCACCTCTCCCCATGCTTGAATAATCTCCCAAAAGGGTCGGCTTCCTTCCTCCTTGCTATCCTCCCTTCGGAATAACCCGATTTGCCCACCAACGGGGCTCCATGTGGCGGTCCTTGATGGAAAACACTCTACAATTCATCGTCGTCCTCCTGGATCTCTTTTCCTCGTGATTCCACCCAGTAATCTCCAATGATGCTTTTGATTGCATCTCAAGCATCTTTTTCATCATTTCTTCAAAGTTCTCAAAGCGGTTCTCGATGGCCAAGAGTCTTTCCCTCCACCCCAAAATATTTTTCCTCTACTCCGGACTTGAATTGTTCTATCTCGCCCTCCAACATATCCATCTTCTTTGCTACCATGAATTAGATCTAGGTTCCAACCGTAAAAAATAGTAACGAAAACTTGTTTTTCCACCCAAGAAAGAGCTCTGAAACTAATTTGATAGAAAACAAATGCAGAAATTGAAGAAACCTTGGCTGAAATTTGGAATTTCAGCAAGGTTCAAGCAGAATTTTAAGATAAATCCCTAGGCAAAATAATAGGGAACTTGATAATTGATGAAAATAAACAAGATACAATGAATCTTCAATTCGAGAGGAAGATCCCGCTCTCCCAATCCCTTGCCGACGGCTAGAGCCCAAACACCTAAGAGAAAATTCAAAAATCAGCAAACATCTCACATAACACTAACCCTCATTCCTTCTCTATTTAGAGAATACACATAAAAACATAATTACTAAACAATCCCTTCCTGAATAATTTCCCTCCTAACCTGCCCTCCTCCTATTTGAATTTTCCATCAATGCACAAGGGGGGCCGACTGCTGCCTGTTCTGCCTAGAATAGACCACGAGCCGGCCCATGAAGACATAAAAGACCATGTTAAACCCACAAAGGTAGGCCAAGCTTAGAAAGTAAGCATACCAACTTGAGTAGACTTACCCTTACTAAATGTGGCTAGACCAAGTTGTAATAAATAATTCCTGGTTCGTTATATGAAAAATGCATGGATGCATGACAAGCAAAAGAAGTCATAAAATAAGTTAAAACCCCACCTATTCTCCCTTCTCTACCATCGTGGCCAATCATTGCATTAAAATAATAATATTTTATTATTTTACAACATAATTTCCAAATCTCCATTTAAGTATTATTATATAAATCTTCCATTAATAAAATATTAAAGCAGGTAAACAAAGAGGATTAAAAGAAGGAAAATTAGTTTAATGCCTGAATTAATTTTAGATTTAAATGTGAAATAAGATTTTTTTAAGTTTATAAATAGACTGTCTTTTAATTGCTTCTTAGAATTATTTTTGAATTCCTCCCATGCACTCTCCACTAGAAGTGGTTGGCCTCTCGGACTCTCTTTAGAAAATTACTTATGGTCTCGTTTGTTTGTCCGTTTCTAGTGGCTTCTTCTGTCTGCCAATGTTCATATGCTGTTTGAATGCATAATTTTTGTAAAACCGTGTTTTTCAAATCTCCATTTTCTTACTGATTTTTAAAGCTTTTTATTTTTGCTTCTCCGTTAGAAAAAGGCAATTTTTAAAACAACCGTTTTTCACCAAAATTTTACAGAAGGACTTCTCCAACCAAATGAAGCCTCAATCTCTCCCCAAAAGCTCATTCTCTCTTGATTCTCTATACCTGAAAAGGGAGTTCTTTGGGAATATAATTTCCAAGTTAAAAAATGAGAAGAGCTGAACTAGAAGAAAAAGATGAGCAATCGAAGAAGCAGAGAGCATGAAGGGCAGGACATCATCTGCATAATAAAGGTATATCTCAAATGATCCAATATAATCTTCCTCCCCAAGTTATCATCATACCCTCTCTCTAATTATCTGAACCCTAACATGGTTGGACTATCAAGAACAACATAGTACTGGTTGAATCTTAAATGGTCTCATAAACTAAAGGCCATCAAGCTATAGACTATCCCACAATTTGTTAGCATATTAAAAAGGATACTTGGTGCATCAAACTCCTATTAATACGGATCCAAGGAGGTTTGATGTGCTTGCCCTTACCTTGTATTTGTAGGATGGTCATTTCCATGACTAAAAGCCGAAGACCTCTGTCACATGTTTCAACATCTAATCATTTGAGCTGTTAGTTTCTGCATACTATCAGATTGTTCCATTACACAAACACTTCATATGCTGAAGCACAATCTCTTAACTTGATTGAATGGTTACTACATTTATTCTCTAGGTCTACAAAGAAATTACAGCATTGAAGCGTCTGACATACTTTCACTACTTGGATCATCATTAGATTTATATGCACACTGGTGGCTAAAGATAAACAATCTAGGACAAAGAAAGTTTAGATCCAGTATAACATGCATGCTGACAATGGTAATGCTGGTTTTAGCAAAAGATAAAATTACCTGCTTCCCAGCAAGATTATGCATCCTGCCCTCAGAAATAATTTTTTCAACAGGTTCCTCACTTTCAAAGGTGATAAACCCAAAGCCTCGAGAACGCCCAGTGCTGTGGTCCACCATTATTTGATGCTCAACCACTACTCCGTAGGAGGAGAAGTGCTCCTTGAACTCATCTGCAATGTTAAAAAGCTGATGTGATTACCAACTGATTAATCAGATAGTATAAAATTGTAACAATTACCTTCTGTCAAAGATGTGGGTATTCCTCCCACAAAGATCTTCTTGCTCTTAGGACCTCCTTTTGGTGGCATATCCTCCCTTGGAACTGTTCTCTTGACTTCAACCTGAAATTAAAAATAAAAAGTATCCCAATAATTCAATCCAACATGTTGTCATATCAAAATACATTCTGTAGTTTGAAGTAATATGGTCCTATGGTCCTACCACCCGCCCATCAATAGAATGCTCCTCCTCCAAAATCTTATCAAGGACAGATGGATCAGCAAATGTAACGAATCCAAAACCTCTAGGCATCTGGGTGTGCTTATCCTTCATTATAACAGAATCAATAATCATCCCATACTTCGCAAAGTGATTGGTGAATGTCTCTGAAATTGCAAAGAAGAATGATTAACAATAGCAGAGCTATTCGAGAATGCACCTAAAGAAGCAATATGCTAAAACGAGTAAAAGATGCTATAAAAATCAAATGAACATGGATGTGCAAATGTAAACACCATCTTTGAGAACATTGCATTTCAACTGTTCCCTTCATCATCTCAGTGCGGTAACACTATGGAGCAAAAAAAATGAATGGAGGTGCATGCAGGTGATATTACATACATTGCTGTCTTTGATCATAAAATAAAACCATAAAGAAATAAATTCAAAACATAGTTCTTGTTGATTTCTACTAATCCATATACTTATCTAACAAAAACTATAATAATAATAATAATAATAATAATAATAATAATGTGATCCATTGAATCAAAGCACTTAGTGAACCAGCTAATTAATTGCACAACCTAAAAGTGAATATCATCATCAGCCTTCCCACACGTAAGTGGAGCCAGCCTCATGAATCAATTGTGTCTGAGGTTCAACTTGATCCGAAATCAACCGAACATCCTAATATAGATGTATCATGATGCCAAATTAATCCAAGAATAATGATGATGTGAAATGCTATAGAAAAAATAGGATTGCATGGCACCTAGGTTTTATGGAGAACCTAAGGCAACTACCGAAGAAATTAAGAACTGTGACATTTTGAATTCAGGGTATTTAAGGAATTCAAAGCTTAAATGCACACACGATTAGGGCTTCTTGGAAAGATTCAACAACAAGAACAACAACATCAAGCCTTTATCCCACTACGTAGGGTCGGCTACATGAATCATCTTTCTCCATTGTGTCCTGTTAAGAGACATTCTCATTTAAATCTAAAAAAGAAAGGTCATTTCTAATATTTCTAGCCAAGTATTTTTAGGTCTACCTCTACCTTTCTTAATATAAGCCAAATCTAATACATCTACTTTCCTAACCGGGTCATCGGAAGGCCGCCGTTTTATGTGACCAAACCATCTAAGGCGACTTTTTCTAATCTTATCTTCCACTGGAGCTACTCCAATATTTTCATGTATATGCTCATTTCGTATCCTGTCGCTAAGAGTAAAGCCACTCATCCACCTGAGCATCCTCATCTCTACAACACTTAACTAATATTATGCTTCTCTTTTAATGGCCAACATTCTGCACCATAAAGCATTGCAGGTCTCACCACCATACAACAACAACAACAACATCAAGCCTTTGTCCCACTACGTGAGGTCGGCTACATGAATCCTTTTTCTCCATTGTGTCATGTTAAAAGTCAAATTCTCATTTAAATCTAATAAAGAAAGATCATTTCTAATATTTTCTAACCAAGTCCTTTTAGGTCTACCTCTACCTTTGTTAACATAAGTCAAATCTAATACCTCTACTTTCCTAATGGTGTCATCGGAAGGCCGCCGTTTTATGTGACCAAATCATCTAAGGCGACTCTCTCTCTAATCTTATCTTCCACTGGAGCTACTCCAACCTTTTCACGTATATGCTCATTTCGTATCCTATCTCTAAGGGTAAAGCCACTATCCACCTGAGCATCCTCATCTCTGCAACACTTAACTTAGTATAATGCTTCTCTTTTAATGGCCAACATTCGGCACCATAAAGCATTGTAGGTCTCACCACCATCTTATAGAATTTTCCCTTAAGTTTAAGGGGGACTTTTCTATCACACAACAAGCCCGATGCATTCCTCCACTTCAACCATCCAACTTGAATTCTGCTGATAATATCCCCATCTATTTCCCCATCACTATGAACAATAGATCCAAGATATCTAATACGTGTACTCTTATTAATGACTTGATCGGTCTCACCACCATCTTATAAAATTTTCCCTTAAGTTTGAGAGGACTTTTCTATCACACAACAAGCCTGATGCATTCCTCCACTTCAACATCCAACTTGAATTCTGCTAATAATATCCCCATCTATTTCACCATCACTCTGAACAATAGACCGAAGATATCTAAAACGTGTACTCTTATTAATGACTTGATCGCCCAAAGTCACAAACCCTACACTAGATTTATCATTACTAAAATTACACTCCATATATTTAGTTTTAGATTTACTCAAACAAAAACCTTTATATCCCCATCTTGAAAAGATTCAAGAAGCTAAAATTTTCCTAGGGAACAATTTAGAAGCAGAAACAATCAATGCAAGATGAGAACATAAAAGGTAAAAAATGAGAATTGCATGCAAGAAATATTCTCCAACCCTAACTAGGATTTACTATGTAAATCCTAATCTTCCTCTTTGTGTGCGCGGCTAAAAAAATCAAGGTTGGAAGAGACGGGCTAGAATTTCACCTAAACATGGGAGGAGAAGGATTTCAAGGCTTTCACAATGGGAGTTCCCCTTGCTTTGGAATTAAGGACAAATGAGGCATGATTTTGAGTGAAAGCGAGTGGACAAATATTGAATGAGAGGTAGTTTCCCGAAATATAAGAATAAAAGAAAATGAGCAACAATTGGGGAAAGAGAGTATTGCCACTTCAATTAATTTGTATTCAATTTATTTTGAAGCCAAGAAGAAGTTAAATTTATTGGCATCTAATTCCATAATAAAGAAAATAGAGAAAAAAATGAAAATTCAAACTGAAATTTAAATCTAGACTAAAAATAGAAACTACTTTGAAATACCAACTAAAACAAAATATTCCTAAGTAAATATGATAAGCCATGGATTTGAAAATTCAAGAGGCATCTCCATCAATGGTGGCCTTATTCTCCACGACAGACCATGCATGACTAGAATTGTATAGTCAAGTTTTGGCACAATCAAACTTTTTATATCTTAAAAATTCGGCCTACTTGATGATGTACAATGAAATCATACCTAAATTTATTATTTATGGCCTATTTAACATGAATTAAGACCTCAACCTAATAGCATAGGACCCCTTGCTTGGTTTAAGCTTGCCTTGAGTCAATTGGCCTTGACTTGATGTGGCTAAATCGTTAAAGTGTTATCTTGTTCAATTCAGTTGGGTAAGTCGAATTGAGGTTCGGAAAGCCTCCTAGATCACAACTCCCATGCTTAAGCTCATTTGTCCCTGCAAATCAGTATAAGAAAAAGCAAATAAAATTTGTAGTTGACCCTTAAAAGATGTAGTCAATCCAGAGACTTGTTGCAACGAACTATAATGGGGGTGTAGCTGACCCAATAAATATAATCGACTCATTTGATACCTCTAGCCCAAGTTGTAGTAATTATCCATATTATTGTAAATGAACTATCGACAGTACCCATTCATGATGGTGAAGTTGGCCTAATTTCTTTAAATAACCATCACAAACGTGATATTAGCCTGTAATGATAGTCTAATGAGTCGAGACTAGTTCAGTTTGAAGCCAAGATGGAACACATCCTTATAGTAGTATATATTGTAACCCTCCATCTCGTGTGAATGGCCCATTGTGGAAAGTTGACACCGCTCTCAAGTGGCAGCCAGCTAGCCATTATAGGCACACATTTATTTCCCATGAGTTGTGGCTCAATCTCTTGGACATTGAATCCCTCTTTATAGAAATTTTACACCTAGACTAAAAAATTAATAATTTTACCATCTTACCCCTAAATGGCAATTCTCTTAGGTTCTTAATACTTCAGCTATAGTTGTTGTAGGCCTTTTCACCTCTTCATCTTTTGATGGTTTAGCTTCCCATGCTTTGAAAGATCAGATCTGACCACTTTGATACATGAACGATTCTCCAAGTTCAAACTGGGTTTCACGTTAACCTATTATGGTATTATTAGGTGCTCCTCTCCTAAAATGACCTAGGATCCTCAACATTTGGAGACATTGGTCTCCCTTTGGAATATGAAAGGTTGCTTACTCAAAATAATTGAGCAAACTTCATCTCTAGTTTTGTCAATCTATGGTCCATTTTATTTAATATAGATTACCCATGATATATATATATATATATATATATATATATATATATATATATATATATATATATATATATGTGTGTGTGTGTGAACTAAAGTTTCTTGAATTTAGGGTTTTAAGGAATTCCTTGTATAGAAGCTTTCCATGCAAAACAACTTGAGTTTCTTGATAAAATTGAAGCTAAAATTTCCTCATGAAACAATCAAAGCACAAAAAAGATCAATGCAAAAATGAGACCAAGAAAATCTAGAAAAATAAATTATCATGCACGAAGGTTTTCTTCAACCCTAATAAGGGTTTCTCATGCAAATTCTAACCCTCTTGCCCAACCTACTCAATCAACAACAACAACAACAAGCCTTTATCCTACTATGTGGGGTCAGCTACATGAATCTTTTTTCTCCATTGTGTTCTGTTAAGAGTCAAATTCTCATCTAAATCTAATAAAGAAAGGTAATGTCTAATATTTTCTAACCAAGTCTTTCTAGGTCTACCTCTACCTTCCTTAACATAAGTCAAATCTAATACATCTACTTTCCTAACCTGGTCATCGAAAGGCCGCCATTTTATGTGACCAAATCATCTAAGGCGACTCTCTATAATATTATCTTCCATTGGAGCTACTCCAACCTTTTCACGTATATGCTCATTTCGTATCTTGTCTTTAAGAGTAAAGCCACTCATCCACCTGAGCATCCTCATCTCTACAACACAACTTAACATTGTACTTATCTTTTAATGGCCAACATTCTGCAACATAAAGCATTGCAGGTCTCACTACCATCTTATAGATTTTTCCCTTAAGTTTGAGAGGGACTTTTCTATCACACAACAAGCCCGATGCATTCCTCCACTTCAACCATCCAACTTGAATTCTACTAATAATATCCCCATCTATTTTACCATCACTCTGAACAATAGACCCAAGATATTTAAAACGAGTGCTCTTATTAATGACTTGATCGCCCAAAGTCACAATCCCTCCACTAGATCTATTATTACTAAAAGTGCACTCCACATATTCATTTTTAAATCTAATCAAATGAAATCCTTTAGACTCTAAGGTTGACCTCCATAATTCAAGTTTACCTTCAAGTCCCTCTCTAGTCTTATCAACAAGAAGAATATCATCAGCAAAATGAATACACTAGGGTACAACCTCTTGCAAATGTCTAGTGAGATCATCCATGACTAAAGCAAAAAGATATAGGCTTAAGGCCGATCCTTGATGCATCTATTCTATAGATATGGGCCCAGTCTACTCAATTAAATGTGAAAAAAAAGAGATATATGAAGAGATGGCTAAAAATTATCACCTAAAATTAAGGAAGGAGAGATATTTCAAGGATTTTTACCTTGAGAACCATTTCGCCTATGTTGGGATTTATTTCAAATCGCTTGGTGACATACCTTTGGGTGAGAGCGACTCATTATCAAGTGAAAAGTGATTTACAAAAAAAATCAAGAGCAATTGGGAGCAATCACAATGGAAGAGAAAATAATGCCACTCGGCTTGAATTGTATTATATTGATTTTATATCCTAGATACAAGTTAAATTTATAAACATCTAAACTTTTTAATAAAAAAAGAAAAAAAAAGAATTACAAATCTAGCCTAAAAGTGAATTACTTCAAAATATCAACTAAAACATTATAATTCCCATCAATTAAAAAATTTAAATCCATCACTTTCAATGGTGGTAAAATTCAAAGTGCATTGCATAGATTGCAGATAAAGTGTTGGCTCATTTAAACTTCCTTCATTCTTAATTATAACTTTAAAATTCCTCTTTGATGAGTTTGCATGAAACCATATGTAAATTGACTATCTTTTACTAAATTAGCATGAATTAAGGTCCCAAATTGACAATATTGGTCCCTTGTTTTAAGCTTGCCTTGAATCCATTGGCCTTGATTTGACATGGGTAAATCACAAAATTATTAGCTTGCCAAATTCAATCCAAGATGGCTTGAATTAAGGTTTGAACACTTCATAGATAACAGCTCCTAAACTTATTCCCCACCCTCCCACATTCAAATATCATTAGTTAGAAATCAAATAAAATTTGTAGTAGACGGTAAAAAATGTGCTAAACCCAAAAAATATTGAAGTTAACTTTGTTGGTTCTGTAGCCAACCCATGAAGCATTAATTAGACCATTAAATACGCCCAACCCAACTTCATTCATATCAACATTAATGATTCAATTATAGTAGCCACTCCTACGATTGAAGTTGATCAATTTTTTTAAATAGCCAATCTAATAATAAGATTAGCCCAAAGCAATTCCACAATAAGTATAGATGAGCCCAAGTTGAAGCTAAGGTGGAACATATCCTTCTAGCAATGAATTATAACCCAACATCTAGTGTGAATGGCCTATTATGGCAAATTGTCATCATTCTCGATTGATACTCATTATAAACATTCATTAGTATCCCATGAGTTCTTGTGGCTTGATCCTATTAGATATTGGATCCCTCTTAATAAGAATTTTGCAGTTACAATAAAGGATTAGTAAAAAATTTCACCTATTTGCCCCTAATCAGAAATTCTCTTCTCCTAATGTTGCTCAATTCTATTATTGAAACTTTTAATGCCTTTCCATCTCTTATTTTTTAATGGTTCAACCTAATTTTCCATCAAATCATGTCAATCCTCTTGGGCGCTCACTAGATATTATATTAATCACTTGAGCTCTTGAATGACCTAATTAATTTAACATTTGGAGTACTGTACTCTTTGAGAACAATTTGAAGTGGTTTACCAATTACTTGAGCAAGCCTCACCCTTGTCTTTTTAGTCTCCATCCATTCTTCTTGGGTCTAAGATTAGCCTCTCATCCATTCTTTCTTTCACCTAGATTATCCAAGATATTCTACAAGTGAAACCAATACTCAAATACTAATATGTATCTGAATCAACCTAACCCCAAAATTTATATGTCACGACAATAAGATGATCTAATAATATTGATGAAATGATGATGGAAAATGGTATGAAATTGATAGAATTTTAATGCGCTTGGGTTTCTTTGGAGAAGGGAAGTTTTTTTCTATACAAAAAATCAAGAACTAGGGTTCCATGAATATAAGATTTCTAATTTACACCTACATATAAGGTTTTCAAGCAAGTATGGTTAAGGTTTTTGAGAAAATTCAAAAAGCCAGAATCTCCTAACAAAACAATCAAGAAGCATAAACGAACAATGAAAGACAAGATCAAGGTAATAGATCAAACTTATAATAAAATTAGTCTTCCTCTGACCTTTATTAGGGTTTCCCACCTAAATAATACCAACAAAATTTATAAATATCTAACTACCTAAACAACAACAACAACAACATCATCATCATGCCTTTATCCCACTATGCGGGGTCAACTACATGAATCCTTTTTCTTCATTGTATCCTACTAAGCGCAAAATTCTCATTTAAATCTAATAAAAAAAATGTCATTTTCAATACTTTCTAACCAACTCAAGTTAGGTCTACCTCTACTTTTCTTAACATAGAACAGATCTAATACATCTACTCTCCTAAGTAGATCATCGAAAGACCGACGCTTCATATGACTAAACCATCTAAGGTGACTCTCTCTAATCTTATCTGCCACTAAGCTACTCCAACCTTTTTACGTATATATTGTTTCACATTTTGTCTAATAAAGAAAATAGGGAAAATACATGAAAATTCAAATATAGCCTAAAAGTCGAAATTCCTTTAAAAATATCAACAAAAATAGGTTATAGTTCCCAAGTAAATATGATAAACTATGGACTTGAAAATTCAAATATCTCCTTCAATGGTGGTTGAATTCTTCATGCATATCTTAATAGTAGAGTAAGGTTTTAGTTCATTTAAACCTCATTTACGCTTGATTACATCTTAAAAAATTTTGCCTCCTCTTTGAGGTGGCATGAAACCATGCCAAAATTAATTACTTTAGTCATTTAACTTTAATCCAGGTCCAATTTCATAAAATATATCACCTTGTTTTTTGGGGTTGACTCAAGTCCATCGTCTTTGATTTGACCTACTAAACAATAGATTTATAAGTTTGCTCAATTGTCCCAATTAGATTGAGTTAAGGTTTAGGGACCTTTGTATCACTATAAAAACTACGTTGATGCAAGAATATAGATGATGGTGCATACAGCTGATATTGCATACAAAGCTTTCATTTACTATAAATAAATTAATCCAAATCAAAGGTTTTGTTGAATTTCAATAATTCTTAGGATGACTATATACCACTGTTTAAAATTGCGCAACACATGGGGCGCCTCAACACAATTTCAAGGAAAGAAGCTTTGAGGTGAACGAATTGAGAATTTCCTGTGAGACGTACACCTTGATTTGGTTGACGCGAGCCTCGCTTCTCTAGTATGAGGCATATGCTTTAGTCTATTTATTTTTTAATGAAATAATATAATTAAAAATACCTACAATCAAACATTCATGCAACCAACGCCTAACAATCTCCTGCTGCCAGCCTGTCACTGCAACCGTCGTCGACGATCGCCTGAGAGCTGGACTACACCATCTCCTCTTCTTCCTATTAGATAAATTTTCTTCTTCCTATGCAAGTATTCTTCAACTCTTTTCAATTGTATTCTTGAAAATTTATTGGTTTGTAACCCTTTTTTTTAGTAACCCTACTGTCATTTGATAAATGTGATTACTCCGTTTAATTTACATTTTGTTTCAAATCTTTTTATTCGAAACCCTAATTTTATGTCCGTAACCTTTTTTTGTTTGTAATCCTAATGTCATTAGGTAAATGTGATTGCTACATTTAATTTACATTTTGTTTCAAATTTTTTTGTTTGGAATCCTATTTTTAACCCTAATTTTTTTTGTTTAAATATTTTATTGTACTCAAATCGCTTTGTAAAATTTTGTGGATGATGGTTAGAGGCAAGAATAATCATAAGAAAGATCAACATAGAAACATAGTAGTCAAGTAATGTTGGAGGCAATGACAAGACATGTTTACTTGAAATATAATTAATGTGAGATGGTGGTAAAGAGTGGTGTAAATAGGATGAAGGAGCACCTATCCATATCCCATAAGAATACAGCATCATATGCCAAAGTGCTCGATATGGTGAAGGAGAAAATCAAAGCATACATAAAAGTCAACAATGTTGAAGCATCTAGCACATCATTAGTTGATGACAGAGTTGATATTGGCTTGTACCACGGAAGCGAGCGCAGTGGTTGAAACTTATCATTCTCATTGCAATCCATGTCCTGTAGGGATGCAAGGGGACCCATGGATCACTATATAAAGACCCCGATGGAGGATAAACAGGGAGATAGGCCTTCAGCATCACCAAAGCTATCCTCAGAGAATATTGTGGAAGCATAGACACAAGTATATATGGATATAGGGAGATTTTTTTTATGAGAATGTTATCCCTTTTAATGTTGCAACCTTACAAGTTTACTATAACACGATTCATTCTGTCGGACACTATTGACGACGGTTAAAGCTCTTGTTCATGTATGATTTAAGGACATGGATTTTGAAGGAGGTACTGGCAAATACTGAGAAAAGTATTGAGGAAATCAAGAGAACCTAAAGCCAGACAGAGGAAACTATCATGTCTAATGGATGGTCAGATAGAAAAAATAGAAGCTTGATAAATATAGTGATTAATAACCCTTACAGCAATGTTTATGAAGGCTATTGATACATCTGATCAAGTAAAAGATGTCGAGTTCCTTTTTAGAATAGTTGATGGTATTATTAATGAGATTGGGGAGTACTTGGTGGTTCAAGAGGTGACGGATAATGCCAGTGCTCGTAGGCTCGCAGATGCAGAACTTATGGATAAGAGAAAACACTTATATTGGATTCTCTAAGCCGCACATTAGATAGGCCTAATCCTTAAAAATTAGGGAGTTGCTACAACATAAGAATGTACTTACTAAAGTAAAAAAAATAAGTAATTATATATATAGTCATTCTTAAGTTTTGACACTTATGAAAAAGTTTTTTAAAAAATAGAAATAATGAGCTTGCAGCAACAAGATTTGCCATTGTCTAATTGACTTCATAAAGCATGTTGGAGACGAGACAACTTTTGGAGGTTATTTTCACTTCACCACAGTAGTTGAGTTGTGCTTGGGCAAAAAAACCTGAGGAAACAAATTGAAAAGATTATTTTGAATGACAAGTTCAGGCAGATTATGGTTTATGCTATTACCAATACTAGGCCCACTAGAATAAGTTTTGAGGAATAGTGGCTGCAGAGAAGAAGCCTGCAATGGATCGCATATATAATGCTATGGATAAAATAAATGAGTTGATTGTCGACAACATAAGAGGAGAGGAGGGCGGTTATAAAAAAATTTAGAATATTATTAATGAAAAGTAGGAGCCACAACTTTATTGCTACTTGCATGCAACAAACTATTATCTAAATCCTCATTTTAAATATAAAGAAAATAAGTCAACGAGTCCTAAGATAAAATTGAGATTATACCATTATATGGATATGCTTACAGTTGATTCATCTATGATAATAAAAACTGATATAAAATGGGTACCTTTTAGAAATAAAGAGGGCTTCTTTAGACTGTTGTAAGAGAAAGATAGTTTCAAAACGATCTCGAGGTAATTTGATCTTTTTATTGGAGAAAATTTATATATCAAAATGATTCATTCTACCTACGGTACTTATTTTCTTAAACCTCAGTTGAGTGATGAATACAATTTGATAACAGTACTAGAACTATATCATTTTGTTGTTAAGATTTTGGGATTAATGTGCTCTTCATCTGGATATGAATGCAGCTGGAGCATGTGTAATCAAGTACACACAAAGAGTATAAATTATCTAACAATCCTAAGGAAGTATTCCTTGGTGTACATCATATATAATAAAAGACTAAAGGACAAAAGCTTGAAGAAAAAAAGAATTAAAGGATGACTAAGACCCTTTGCTTTTTGAGCACATAACTTTAAGAGTAGTTTGTAGATGATGACAAGGAGATAACACCATCTAAATTATAAGAAGAAGATTTGAATATTGATTTCTTTGATAGTGATAGAAACAAATTACCTGCATCCACCACAAGTCAACTACAAAAAAGAATTAAAGGATAAGATATATAAAAAGATTTTTTAAAGCTTTTTTACATGAAGTATTACTTTCATCATTATGTTGATGACAAATATTTAGAAAAGATGAAGATGACTGAAATAGATGAAGCAGCAGATTGGGAGATATTGGACTCCATAGGTAATGAGGTAGTGGAGAAACCAATTCGTTGTGACAATGATTCAAATGATGGTCTTGAATGACTTTCTTGGTTGGATGAATCCATGTCATCACATATTTTGCTCATTCCTTTCATGGGTTTGATGCCTTTAAAAATTTTTATTTTGAGCTTGAGTTCTATATTATGTTTTGGTGCTTTCATCAAACTAAGAAGTATTTGTTGCTTGAGAAGTATTATACTATGCATGGACTTTATAATACATCAAATTGAATCCAATTCTTTTAATGCATTGGACGCCTTTCTTGTTCGTAATAGCTATTGCTCTGAATTTAGATAGATTCAAAATTATCTATTCGCATTTCATACTAACTTTTGATCCAAATTCTTTTAATGCATTGGAACGGTTGATATGCTTGAGATCAATTAAATAGCTTGGCACATATGAAACTTGTATTTATGCAAAATCATTATCCTGTAATATTTGGCAAATTTCTTAACCAATAAGAGTAAATGTGGTTGGTGATTATTTAGATCTGATTTTATTTAAGCCAATCTGATTTTATTTAATTCAGTGCATTTGCCTGTTGATTTTAATCATTTACAATTTTTGCATTATTCTTGAATATTTAAGATTATGTTATTATCAATTGAGTTTAAAAAGTGCTATTGCTTATTTTCAATTACAAAAAGAGAATGTTGATGGAGAGAACATGAACACTCAAATTATTCCTCCTCCAACTGCTACAAAGGAACTCGGAAATAAAATTTGTTTAGATATTGAAAAGTACTTTTATGAAAATGGCATTCTATTCAATGTTGCTAGGAGTCCAGCATGGATCAACATGCTTCAATCTATTGAGAGCTATGGTCGAGGCCTAGAGCTTCCAAGCACATATGAGTTGAAGACATGAATGTTAAATGAGGAGGTCAGGATAACAACAAAGATTATGGATGAAGTTAAAAAGACTTGGGTTGAGACAGGAGTGACCATAATGTTAGATGGTTGGTCAAATATTTTACAGAGGAATATCATCAACTTCCTTGTTAACAATCCATATGGAACTGTTTTTCTTCAATCTATTAATGTTTCAACTTTTGTAAAAGATGTGTAACTGTTGTTTCAAATGCAAGATGATGTTGTGGAGGAAGTAGGAGAGATATTGGTGGTTCAAGTTGCTACATATAATGTAAGTGCATACAAAGTTGCAGGGATATTATTAATGAAGAAGAATAAGCACCCTCTATTAAACTCCATATGTTGCGCACTACATTAATTTATGCTTGAGAGGTTTGGGCAATTGTCACAGCATAAATCTACCTTGTTGAAAGTAAAAATTGTTAGTAAGTTCAATTACAATCACTCTTAGGCACTCAGAGCATTAAAAAATTTACTGATAAAGAAATTATTCTGCTTGTTGTCACTAGATTTGCAACTGTATATTTGACATTGTAAAGATTTAATGAGTTAAAGACAACCCTTAGAAGCTATATTTGCTTCTGAAAAAAGAGACAAAAGTTCATGGGCCAAAAAACAGGAAGGAAAATAAGTGATGAAGATTATTATGAAAGAAGATTCTTTCTGGCAGAGTATAAATTATATTCTGAAGACTACATGACTTTTAGTTAAGATGCTAAGAATGATTGATGGTGAGAAGACCCCAGCAATGGGATTTATTTATGAAGCAATGAATAAGACTAAAGAAGATATAGTAAGAGATTTGAATGGTCAAGAATGTGCCTACAAAAAAAATTGGAAAATTATAAATGAAAAGTAAGATCGCCGATTACATCAACACTTACATGCTTCTGCATATTATTTGAACCCTCAATCTCATTATGATAAGGACTTGTTTATATGCATGCTTGTATAGGCTTGTTTCTAAAAGTGACTATCTCAAAGAAAAAGATCAACTTAAAGATTTTCATTTGAAGAATGAAATATTTGAATTTAGAGCAACTCAAGCATATTATAAAACACGCTCTCCCAATATACTTGCACATTTATAATTTTAAATTTGAATATTTATGTTTAAGCTTCCTACTTAAATATATATTATAATATACTTTTCATTTTAGTATAGAATGTTGGCGGGCACAATTTGGAGAAGATGCTCCTGAATTAAAAGCAATTGCAGTTAAAATTCTTAGCCTAACATGTTCGGCTTCTGCATGTGAGCGTAATTAGAACACCTTCAATCAAATTCATATAAAGAGAGGGAATCGATTGGCTTCAAGGTGTATGAACAAGCTTGCTTATACTATGTTTAATAAAAAATTGAATGATAGACACACCTCAAACTATAGAAGAAAAGAACTGGTGACGATGAATTAGATCATTTACTTATTTATAATTTACAATCTTACGAATAAGTTACTCCTAGAGTGTTGATGTTTTTGAAGTTGAACTTGAAGTTGAAGGAGAAACTTATGTCGATAAGGATAATGAAACAATCAATATTGACATTAAAAGGTCAATTGAATTGAGATCAACTTCTACTTCACAAGTATATAAAAGAAAAATAAAATGGGACTGGAGCTTCAAAAAAATTCAAAGATATTCTTAAATATAATGAATTATTTTTAATGTTATTAATTTATTATTTTATTTTAGATTACAAAAAAGAAATATTAATTGATATAGGGGATAAGGAAAAAAAATATTATAACTGAAGAAGATTTTAAAGATGACTTTAACATAAACTATGAGGATTATTCTAAAGATTGTCAAAATGATGATGAGACTGTCTTGGGTCTTGATTATAGTAGTGTGCTTAAGCTTTAAGTGAGTCTTTAATTTGAATCTTGTGTTTTAATAACATATACTTTCAAACAAGTCGTTATGTTCATAATTTACTTAATATTTTATCATTCTTATGAGTTATTTATAGTTTTTTTAATACTTTATTTTCTCGTTTTGAGGCTTACGCCTCACCTCACGTAGAAAAAATGCCTTGATTCCTAATTTCGCCTTTAAACCTTGTTATTATGCAAAAAATCAATTTTATATTCGTTTTCACTTTACATAATTTTTAGATTTTGAGGCTTATGCCCACTTCACTAACAAAAAAACCTCAATACTCAATTACCCAATTTTAAACATTGCAATATACTTCCTCTAACAAAAAGAAATTCATAATAATATGATTCATAAAATCAAAACAATAAATGAACCAGCTAATCAATTGCTTAACCTAAAATTAATTATCAAAATTAGCCTTTTCATCAAGTAACTGGGGCCTGCCTTATAAATTAATTGAGTGTCAATCTTAATCAAAGCTCAAGTGCGATTTCATGCACCATATTCTATGCAAATGCCAATTGATGTTAACCTCAAAACCCAAAATGGAACTAATGGTAATGCAAAAATAAAATGAGCCTCTATTCCTATGTTCTTTCCCCAAGAGATAGTTATCACTTATCTAGGGTGTTAAATAGGCCAAACTAGCTGAGTAGGGCCCTACTCAACCATCTTTCTTCATTGGGAGTTGAGGCGTGCTTGCTCATCACTCAAAACTTTTAAATTCTATTGAGTATGTGTATCATTGTTCTGTTAAGTTGTATCCAAATATAACTAGACTAAATTAACCTTCTAATGTAGATTAATTAATGGTTTTCATAAAAAGGGCATATTTACTCATCTTTCATAAACTGAAATAACTGGAGTAGGATGAATAATACTATTTTGAGTTAACTTATGCTTGTTCAAAATAAGATTTTGTTCCACTTACCTCTGCTAACTTTCCTCGACTAAAATACAAGGAATCAAATCAACCCTCATACAGGACCATGAAATGCACCACTAAAAGATAAGCTACTTAAAAAAAACCACTCAATGAGTATTTTACTACCTTATCAAGATATCTGTTGAATGACAACTGGGCAAGTCCACGAATGCTAACAGCAAGACTTAGTACAGGATTGTTTAGCCATAGATTAAGCTTCACAAAATGATGTTTAAGCCTCCACATTTAACAAATAAATCAACACAAATAGTCTGCAAGAATTTAACTGTTTGTAGAGTGTATCGGTCCGCATACATCCTCACTCGAGGACTCTCCCATAATGTTTTACTGTTCAAACCATCCAAACTAACATAATTACATTAATCAGATGCTAATCCCACAATCCCATGTGTTGTCATCAATATTATAATGTTACATGGTTTTATAGCTTGAATAATAAATGGGGTGGTTCATACGATAATGTATATTTGATATTATAATAATCCATATGAAATCAACATGACCTACTAGTTGTCAAATCTATAAGAACTTACAATACAATAACAACATCAAGCCCTTATACCACCGTGGGATGTAGCGATTAGCTACATGAATCATTTTTCTCCATTGTCATGTTAAGAGTCAGATTCTAATTAACATCTAATAAAAAAATATTATTTCTAATACTTTCTAACCAAATCTTTTTAGGTCTACCTCTACCTTTCGTAACATAGATCATGCTAATACATCTACTCTCCTAACCGGGTCATCGAAAGGCTGACTTTTATAGGCACAAACCATCTAAGATGACTCTCTCTAATCTTATCTGCTACTAGAGCTACTCCAACCTTTTCATGTATATACTCGTTTCGCATTCAATCTCTAAGGGTGAAGCCACTCATCCACCTGAGCATCCTCATCTCTGCAACACTTAATTTAATTTTATGATTCTCTTTTAATGGCCAACATTCTGCACCATAAAGCATTGCAAGTCTCACCACCATGTTATAGAATTTTTCCTTAAGTTTGAAGGGTACTTTTCTATCATACATTAGACCCGATGTATTCCTCCACTTCAACCATCCAACTTGAATTCTACTAATAATATCCCCATCTATTTCACCATCACTTTGAACAATAGATGTGAGATATCTAAAACGTGTACTCTTTTTAATGACTTGACCGCCCAAAGTCACAAATCCCCCACTAAATCTATTACAATTAAAATTACACTCCATATATTCGATTTTAGATCTACTCAAAAGAAAACCTTAAGACTCTAAGGTTGACTTCCATAATTCAAGTTTACTTTCAACTTCCTCTCTAATCTTATCAACAAGAAGAATATCATCAGGAAAAAACATACACCATGGTACATCCTCTTGAAAATATCTAATAAGAACAGCTATGACTAAATTAAAAGGATATGCACTTAAAGTTGATCCCTGATGTATTCCAACTAAAATAGGAAAATACTTGGTCAAACCATCTTGTTTGAACACAAGTAACAACTTCTACATATATATCCTTAATAACTTAAATATAAATATTATTAACCCCTTTCTTTTCTAGAACTCTCCAAAACACTTCTCTTGACACTTTATCGTATGCTTTTTCTAAATCAATAAATATCATATATTGATCCTCCTTATTCTCTCCAAACTTCTCCATCAACCTCTCAAAAAATGTATAGCTTCCATAGCAAACCTACCCACCAGGAATCCAAATTGATTTTGAGAACATTAGCATCACGTCGTAACCTATGCTCAATAGCTCTCTCCCATAGTTTTAATGAATGACACATTAACTTAATTCCTTTATAATTCACACACACCTACGCATCACCTTTATTCTTAAAAATAGCAACCAACACACTCATCCACTCATCTGGCATCTTTTTAGTCTTTAAAGTAATATCAAAATTTTCAAAAGCCAAGAAATTTCTTCATCTCCTAATCATTTTCACACCTCTATTGAGATATCATCAGGTCTAACAACTTCTCCATACTTCATGATTCTCAAAAGAAAAATTTTTGCACAATTACAAAATTTCAACCACAAATGATCATGATTCTCAAAAGAAAAATAAAAACCACCAAATATAATAAAGCAAGAAGCCCAGAGCCAAAATTACATACAAACACAACAATTTTGATGTGGTTCAATTGTAGCCTACATCCACACATAGGATTTTCCGCACAACTTCCACAAAATAAAATTGTTATTTATTCGATAAGAGAAGCCTTTATACCAACCTTCTTTTCGCAACAACATCCCCAAGCATTGGGACAACCTCCCATGAATACTCTCCTCCACAATGTTCCGGAAAAATGAAAGAGGAGAATTGGGCTTTCAAAAAGTTTTACACTCTCTGACAATATTTCAATCAGAAAAGATCATGATTCTCATAAGAGAAATAAACTCCAACACATGCAATTAGCAAGAAGTGCACAAAGCCAAACCACATACGAGCACGCAACAATTGTTATGTAGTTCAAATGTAACCTACATCCACACATAGAATTTCCTGCACAATCTGTACTAAATAAAACTATTACTCTTTTAATAGGACGAAAAGCCTATACACAAACCTTCTTTCGCAACAACATCCCATATCATTAGCAGTAACTCCGTGAATATTCTTCTTCAGAATGTACCAAAAAATACAATAATAATAAAATAAAAAATAAAAGAGAAACGAGTTCTTACACGTGGATTTTCAAAGGTGTGAAAAAATCAAGTACATCAAACCTTGAAGATTCGTGTCTTGGCAAGCAAGCTTTCAATCTCTCTTACACAAAGCTAGAGGAAAACTCTCTTGAAAATAATGCAAGGACAACTTGGTGGTTGAAATGACATGCGAATAGAAGTAATAGTCTTGACCTAGGGCATCATATTCCTTTATATACTTTGACCTGGGGCTTCTAGAAATTAATTAAATAAATTAAAATGATTAAATCCACATATTCTCTAGCTGCCAACATTCAAAATTCTAGTGAAATCCACAACTGATTGGGCGCACAACAACTAGAATTCACAATCAAATAACTTTCGGAAGGCCCGCTATACTTAATTTTCCAAAACTTTTAAGTTTAAAACATTGTTAGTGGTGCAATCCTTTATGAATGCCCACAAACACTTTACTGAGACCCGTAAAGTTTTGCAATGGCCCATTAAGCCTACCTTTATATTATTTTCTAATTATTTGTCTTAAGGGTATTATTAAACAACAATCCTGATTTAGTTATAAGTATTGTGTCAACCTTTTTAACTTGCTTGCCTTGCATGTCTTCAATATTTTTGTTATGATTTGCTTACACTTATAAAACACATAATATGTTTTCTTAATCTATTTTAGCTTGTCTCCCTATGCTTACAGCATATTAATGGTATATCTATTTTACCACATACGCTAAATTAAAACCATCAATCTTATTTCCTCGGAGAATTTTGTGATCATCAAAATCTAATCAAAAGCTTGAGGCTCATGAGATCAACATTGAGCATTCAAGGATATTAGGTTAGATATCACAATTGGCGGATCCAGCTAAAAACATACAAACAGTTGTCATATAAAGCTACCAGTGAAAGACTATCTTGAAAATAACATAAGAAAGATGGATTAGACGAGCCAACCCACACAAATACCGAGCTACAGGAAAACCATAGGAAGCTAAGTAATCCAAGGAAAAGGGCCGATATAATACCAATCCAAGATTAATCCCAACTATCTCATTCCCACATGTTACAATTGTATAAGATAACTCCTGCCAATGTCATCCTAAACCTCATATACAGCGTTGTCTGGCTTCCAGAGCATGATGCATACCCGGAAGCTCAGAAGCGAGAGCACAACTTTAGACCTTTGACTGCCCAAAATTTGTTCTATTGAAAGGAGTAACACATAAACTTCACTCCCCATCAAGAGCAAACAAGCCAAAAAAAGGTTTAATATTCAACCAACTTAGATGATGCCTAAAATAGTTAGAATTTAATTATGCCTTTAAGTCAAGCAATTAAACTTGCATCTTAATAATAATACCGCATTAAAAAGGGCATAAAAAAAATGTAAACCTTACTAAGATGTGATGTGCAAATTCTAAAAGGCAATTTTGTAGCTTGTGACAGCCACTGGTGTTAGCAATTCAGCTCAAAAACTAGAAGGAATCCAAATTTCCTAGAGTTACTATGTGAACCAGATGGATATATTCGTGTTAAAAATGAAAGGCTTTGATAATCAAATATATATAGAACCTCAAAGGACAGAGCAACGACCAGGTTCCACATTATGACTTGGAGGTCTTAGAAAAAATCACGGAAACAGATTACCTACCATAATAGTGTGGATAACTTTGAATAGGATTGATGTGAGTCTTTGTGCAAACTGTTAAACAATCAAAATAAAATCATTTCTCTAAATTAGCTTTATATCAAATGCATCTGTGGAAAATATGATATCTCACTAATGAATCATGAAACTGAGTTTGAAATAGGTTAAAGAGAGAATCAAGTATTATCCAGATGTTGCAAACATCTAAAAAATGTCTCATGATGTTATGCATCCAAGTCATTTCCATATTGTTTTGTTAGTGAATGACGTTGAGGCAACATGAAATCAAGAGTTATACAGTAACATTAATGATCAATCAAGTGTGGGTTTTGAAAGCAAGTAGGAAGCTTAATCAATTTGAAGATGTTTTTACAAACTTTATATGAATTTGTTATATCCGCATACTTAATAGCTTCAGCATTGGCCATCTTATGTGGTGAACTCAGTGTCTTACAGACTCTATGAAAATGCGATGCTATTTTAATAAACTGATTGCAATATTGTAATTAGAGGATCCACATCCTACTACTTAGGTTGTAGCTTCAATCATTTTTCAGAAGATTTGCAGTGCGTTTACAGCTATATATATCACAAATTAGAAGGCATATGGACGCACACACATTCCTAGATATTTTTAACTCCTTACAGCAATCAAAAAATCATGATACAGACAGCCAATAAGGTTTCATACATTTTTCAACACTTCAAGATTTGAGAGATGCTACACAAGTACACATGTGACACAACAGGAAACAAGTGTGTGAAATAATTGTGAAATACCCACATAATTTTCACCAATTGGCTCGGGAACCACACTCACCAAGACTTTTACCCTCTATTCTTCCCTACTACCACCTTAATGATTCATAGGATCCCTACTACATACTCATCAATTTGTGAATTATTGTAATTATTATTCCCTGATTTTGTATCTCTTATTAGGACTATTATGATTGTATAAATACTCGAATATTAAAATAAAATACTCGACCAAGGATCTCTAATTCATGTGATGGCATCAGAGCTTTAAGATTTTTTTCCTTTGTATATATATTACTACAGCCTTCATCATTGCATTATCAATATCTTACAGCTTCCATCAATGCATTATCAAAATCTCACAGCCTTCTATGATATACTTTCTTCCTTTTATTCTATTTTTCTATAATTGCAACCTTGATCACTGCATTGCCGTGAAAAATTCCCATTGAAGCACCCTTCATCGTTGAATTACTGCAAGATGGTCCTATTGATGCAGCCTTCATCACTATATTATTACATTTTTTCCCCTTTTTAGTTTTCTCCTATGAATAGAACCACGATTTTCCTCGCCATGGATAATAATAACGACACATACCCCAGGTCTTTGATTCTCTTGGAATTGAGGAATGCAATCAAAATATAGCTAGTTGCAAAAAATTCATTCAGCATATCAGTTGAATAGAAGACCTAACCAAAGTGATTGATATTGGCTAGCAAGCTCTTAAGAGAAAAATAAAAGGTTTGCGAGGAGCACCTAAAAAATCATCTACATTTGCTCCTAAAAATCACCTAAATCAAGTAAATAACTTGTTGGCATTCTCACCAAAAGAGTATCAGGGAATGTCTTCCAAAAATTATTAGTTAAAGTTATAATTGATCACATCCATCCATTTGTTTGCATGGGCGTATAAAACCCTGCAATTTTTCCGCTAGTTGGGACCAAGACTTACACTCGCTTTCCTTCCTCTTCTGCTGCCACTTTAATAATATGTGAGATCCCTATTACCTACTTATTAACCTGTGAATAATTGTAATTATTTTATAATTATTATTCCTTAATTTATGGCTCTTGTTAAAAGAACTCCTAGCCTTATATAAATACTACACAAATGTTAGAATGAAATAAATATTTAAACAATTATTGCTAATTCTTATCAATTATTTCAATTTTCTCCAGAAGATCGAATAAACTGCACACACCCTTGCTTTATCTAATAATCACGAAAGGCTAATCTAATTTTAAAAAACCAAGCATTTTAACATCAACAAACTAAAATAGAGCTTTGAAATCACACATGCCAGAACCATTCTTGGAAATTAGAAATACATATAAATATGATTTTTAATTAGGTAGAGTGGCAATTTGTTGTAAGAAACTGTCAAAATTAGCCAATTAGCTAGAAAGAAACCAATTTAGAAGTTGTTGGCACAAAAAATTATATAAATTACTATCCAAACAAAAAATTTTAAAAATACTATTCAAAGCATTTACTTATATCTATGTATGATATAAAAGAAAAAAAGGAAATTCAAATGAAATAAAACATAAATAAAGAAGATTTTGCATGGCTGCTTTATACAAAGCAAATGTTCCATAGCTTCGAAATCTATCACAAGGTGTACTTGAATCCAATGAACTCCAATTTTTTTGCATTGTAAACTCTTGTTCTTACTCGAGCAACCCATGAAGCGAGACTTCTATTAGCGATCCTTCTACTATCTCATCTAGAATATTGTCTGTCTACAACTAAACCTTACGATATATACAATAACATAATCACACAGCTTCAAGAATTAGGAAAATCAAAATCATGATGTTTAAAAAAATCATAATTTGGTACATTAACATGATATTTTCTCGGTTTGAAATTGAATATTTAATGTGTTGTAATGATTTTTGAAACAATAGGAAGAAGGTTACTACCCCTAAGCTCACTATCAAGTACACATGTTGTCCAAAAGTGTTCAAGGAGCAATGATGCATGATGGATGGTAAATGATGTCCATCAATGATGCAAATTTTTTTCTATTTGCATAAGTGAGCTGATATTTGTATTAGTGCACCCAAAAACTCCTAATGAGTCAAAAGACATATCAATGCACTTAAGCTTTTGAATGAGCCCAGACTCATGCCAAGTGTACTAAAGACGGCTACGTGTACTAAAAAAGGTTGTAATGAGTCTCAAGCATGATAAGACCTTGCAAGACCTCCACTTAGCATCTTTCAAACTTAAATGGATTACCTTCAAGCAATTCTCAAAAGAAACAAGCAAGAAATTATAAATTTCCCTCAAAAAGAGTAATGTCTTAATGTCAAATTGGTTGAGAGTGGCCTCCTTGATGGAAAATGGTCTCACAAATGGGAGGGGTAATTGTGATGAAGGCATGTGCTTATAGAAAGTTTCGATCTCAAATCTAAATAAAACCCTGAGACATTATGGTGAAATAAAATCAATTTTCTTTCTAAAATAACTCCTACTAAGGGGTTTACAAATAACCAAGTTGACTATCTTTCAACAACTCACAACTATATTAATACCTTTCAAGTTACTTTCTAAGATATCTACTCTAACTAAGTATTGCAACTTCAACAACCAACTATTCTTTGCTACAACGGGAATAATACCTTTCTTGAGCTATATGATCACCATGAATAGAAAAAAGATGGTAAAAAAGAAATGAATCAATTACAATAATGAAGTGTGAGATTGTTTAGAAAGTACAATCGAAAAGTTTAAGCCATCAATGCTCAGTAGAAAGGCCTTTAGAGTCTTAATGATTTATTGCTCATCACATTTTCACTCGCAATCAATCACATTTAATAATGATGATGTCTTGATCATTAATAAAAAAAATATCAATATATCTGCTTGACATGTAGATCAAGTTAATAGATGTTAACGAGATCAAGTTAGAATTGCTATTGTTTAAAATAAAAGATAGCTTTAATGACATTTAAATGTCATAAGCTACAATTTTACTCATATACATCTTTTAGATGTCCATGCTAAAGTCAAATAAAACTAAACATTGCAAATTCCATCAAAATCCTGCCAACAAAGTCCCATTAATAATAATGGGTATTTGATACAATTTCGAATGATTTAAAACACTATAGTTAAATGCGCAAATCAAGTTGAGATGCAACCCAAAATCAACCCCAACTCCCCTCTCCCCTCCAAACACATTCACAAAATAGTAGAAATTACTTGCATATGTATTTTAAGAATTGTAGGGATGATAAAACTTCAGAGAGATTGATGAAGAAAACCAATTGTTTTCATCAAACATCTAATACATTGGACATATATAAAACCATCTTAATGGACTCAATGATTACCATCCTTGAAAAAGAGAAGAAACACAACTATCAAACATCTAATAAGCAGGTCATAGATAAGAACATCAACATGAACTAAAAAACTCCCTTCCCTAAAAACAAATTCAAATGGAAAGCCTCAAGGCAATAGGGCCATCAAACCTCCAGAAGCTTGGCATCACCCTAGGCAGTAGGCACTTGAAGGGATGAAGTTAGATGCTAAAAAGAATATATATATGCAAAACAAATACAATTAAACTATTTAAGTTTGTAGCAAAGTTTATAGTTAATGAATGCTTATTATATAATTTTCAAAGTTTATAAACTAATATATTAAATTTAAATTAGTTTAATTTTTGTGCTTATGCTCCTCAAGTGGGTTTGGATATGGATTCAAAATTAAAATTTTGGAATGACTTAGAAGAATTAATACAAAAGATACCTCTTGAAGAAAGAGTTTTTATTGGAGGAGATTTAAATGGACATGTTGGTAGAGAGGTAGATGATTTTAAAAGCATTCATGGTGGCCATGGTTTTGGAACGACAAATGAAGGTGGTAAGTCTATTTTAGATTTTTGTTTAGCTTATGATTTTTTAATTGCTAATACCTTATTTAAGAAAAGGAATGAGCATCTCATTACTTATAAAAATGGATATAATACAACTCAGATTGATTATTTTCTTATAAGAAAATTAGATCGTTTAGATTGCAAAGATTGTAAAGTTATTCCGAGTGAAAACTTATGTACCCAACATCGTTTATTAGTTTTGGACTTGAAGATAATGGGGAAGAAAATAAAAAATAAAGTAAAACGATTTCCTAGGATTAGATGGGGGCATTTAAAGAATATTAACAAAAATATTTTTGAGAGTAAGATTTTAGATCTTAAGATTTTGTCTGTGCATGAGGATGCTAATGTTATGTGGGAAAAAGTGGCTAGTTATATTAAGAATATTGCAAAAGATGTGCTTGGAGTTTCAAAGGGAAAAGCTCCTAATAGTAAAAATAGTTGGTGGTGGAATCCAAATGTGCAAGAAAAGATTAAAAATAAGAAGATTTGTTATAAAAATTGGTTTAATTGTAAAAATTCTGATAATTGAAAAATATATAAAGAGGCACGTAAGGAATCTAAGAAAGCAATATACGATGCAAAGAGTTTAGCTTTTAGTGATTTATATAATAGATTAGATACTAAGGAGGGAGAAAGATATATGTATAAGCTAGCCAAACAAAGAGATAGGAGTAGTAAGGATTTAGTTCAAGTGAAGTGTATTAAGGATGAAGATCAAAAAGTACTTTTTTTAGAAGATGATATTCAACAAAGGTGGATGAGATATTTTGCTAAACTTTTTAATGAAGAATGTGAAAATAAAATTGACTGTAGTGATCTTAGCACCCTAAATGAAAATAAAGATTTATGTTTTTATCGGCGTATTAGTAAAACCGAAGTTAGAGAGGCTTTGAAGAAAATGAAGGGTGGAAAAGCTGTTGGACCTCATGATATTCCAATAGAGGTGTGGAAATGCTTAAGAGATGAAGGAATTTCTTGGCTTACTAAACTTTTTAATACTGTTTTGAAGACTAAAAAGATGCCAGATGAGTGGAGAATGAGTGTGTTAATCCCTATTTTTAAGAATAAAGGTGATGCACAAGATTGTGCGAATTATAGAGGAATTAAGTTAATGTGTCATACTTTAAAACTATGGGAACGAGTTATGGAGCATAGGTTGCGGCGTGATACTAATGTTTCTCAAAATCAATTTGGATTCATGCCGGGTAGGTCTACTATGGAAGCCATACATTTATTAAGAGGTTTGATGGAGAAATATAGAGAGAATAAGGAGGATTTACATATGATATTTATTGATTTAGAAAAAGCATATGATAAAGTTCCAAGAGAAGTGCTATGGAGAGTTCTTGAAAAGAAAAGAGTTAATAACGCTTATATTCAAATCATTAAAGATATGTATGCAGGAGCTATTACTTGTGTTCAAACACAAGGTGGTTTGACCAAGTATTTCCCTATTTCGGTTGGATTACATCAAGGATCAGCCTTAAGCCCATATCTTTTTGCTTTAGTCATGGATGTTCTCACTAGACATTTGCAAGAGGATGTACCTTGGTGTATGCTTTTTGCTGATGATATTCTTCTTGTTGATAAGACTAGAGAGGGAGTTGAAGGTAAACTAGAATTGTGGAGGTCAACTTTAGAGTCTAAAGGTTTTCGCTTGAGTAGATCTAAAACGGAATATATGGAGTGTAATTTTAGTAATAATAGACCTAGTGAGGGCATTGTGACTTTGGCCGATCAAGTCATTAATAAGAGTACACGTTTTAGATATCTTGGATCTATTGTTCAGAGTGATGGTGATATAGATGGGGATATTATCAGCAGAATCCAAGTTGGATGGTTGAAGTGGAGGAATGCATCAGGCTTATTGTGTGATAGAAAAGTACCTCTCAAACTTAAGGGAAAATTCTATAAGATGGTGGTGAGACCTGCAATGCTTTATGGTGCCGAATGTTGGCCATTAAAAGAGAAGCATAATTCTAAGTTAAGTGTTGCAGAGATGAGGATGCTAAGGTGGATGAGTGGCTTTACCCTTAGAGATAGGATACGAAATGAGCATATTCGTGAAAAGGTTGGAGTAGCTCCAGCGGAAGATAAGATTAGAGAGAGTCGCCTTAGATGGTTTGGTCACGTAAAACGGCGGCCTCCCGATGACCCGGTTAGGAAAGTAGAGGTCTTAGATTTGACTTATGGTAAGAAAGGTAGAGGTAGACCTAAAAAGACTTGGTTAGAAAATATTAAAAATGATCTTTCTTTATTAGATTTAAACGAGAATTTGACTTTTAACAGGACACAATGGAGAAAAAGGATTCATGTAGCCGACCCCACGTAGTGGGATAAAGGCTTGATGTTGTTGTTGTTGTTGTATTTAAGTTTGTAGCATATATATAGCCTAAAGGAAATATAATCTTTTCTAATATCTATTCCATCTATTATCATCCATGCTCTTCTCCACACTAGATTTGTCTCACTCAGCTCTTCCTTCGTCTCCTCAAACTCATACTCTTATCCTAATGATTTACAACTCTAAATGAAAATCATGCACCTATAATTAATAGAACTAGTTTCCTAATGCAAAATTTTGTTTCTACTAAACCGCTTTTCACATCATCGTATGTTAAATCACCACCATAATCAACTCACTCTTCGTCATAATCTTAAGTATTAGCAAATGACTCTTCAAATCAAAACAATATGCTCATCCCACAACCTAATGCATAGCCAACACCTTACAAATAGCGCTCACATCTATGACCCCACCTCATCTAGCCCATAAGCTTTGGCAAACACTTACTCACCGTTAATGACATGAGTTTGAATCCTTACAACATTTTGGACAGCTCGAGTTACAAGAAAATTTTAACACACAAAAAATTTGCATTTTCATACTTGAAAAACAAGATAACTACATAGCTCTATAAGGATATGAATACTAACGTAATAGCACTAAACAGAAAAGGCAAGCAAATCTGAAAGCATACCTACATAAAGATATTTATAGCTCAACTACTGATAACGTTAGTAAAAGTAACATCACACTAGCCAATACGCGCCATTCAAAAGTGGAAATGTTGCACGTAGTAATAAAAAAAATAGCTTGTTGAGCGGTTTAACAGATTAATCATAAATCTCTGATGTGGAAGCAGGGAACGAAAAACGTAAACAGGGCCAATTTAAAAAGAAAATCTAATTAAGATAAGATCAAAGAAACAAACGAACAAGGTAAACAATATTTAAGAATATTCACTTAAAAAGGCAGAAAGAATCTACAATTGAACAGTAGCTCTTACCTTCGGTTGTGTCCCAAGCAACACCGCCAACGAAGATTTTTCTACCAAACAAGAAAGAAATACGGTTATCTTCACTTCACCATCCCTCCGTGGCAATCAAATGGGCCAGAATATGACCCCGACCATCCGCTAGCCTTAGATCTAGAAACATGATGGTCTAACAAAAACGAATAGCAATCCTTAAGACTATGCTACTAACCCTGAAGAAGAAGAAGAAGCGCTAACATGTTGCTTTAACTCATCGCTTGCACTATCTACGTGATCTATCCTCCTTCCAGGAGACTTCTTCCTCTCTCCTGCACCTTCTCCATTTCCTCCCTCTTCCTCCTCTTCCTCCTCCTCAACCTCCTCCTCCTCTTCCTCCTCCTCTTCAACCTCCTCCTCTACCTCTTCCATATCATCTTCTTCCACTTCCCCGCCGTTAACGGCGGCCAGCTTCTCCTTCGCAGCCTCCATGGGTTTCTTTCCTTTTCTACGACCTACCAGACCTGCAAATGAGCAAAGGTTATTCCACTTATTCCTAATCACCTCTAAGCCTGAACAAGAGCAAAACCCTAGGTGGTACCGTGTAGGGCCTCAGAAGCACATTTCCTACCTATCTAAGGTTTGCGCAGCGGAGCTCTGAGAATCGCTTTCTGTCGGAAATATTTCTTCTGCCAGAACGAAAACCCTAACGGACGCTCTTGGCGGCGCGCTTACCTGCGTGGACCGCGAGTGAGGCTAATCGATTATAAACGTTGATGAAAGGCGGTTGTAAGAAGCGACACGGGACTGCTACCAAGACCGGTATTATCGGACAGATACGATTTCGCCCAAAATTATAAGTCTTTATCGGATTTTAATTTGTAATTTGTTAAAATCGATTCATTGAATAGGAATGTTGACTTTGGATGCAAAGAATAATTTAAAATAAAAATATATGCTGACTATTTTGTTTATTTAGATATTTTGTGCTTTTTCCTCCTATTCATTGAATAGTCATTAGCCTTAAATAACTCAAAATGACTAATAATTTTTTCGCTCGCATCCTAAATTTATATATAAGCCAAGCATATATTTGCCTGCATGATAAGACAACTCAAATGAGTTGATCGAACATTCTTCAAACTCTAATTGAACATTAATAATTTTTTTTCCAAAAAAATTTTTGATCATATTTAAATAAGGTTTGAATATGACGTTCTTCGAATTATGTTCAAACCTTCTTCGATTCGATCCTGGTTCCGAAATACAAATAAGCTTTATATAAATTTTGAAGAATATTCGATCACGTGCCTAATATATTTAGATCAATGATAATATAAGGTTTATAATGTAAATATAAAAAATTATTAACCTTTGATAACAATAGTTGGCTAGTCAAGACAGAGACAGAGATGAAAACTTTGCATTGAAACATTGCCTCATTACCATTGCTCACGAACAAGAATCGCTGGAGTAGAAGAAGATGCTAAGAATATGAGAGATCGACTAATTTTTTACCCAAAAGGTCACCAATAAAAACTAGAGCGTCTCTTCGAATTTTCTCTTCAAAATTTTGAGTTATTTAATCTGGAAACAGAAATTTTTGGGTATACTTGCTAAAAAATGAAATAACGAGCATTTTATCCATTTTCAAGCATTATGTAGCATAGAATGTCAATTTTTTTCAAAATAGGCAAAGAATTGATGTGATTCCCCTAAAAATCTTATATAATTACTGTTGCGTCTAGGAGTATTCACGGTGGTAGAGAAATATAAATTTACGTCTTAGCATTGCAAGAAAATCCAACACACAATCAGATAAGAGAGAGGGTGCAGCATACATAAGAGACACCAAGATTTTTACATGAAAACCCCCTAAAAAAGGGGGAAAAACCACGGGGCCTGGCCCAGCATAAATGAATCCACTAGTACTTGTAGTCGATTACAAATGAGGTTCTCCTTTGGGAGAAGGCCTTATCTTGAAGTACATCTTATAGAGTGCATTACATGGTGAGGATCAATATATACATATTTGTTGGGTTGGCTGACCATAGTTGGCAGGCAACGGAGGTCGGAAGGATCATAGTTGGCGGGAGACCGGAGTCAGAAAGACCGTTGTCTGGTGACGGAGGTCGGAAGGACCGTAGTTGACAAACGTTGCAGGTCAGGAAGATCGTAGTCTAATGATAGAGGTCGGGAGGACCATAGTTGGTCGGGTGACGGAGGAGACCTTAATTGGTCGGGTGACGGAGGTCAAAAGGACCGTTGTCTCGTGACAGAGGTCAGGAGGACCTTAATTGGTCTGGCAACGGAGGTCAGAAGGACCTATTCGGCTGGCGTTCGAGGTCAAAAAGACCGTAGTCTGACCAGGTAGATGTCTAGGCATCAGGTGGTGGTCCGGCAGAGAGCAGGGCCTCAGGTGGTGGTCCGGCGGAGAGCAGGGCCTCAGGTGGTGGTACGGCAGAATTCCGGCATCTCTTGGAAGTTGGGCAGAATTTTGACATTACTCGGGCGTCGGGCAGAGCTCCGGCGTCCCTCGGGTGTTCCGGCGATGTTCCGGCGATGTTCCGGCGATCTTCCGACGGAGTTCCCGCGGTGGTCAAGGAGGAGTTATTCCTTCCTACACTTCTCTTCTCTTCTTGGCTTAGGTCCCTTTCAAGAGAAAATGAGGGCTCTATTTATAGATTTTCTGGAGTGGCATAGCCTGTAAATAGATGAAGGATTAGGGGCAATTATGGAGTGATCCGGATGGACGGCTGATGTTGAATCCCTTGATCATGAACCGTTTATTGAGCATTTGAAGGTCTTAATGGTATCAGAATTCGACGATCTTGGGCTCGTTGAATTTGTCTCGTCGAGCCGCTCGATTTGACTATAAGCTCGTCAAAATCGAAGACCATTTGGTAACTCAAATTGCTGTTCGAGGTTTCCAACAGCGCTTCGGGTCCTTGATTTGGTTTCATTTGGGCTCAGATTGAGTCGAATTTGGTGTCGTTAGGTTCGTATTTCCGAGACGTTCAGTTCGACTATAATTTTGCTGAAATCGGAGTTCAGATGGTCCCAAATTTAATTTTTGAAGTTTCCGGATTGATTTTGCCTCGAGATTCATGCCCGATCAAGATACTTTTATTGATGACACATCAATTACATTAGTTATGAGAATGAATATATTTATGAAAATGTAGGTTCGCTGCATGTCAAAAAAATTTATAATGTTAGAGAGAAAGCTTAACATCTTAATATTATGTAAAGATTTAGCACACAAAGGGACATAAGAGTTCTATGCAAAATCTAAGAAAGGAAAATATTATGAGGCCTTACTAAGTTGAAATCATTCCACTAATATTTATAATTAATTATAAATAATGCTTTTCCCCATAATTGAGCAACGTGCTGCTAAAATAAAGTAGACAAAATTTTATAAAATGAATTATGTAGCAAAAGTTGAAAGAGCTTCTTGGCATGGGAGTTGTCTTCAATAACTCTTATCGAATGCATCAAAGGAACAAATCACTTCAAATTCCAACCTCTCCATCTCCCAAATCAATACTTGCTCGGAAGTGCTCAAACTAACTAATATTCCCACAGACTTGCTATTAAGAGCATCAGCAACCACATTTGCTTTACAAAGCTGATAAATATCATTCAAATCATAGTTTTTGATCAACACGAATCACCTTCTCTACCACATTTGCTTTACGAGTCTGATCAAAGTGCCAAATGAATACACAAAAAAATTATATAGGTTGATAAGTGAACTTCAAAAGACACTATATCTCAATTCAAAAATGTCGAAATAATTTGCTATAATGAAACTTCTTCAGTTAAACATCATTAGTTGACGAAGTAGCAGGTCATGCACAGTGCGTTTGCCTGAATGAGTGTATGTTAATTTGAAAACAGAACAATAATACTAATTTTTGTGTGTTGAGGTGCACAAGGCAAGTGATACAAGTGAGTTTCTAAAGACATTACGTTACTTCTAAGGCTTCGTTTGGGATAACTTTCTTAATGTTTCTTAAAGCAGCTTTTTAGTACAAAAATTTTAATTTTGTATTAAAAAACTGTTTTAAAAAGTAGTAAGAAAATCGTCCCAAACCAAACCTAAGTTTGCCACTGTGCTTCCATTGGAACAACAGCAAAGGAACCAAGCTAGGCAAGAAGAAGTTCCAATTCCAGAGGAATAAATCATAGATGAGTGTACAAATTAATGTTTCAGATATCTCTAGGGTGCTGAAACTAAAAGCAATAGTAGTGAGATACTTCGTTATTTCTTCCTATCATAAAATGTAAAATTTGATCATTTTATGATTTATTTATTTAAATACTGTAAGAAGCAGAAGACTGGAGAAAATGAAATAGAAGAGTTACTGATATTAGCTTTGGGCTCATTCAGACGTGTGCAACACTACAATGGCATGGTAATTAATGGAGTCATTTTTCATGTGCAAAACATATTTTTCATGGTAATTAATGAACCCAATATATTGGTTTTATTGTGTCTGAGATATTGGAATTGGTTCAGGGGTTGTTTGTTTGGATGTATTATGATTGTACAGTAAATAAATATAGGAGTTTTAAATTTTTTGGAGTATGATTAGGATGGAATATGGAATATCCCTTTTGGCTATTTTCGGCGTATTTCAAATTCAAAATATGTCACGTCATGAAGCAGATTGTTTGTGGAACAATCTCATTCCCCCACTCCCATCCATCTCATTTGTCATCGATGTTGTCTAGGTCTACTATCACAACATCACCTTGTCATTTGACCCACGAAATTGCTGACAAAGCCAACATCCCAATGTCGCCGTCAACACCTCCAACCTAGTTAACTTTGTTCCTGCATTTGTAATCTCAACTGATCCCATATGTCGGTACCACCATCATTTTGAGCCCAAACCTGCTACTGCTCCTTGCCCTGAATGAATTTGATTAAAAGCTACAAAAATTAGTTTAATACAAAAATATAAGTACATAAAATATGATCATACAAACTTTTTGATTCATTTTACTTCCAATCAAGCACACATAAAAAAAGATCCTCTGAAATTATTTTAATATAAACCAAACAAAATATAAGTTTGCCATTTAATCCTTAATTTGGTATTTTGTAGATATATGTTGAGCTACATGTTCAACAAAGACGTAAGAGTTAAGTAGTGTATTGTGCTGATTCCTTGTGATTTTATTAATGGACAACCCAGGTTGACGCACAAAAAATATGCAAATCGATCAGAGAGGGCTTAACATTGTTTGATTACAGATAAATATTTGCCCCTATAGTTTAAATGTGTTAATATTATTATCAAATTACACATTTATTGACAGAAATACTTAAATACAACTTTTCATACGAAGTTTGTAGCACTAATACCTTTACTTTTTTGAGGATGGCTTTGCTTTTGAACCTATCATATTTTTGCTAAACCCTCAATCACCTAAGAGATCATTCAAGCAAGCTTAAGCATCATTTTCGAAGGTGAGGTGACAGTTCATAAACTTCTAAGATTGAAAAATATATATATATATATTTATATTTGATAGGAATTCTCTATATTTTTTATATATTTGTTGCCGACATATTTGCCACTAGGAATAAGGAGGTATCAGTAAATTTTATTGCATGCTTCCCTCTTTTTGATACAAAGGTGAAAGAAGAATAGCAGTAATTTCTTATCCTATGCAATCATAAAATAATGAAATTGAAATCCAATTTGATAGGTGCCCAAACAAGCCAATAGCAATAGTTATGGTTTCTTTGCATTGCATTATATGTGTCACGACCCAGCCCAGAGACTCGAATTAATGAGACGGGAACAGACGGTCAAATGGTTAATTAAGTTTTCGTTTGCTAAAACTATCCCCAATAAAAAATTTTAAAGAGCCGCTAAAACCTCAAAATAATTTGAAATAAAATTATATAAATAACTCTCATTCGGAGCGTCTCGTCTACGGTACACATTTTCACCTCTTCTATTCATTTTAAGCTTTGAATAATACATGTTCATTTATAAATTTAGGTGTGAGTCATAAAAAAACTCAGTGAGTAAATCATGCATCTAAATTACAGTAATTTAAGGCCTTTGAAATAATATACATGCTTAGTTCCAAACATAAAATAATTCCGTTTAAATTCATTTCAAACATGACCATCAACATTATACATATATCATTATCATATCTTTATCTTTATCTTTTCTTTTAAATAATACAACCGTCATAGGACCCACCGTATAAAATAGTACAAATGAATGTACTCCTTTTTCATTTTCTTTTTCCTTTTCCATAACATTTTTCATTTACATGTACGCTTACATTGTGTCCCCAGCTAGTACCATAAGAGGGTGTCTCCATCAGTCAGCATGCACATACAATCATTTTATATAAATAATATCATTTACATTCTCCATATCATTTCATATTGATTTATATAATATACATCATGATATAGGATAGATGACATCTCTATCATATAAAATTTAAGTCTTTCTAATTCAACATGATCAATTATTTTTAGTAAAAAAAATTCATATAGCATTAATTTATAGAAAATTAATAATAAGCAATTAAATAATAACAATACTTGATGTATCATGTGTAGGAGAAGCAAATATCATTACTGTAAATTAGGATATGAGTACTCACCTTGAAACGGATGCCTTAATAATTTATTTTTGCTCCTTATTCCAATAATGGTAGATTTAAAGCCTATAAAAAAATCATGTCATTCAAATATAATTAATCTCACATCTTCTAATTAATTCATTAATTTACAAATTAAAATTGAATTTTTAAAACTATTTGTTCTCTCTCTCTCTTTTTATAAACAATATTTCCTTTATTATCATATTTGAGATTTCTTTTTTACTTTAAAACTAATCATTCAATTTATTATTTATATAACTAATTTTCTTAATTAGCATTTTAAATTAAAATATATATCTTATTTAACTCTCATAATCTTTCATTTCAAATATCACTTTATCTTATTTTATTATTAATTTTAAAATTAAAATTTTCCTTCATTTTAAAATCTCATATAAGAATTTAAATATGCTTACTATATATATTAACTAATTTTTATTTTTAAACAATTAAATTTAACATTAATATCTTCTAAGTTATTTTATAAATTTTAAATAAAATTTCTTAATTATATTTACTATTTTATTCTTACAAATTCATTAATAAATAATTTAAAATTTATCAACATTTTAATTAAGTATTCTTTCTCTAAAAAAAAGAAAATTTAACTTTCCCCACGCTGCCAATCCCAAGCCCTAACTCGCACGCATACGACTTCCTTCTTCCTTGCTTCGACACTCACCCTTTCGGTCTCCCACATTGGCTGCTCAAGCTCATCCCACGGTCCCTTCCCTTTTTCCTTCTCTTGATCTCCTCCTCGGCAGCTTGCTCGTAGGTTCCATCCCCTTACCCCTTCTCTCTCGAATTTCTCTTATTTAGCGATATTGGATGGAGCGGATGGAGTGGAACAAAGTTATCTTGTGTGAGGAGTCTTTTTTTTTTTCACTCCCACACGCATTCCTTCACTCCATTGCACGATTCAATTCTGCTAGGCCCTCCCGTGCCCGTAGTTTTGCCTGCTTGACTCATCTGCTTCGTCTGTTGTTCGCACAGTTCTGCTAGCCTACTTCAGCGCAAGGTCTAGTTCGGCTGAACCGGACCAGCCGATTCTTACAATATACTTAGCTTCAAAGATATTGATCTCCTGTGTTGATGTAGAAGATTATAATAAAATTTAAGTATCATATGTTGATGTAGAAGATTATAATAAAAATTAAGTATTTGATATATCTTTTTGAATGATTTACTCAACTGAATATATATATATATATATATATATATATATTTAGTAAGCTCGCAAAATTGAAATTAATATTTTTTAAGCTTAATGAGAGATGGTTCAATTTTGAGGAGTTTCTAATTTCAAATAAGAAATTTTAGAGAATTGGAAGCGAGTTGATTTCTATCTTTACAATTTATTTAGAATATAATAATCTTAATAATAAAAGTGCAATATTGACATGTTCTACTAGGAACGAAAAATGTAAGAAAGTGGAGGTGCTTCAAATGAAAAATATAAAGATCCTTCAAAACAATAGAGCAACATAGTTATGATCATTTTTTTTATAAAGAAAAGATTTCAATTAAACCAACAACAATGTAGAAAGAATAAAGTATAAAATACATTTTTAGTTATTTGGTTAAGCAAACTATAAATATAGAAGTTTCTTTTTTTTTTATTTGGTTTGAAAAAATAAATTAATTAAGTATAAAACTTGGCAGCAATAGTGACAGGATAGGTGGTGATTGGGGGGGGGGCGGGGGGCAACAACGGTAGGGGTGGGTAGTAGTGACCGATGATGCTTCATATAAGCGATGTATTTAGAATTTGTCCAATTCAAATCTAATGAATTTTAAATACATTATAAATAAACTATATAGTGAATTCTAAGGCTTCGTTTGGGATGACTTTTTTACTGCTTCTTAAAGCAGCTTTCGAGTACAAAAATTTTAACTTTTGTACTGAAAAGCTGTTTTAAGAAGCAGTAAGAAAGTCATCCCAAACGAAGCTTAAAAGAGCTGAAAATTACTCCACATTTGCTTTATTTATATACATGAGCTTAGCTATTTTGGGAGCTGGAAATAAATTTGTAACCAATTTAGAATTTGTAAAGCAAAAACCCAATAGAGATTAGCAAAACATGAGCAAATTAATATCAACGAAGGCCCAACTTAGGGCCAAAGAAAATTGAGATCAGAGGATAATTAGCACATTATTAATCTAATTGTTTCTCCAAACGTAGTAAATAACAACAGAAAATAGGACTCCATACAGATAGACGTCTTTATTACCCATCCATTTCAATGGTTTCCATATACTACTTAATAGTTGTGTTAAAAGAAATACCACATTTTAAATTCAATATCAACTCGGCAGAAAAAAAATAAGGAATTCACAGATTAAGAGCATATAGAACTGACTGGCTCTGAAATTTTAAGCATGAGAACACAACAAAATATGCTTAGTTTTTAGATTAGTTTATTTTCGTTTTGAGCTTACACTGTTACTGTTAGCATGACAAATAAGAGCAAGCCCACTTATCAAATACATCCCTCACCACTACCACTGCTCTCCACTACTTCCTGCGCTCACTGCCACATACAAAGAATATTTTGATATTAGCCGCTCATCTCTAACAACCTGTATTTCTTCTCTAAGTTATATACCACCGTGATGTAATTTCATTGATGATACAGTAATCTTATGTACAGCTTGTAGCTCTTGTTCTTCTCTTCTTCTTTACTTCTTACATGGTATCAGAGAATTAAGCCCATCGGCTAACTTAGTTCTCATTTCCCTACATGGCGAACAACAATGTTTCCTCTCCTCAACCGATATCTTCCAGTCTTGCTGCCACCAGCGAACTGACAATCCCTCCCACCCTCAAATTCCTCATGTCCAACCTCAAACACATTGCTAACATTCAACTTATCAATGACAATCATCCTATCTAGAAGCTCCAAATCCTCAAAATTTCCACTGCAATGGCTTTGATGGATTCCTAACAGGTGAACACATATGTCCGTCAAAACACATCTCCTGCTCAACAAGCGATATCTCTCTCAACCCTGAATTTCATCTTTGGCAACTCACTGATCAGAGCCTCTCCGCTGCCTTATTTTCTACCATTTCCCTCTCCATTCTTCCCTACGTTCTCACTCTTCAAACTACTCATGATGTTTGGAGCACTATTGAGAAACACTTACAATCCATGAATCATTCCCAAGCAATCCAACTTAAGAACGAACTTCACCATATCACCATGAAGGATCTCACCATTTCTCAATACCTTGCTCAAATCAAAGCTCTCGTTGACAACATTTCCGCCGTCGGATCGCAAGTCGACACCAAAGACATCATCCTATACATTCTCAACGGTTTACCCTCCTCATGCCAATCCTTCAAAACCTCTATCCACACCTCTCTCACTCCTATTAGTCTCGACGATCAATACTCGTTGCTATGCAATGAAGAAATCCACATTCAAAATGAGCTGTCCAAACAATCCTTACATGTTGTTGACACTCATGCCCTTCAAACCATTAAAAACTCTTCGATTCGGGACTCTCCTGCAGACTCCTCGAGGTACAATCGTGGTCGTACCTTCAATAACTAATCTTCTTCAACTCGCCCCAACACCAACCTCGGTCGTGGAGCTCGGCAATCTTCAGCCGTCCGGGTCACCTGTTAGATTTGTGCCAAACCAGGACACTTTGCCTCATCCTGCTAGCACAACTATAACCTTCAATACTCTCCACCAGCCAACCCTCCACAAGGCCTGTTACTCAAAACTAACAATCTCCCTCACCTGACTGGTACCTTGACTCAGGTGCTTCAACCCACCTCATTGCAGATCCTACTCAACTACAACAGTTGAACTCCTACAGTGGTCCAGACTCCATCTCCATCACAAATGGTTCCACCCTTCCGATCCAACACAGTGGTTACCACACACTAACCGTAAGCTCATAATCAATACATTACTCCATGTACCCTCTCTTACTCACAACTTGCTTTCTATTCATCAACTCACATTTGATAATCAATGCTCTATATCCTTTGATGCTTCCGGCTTCCTCATAAAGGACTCCATGACCAATCAAGTTCTTCTTCGTGGCCGTAGTCGAAACGGACTATATCTGATCCCCTCCATCATATCTACTCCAGCAGCTGCTCTACACACTACGCTCCACTCTCCGTCTCTCTGGCACGCCAGATTCAGACATCCACATACAAAAGTCTTACAAGTCTTAGCTCAAACCCATTATATTATATGTACCTCTTCCCTCCCCCCTGCTTTATGCACATCTTGTAATGTAGCTAAAAGACATAGATTACCTTTTATTAAAAGTTCAATGAAATCTACTAAATCCTTTAATCTTATTCATTCTGATGTTTGGGGACTCCCGTGCAAACTCTTAATGGATATACCTATTAACTAATTTTTATTGATGATTTCTTACATTTCTGCTAGTTGTATCCTATTCATACGAAGGCTGAGACATTTTATAAATTCTAGCACTTTACACATATGGTTGAGAACCTCTTCCACACTAAAATTCAAGCACTCAACAGTGATGGCGGAAGGGAAGATCTAGCCCTTCCAACACTTTATGTCTGCTCACGGTATAGTCTACCAGCTTAGTTGTCCCTATACCCCCGTGCAAAATGGAATAGCTGAAAGAAAACATAGTCACCTTCTGGATATCACGCATACTCTTCTACATGTTGCTAATCTTCCTCCTAAGTTCTGGATGGAAGCTCTTATCACTGCTAACTACCTTATCAATCGCCTACCATCCAAACCTCTCCAGTTTAATTCCCCATTTCAGCTCCTTCACAATCGCCAACCTTCCTATGATCATCTAAAAACATTCGTTGCTTCTGCTTCCCCTAGCTTAAACCACTCACATCAAATAAACTTCATCCACACTCCACAGAATGCATTTTCTTAGGCTACTCCACATCTCACAAAGGATATCGTTGTCTAAACCTTCAAACAGGCAAAATCCACGTCTCTCATCATGTTATCTTCTATGAAAAAAATTTTCCCTAGCCATCCCCTACTCTACCGGCTTCATCTACACCACCCTTCTCATCCTCTACCTCCCCACTCACATTACTACCCACCTCAACTCTACGTCCAGCACCTCCCACTTTACCACCAAATCTCTTCCCTCCGCCTGATACTCCTCCAACTACTCCATCCTCTATTCAACATCCTCTTTCGGTCCCTCTATCCAACATTGAATCCATCCCTTCTCCATCCGATATTCCTCCTCCACAAGAACATCCCATGCAAACCCGTTCTAAAACTACCAGACACTCCAAACCCAAATAGATATTTGATCTGCTTGCCACTTCTCCCACTACCCTCACCCCAACCTGTTATTCACAAGCCGTCAAACATCCACAATGGCAACTTGCTATGTCTTCTGAGTTTCTAGCTCTTCAGCAACAAGACATGTGGTCCTTAGTTTCGAAACCACTTCATCAAACCGTCCTTGGCTGTCGCTGGACCTACAAAACTAAATTGAAGTCCGACGGTACCATCGATCGCTACAAAGCAAGACTTGTTTCCCAAGGTTTCAATCAAGAGTTTGGAATCGACTATAAGGAAACCTTTAGCCCAGTCGCTAAGATGCCCACTATTCGCGTTCTCCTCACCATTGTTGCCACTAGGAAACGGCCTGTGTTATAACTTGACATCTCCTGTCACGACCCGGCCCGGTTAGCTCGTATAAACGAGGCGGGAACGAAATCGGACATTTGTAACCTTTCAATTTATCTGAAAACATGTATTGAATAACTCTAAGAGACTTTATAATACACTAAAAGCGCATCTAAATTTTTCTCCGAACATACAACATAAATTTCATATCATTCCATAGTATTGCACATGTACAAGGTGGTTACAAAACTTAATAAACATGCCAAACCACCCAAAATATCAAAACTAAGAAAACAAAAGTGGAACCTGTCATCCGGTCCTCTACGACTGTATGTGTACCAAGGTCGATCATCCATCACTTAAGAACAGGTTCTCCTGAAAAGTATCCCAATACAAGGGAATGAGCCAAAGCTCAATAGGAAAGCTCAATCCTAACATTTTCATATATCTTTAAAATACATTTACATTGGAATACTTAAATGCCTCAAATAAGTACCATCATGTCTTATAGTTGTTTCATATCAATGCCACATAAGAGGTTTCACATCTAAATAGCTAAACTTTTCTCAATGCCACATTGGTGTTTCAATGCCACATATTTCTCAATGCCACATCGGTGTTTCAATGCCATGCCATATCGATGTTTCAATGCTACATATAATCTACTTATTTCCATGTTATAAGTTTTGTTTGCCGCCACAATGTCATTTCAAAGTTTAAAATGCCTAAAATGCCACAATGTCATTTCCATGTGTGAATGCTTCAATATCTCAATGAATGTAAATGTATCCAATGTCTCAATGCCACATCGGTATTTGAATGTAAATGTCTAAATGAATGTACATGTATCAATACTATAAATTAATACAACCGTACCGGAGTACCATGGGTGTACTGATCAGGTACACATCATCTTTTGGCCACTTATTTCTTTTTCTCTTTTGCCCCAAAAAGGGCCATATTGTTCCCATATAAATTTGTGCTCTCGCACCATACTTGGTACTCCGAATTCAACATACACAGGCCATAATGAATATGAAACGTTTACTCATCATGAATATGCAACAAGAAAATGACATAAGATAATTGCCAACATAAATCATTGCCAACATAAGATATAAATTGCCAACATAGGCCAACATAGATCATTGCCAACATAAGATATAAATTGCCTAGATAATTGCCCACATAGATCATTGCCAACATAAGATATAAATTGCCAACATAGGTAATTGCCAACATAGATCATTGCCAACATAAGATATAAGTTGCCAACATAAGTAATTGCCAACATAGATCATTGCCAACATAAGATATAAATTGCCAACATAGGTAATTGCCCACATAGATCATTACCAACATAAGATATAATTTGCCAACATAGGTAATTGCCAACATAGATCATTGCCAACATAAGATATAATTTGTCAACATAAGTAATTGCCAACATAGCTCATTGCCAACATAAGATATAAATTGCCAACATAGGTAATTGCCAACATAGATCATTGCCAATATAAAAGGGTTAAGAACATAAAGAAATATGACTATGTAGGAAAGAGGTTCCTACCTCAATTTGTGCTTTTGAAGTCTTCACCACCTTTTCCTTAATCCCTCCTTTCAAATCCTAAAAACACATTTACAACATAAGCCCTTTTTGCCAAATTCCAAATTCCCTACCCTAATATCTCTCTCTTACTTATAATTGCATCTTACATTTTTTCTTTAATACAACAAAACCTAAATATAACATTTTTCTTTTAATTAGTATTTAAATTTTCGGATTTAAAATAATGAAAAAGTAGAAAAATTATTTTCTTTCCCTCATTCTCATTTTCTCATCATTAGAGACTTCCCAAGCCTTCTAAGAACAAGTTTAATGAACATGCAAACTTAGAAATGAACAATTTGGAAAAGCCCTAATTTACAATTCCATAAATTCTTAAGAAAAACTTTAAATTTCAAAGAAATTTTGTTTCTACAATCATCCTATCATTATTCTTAAACCAATTCTTCTTTAAAACAAAAACCCTAATTTTGAAACCTAAGTTTTTCTTACTAAAAATTCATGCTTAATGGTTAAACTCATGCTCACATACATTCCCTTTCACTTTGCTATGAAAGCCCCATCAATTTAGCAAAACCCTAATTTTGACACCTAAGAAAACTAGAGGAAACTTAAATTTCTTTACAAGAGAAACCTCCACACTTCTTCCTACACACCTTTTCTTAACAAAACTCATAAATTTCAAAAACCCTAAATGTTGAAACATGAAAATCTTGGAGAAAAAGAAAGTTTCTAGGTTCAAATCTTACCCCTTTCTCTTCCTTAAGCTTTCCCCCTTGATTTTCTCCTCAAATGGCCACCGGAAAATCGTTGCCGCCGCCGGCCGCCAAGCTCCCGTCGCCCTCTTCCCCTCCTCTCTCGCGTGGCCGAACAAAACAAACCAAAGGGACCGAATGGATCGGTCCCTAGGCGGAATGGGGGCTTAAGGGAAGAGTTTTAAAACCAATTTACGCATGTGCCCTTTCCTCTAATAATTTCCTTAAGACTCATGAGGGGTAAAATGGGTATACTAGGTAAAGTTTACTTAAACAAACTTAAATAATTTTTAACTCCTAAACCATGCAAAATTTCCTATAAGTTCTTTATATCATTTTAATCGCAATTTCGTGTCGAATTTAATAAAATTTATTTTAAAATTTTTCAAAAACTTTGAAATTTTAGTTAATTTCGTTGCGGCGCATCGAAATGCGTGCAACGCGTCCGATTGAACTTTTCGGGTTTTTACATCTCCAATGCCTTTTTTACATGGCAAATTAGATGAGGAGGTTTTTATGACTCAACCACCTGGTTTCAAAGATTACCAACATTCATAATACGTTTTTAAACTTCACAAAACACTCTACGGTCTCAACAGACTCTACGGCAGTGGTTTACTACTTTCACTAATTTTTTCCTTTCTATAGGTTTCCATTTCAGCAAGTTAAATCCTTCACTGCTCATCCTATCTACCGGCCCAACCCAACTCTACCTACTCATTTACATGGATGATATCCACATCTCGGGCAACGATCACGCCACCATTGTAGATCTTATTCGCAACCTGCAATCTACTTTCTATCTAAAAGAACTTTGTCCAATTTCCTTCTTCCTCGACATCCAAGTACTCACATGTCCACCGGCTACTTCCTCAATCAGACTCAATGCGCCCATGATCTGCTTCAAGCATCTGGATTTACCTCATGTAAACCTTCCACCACCCTAATCTCCCTGAAACCACCCAAATGCCCCATAGCCTCTCAACCATTTCCCAATCCTACTCTCTACCACAAACTTGTCGGTTTCTTGAAATATCTCACCATAATAAGATCTGATATAGCTTTTGCCACAAACCAAATCTGCCAACACATGCATCACCCCACTACTCAAGATTATCAGTCACTAAAACGCTTGCTCGGATATATCCAAGGTACAATACATCTTGGTCTTCCACTTACGGCAAGTGATCTTCAACTCAGAAGCTATTCAAACTCAGATTGGGCTGCCAACTCTGTTAATCGCAAATCCATCACAGGTTACTATACATTCCTTGGCCAATCTCTTGTCTCCTGGAGTGTAAAGAAACAACCCACAATAGCCAAATCCACAACCGAAGCCAAATACAGAGCAATAGCTTTAGCCACCTCAGATATCATCTGGCTAAGACGACTTCTAATAGACTTCAAGGTTACCACCAATGCAGCTACCGCTCTCCACTGTGACAACATCTCCACGATGGCGTTAGCTAATAATCTCATATTTCACGTCAGAACCAAGCATATTAAGATTGACTATCATTTTATTCAGGAGCACATTCAATCCAAAGAAATTACAATCCATCACATCAATTCTGCCGATCAACTAGCAGATATACTCACCAAATCGTTACCTTCAACTAGATTCCTACTACTCAGAGACAAACTCACAATCCAATCACTGGATCATCAATTTGAGGGGGGCTGTTAGCATGAAAAATAAGCACTACACGCCGCCTATAAGCAAGCCCACTTATCAAATATATCCCTCACCACTACCTCTGCTCTCCACTACTTCCTGCGCTCACTGCCACATACAAAGAATATTTTGATCTTAGCCGCTCATCTCTAGCAACCTATATTTCTTCTCTAAGTTATATACCACCGTGATGTAATTTCATTGATGATACAGTAATCTTATTTATAGCTTGTAGCTCATGTTCTTCTCTTCTTCTTTACTTCTTACCGTTATAATCCCGAAAGGCATATTAAAACAAATGGAAGCTATTGATGGTAGATTCTCTTGATCAATTATTTAGGAGAAGCCTTCAGCAAATTATCAGGACAAGCTCAACGATTTAGTAATCTCTCTCTAACTTTACTTTTCCTTAAGGCTTTCATGCATTTCTATCATTTATGTGTCCATGTTTCAACTTTGGGCATCACTAGGTTCTATCCCTTAACTTGACTCCCACACTTAGGAGGCTCATCAAGATGACTAGCCCATTTTAGGGGATATCCTAGATGTAGAATTATGGGGAAGGCTTTAATAATTCAATTCGCCAAGGATTTTAGAATAAAAGCTAGGTAAAAATTAATGACATGATTCAAAATTTTCCTATGAACAACAAAATACATTCCTAAATAGAACTAACTAGGAAAAAAAATACATGAACTTAATATTTGATTTTCTATTTATATTAAATTTAATGCTATGCAAAGAAGGAAGGAGAAATGCCATAGATCAACAAGGTGGATAAAGCTATATTAGAAATTTCCTGGAAATGTGTAGGTGAACGGACATCAGTTTGCAATCAGGAATATCCCATGAACTCTCTAGTGAAAGTACGAGATGCGCCAAGAGGGGGGGGGGGGGGGAGGGGGGGGGGGGGGTGAATTGATATTTTAAAAATTCAACCTTACACAAGAGTTCTAATTTTTTATTTTTAAAAGATAACTCAACAAATAACTTGCGGAAGCAAGTACAACGTTCACAACGATGATATTGATAATTCAATTTTAAATTTCACAACACAAGATTTAAATCATGATTTTTCACCAAGCAATTTAATGTAGTAATTAAGAGCATGAAAAGTAAAGTACGGTAAACAGGAAAAAACACACCAGAGATTTTTATAGTGGTTCGATCACTTGACCTACGTCCACTCCCCGGAGTCCTCTACTCCGAGATTTGCACTAGTAAAAGTTGACTCTCCTTTTGCCCCCAGAGCAAGGCAGAGAAGCCTTTACAATACTCACTTTCACCTCCCTCGGTGCGGCGGAATACCAAACGCTATGTCACCCTCCTGGTGACGGCAGCGGACCTTCTCCTTTTTCTCCCTCCTAGAGATGGCAGAGTACCTTGACGATGTTGATCTTGAAGTGACTCTTCCCTCGAGAACTTTCCTGAAGCTTCCCAAAGCCACAAGAGGAGCAAAGCATGCAGCTAGCTTGGAGCCACCGTGTGATCCCCTCACACTACTTCTCCCTCATGCTCAAGCTCACCTTCACCTTCCTCTCACAAGCCCTGGATCTCTCCAAAAACTTCTCTCTAACGAATCCCCTTCTTTCCTCAAAGCCTCTCACAGCAAAAAGATAGATCAACAACTCACTAAAAAAAATATAAGTTGTTTTTATATCAGGCTTCAGAAAATCCTAAAAGTTTCAACTTTTGTGTTTCTGTTCGTACAGTACGATCTATAATCGTACAGTACGATCAGTTCAATTATAGCTCCGTCCAGTACGAGCACAGACGAACAGTTATCGAATTTTATACATATCGTACTGTACGATATGTATATCGTACAGGACGATACTGTTGATTCGTACTGTTCGTACAGGACGAACTGTGGGATGATCCTCGGGATGAAAGAATTCATCTCTATCAGTCGTCCAGCACTCCTTTAGTCATACAATATGATTAGTATTTTTCAGGATATCGTCCTGTACGATACGAATATCGTCCAGGACGAATAGAATAAAAATTTCTTAGTTTCGTCTGGTACGATCGATGGGACGAATGAAATCGTCTCTGTAAGTCGTACGGTACGATATATGATCGTACAGTACGATCTACTTTTAAATTAGAAACCAACGTTTATTTTCCTGATTAGGGAGATAATTTTGGTAAGTATTAATTAATCGTATAGTATGATAAGCATCATACAGTACGATCAGTTCAAGAAATCAAAATTAAGAACTTACCAAACTTATTCTGGCAGCTAGGGTTTCTCAATTATATCTTATCGTACAGTACGATATGTATCGTACAGTACGAATAGATAATAAATTTAATCATCTGAAAATTAGCCGTTAGCCTGAGTATTTTTAATTAATCGTATAGTACGATACTAAATCGTACAGTACGATATTCTTAAAAAATTTTAAACATTTAAAATAATTCTCCCCCTGTGTGTGTGCATGGTTGCTCCTTTCACATGCATGCTTCTGTGGCATACTCAAGAAAATAAAAATAAAGAAATAAAAATTACAGACTTTTCAACATCCTATTCTACCCGGTTTGAGTCTCCAGTAACCTTGAGCAGTGTGCATCTGACCTGAAATATTAGTGCTCATATACAAGGATTAAACATCTGTAATCTAAAGGAAGTCTATATGAATTCAGTAAGTATTAGTTGTCACCATCAAAATTAAGTGCTCGGGATCCTGAATTTCAACATCTAGGATCTAGGGACATTAACAGTCTTCAATGCTCCCCCACAAGTTAGATATTACATATCAATCATATCCAACTTGGAGTTAAGACTCTCAAAATTGCTATGTTTTATAGCCCTAATAAGAATATTAGTTATTCAAAGATTTAAATGAGTATAAATAAATTGGATAGTATTGCCCTCAATATTTACCTAAGACGATCAATCTGCATATGAGTGGTCCAATCATGAAGGATTGGGTTCTTTGTAATGCCAATGGTAGCTTTATTATCGCACAATAATTTCACCGGACTACTTAATGGCCTCTTCAAGTCTTATGGCATTCTCTCCAACCAAGTTCCTTCACAGATCCCGTGAGATATAGAATTGAATTCAACTTCAAAACTACTTTGTCACAAAAATATATTTCTTACATTCTCCATTTGAGTACGTTTTCCCACATATATGCAATATCTAGTAACTAGTCTCCTATTAGTAATAAAACTTGCTTAAACTACATCAATCGACACTTCCACATTTCTCTTGCAATTTTCCTGAACTATAGTTCTTTGTCAACATTCTCCATTATATGTTGAGGACCCAAATATCCCCCCATATGACATTTTTTTTAGAGTGACAATATACATGAATGGATGTTGATATAGGAGGTAGTCTAGGTTTGTTGCAAGGGACAACATACATGGATGGAGCTAAGTTCAGCAACCAGGGTAAATTGAAATTTTCATCTAGTGCCTTTGAAATTTTCAATAGTATGTTCATATTATGTGCCATAGGTCTGGGTGAAACCTTTATCCATCAACCAAACTTTTAATTTGCTCTCACTACCACCTGTGTTGTATTTAATGGAAAAATCGACTTACATTTGACTGGTGTTTTTTAGCTTTTGGAAGTTTGGTGATTTCCTAAATGTCTTTTCTTTTCAATGCTTCTATTTCTTCCATTATAACATATACACTGAGGTTACTCAAGAGTTTTTGTGAGCCATCCGCAAGGATCTTGGGACTTTTGTAGCTAGGAATGGATCAACAGCAGGATTAATTTTTCGAAGTTGAAATTCCTTGGAATTCTTTCCCTGAATACTAGCTTTGGTATAGTAGGTTCGTTTTTGAGGAAGTTGACATATATGGTAGTGTAGAATTTTTTGTAGATAGTGAATAACACCTATACCCCTTTCTTATTGGTGAACAATAATCTCAAAATTTGAAATTTTATTGATGGAAAGAGGGTTACAATTCCATTTTGGAATATGAAAGGCAAATTTAATGGCAATGTCCTTTGAAAGCATGACAAATCCAACACTAGCAATAATATAATGAGACACATTAACAATTCAAAAAAGAGAAAATGACCAAACTATTTTGTGGGACCAATTTGATCCCTCAACTTCTCAAAATGGGATTATTTTGGTCATAACATCTAATATTGGAGCTAATAGTGTTAAATATAGGGATACTTTGGTCATTTTTTAATTAAATTATTTCTTAAATATAACTTTTAAAAAATTTTATTAAATATTTTTTAATAAAAGAAATTAATAATATTTAGTTTTTATTTGAAATTTTTTAATAATATTTTAAAAAAATTTTGATTAATAAAAAAATTTATGACTAAGTTGAAAAGTTAATCATAATTAGTTTAAGAAGATGACAATTATTTTTATATCATTTCAAAAAGTTTGAATCAAATCAAATCGAATGAAGGAGATTGAATCAGATCAAGATCATATTGTTAATAATTTTAGATTGCTTGGCCTACATACAATGAAAAGTCAAATTTTGTGGTTTATTTTCAAATAGCCGCACAATTTCAACAGGAAGAAAAATACCACCAAAACACTGAAGTTGACTTACCTTCTAAAACCAAAAGGCAACAAAAAATAAACGCACATCAACTCTAATGCAGTAGCATTAGCCAGTAACCGTATAAATCCACCTAAACTAAAGATCTTATTTCAATCTAATTTATCCCACTGATCAATATTGCTACAAATCTAGCATTACCCACACCAATTCAAGACATAGGATGATATTCTACAGCTTCTGAACCCACCCTATTTTAAAAACTATCGGCACAAAAAAAAACTTCAGAAATTGGGTAACAACTCCTTCTTATGATCCACAAATACTGGTACCAGAAGTGAATTAAGGCACAGATGAAAGGGTCAAAGTTGCGGGTCGTTGGGATCTACTCTGCAGGCTGGGATTGACTCTGCGGGCTGGGATTGACTGCGTGATAGATGCAATCCACACTCATTGCTCTGGGGATCAACTGCGGGATCGATGCGATTGATGCTGCAAGAAGCAGGGTCAAAGCTACGCTACGCTCAACGCTCTGCGGGACGCTAAGGGTGAAGCTACAGTGGAGGCTGCTACGCTGAGGGATGCTAGGGGTTGAAAAAGGGTATCATTGTTGGGTTTTTGATGCGGAGGGTTCGAATAATGTTTTGTAGTTATTAAACTCTGTTTTAATATTTATTTGCTTATTCCGGTAATACCATCGCGCCCATCTGACATTTTTGTTTACAATTGACGACGTGACCAAAATGGTTTCATTTTGAAGAGTTGAGGTACCAAATTGGTCCCTCAAAATAGTTGAAGACTATTTTGATCCCTCATAAAGAGTTGAAGAACCATGTTGGTCATTTTCTCATTCAAAAAATGAGGTTTACAAATCATGCATTGTACTCATGGAAAATCATAGCATCACGATCAAAAGCACCTAAGCAAACAATCTAGGATCTTGTTTTTCCAGATGTAACCAAGAGAGTGTTTAAAAGATTATCTTTTTCAAACACAAGCTGAGCTCACAACAAATTTAGTGGTATGAAGGGTTTGTGACTATGGTGGCTGCTAAAATAATTATTTTGAAGAAATTCAATCTGTTCTTTGTTGAATGCACTTGGGTAAAACGACATTGGAGCCTTTATGGTGACAATGTTGCCATGAATTTCACGATTTCATGTTATCCTTGATTTATAATCAGGAGGTTTTCAATGTATCTTCTAGCAATTATCATGAGTGAGTCCTATCTTGTGACAATGATTGCACCAAGGTCTATTCCTCTTCTTAAGTCTGAAGCCTCGATGGATGAATTAGGTTCCACAACATCTAAGCGCAAGTTCTCCAAGTCTTAGGAATTGTTGGGCACCCACTGTATTATATTCTTTGTGTTTTTTTTTTCGGAACCTCCAAGGAGGTTTCTCGAATGCTGGGAAGAGGCTTCATCCTTAAAATTCTCCCACAAACATCATCTAAATTTTTATTTAGATGAAGTAGGAACTTATACACTTGTTCTTGTTCCCTATATTTGTTGACTATCTTTTAGGCATATTCATTATATTTCATCAAAGATACAATTTGTGGTCAATAATAAGTTAAAGAATTAAAATATGATATGAAGAAGTCTCATCTTGTCTCATGTCATGAAGATCGGCTTGATCTCAAATATGACTGAGATATTTTCAATATTGGAGTATATCTCTTTTGCCGCATATCAAATTTTTTTTGACAATTTTATAAGATATAAAATGTTATGTGTGGAATCTAATTGTGTTGATCAATCTGGCTATTCTGTTGTCTCAGACCTCAAATCTTGTCGTGTACACTAGGGGTGCGGGGATTTACCCCATGCTTGGGAATTTTTTTTTCTTCGTATAACGCCCTGGCGCTTCATAGCCGAGTGCCCCAGGGTTGTGTTCCCGAGCACCCCAGTGTTGAACGACAGAGAGCAAAGCACTGTAGCAGTCAAAATATGGCACCGCAGCGGGTCAAGATAGAGATTGAGCACCGCATCTCTGAGTGTTTGACCGCTGCAACATTGTCAAATAGAGACTGGGCGTTGCAGCGCCCCAAACTGAAGCCACAGCGCTGCAAGACGGACTGAACTGTTCTTTTTCTCATTTTTCTTAAGGGGTTGCATCCCTTGGGGGTTATAACTTACTTTCTCTTGTATTTTTTGTGTATGTAGATATTGAGAATAGTGCATGTGAAAAGAGAAACAAGGAGAGAGAAAGAGAGAGAAGAGAGATCTATACTTATTTCTCCTAATTTTCATAATGGATTTCTTGATGTGGTGTGGCTCCATGATTTTTTTTTCCTATTTTGAGTTTTTCTAAATTAAATTCTGGTGTCCTTTACTTTCCCGCTGTTTTTACTTTCTTGCTTATTTCGTCATTGTAGTGTTTACTCCTCATCTCTTCCCAACATAAAATTTTCTCCATTTCACTAATTATGAAATTGATTTGTCATGACAACACTATACTATTTTCTATCTTCATTGTTCGGAACAAGGTCTTTTTTCATTTGGTTCCCAAGTGTGCTGGTTGTTCTTACAAGACATGCTTTAGTACCTTTCCCACAGGAAAATATCTTCATTGATTGAAACCATTGGATGGATTTTTGAATTTTTTCCCATTAAGCTTATTGTTGGTACTAGGAAAGACATAATTCTCTGTTTAGATATTGTTATTGATTAACATAATAGGTCCAGGACTATATGATACATTGGAATAAGTGCTTCATCCGCTGCCTGTTAAGAGGGAAGAAGATGAGATGAATGAGATAACAAGGAGCACGAATGAGAAGGAGAAAATAAGAGGATAAATATAAGGATGAGCAAATAAATTTGCTCGATAGTATATAGAATTATGTGGAAGACTTTATTAATTCAATCAACAAAACATTTTAGATGCAAGCTAATTATAAATAAAGGTGATTCACAATTATCCTATGGATAGTAAAAATACTTCCCCAAAACATAAACAACTAGAAAAGGAAAAACAATAATGTATAATCTGAATATTTGAATTTAGATCATTATTACATTAAATGATACGTAAAGAAGGAGAGAAGTCATGGATCAGTTAGATGGATGAAGCAATCTTGAAAACTTCCTGAATATATGCAAGACGGCACACAACATTAGGTGAAAATTTAGGAAAATGTGTGGAAAATTTACTTCAACTCCTAAGCTAATGGTAAGAGCCTTACCATGATGCATTGGGCTTCTAACAGATTGTGCAATAGCCATCATCATTGAGATATATAATAATAATAATGAGATATGATAGAAGCATGATAGAAACAACTATAAGATTTACTGAAAGAAACAACTATAAATAATTATAAACTTTTAAAATATTATGAGACATGATAGAAGAACCTATAAAAGGAAAAACAATAAGGCATGATCTAAATATTTGCATTTAGGTCTTTATTGCATTTAACGATACATAAAACAGAAATGTAAGGCCATTGATCGGTGAGGAGGGTGAAAACTTGCTGGACATATGCAAGAGGACAAACAACATCAGACAAAAATTACAAAGATTCAAAGACTCTACAAGATTTATTGACTCTTTAGGATTTGTGGACATCAACAACATACAATAATAGATTAGGTTAATATAGATTATCACTATTCACTTTACTTCCATCCCAAGGCTACTGATAGGAGTATTACTAGTGATATATCATCAAAAAATTATCTTGATTGAGCATGAATCTAGAGGCAAACTCAAACTTCCGAAATTAAATTCGGGCCATCCGAACTTCGATTTCAGCCAACTTATATTCGAACTGAATGTCTCAAAAAGACTGACCCAACGACACCTAATTACCCCCAATCCAAGCCCAAATGAGTCCAAATCAAGGACCCGAAGCACATTTGGAAAGTTTAAACCATAAATTGAAAGACCAAATGATTTTTAAATGTGACATGCTTATAGTAGAATTAAGCAGCTCGACGAGAAAAATCCAATGAGCCCAAGATCATCAAATTCTGACATTATTAAGACATTTAAATACTCGATAAAAGTTCCACGATTAAGGGAGTCGATATCGGCCATCCATTCAAAACACTTCCAACATGGCCTTCATCTTCTCCCTATTTACTGGTCATGCCACTCCCAAAAAATTATAAATATACCTCTTATTCTTCACCAAACTGGGGATCCAAGGAGAGAAAAAAAAAAGAGGAAGAAGGAAGAGAGCTCTGAGATCTCTCTTGCCACCAAGCTCCACCTCGAGCACCGCCCGACTGCCAGCCATCGCCAGACTTCTGTCCGGCTACCAGCCGTTGCCAGACCTCTGCTCGACCACTAGCGGTCACCAAACTTCTGCCCGGCCACCAGCTGATGCTGAACTTCAGCCCTGCCACCGACCGACGCTGGACTTCCACCCAGCCGTCGACTGTTGTCGGACTTCTGCCCAGCCATCGACCGACGCCACACTTCCGCTCGGCCGCCGACTTATACTGGACTTCTGCCCAGCCGTCGATCGTTGTCGAACCTCTGCCTGGCCTCCGACTGTTGTCGAACTTTCACCTGGCCATCGACCAACACCGAACTTTCACCCGACCATCGACTGACGTCGGACTTTTGCCCAGCCACTAACTGACGTCAGACTTTCTCCCAGCCACCGACCGTCATCAGACCTCTACCCGATCACTAACCATCATCAGATTTCCACCCGACTCTAAATATTTTGTAATTTCACCGTCTCCAACTTAAAGGATGGATCAAGCATTGTAACTCACTCAAATTTAGTGGAATCATTTCGACTGGGCTAGGCCCTGTGGTTTTCCCATTTTCAGGATTTTTCACGTAAAAATCTTAGTGTTTTATCTTCTCTGTTTGTGTACTGAATATTCGTGCTATGCCAAGACGAAAAACTCCCTCACTCTACTGCCACGTATATATTCTAGCCCGCAATAACTAGGATCTATAAAGACATTCTCTGAAAGATTGGACTTCTAAGAGATCATATTGCATCCATCATTATTGATAACAAACACCTATAATCCAAATTCCTCTGCATTACTATACTAAATATTTATAATTATAGCTTGATCTCCAACATTTATTCCCTTTTTATGTCAGGATGACCATAACTTAAGGTTTGCTTTATGACTCACTCCACTTTGATAAGGTGTTCTTTGTTTGGAAGAAGGTGCGGATTACATAATGCTCTTTTTGTTTAGAAAATATACTTTGATGAGCTAACGACAGATGACATTGTTGGAGTCGAACAATGAGAAGAGGCTTTCCAATAGTTTCAGAGAACAAAATAGAGAAGAGATCGGAAGAATCATAAGGAAATTCAGAGAGAATTAGAAGGAGGAGAAACAGAAATAGAGAGTAAAATAACAGGGAAGAAGATTCACTCATTGTCTTATTCATCCTCTATTACAGCCAATATACCACTTTTCCTAATCATAACTATTGCAAGATGCTGCCAAGTGTCCTAATTTTCTAACTACTTAACAAATTGAACTGATTAAAATGTGCCACATGGCCACTAGTTACAAAATAACTGAATTTATAAGGGCACTAATTATACTTTAGACCCAGTTGCAGCCTGGATTGCCTCCTCAGTCTGAGGTAAAGTTTTCCCAGGGGTTTTCTCAACGGCTTGCGGCAATGTCATATCAATTCCAGCATTCCTTGAAAAAATGACCTTTCCTTCCTCAAGGTCGAAATTGGAGTAGAATTTACGCAGCTCAATTTCATCTACACAAGTAGCATCAGAAGCTAGGAGAGTTTTGCATTGAACAACGTGTTGAAGTGGTATTACCATGTAGTAGTTCTCAGATGCCTAGGATTCATTTTGGTTGCAAGATTGGGTTATTAAGACAGTCATCTAGAAGTAATGAAGAGGGGTGCAAATTATTGTTTTCTTTGTATTGGTTGAGGAGTGAAATATCAAAGACTAGGTAGGGACAAAAGTTTCTTGGCATGCTTATGGATCAGGTGATGGAGAGGTTCATCCATAGAGAGAGCTTGAAAGGGTGCCATGCCCATGGAAGAATGTAGGAATGTATTGTATTAAAATTTGTCCCACGTATGAAAATTTGAGACAATTCTTATGTTTGTTTGTGATATAGCAATGAAATTATTGTTCGAACCCACAGTTAGTTACTTATATTTGACCATTTATCTTGGGGTGATGTGTGGTGATAAAATGTAATGGGGTGCCCAGCTCTTTAAATAAGATTCATCAAGAGATGCTCCTGCATATGCAATCATAGTCGGAGTCGATTGTTTCCAGTATCACATGGTGATGGCATATTTGTAATGAAGGAAGATGCAGAAATAGCCATGAATATTTATTTAAGAGCTGTAAAATGAGTGTATTTTGTTAGATGGTTGATGAGTACCATGATTGTGAACTTGCCTTGAGCAAGGGGTAAGCGAGTGATGAAATCCATTGACAGATCATCTTAGATAGCTTGTGGTATTGGGAGTGGATGAAGTAAGCCTATTGGTGCCAACAGTTTACATTTTGCCAGCTGGCAAATGAGACAAGAACTGATATATGATACATCTGGGAGCAGGAATTAGCAATCAAGCGTAGAAATTACACAGAAAAACATCAAATTACAGAAGATGTAGGGGAAATAACTACTGATTTTTGATAACAACTCAACAAGAAACAAAAGATACAATCAATCTACACTTAGATAGGTAGATCGTCTCTCCCAATCAACCTAGACTCCGCTAGGAAGCCCTCACAAAAAATAATAGCAGAAACATAACTCCAAAAATATAACCCTAATACAAAATAACACCCCTATTTAATCCCCCCTCTTTCCCTCCAAAACAGCCATAAAAGAACTCCCTTTGCTTAATTAAATTCCCTCCTTACTTTGAATTCACCTTCCCTTCATTAATTCCTTCCTTAATCCTTCTCCTCGCATAAGGAATGATTGGCTTCATGGGCCCCTGAAGGGGGGCCGATCCTTCAGCTGTCCCACCTCTTGTAGCTTGCCCGCCCCTTGGCTGTTGGGCTGGCAGTAGGACCAGTAGTAACATTACTCCCCTCCAAAAAGTGCACCTTGTCCTGAAGGTGGAAAGTTGAGAACTGTCTTTTGATTGTCTCATAAGACTCTCAAGTGGCATCATGCTCTGACAGATCCTTCCACTTAATTAGCACCTCCTGTATCCCTGTCTCCCCCTGCATACACCTGCTACTTCCATGGGTTTCAACCATGTCCTCTATCAAGATTGACGGTAGCGATGACGGTATGTGTTCTCCTATCGCCTTCCTTAGCTATGATACATTAAAGACTGGGTGCAAGGCTAAGGATGGGGGTAGCTTTAGTCGATAGGCAATAGCTCCAATGAGTTCCAAGACCTCATAAGGCCCAAAATATCGTGGGAATAATTTTTCATTCCTTCTCTTAGCTAATGTTTTATGCCTATAGGGTCTCAATTTTAAGTAAACTATATCCCTTGGTTTATAATTTACCTCCCTCCTATACTCATTCACCTTCCTCTTCATGATCTGTTGGGCTCTTAGTAAATGCCCTTTGAGCTCAGCTAGTATGCTATCTCTCTCCTCCAAGTACTGCTCTACATTGGATACTGGTGTAGTGCTGCCCCAATAATGAATCAAGTGGGGTGGGTCTCTCCCATATAGAACTTGGAAAGGAGTAGTCTTTGCTACTGAGTGGTACGAGGTATTGTACCAATATTCTGCCCATGCAATCCACATAGTCCAACTCTTCGTGGTGTCTGATACAAAGCACCTCAAGTAGGTCTCTACACTCCAGTTAACCACTTCTGTTTAACCATCTGTCTGAGGGTGGTAGGTTGTGCTCTGCTTCAATATCGTTCCCTGTAAATGAAATAGCTTCTTCCAAAAATGGCTAAGGAACACCTTGTCTTTGTCTGACACAATGGCTTTTTGGAAACTCGTGAAAATGTGCCACTTCTTGAATGAAAACAATAGCCACTGTGAATGCGGTGTAAGGGTGCTTTAGAGGAATGAAATGTCCGACGGTCCACTACTACAAATATCACTGAAAACTCTTTTGATCATGATAACCCTTCAATGAAATCCATCGTCACTTCCTCCCACACCCTCTCTGATAGTGCTAAGGGTTGTAGTAACCCTATTGGCATCGTGACTAAGTACTTATGCCTTTGGTATACATCGAATTTGGCTACCCATCTCTCAACATCGCGATGCGTTCCTACCCAATATAGCTCTGCGGATAGTCTACTGTATATCTTCTGAACCCTGAAGTGCCCTCCTATCGTACTGCCATGGAACTCTTGCAGTAGTTTGGGAATATACCCCAAGGTCTGAGGTAACACAAACTTTCCATTGTATAGTAAATGTCCTTCCTTCAGAACATAGACTAGGTGACTGTCTGGATCCTTTAGCAGCTCCTCCCTGATCTTCCTCAACTCTTCATCCTACTTATTCTTATGTTTTAATGCCTCCCAATGTACCAACAATGATACAGACAAGGCTGCCCACTAAGGCCCCTCGACTTTCCTGGACAAGGTGTTTGTTGTCTTGTTTTCTAGCTCTGGCCAATATTGAATCTCAAAATTATATCCAAGTAACTTGGATAGTCATCTCTGATGCTCCACCGTGACCATCCACTGTTCCAACAAAAACTTCAAGCTCCTCGATCTGTCCTGACTATAAATGTCTCCCCAATAGATAAGGCCGCCACTTTTGAATAACCAAGATGATCACCATCAGCTCCCGCTCATACACTGACTTGTGTTTTGCCTTGGTTGTAAGCCCCTAGTTGAAGTATGTAATAGGTCTCTGATCTTGCATGATTACTACTCCTAGTCCATAACCGGATGCATCCATCTCCACCACAAATGGTCTCCTAAAATCATGAAGCACCAGCACCGGTATACTAGTCATCGCTATGCTCAAGTCTTGAAAGGCTCGGGTAGCCTCCTCCCCCCACTTGAAATTATCTTTTTTTAATTGCACTGGTAAAGGTCTTGTTATGGTCTTATATCCCTTTACAAACTTCAGATAGTAACCGATGAGCCCTAAGAATCCCCACACCTCTCTCAAGTTCTTAAGGAGAGTCCAGTCCACCATGGCCTGAATCTTGGACTGGTCAGCTGACACCCTTTCTCTGGACACCATATGTCCTAAATACTCCACCTGTGCATTTCTTCTACTTGGAAAACAGCTAATGCTCCCTCAATGTCTTCATGATAGTCTTCAAGTGCTCCTAGTGTTCCGCCTCAATTCTGTTGTATATCAAAATGTCATAAAAAATACTAGGACAAACCTTCGAAGGTATGGCATGAACACTCAATTCATAAGTGACTGGAAGGTGGCAGGGCGTTGGTGAGGCCGAAAGGCATCACCAAGAACTCGTAGTGTCCTTCATGTGTCCTGAAGGCCGTCTTGTGTACATCTGTCATCATCATCTTGATTTGATGATAACCCAACTTCAAATCAATTTTGGGAAATATCACAACTCCAAATAACTCATATAAGAGCTCATTTATCATGGGGATTGGAAACTCACTTTGTACTTGTTTAGAGCCCTGTAATCTACACAGAATCTTCAGCTATCATCCTTTTTTTATCAACAACACCGGGCTAGAGAAAGGACTTACACTAGGTCTGATGATCAATGTTTTCCATCATCTCCCTGATTAGCCTTTGTATCTCATCCTTCTGGATCTGAGGGTAACGATATGGTCTCACACTGATGGGAGCAGCCCCCTCTTTCAAGTTGATGGCATGCTCGTGCTCTCGAGGTGGTGGTAACCTGACCAGTGGCTGAAATACATCTTGATATTATTGCAAAACCTGCTGGGCTCCTAATGGAATATCCCTTTCCTCCTATTCCTGGACCCCTTCTCTGATTTGCAACTCTACCAAATACCCCAGGACTGCATCTTGGATTGTCCTGAGCATAGTTTTTAAAGAGATTACGATCTTGGATAGGCTGGCATCCTCTTGAAGCACTACCTTCTTCCCCTCCACCTATATTTCCATGGTTAAAGTCTTCCAGTTCACCTTCATATCTCCCATAATTTGTGGCCACTTCATACCCAGAATCACATCCGTACTTCCCAAGTCCAAGGGAAGGAAGTCCTCCACATGAATTCCCTGCAAGGTTATCACCACCCCTTTATGTACCCCCATGCTCCTCTCTATCTTGCTTGTGCCCATCATCACCTCGTATTCTTCCATTTTTGCTAACTTCAATCTCAATCGATCCACCAACCAATTTGAGACGAATTAATGCGTGGCTCCGATATCCACTAGAATAACCACCGATTGCTCTCCAATTTTTCCCCTTACTTTCACGGTGTGATTTGGAGTAAATCCCACCACAGAGTTCAAGGACACCTCCGCCACATCCAAGTGCAACTGCTCCATCTCCTCCAATACCTCCTCCAACTCATTCCCGCTCTCCTCGTCCCCCTCACAGACCATCAAGACCTAAAGGGCTTGATTCTTACACCTATGCCCGAGTGTAAATCTCTCATCACACCTGAAGCATAGCCCTTTTACCCGTCGATCATGCACCTTTGCTTACAAGAGGCATTTGAAATTGCCTCCAGGATGAACTCCAATGCTCTTCTCCTTAGGGGCTGATCAACTCGATTGGACTTCGTCGAGCCTAATTCGACTCAAATCGGCATTGATTCATGTTCAATTGTGTTGATTCGAGTTCAATTTTATTAACAATTGCATCGATTCGAGTCCAAATTTTATTAAATTTGCTCGATCGAACCCGATTGAACTCGAATCAAATTTGAATTGAATCGAATCAGACCCCCGACTATGTTTAATCAAATTTGATTGACTTGAGGGAGCCTCATCGAGTTTAATTTGACTCGAATAGGCGTCGGTTTAGGCCCAATTTCATCAAGTAAATTTAATTAAAATTAAATTTTGTTAAATAAATTTAATTGAAATTAAATTGGACTTAAATGGACCCGAGCCAAGTCAAATTGAACCTGATTCGGACTCGAATTAGTTACCATTTATCCATTTAAATTCAACGGCTAAAATCTCCCTCTTTTGTAATAATTGCTACGACTCCTCCCGCCTCTCGGGATCTGATTTTAGCGGATAGCAGAGATCGCGGGCAGGAAATCTTATCGCGGCAGCGGCGAGTGGTCACTTCAGTTTCGCGTGCTTTGACGGTAGCTCAAGTATACGACATTCCCTCAATTAGAGCTGATGCGGACCTCCCCCATTCGGCTCTCCCCCATTCGCACGCTACAGACACCCGCCCCTCTCCCTCTCGTCTCTCTCGGTTCGCACACCCCAGGCGAGCAGGCGGAAGGCTCCGTCTCCCCTCCTCTCTCGATCTCTCGTCTGCGAAGTCCAGAAGCAAGTCGAGGCCGCCTCTCCCTAGCCGAGCCCGACGTCGTCGCAAGCCCCGTCCCTCGGTTTTGACTTGCCCTAGCTGATCTTCTCCTTCTAGCGTAGCAGGTATACTCCTCCTCCTCTTGTTCTTCTTCTTCTTCTTTCTTTTCTCCTTCTTATCTTTTTCTTCTTCTTTTTCTTCTTCTTCTTCTTCTTCTTCTTCTTTCTAATCTTCTTATTCCTCTTCCTCTTCTTCTTCTTCTTTTCCTCTTTCTTCTTCTTGTTTTCCTCTTCCTTCTACTCCCTTCTCTTCATCTTTTTCTCCCTTTTCATTCTTCCCTCATCTATTTCTCTTATGCGATTGATGCTTTACTTGTGGTGAGTTTTGGTAGAGTATAAACAAATGCTCTCATGATATCTCTCAGTTAAGTGATTTCAACCAAATGTATATCTAAGGAGTTCATAGAAATGTGGGATTGTGGAAATATTAGTCTTCATGTTAGTTGACTTTAGATGGTTTATGAATCCCTCACATGGTTGATAGCTTGTTTGTGTAAATCTTGAGGAATTTTTTTTTTTAAGTATGTCTTCTTGTGATGTTTTCAATCGAGTGTGTATCTAGATTTGATAGGAGTATATTATTGTGGAAATAAGAGCTTTCATACTGATTTGTCTTAACACTACAGGAAAACAATGAAATACCGGCGGAATTTCCGGCGGAAATATTGTCGCCGGAACCAGCGACGGAGTTTCGGGCGGATTGGTCCGCCGGTAATTTTACGTCGTATTTTCCGGCGGAAATACCGTCGGTATATTTCCGGCGGCTAAACCGCCGGAGGTTCGACGGTTTTTTCAATATACCGACGCATATTCCGCCGGTAATATCCGGCGGCTATTCCGGCGGATTTACCGCCGGTTAATTAAAACCCGACGACGTATTACCGGCGGATTATCCGCCGGTAATACGTCCGGCGGCGCCGGTAATCTGTATATATCGAGCCCGAGCCCTCGACTTCGGCTCATTCTGTTTAGGGCTCCGCTGTTTAGCTCCGCTTCCTGACGACGCGCGCGCTAGCCGCGATCTCTGTCAATGACCTCCCTACCTCTCTCGATCGAGCTCGTCGACGACCTTGCCCTTGCCCTTGATCTCCGTCGACGACCTCCCTCCCTCGCTCGCTAGTTGCCTCGCTCGGTCGCTCGCGCGAGATCGTCCGTCGACGACGAACGGCGTGATTTGTAGGTAACTGACTTCTCCTTTTCGCATTTCTACAAAGTGTTTGCTAGGTTTAGTCATGGATGTTCTCACTAGACATTTGCAAGAGAATGTAAATTGGTGTATGCTTTTTGTTGATGATATTATTCTTGTTGATAAGATCACTAGAGAGGGAGTTGAAGGTAAACTTGATTTATGTAATTTTTTGTTTATGTATGCTTTTTGTTGATGATATTCTTCTTGTTGATAAGATCACTAGAGAGGGAGTTGAAGGTAAACTTGATTTATATATATTTTTGTTTATGTATGCTTTTAGGTTGTGGTGTGATGCTAATGTTTCTCAAAATTAATTTGGATTCATGCCAGATAGGTCTACCTTAGAGTCTAAAGGTTTTCACATGAGTAGATCTAAAATAGAATATATGGAGTGCAATTTTAGTCGTAATAGAGTTAGTGAGTGGATTGTCACATTGGATGATCAAGTCATTAATAAGAATACACATTTTAGATATCTTGGATTTATTATTTAGAGTGATGGTGAAATAGATGGGGATATTATCAGCAGAATTTATGTTGGATGGTTGAAGTGGAGGAATGCATCGGGTTTATTGTGTGATAGAAAAGTACCCCTCAAACTTAAGGGAAAATTCTATTGTTCGGTACTGATCGGTACCGAGCGGTACCGGTACTACTGTCGGTACTGAGTGGTACCGCCCTCGGTACCAAGCTCGGTACCGCGCGCTTAATGATGTGAAAAGGACCTATAATGCTTTATGGTGCCGAATGTTGGCCAATAAAAGATTAGCATAATTCTAAGTTAAGCGTTGCAGAAATGAGGATGCTCAGGTGGATGAGTGGTTCTACCCTTAGTATCAAATGTAGATCATATTTATTCTCTCTATATTTCTCCATCAAACCTAGATATGACTACCTTGCTATCTTTTTACAAATGGTTTGGTGCCGAATTTTGGCAAGTAATCGTAACTTATATCCTTATTGTCAATTACTTTAATTAGAATACTAATATATGTCTATTACAGAAACAAGTGCTGGGTAGAGAACCCACTCCTGTTGAATTGTATAGTCATACCCACAAGCGGCAGGAGGACCAGCAATGGATTGACGAGCGTGCTAGGAGAGCCTATGTAAGTATATGTTAATTTTGGTGATATTATGTGTAAATAGCATAACTTTTTATTAACTTTCATAGGAGGACTATACACGGCTTCGAGAGAGTCAGGCTGCAGCAGGTGAAGGTTCTTCTGCTGGATCAACAGACTATTCTGACTACCGCACTTGGTCGCAAGAGGTAGGAGGAATGCAGCATGGCAGAGTATATGGGTTAGGCTCGCAGGCCTATGCATATGAAGGGCAGTCGTCTAGTGGGGGTAGTTTTTCATCGAGTACTCAGGAATCGTTATATACCCAACAGATAGCTGCCCTCACAGCTGAGCTAGAACAGGTACGGAAAGCCCAAACTGATTGGCAGATGCAAATGCAGCAGCAGCAGATGCAGATGCAACAGCAGCAAGCTCAAATGTTAGAAGAAATGAGAAAGATGAGGGAGCAGATGAGTAGTGGTAGAAGTACAGCTGAGGATGAAACTGAATCAGAGTAGACATTATTAACTGATGTGGACATATGTTCTTATGTGTTTTTTGGACAAATTGATCTATTTGCTGTTTAAACATGTTTAGTTATTTGTTTATGACACTTTCCTTATATATGTTTATTTATACATGTTTAAGTTTTCCTTATCTCGTTGATGCTCTTCTGGTTTGTGTAATTGTTGATTTTGTGGAATATATATGTTGCAATTTTTTGTATGCAGGTTTAAATGTGGAAATCACTTTTTAAAGTGAGGAAGGTTTTTTTTTTTCTACTACAGGTTTCCGGCGAATTATCCGCCGGTATTTCCGGCGGTTATTACGCCGGAACACTGGCACAGAAAAGGCGTCGGTTTGTCAAATATATCCGCCGGAAAGGCCGCCGGAAATATTTCCGGCGGAATAAATACGACGGAAGTTTTTTTTCCGACGCGCGTTTTACCGTCGGATCAATTTCCGCCGGTAATCCGCCGGAAACCTACAATTTCCGTCGCATTTTTTACTTTACCGGCGGATTTTGTCCGCCGGTAATAACTGTTTTTCCTGTAGTGTAAGCGATCATGTGAACATCGCCCACTAGCTATTTGATAAAATGCTACTAAAGGAAATTGTGATCATTTTTTTTTTTTTTACATTGGAGCTTTATTTCTCATGGTTTCGCCATGGCAACTTAGAAGAAATTTAATTAAATGTGCAAATAAAGTTTCTTCATTTCTATGGTTGGATGAAATGGTAGAAGCATGTCGTCTACCATTGATTTGCTTATTTAGCTTTGTGTTTTTTTTTGTACACCAACTATCCGATGAAATGTTGCTAAAAGAAAATTATAATTGTTTTGGCTTGTATTGATGATTTATGTTATAATATTGTTCTTATGAAGGCTTCCAAACATGTATCTAGGGATTTGCAAATAAAAATCTAAAAAAAAATGTATATTTATTTGTAGCTTTCTTAAGCAGTCGCGACTCATGAAACCGACAAATGTGCTTATTGATTCCGATAAACATTGTCTAATGCTTTGTGAATATATTTGATCTAAGAGTTTTATTTTTTTTTATATTGTTCTTTTTATGGCAAGGTCGGGTACGATTCATTTGCTAAATCTTGCCATGATCCAAACATTTAAATTTGTACTCAAGAGCATGATTTCTATACATTTTAGAAATGGAATTTCAAACATGCTTTGCTCTTCTTCTTTAAAGCTCACCAATGACTCTCAAAAGCAAACATCGTTTTCTTGAAACTATTTGAGCATGGGATATGAAATCCTCTTTTCTTTGTGAAGCTTAGATTTCTTGCAAATGATGTGTTGAAGTCCATCTTATATACTTATATCTTGAGCATGAACGAATAAAGCATGATTGGTAGAGCTTTGTAGTTAATATCATGAGCTAGTTTGAAAGAATGTAGTTGATATCAATTGAAACACTTGTGCAAAGTTGTATGTTTAGTACTAAAGCAAGCTTACGAATTTGGGATTAAAAGTGTTCTTGAAGTATTTGGTAGCATATAGTGTGGAAATTAGAAGCTTGTTGGAAAGCAATTATGCATCTCATGTCTTGAATTAATGTTGCGTTGTGATGATGGCATTCCCTCTTCTCTTGAGTTTTTGGGAGCAAAGCAATGACATAGGAATTCCGTTCTCTTCTCTAAATACATTCGATATAAGTATCAAGTTTGAAAGGTCTTGTGCCTTGGGATTTTACTCTCTTCCGTTCATGCATGGCAAGAAAGAAGGTTGGGTGATTACAAAAGTAGTTCCCTTTGAATTTAAAAAAAAAAAATTGAATGTTTTATGTTGAAAAGTTTTATAAGTTTGTTGGAGAATTCGTCTCATTAGCATGAGTGGATATATGGTTGTTATCTTATTTCTTGGATTATGCATATGTTTTGTGCTTTATTGTCTTTGGAGGGAAATTTCCATTCAATAGAGTTTATTGCTTGACGCAAAATTTGTCGAAACTATGATTTCTATGGAAGAGAAATTTTGAGATAATGAATTGGGTTCTGTTGATTTTCTTAAAGATAAATAATCAGTTGGGTTTGTTAGTAAGAATGAAGATCCTCTTGAGGATTTCATTATTGAAGTGTTGGAAAGCATGATTATGAGATTTACTTTGTTTCCCTTTCCCTTCTTGAGGCACGTATCACCTATATTTACTTCTCATTTGGTATTTGGGGGATGCTTAAATAAATTTGCTCTATGGATTCTAGCATTGGCATACATGTATTTCTTGTAATTATTGAGATTTATCGCTTTTTGGCCTTACGAGCTACTTGATGTTGGAGAGTATCATAAGTTGCTATATTGTTGAAAGCTTTACGAAAAGTCTTGTGGTATGCTTTGTGATTTTTTTTTAATGATGGAAAGCTTTATAAAACCTTTTGGTCGGAAGATTTCTATGTATTCATCCCACCTTGAAAAGATTTATTTTGCGTTAGAAAGAGTTATGGTGGATTTTATATTGAAGGGTTTTATGTGTTGCTTCATTTGAGAGGTTCTTCAAGTATTTTTGGGGATTGGAAATTTTAGGAGTGGCTTGGCACTTGGGGGGATTTGGTGTTGGAAGGTTCTTTAAGTTTTTCTTAGAGCAAAATAAACTTTCATGGGTGAATTTTTTCTCTCTTATTCACATTTGATTTTAAAGAAGAGTTTAAGGAAATGTGAGTCGAAAGCATGTTTGGGTTTGGAGTGGGAGAACTTGTTTAGGGATTTGGGTTTAGGGACTTAGTTCTTCTTCGCTATTTCGAGCTTTATGTAAGAAATGATGTGAGTGATTGTGTTGGATATTCTGTGTGCTTTTCTTGAAATGTGGGTAGAATAAATAGCATTAAAACTTCCTTCCTCTTATTCGTGTTTGGCTTAAACGTCGAATGGGAGTGAAGGATGTGTCGAAAGGCATGTCTAGCTTTTAAAAGGCATGCCTAATAATGAGATGCTTACATTTTTTTTCTAAGTTCATTTCTTTCTTTTGCATTCGTTGGAGCATTTTATGTTAGAAAAAAATAATATATATCCATTTGGTTTATGTGTTGGAAAGTATTTATTGGGTTTATGTTTTATATGAAAGTTGTATCTATGAATTTAATGCAATGATGTTGTAAACGTTTTCTTTTGGTGAGCTTCATAAGCATTTTGAAAGAAAATTTAGAAGTGGTTGCAAGATCCATTATGCATTTGTTATCTATTGTGATAAAAAATGAGTTTAAAGTGATTTGCTATGTCTCATGAGGTGATTGGAGAAAAGAAAGTTGGAGTAATATTTTGCATCAAATAGAAATTGTAGGAAAAGTTTATCATGTCTCTTATTTCAAATGTGAGTTTTTATCTAGAATTTATTCAATGTCGCGTCGTGGTGTTGGAGGGTTTTACTTACTTTATATTCTCATAACGAAATATTACATGTGCATTTTGCTTCGGTTAAGAAAGGTTATGTTTTATGTTATCTCTTTGTATGGATAAAAAAAGAAAATAGTTACTTGAGTGTTTCTTGTTAGTCTCTTTTAATAAAATGAATAGTTACTATAGTAGCCCCCTTTCTCTCTTTATCCCTCTTTCTCTTTCTAGCACTGCTTTTACTATTTATGCTTTGAGATGAAATGTGGTAAAGTGCTTATGAAATTGAAAGATCCAAAAGGTAAAGGGCTCAGCCGGTGCTTTAATGACAACGTCTGGGTCCTCAGTGTCAATTTAGTAGTAATGTTCCTGTAAGTCCCTCCCATGTGATTGCTCCACCTGGCCTTCTCCCTCTGATGTTTCTCCTCCACCCTTTGTGCTATCTCCATGGTCTCTCTCATCTCTCTAGGCCTCAATACCTTGAGCTATGCCTGTATGTCCTCCCAAAGCCCCTTCATAAAATTCCCCTTCAATCCTTCCTCAGAGATCCCTCTTAATCTCCCTTATAGCAGCTCAAACTTCTCCCGGTACTCCATAACTGTCCCCTCCTGAGTTAGGGCATAAAATTGCTCGTGGAGGTCTCCTTCCCAAATGGCTCGAAAATGTTCCAACAAGCACTCCTTAAATTTCCTCCATGAGTAGATCGGATATCTCACCTCCCTTCATTGGAACTTGGCTAGGGCTTTCCCTTCTAAGGATAGACCTGCCATCATTAGTTTTATTCCCTCCCGTCAGTTTGTTGATGGCAAAGTAATGTTTCACCCGGTATACCCAACCCTAAGCATCCTCCCCTTCAAAGACCGACATCTTTAGCTTCCTCGATCTCAAATCCAATTCCCAATTGTTTCTTTAACCATTGGTTCCTCCTTTGTGGGGGTGGTGTGATTCTCTCCCTTCTTCCCTTGGCGGATGTGGACCTCAAGCTTCGGCCCAACCATCGCCTTCTTCGACCCACCGTCCCTCCTGTATGGGTGGTCTCCAAGTTTCCCCTCTCCTTGCTACCCCTTCTTCCGAATACCTTGATGCACCTCCCATCGGAGCTCTTCAGGATGGTTCTTGAAGAAAAATCATCTCTACTTCATCATTTTATTCCCGAAGCCTCTTTCCCTTTGGGTCAGCCCTTGGACTAGCTCGTGGAGCCTTCAACTGTATCTCGATTAATTTCCTACATCATGCCTTCTATGTTCTTGGATCGGTTTTCATCTGGGTTTCCATAGAAGACAACATTTCTTCCATTCCGGAATATTTTTCCTCCGTCCCGGCCTTGAATTGTTCCATCTCTCATTCCAACGCCTCCGTATTCTTCGCTGTCATTCACGGATTTAGTTCCAAATCACCAAAAACAACGATGAAGGGTCTTCAATCCAGAAAAAAATAGCAAGGGAAAGGAATTTTGTTGCAGATTTCAACGAGTTGACGACGAATTTTTGTCCAGGACAAGGCTCTAATACCAATTTGATACGTCCGGGAGCAGGAATCAGCAATCAAGCGACTAAATTACACAGAAAAATAGCAAATTACAGCAAATATAGGGGAAATAATGACTGATTTTTGATAACTCAACAAGAAACAAAAGATATAAAGAATCTACACATAGGTAGATCGTTTCTCCTAATCAACCTAGACGACACTAGGAAGCCCTCGTAGAAAACTATAGCAAAAAAAATATCTCTAAAAACATAACCCTAATACAAATAATACCCCTATTTAATCCTCCCTCTTTCTCTCCAAAACAACCCTAAAAGAACTCCCTTTCCTTAATTAAATTCCCTCCTTACTTTGAATTCACATTCCCCCCAGTAATTCCTTTCTTAATCCTCCTCCTCGCATAAGGAATGATTGGCTTCGTGGGCCCCCCAAGGGTGTAGATCCTCCAGCTATCCCGTCTCCTTTAGCTGGCCCGCCCCTTGGCTGTTGGGCCTGTTGCAACAGGACCGGTCGTAACATCCTACACATCTTGTGTCATGTGTGTCTCGAAAAATTATTTATGTAGTCAGTGTAAAGTTTGATAAAGACCTCCATGTCCGCACACCACACTGCAATGGTATTGATGCAACAGATTTTGTTTCAGAAGAGGTTTTGAACCAAGTAGCACTCAACCTCATTTACATACTAAGCCATCACAATATTGCAAGGTGGATCTCTTTTAGGGGACTCATCTATCACCTTTTTGAAGTGGATGAGTTCTAGATTGGTGAGAACTTCTTGATGGAGCTGCTGTAGCAATGACAAATAGATGTTGAAATGATGGCCAAAAAAGATGCATCATGCACCAGAGAGAGAGAGAGGATTGATTAGTGGGTTTATATTCAATAGAGTAATCAAAGCTGAGCAAATTTAATTTAAAAGTAACGTTGCTTCAGCACTTGTATGACTTGGAACATGGGTACTCGAATGCTTTGTTGATCCATTTGGATTGTGAATTTGGAGCCGATAGGTGCAGTCGCCATTTGTAGCAGCTTCCGAAATAACAAATAGCTCATAGATGTAGGTAGAACTTGCTGCATATGAGAAATGAGTTTCATAATATAAAAAGCAATTGGTTTATCTGACTGGCTAAGGATTACACCAATGTTGATGTCGGAAGCGTCAGTGTCAATTGTAATTGTAAAATGGTTTAGAGAAGTCCAAGAGGGAGAGAAGTGGTGGATTTGTTAAAGTCTACTGTAAATACACAAAAGCTTGCTATAGGTGGCATTTGTCCAAAGAAATGCATCCTTCGCAATAGATTGGTGAGTCGACTGACTATGGTTGCTAAGTTTTGCACGAATTGATGGTATTACCCTACTAGGCAGAGAATCCCCAAAAAGCTTGGAAGGCTTGGGAACTGGCCACTACAAAATAGCCTCAACTTTTTCATGATTTGGATGTACTCCATTGATTGAAATAGCATGAATGAGAGGCCATAGAAATTTGACTGAAAGAACATTTAGAGCGTCGAAGGTGAAATAGATTAGATTGGTGGTAATTAAATACTATATGAGATCCTATAATGTACTATTGTACAACAAAATGTTGTTGAAAAATACAATAGCATATTTTCATATAAATGATGGTAGAATGTATTCATAATACTTTGGAATGTGGAGAGGGCTATTTTTTTTTAAAAGTGTGGAAAGCGCATTTGTGAACCAAAATGTCATGATGTTGAACTTGTAATGGCCATCATGAGTTTGAAAATGCAATATCATGAAGGTTTTCGAGAGCCATTCGAACCTGGTGATATATGATGCGAAGGTCAATGTTGGAAAAATAAATTGTTAATACATGCAATTCATCCAATATTTCATCCATTTTGGGAATTAGATATTTATTTGAAATTATGGATTGGTTGAGTGCACGATAGTTGACGCAAAAGTGCCAAGTAATGTCCTTCTTCTTAATAAAAAGAATGAGAGGAAAAAAATCCACTAATGATTAGTCTGATAATGCCAGAGTAAAGCATTTCTAAACCAATTGTTCAATTGTATTTTTTGGTAGTGTGGGTAATGATAGGGTTATACATTTATCTAAGATGTTTCGGGTTTCAGGATGATTTGATGGTCATTAAGTCTGTGTGGTGGAAGTGTCATCGGTTCGGAGAAAAAGTTCAATATATTGTTGTAAAAGTGGGTTTAGTTAGGGTATGTGGTGGTAGGGGAGGTGATTGAACATCTAGGAGTGCTGGAGTGAAGCGGGAAGTAATATATTTGGAGGATAGTTTAATGGGGATAGTTTAATGAGTTCATTGTAATTAATTTGGTCCATGTGAATATGGTGGTTTACCTACAGTGTGATCCGTTGGTTGTGATAAGTAAAGGTCATGGTACGTGAGGTGTGATTGGTGATGATATTACGTAGCTGTTGTAAACATTAGACCCTTAGTGCAAGTTCAGCTCCTTGCAACAGAGAAAGTGGGCTGTTGTAAGCTGATAGGCAGGATGGTACGCTTTAAACTGCACTCCATCTTATCATCTTTGCCTGCCAAAAGTGAAATGTGTGATTGCTTGAATGGGCAACTGGAGGCAATCAACTAAGCATTGTTAGATGAAATTATGGGTCCAGTTGTTGCCGATGAGAACTTAGGCTAGTTAGTTTTTAATGCAACCTAGAATTGATAATGTGTGGGGATTTGATTGACCATCAATTGCATGATAATTGATTTGAGGTTTGTGTTGGTAGGTTTGTAGACTCATGGCTTGAGTAGTTTGGTTGGAGCATTGCTCAGCTCATTCTGAAAGCTATCGCCAACATCAATAAGAAGGGAAAATAGTTTATCTTTGCAAACATGGTTTCTAGTAAAATTTTCATTCCTTCTCACACTTGTACATGGTTTTGTCTAGGATTAATTTATTGATAGGGAGCTGAGGATTATTGGGGTTGGGGGAGATACTGAGAAGTGATTATGGTTGAGGTCATTAGAATTTTTCTTGAGTCAGTTTTGCAAGCTCAATAGCTTGATATAAGAAATTGGTTGGCATGGTCGAACTTCACAACCAATAGCAGGTTTTAAACCCAACTCAAAATAGGTTTTGAAGAAATAATTCATCTATGCCAAAAAATTGGTTGGAGAGTGTTTCAATTGCAATTGATAATCTAACATCAAGGAAGATTACATGAGCTTTGCCAATTCGCCAGTAGGTCGCCATAGATGAAAGGAGCAAATGAAGTTTACAATGCTTGTAGAAATTTCGCTCAGGTTGAGACATGTTAGATTTTTATGGACCAAAGGTACCATTACATCATCAGGCCATCCATGTGAAATGGTAAGTTTGACACCGTTAGAGAGCTTGTGAAAACTATTGTAATCTTCCATTTTCTGAATCTAAGTTTCAGGATTACCTCCATTGTAATGTGGATTAGTTATTTGCATTGGTTTGAACGGTGTGGTGCCGACAGCGTCGTGCAATCTACTTTGAGCAGTGGGTTTTGCAGGATGATTGTCCTTATGTGTAGTGCACCAGTCTTGTTTTACTTTTAGTAGAGTGAGACGAATCTAGACTTCTCAAACGAATCAAATAACTAATTATTCCTCAGTGGATGTTATACTGTTAGCTAGCTATGCTGCTTGAGCGTCATCAGCCATATTGAAAGAGAAGGGGAGACAGTCAACGAGAGCACTAAATGTTGTGATTATGTGGTGAAAGAAGTTCCCTGGCAGTTTCAGGGTAATAAAGAGTAGATATGGAAAGAAGTAGGAGGATAAAGGAGAAAATCCAATAAAGAATAAGAAGCAGAACAGTAACAACATAAACTAAGAGGAGTACAATCACAGGAAATGAGATTCAATTCTTATTATCTTTCTTATCCTCAATAATATCAAATATACCACTTCTCCTAATCATAGCTATTGGAAGATGCTGCGAAGTGTCCTAATTTTCTAACTACCTTAATAAACTAAATTAACCAAAACATTACAAATGGCCACTAGTTACAAAATATCAGAATTAATAAGGAAGCTGTTTATTCTTTGGACCCAATTGCACCCCTCCTATCGTTCCTACATGTTTTACTCCATCCATGTGGAAGCTCAGAAGGGCCACTCAGATCGTGACAATGTAGCATGGATTGCCTCCTCAGCCTCAACTAAAGCACGGCAAGGATTACCTTTGCAGCTTCCGGTAATGTGGTATCAGACATCTTAGCCACAAGAAGACTCATTAATCATTATCCTATCTATGTAGAGCTACTCATAAGGACCTCACCCAGCCTTTTTAATCTACAAGTAATCATCTATTTTACCTTTTCATTTATGTGTCATAGTTTTACCTTTCATCCATGATACAGCTCACCTCATTTCATTTGTCTCTAATTCACTTTTGTTTCTTTTGTGTCACTGTTTCTTTTATGTTTGATAGTATCATTTCTCATCTCTTCTTTTCATTTACGTTTTCACAATATGATGCTTTGATCAGAAAATGGCAAGGACACACTTAAACAATATTTTTGAAAAACAATACAATATGTCGCCATAGGTTGGACATGAAATTTTAAAAATAAATAATTATTAAAATAAAAGTAATTTCAACCCAATTATAATAAACTAATTGATCAAAGATGACAAATAATGAGCAAAAAACATCTTTCTCTCTATGATAAGACCTCTAAATGAAATATAATATTCATAATTCTCATAATTTGCAAGCAATATGCGTCCGATATATATTCACAATGTACTAAAAAGGTGTATAATAAATGTTCACAAGACACCCAAGTGCCAAAAAGATTTTAAAAAAATATGATATGGGACAACTCCAACGATGTCATTGATATAGTGTCCTAGAGTGAATCATGGCATATATGGTGGAACCTGCCCTTCTAAAAGGTCATCTCCAACCGAACACCATACCCATGTTTGGCGTTCGCGAACTGCTCCAATCGAACGGCAAAACGTGCTCCATTCTTGTGTTTGTGAACAGTGCGACGCCACACTATTCACGAACACTTTTTTTTGGCGGAAACAGAGAAAGCAGAGGCGGAGCACGTGGAGTTCGGTTGAGAAAGAATATATACGAAATATTCTTTTTTGATGTTAAGAAATAGAGTTCGGTTAGAGATGAATTACTGCATTTTGAAGTGTTACTGTATTTTGGAGTGGAAAATGAGTTCTTCGGTTGGAGATGGTCAAAGTTTGAAGGCACCTAGGGTTGCTAGGTGGCTCAAGATTGACTGTGGGCAATACTAGTGTGAAGGTGACCTTTCTAGGACTTCCACCTCCATCTAACCCTTTGGCTTGTTTATTTCTTCCTATAAGGTTAGCTATCAAAATTTAACCGCCCTCCTTGGAGAAAAAAACCAAAAATTAACCAAATAAAATTCGGTAAAATTCGTCCATGGACGTCAAGTCACCAACAAAACTCCCAAGATCGTTGAGGATGGCTCACAAAGTCCCAATTGCCACAGGATCTCCAAAACGACTTTCCTAATCCCCTAATTTATGATAATAACAACGGATGCAAAGCCCCTTAATATCAACTCGCCAAATGTCTACATTTATGTAGAAGAATGGAATAGAAACAGAAGAAGAATCAACTCACATATGCAATACCTCAATCAGTAAGATGGAGTAATGAAACATGATGCATGAATTCATGGCGGCCGGCGGAGAATAGAAAATGATCTTGATTGAACCAGAACAGTAAATTGGACGAAACCCATGCAGTTTTAATGTTTTGGGATCCCATAGAAGCCCTCTTCAACCATCACGATAGCTACTGCCACTCTTCCTGCAAATGCAACTTAATTCATCTTCCATTCCATTATCTTTCGAATGCAGAGTTCGGCGAGAATCATCCAAAAAAAGGAAATAAAATAAAAAAGAGAATTTTATTTATTAATAATTAAAGAGATTTTTTGGGTTAAAATTTGGATCAAATGCACATTTTGTGAAAATTTTTCTTTAGTTTTGACACGTATGTTGTTATGAATTCTTGAAGGAAGAATAATGTTTTTCTTGAGCTTCTTGGAAGAGAAAGAGGGGGAGGGAGATTGCAGAATTCTTTATTCCTTTATTTAATGGGCTTTTACATGGGGCATTCAATGCATCAACTTATATACTATTTATAAATTAGAGATGAATGTGGTGTCTTGCGGAACAACACTAATCCTAAAACTAAATCAAAATACAACATATGTCATGCTTGTTAACGACACTAATGTCACCTTAATTATAGTGCTTACTAGTTAAATGTACAAAGTGAATATGATGAATCTTTTAATGGAATTAAGGAAAGCTAATGATGGTGATAAATGGGGTCAATTTCTCTTAATTAGATGCACATGATTCCAAGCCCAAGTGTGACAGAGCGGTCGGAATATCTTGGGTGTCATGGGGTTAGGCAATTATGCTAAGGCATGGGTCAATTAGGTTCAAAGGGGTATGGTGAACGCTATTAAGGACTTAATTAATGAAGCCTAAGGCCATTTTAATGAGATTAAGCTTACGTGAAGTTTTGGGCTGACCATCGCTATCTTGAGTCACAGCTTAGCTTGAGTCCAAAATAAGCTTGGCTTATGTGATGGAGTGTTATATGAAGCCATCCAAGGTAACATTGGGTTTGGTTTCTAAGGTATGCCCAATTAAGTCATATGGCTCAAGTGGATCAATTAGGCTCAAATGGGCCAACCTAGGTTTAGCTAAGCTTGGCTTAGGTTTATGTTGCGCATGAATTCAATTCATAAAATGAGTTTAAAACTTGCCTATGAGTATTAAAGGGATCATTTAGAGTGGGGTTCCTTACACTATTAAATGGTCAATGGGACCCAATTGGGTAACTAAGGTTGACCTAGTTAGGTTCAAGAATTGAATAAAGGCTAGTCTAGGTCATGAACATGCCAAACTTAAGATAGGGTCAACTAAGCTGATGTTGATAATTATAGAGCATACCTGGATCCTAGTTAAGCAAGAGTGACTAGTTCAATTTGACAGTCTGTATAGATCTAAATTTTAGATTTAACAAGTCCAACCACTTATATATCCTAGAGCTAATTATTTATTAAGGCTTTATAAATTTTGGGGTCCTAAAATCAATGTGCTAACTCTAGGAAGTCTATATTCCACTAAGAAGTAATATTAGGACAATCAAAGATAATGATGGGTCTTACTATGATAAGATACTAGGTGTTCCAATGTTTAATAAATAGGGTTATGAACTTAAAATAAAATTGAAGTATTGACATACATAGTATAAAAAGTGGTCAATAGTTGTATGTAAGCATGATAATGAATGCTTATGTCCCTTAAGTTATAATTAAATGACTTAAGGCAAATATTTTGGTAAGGAAATTCTAACACAAATTTGGTCATAACTCTTATTTGGTCTTATTTTAACCTAAATTTATTCCTTGATTTAACTAACTATAATAATCCATAGGTTGGTTAGATATCTAATCAAAAGCATTTTTTTGCTACATTTGCATGCCTAGGAGTTAGCACATGAGCGTTACAAGCGATACCTATTAATTTCTCAAATTTTCAATTGTAATTGAAGTTGAATTCAAATTAGAAAATACACACTATAAGTGGTTTTTATTAATCATCAAAATCTTATTGCCTAAGAAAAATTTAATTAGTAAATGTTATCAAATGAAGTAGGTGATTAAGATCTTAAACCTGAGATTAATAATATTGATGTATATATTAGCTCTAATTGCATGATATTTTATAAAGAGAATAAAAAAATTACAGTGATTTTAAATCTTTGTTTGGTTTAAAGAAGTTGAAAGTGATGAATAAAAATTAAATTGGTAAAGGAATTGAGTTTAAATAAGTTTCACCCACTTGTTTGGTTAAGGGGACATTAAGGAAAACTTATACATTTCTTTATTGTTTGTTAGATGAGAGATTAAAATTTGGTTACTTAAGAGGAGGAAATAAGTGAGTTATAAGAAGCATTTAATAAAAATTTTATTGCATTTTTTACTAGGCTTAGGTGCAGAATTATCAATTCAAAAAATATTTATTCATATTTCCTACGTAAATCTAGTATTTCAATAATAGCCTAAAATACAATGATCAAGCAAACTAAGAAAAGGATGAGGGCTCCTACCAAAAGGTAATGAAGCATGCAGTCTTACTCATTTGAATGAAAGGATCCTAGAAGTTTGGGTAAGGTAAGAGCCTAAAGAATCAATAAATAGTAGGGGTGCTCGAGCATGATAAAAGAAATCTAATATTATAAAGGCAGTCATAAGGGATCCTAGGAAATATCCAAGAGATAAGGCTACTACAACTAGTTCTAGAATTCAAAAATATTTAAAAAAAAATAACGACAACATATCTAAATTGTCAACTAACGGATTAAAAACAAGTGGAGAAGAAACCACCAATATATTTTCCATTCATCCATCCAATTAGAATAATGAAGCAAGGGAGGCAATACTAGTGTCAGTTATTGAGCTTACATTTTATTTAATACTTAAATCTTATGGATTTAAGCAGAGGCTCGAGATCTTTTTGCCATACATCCTCTCAAAATTTTCTCTCTAGAGATTATTGATAATGGCAAACATAATAAGAAAATATAAATTTTGAACAATTTGATCTCGATCAAGTCCATCCACATGATCCAAAACTTGAAACAACAAAGGGTAGAGCAGAAATATGTTACTAAATAGTAAGCATTTCTTAACCATGTTGTTGTGAGCAAATGAGTATTTGAAGAATAGGTGGATCAAGCTCTCAAGCTTGACTATTTTGCTGAATAGGGGTTTCATTTTGGCGGCTGCCATAGTACTATTAAGCCCTCCCTGGGTTTAATGTCTTTTATGCCGATTAGGATGGAGCGGAGGGAGCATTTATGGCTTCTTCTGAGGCAGAGCAATTCATATTATATCATTTGTTTAATTATTTATAAAGTTCATCTTATCCCTGTTGATTGTTCACTGGTTTGACAAATTACTGCTTAACTAATGTCACTATGATTTTTAACATTTATACTTGTTTCGATATTACCCTATTTTGCATTTTGGCTTGGGTCTTTGCAGATGTTCTTTATAACTGGAGTCCTATTACGATCAATAGGTATATCCAGTGGTATTTGCTTTTTTATGTTACTGTAAGTTTTTTTGTAGGTCAATCGATCAACAATCCTACTGTGAGCTTCTTCAATGTTTTAAGGTGGATCTTTTTTGGGTGCATGGTGGCTCATGGCCCCCCGTTGCATTTTGTATTTTATTATAATGTCAGTAGTGGGTTCATTGGCTCATTAGGTGTTTTTTTGGTTTTTTGATTGTATCTCTTCGTGCAGTAGGGATCATTTGAACCCCTTAAGGACTTGTAAAATCTTTTTAGATATTAATGCGTAGGCCCCTCTGCGGGTTTTAACACCCACCCCCTCCCAAATAAAAAGCTCTCAAGCTTGCAATTGCAAAGAGAAAAAGTGGTTCTGTGAGACCAGTACTGTTACGTATAAGTCTATTTTTTTCTTAAGAACAGCTTGAAGAGTAAGGTAATAAAAAATGGAAAATCTATAAGATGTCCTCTTATAATAATCAGGAGGCCCAACCAACATTCATGAGATGAGAATAGAAGGGTCTCAAAAGATTTTAAAGCTTTTCTTTGTTGGGGAAGTAAAATGTGCAGTGAACATAAACAAGAAAAAGAAAATGCATCATAAAGAAAGAACACCGGGATTTAACGTGGAAAAATCTGAAACCGGGAAAAAAACTTTGGAGTCACACCACATCAAGAAATTCACTATGAAAATTTATAAGAAATAGTACAGATCTATCTTCTCTCTCACTCTCTCTTTGCCTCTCTTCACTCTATAACAATATTCTCTCGCTAGAACAAACAAGAATACAATTAAACCACCGAGGGATGCAACCCTTCACGAAAAAAGAGTAAGAAATCTATCAGCCCATCTCGCAGCGCCTAGGTTTTGAGCACCGCGAAGCTCAACTTTTTGTCTCTTGTCCGCTTGATAGTGTCGTAGTGCCGGGTTTGAAGCACCGTAGTGCTCCCTGACAGCGTTGGGGTTTGGAGTGTCGCAGTGCTCTGCTCTTTGTCTATCTCCAAACAAACTATATAGCGTCGGGTCGCTGTACTCGGGTACATATAGCGTTGTACATTTGTATGGAAAAAAATTCGTGTGCAAAGCATCTGAACTCAAATATGAGGAGGACCCCCCAGCGAACTCGACAGATTGAATTGAGGTCCGAGACAAGAATACAACCCAACTGATCAACACAATCTGATTCCACACAGAACTAACATTATTATGATAACCCCACAAAAGCATATATATCTCACCCAGAGATGGTATTAACATTGTGAATATAATTATGAAGAAGCCAGAGAATCAGAAGAGTTGGGAAAATTTCCAATAAGAATCCATAATGATCAAATAGAGAAGACTATCAAGTGGCATTGGAATCTCATATATCTCAAAGTTAGCTTCCTACTCAAATAATTTCAAAAGTTTCTTTTGCAATGCAGCCAACAATCTCAACCATCCTTTGCATGAAAACCTCCATCATGATCACAGTACTCATTCACTGTTCACCACATTGTGATTGAGCAAAGAAAGGAGGAAAAAAACAAAGAGTACATATCATACTTATATCATCCACATGCTTCACTGACAGTTTTAGTGAGAGGAAATGCATGCATGCAAAAAAAAAGCTCACATTAGCTTCCACGTGGATGGTTATGATGATCTATATACAGTAATGGGGGCTCATATAAGAAAACGCTAGGATGACACTTTAAATTGTCAGTGTTACAATAATGGAGTCAAGTCTGCTGATTGGTCACAACCTCCCATCTCAGACTTGTGCTTGTTTTTGTTTCTTCTTTGGAGTATAGCAGCCTTTGGGAAGAAAAAAGCTTACCATGTTAGGTCTCTTTCTAAAGCCATATTTTAACTGGACTTGACTTTTTAACTGCATCAAGTCCTTCCCTGCCCGTGATTTCACTTTGACAGCCTTCACGAGATAGGAATAGGAGAAAAAGAATAAGAGGATAGAGAGATAGAGAGAGAGAGAGAGAGAGAGAGAGAGAGAGAGAGAGAGAGAGAGAGAGAGAGAAGTTTGCACGTGAAGGGTAAAGAAATTATTTAAAGCAATAATGAGATTGGAATCAAGATGGTGAGGAAGGCGATGGGCCAGGAGAATCCCACGCTTTTGTTTGATATTGTCTGTGTCTTTATAGATTACAAAAGAAAAAAAAAAGACAGAAAGTTTAGTAATAAAAGAATTCTGTGTGACTGTGTCGTTTGTTGAAGAGCTTATTAGAACAAATTTGCATACGAGTTCTATTATACACGCAGATCTAACCACGTAATAATTTCACTATTTAAATGCACATATTCTTTATTGAAATTTGTTCTTTGTATTACTGCGTATGATATCCATGGTGGCAAATGAAGCACCCTTTCCTCCACTGGAGTCTGCACTAAAGCTAAGAGAAATAGGAGTCCTCAGTGAAGAATCATCAAAATACGATGTCTTTCTTGCATTATTAGTGATTAATTAAGCAGCCTTCATCATTGCAGTTCTCTGTCATATCTTCAATCAAATTCCCTGCAAGAAAAAAATTTATCAACAACCAACAGGCTATCAATGGAGTTTCAACAACCATTCTTGAACAAATATTTGGCCTCTTTGTCTTCATCATAAAGGATAATTGTAACATTTGGTATCGCCATGCTCAATGTTTTGGTGAAAAAGAAGGCAAATATGAAGTTACTATTGAAATTGATGAAGTTATAGATGAAGATAATTTAAAATTTAAGGAGCACGAAACTAACAAATAATATGCAGGGCTTGTTGGGTGATGTTTTTCATAAGTTTCTATAACCAACTAAATGTGGCCTTGGTGATGATCTTTTTGAAGGAATGTGAAAATGATGGTAATAAATATTTTTATAAAGTATTTAATAAATATGCATGGAAATTCTATAGTTAAATGAATGATTTGAAAGAATATTTATATCTCGTGCAAAGGTCTTCAAAGCTATCCTTTTTAAAGGTAGACATACTATCCATAGGGCCAACTTTACTTGATTCCTTTGACAAGTGAAAAAAATAATTCAAAATTTTGGTCTCCATTAATATCATAAGTGAGGTGCATGCCCAAATAGTTGTATGCTATTGAGGAAAGGGGGTAAGTACTCTGATTTCTGTAATAAGGGAACTCTAGATGGATGAATAATAAGCACAATATGAAACTTTTTCAAAAGTGTTGTGGAAATTATAACTTTTACCTTACTCTTCATTGTTTCCAAGGTTATAGTGGTGTTTTATGTCAAAAAAAATTGACCCATATATTAATGGCACTTTGATTAAGGGTTTTTCAAAATATGAGGAAGAACCATCCACCAGTTCATAACCATGAAGTGAGTGGATGAATAATGCAAAGGATTTATGATCAAGCCATGTAATATTTGACTCGAATTAACAATTGACTAAAATCACATATGGGTGCTGGCTCAACCCTTTTTATGAAGGTCTGACCGTATTGTCTACTCTTTTTAGCCTTCTTTTTTGGGCGCGGTCTCCTTGCCGCCCTAGAATGTTACTAGGTTATTTTGTATTTTGGTGTAGTAGGGGAACTTCGGCTCGTAAGACTTTATTTTTGGTTGTGATTATAGCTCGTTAGAGCATTAGTGAGCTGAAGATCCCCTTAAGGACCTTGTACTTTAACTTTTATATTAAAATGTCGGCCCTGTCAGGGTTTCCCCTAAAAAAAAAAAAAGGGGTCACATAGTATTTGGATACTATTTAATATTTGTTTATAATTTGTCTTCTAGATGCATGAAACAACCTAATTTTATCTTATTAAAGCTTTTCTTGACCTAAGAGGACCAAGTTATGAGGCTATTACTACTCACTTGCAACATTAAATTTGAAAAATTAAAGTTGTGAGATGTTGGAGCAGATAACAAGAAAATGCTTCGATAAGTTGTTGGACATAAAAATAAAATTCTAATTCATACATTTATATTTATTATACTTAATTTTAAACAATTTTTTCTAAGATATCATTTTCGTTTATAATATTATTTTTCATGCTTGCAATACTTAAATTGGTTGTGCCACTGAAGTTTAGGCTTCATTTGGGATGGCTTTTTTACTGCTTCTTAAAGCAGCTTTTTAGTATAAAAATTTGTACTAAGAGGTTACTTTCAAAAGCGGGAAGAAAGTCGTCCCAAATGAAGCCTTATAGCCATAAAAGTAGAGGTATATAAGGGTATGGACCCATATTATTTCATGGGTACTTTAAAAAATTTACTATATTTGTAAACTTGTTTATGTCATTTTAAGTGCAAAGTTTTACTACTAGCTCTCAGCCTTCTTCATGCATTGAATAATTTGAAGAATTTTCCTACCAATTTCTTATTGTTTCTCTACTGCCATGCAACCTCTATGAACTTCACATTTCTTCTATGTCAATTATAATGTGGGGGATTCAAGATTACATATCAAGGTTCAACAAGGCTACAGTGTATAACACACTCAAGGAAGAGGATGTGTGAAAAGGATATAGAGATCAGCCGACATTTCAATAAATATGCACGCACGCATCCAGTAGAGTCGACGACATCCAGCAGCGCCAGCTCATGTGTAACGGACGACGGGATGCGGCACACGTGTTTCAATATCAGCCTAGTATTGAGCCAGCTGTCAAGAATCATTCACAGCCACATAATCTCGCAATAGAAAACTATAAATACATGTATACAGGGAAACGAATAAAATCAAGAAATCAGATATTATAACAATTACTTTCCTCTCCCCTTTTTCATTTTCTTTATGGTATCAGAGCTTTTCTTTCTCAGCAGCGACTGAGACGGTCTAAAAGGAAGACGAAACCCGTCGATCTGTCATGGCTCAATTTGAATTTTCTCAGATTGGAGATCCAATGGCAAATTCATCGAGCAGCAATCACACGATACCTGCATCTTTGAAATTCGTCATAGCAAACATCAAGACTATGGTTCCCACACAATTATCCAACGAGAACTACCCCATCTGGCGTGCTCAAATTTTTAAACTCCTCAGAGCTAATGGATTTACAGAATACATAGATCCAAATTTAACCCACCCTCCCGCATCCAAACCACCATTAATGGTGATACCATCATCAACCCCAGATACGCTGAATGGATTCTGATTGATCAGAATCTTGCAGCCGCCATATGCTCTACCATCAGTCCAGCCATATTACCATACGTTCTACATCTTGACTCTTCAGCTGCTATCTGGAGCACCATAGAAAGAAGATTACAAGCTTCCAACAGATCACGTGTGATTCAACTTAAGAACGAGTTGCACAACGTTTCAATGAAACATCACACAATGTCAGAATACTTAAATGAAGTAAAGACATTAGTGGACAAAATCGCTGCAGCAGGAGCAACTATAGACAAAGAAGACATCATATTATACACTCTTAATGGTCTACCGCAAGCATATCAATCATTCAAAAGCACAATAAGAACAATGGTTCATCCTATCAGCCTTGACGATTTATATGCATTTCTAATAAGTGAAGAAATCAATATAAATGCTGAAGCGGTAAGACAACAAAACATCACAGATCAGAATATAGCCATATACTCTACCAGAGGTAGAGGAAGAAGAGGAAGAGGCAGATTTAACCAATCCAGTTCAAGAAACAACAACACCAACACTTCCAATCAACCTGTTACAATTTGCCAGATATGTAACAAGAAAGGTCATAATGCAGCAAACTGTTGGCATCGATTCAACATCAACTACACAACCAATCAGCAACAACCAAATGTAGCCTTCACAGCTACAAAAGATGCTGTTAATCTAGACTGGTATCTGGATTCCGGAGCAACTTCCCATTTAACCAACGATCTCAACAACCTGACACTCAGTGAACCGAGACAATACACAGGATCAGATAACATAGTCATTGGAGATGGAAGCACAATGCCAATAGCGCATACTGGAGCAGGAATATTACAAACACCGAATAGTAAGCTCTACCTACCTCAAATACTCCATATACCCAATCTTTCTCACAATTTACTTTCCATCTATCACCTTACAAAAGACAATAACATTTCCATCGTGTTTGATGCTCACGGTTTCACTGTGAAGGACATCAAGACAAACAACATCTTGCTTCAGGGTCCCAGCTATAAAGGACTCTATCCTATTCCTGCTGCTACCAAGAACCACCAGCCAAAAGCCTTGACAGCTCAAAATAAACAGCAAGATGCTATGCTATGGCATAACAGACTTGGTCACCCTCATTCAAGAATCATGGCCAGTATCTCCAACACCACAACACAACTCAACATACCCACTCTTACTATCCCCTGCTATGCTTGTAAAGAAACCAAGAGTCATAAACTTCCTTTTCCCACTTCTACATCTAGATCTAAAACACCTCTTGAAATAATACATTCGGATGTATGGGGTCCAGCCCCTGTCACCTCCAACAGAGGATTACGTTACTATGTAATCTTCATAGATGACTATTCTAGATTCATATGGATATTTCCTATGTCTTGCAAATCTGAAGTTACATCCATTTTCATTACTTTTCAAAAGATGATTGAAAGGCAACTCCCCTACAAAATAAAACAGTTCAGGTCAGATGGAGGAACAAAATACACAAACAACACAATGAAACACCATCTGAGAAATCATGGAATAATTCATCAGATTTCATGTCCATACACGCCAGAGCAAAATGGTATTGCTGAAAGGAAACACAGACATATAATCGAAACAACAAGAACATTGCTAAAGACTGCAGGCATACCTTATAAGTACTGGCCAGATGCTGTGCTCACCGCTTCATACCTTATCAACCGGCTCCCAACCAACAGCAGCAAAGCTCCATTACAGATTCTCTACAACACGGTACCTGAATACTCACACATAAAAGTATTTGGATGTGCTTGTTTTCCTTGGCTACCTCCACATTACAGACATAAACTTGCCCCAAGAGCAAATTTATCAATCTTTCTTGGCTATTCCCCAAGTCATAAAGGATACAAATGTCTCAACCCAAAAACAAACCAGATTATCATATTGAGACACGTTGTATTCGATGAAACCACATTCCCATTTATTAACCAACAACCAACTTCACCACAACATCATCAAACACCAGATAACCCTTTTCTTCTCACACCCACCACCCAACTTCAACAAAACGTACCCAATTAACACCCGGTTACAACCCAACATACCCTTCCTCCTGATCCAAATCAGGAATTACCCCAAACCAGTCACCCTACTACCTCCACTCACCACAATAACCAAATCCCAATCCCTGACCCATCACAACAACAAACCAGTTACCCAAATGTCTCCACTCACCATAATAACCAAATCTCCATTCCCCAACCACCACAACAAATGATAACCGGACTCAAAACTGGGTCATTAAAACCCAAAACCATCTTCAATTTATTACACCAGAATTCTCAATTGCTTGAGAATCAAAATTTTTCACCTCACACATATCATGAGGCTTCCAAACATGATCATTGGAGACAAGCTATGGATACAGAATTTCTTGAATTACAAAAACAAGAAACCTGGACACTGGTTCCAACTCCACACAAAGCTTCAATCATTGGTTGCAAATGGACATACAAAACAAAACTTCACCCAGATGGATCAGTTGCTCGTTATAAGGCTCGATTAGTAGCACAAGGCAACAGACAGCAGTACGACATCAATTACCTAGAAACATTCAGTCCTGTAGCAAAATTCCCCACAATTCGAGTTCTCCTCACAATTGCCTTAAATAAAAACTGGGAAATTCAACAACTGGACGTAACAAATGCATTTCTACACGGTAAATTGACAGACATCATTTACATGAAACAACCACAAGGTTATGAAGATAAACAACACCCAGATTATGTATGTCTCCTGAATAAGGCTATATATGGCCTTAAACAGGCATCCAGACAATGGTTCACCACATTCTCGACATTCTTACAGCAAATTGGCTTCAGAATAAGCAAAGATGATCCCTCACTACTAATACTTTCACAAAACGACTCTCGGGTTTATCTACTTCTCTACGTAGATGATATACTCATAACTGGCAACAACAACTCCCTTATTTCCAACATCATTTCCCAACTACACAACAAGTTCTCAATGAAACACCTTGGCACAGTTGATAACTTTCTTGGCATACACATCACGAAACATGAAAAATCATTCTTTTTATCCCAAACCCAATATGCTATGTCCATACTTCACACAGCTGGCCTCACATTATGTAAACCCCTTTTCAATCCATCATGTACAAAACCACCAACCAAAATAGAACCTGATCCTATCCTTAATGATCACTACACGTATCGTCAACTCACTGGGTCATTACAATATCTCACCATAACCCGACCGGACATAGCATATCATGTAAACTTCTTATGCCAACACATGCACGACCCACAACCCTATCATGCATACCTTCTCAAAAGATTACTTCGATATATCAAAGGCACAATCGATCACGGAATACCCATCTTCATGGGCCCTCTACACTTGAGATCATATTCCGATGCAGATTGGGCAAGTGACACAGAAACAAGAAAATCAACTACCGGATACTGCTCTTTCTTAGGTAATACACTTATCACATGGAGTGTTAAGAAGCAACATACCGTCGCAAGATCATCAACTGAGGCAGAATACAGAGCTTTAGCTACAGCCATCACGGACATTATCTGGCTCATACAACTTCTCCAAGACTTTGACATATCATCACCCCAACCGACGACACTTCACTGCGACAACAGCTCCACTATTTCGCTTGCTCACAATCCGGTTTTTCATGCCAAAACCAAACACATCGAGATTGATCATCATTTCATCAGACATCAAATACATACAAAAGTCATTCAAATTCAACAAATCAATACTCAAGACCAGATAGCCGACATACTTACCAAACCGATTTCAACATCAAGATTTCATCTTCTTCGGAGCAAGCTCAGTGTTTCCAGAAACCCTAAGCTTGAGGGGGCATGAAAAGGATACAGAGATCAGCCAACATTTCAATAGATATGCACGCACGTATCCAGCAGAGTCGACGACATCCAGCAGCGCCAGCTCATGTGTAACGGACGACGGGATGCAGCACACGTGTTTCAATATCAGCCTAGTATTGAGCCAGCTGTCAAGAATCATTCACAGCCACATAATCTCGCAATAGAAAACTATAAATACATGTATACATGGAAACGAATAAAATCAAGAAATCAGATATTATAACAATTACTTTCCTCTCCCCTTTTTCATTTTCTTTAATGGGAGTAAATTGGTATGTGATTTTTTAAAACTATAAAAATAAATTTTGAAACTTGAAAATATATTTTTTATTTTTTAATGGTGCCAATTTTCATCATATCACTAACCAAATTAGAATATAAACATACATAGTGATGTGGTAATGTAAAAAGAGAGAGAGATGTAAATCAATTTATTGTGTTTCAACACCAATGCCTACGTCAATTTCTTGAGTCCTCTAATCGAGTTTTCAGTACCTTACAAGTATAAGCTCTTTTAGATCACAGTGATCCCTTACAACAGAAAATCTCAAGCTCTCTCAACAACCACAAATATAAATACAAAGAATATAAGATTTTAGATAAAGAAAAAGATAATATCAATTTTATACAGTCATAAAAAAATCATAAAGAGTGATAGATCTCTCTAAAAAATCTTCTGGCCTATCTCTCTCATTGTTTTCCTCACTTTGTCATTTGTTACACATGTTAAGGTTAGAAAAAAGTATTTATATTAAGCACCTTAAGCCAAAAATTTAATTGTAATTAGAAATTCAACATTGGATGAACTTACAATATGACCCCATTATACAATACAATTAATTTAACCTAATTAGTATCTCATCAGCCCATAATTTTATATGTTGAATTCTATCATACAGTATGATAAAAATTGTCTAGTACGTCCAATTCAAATTTTGAGTTAATTTGATTTACAAGATTAATAAGTTAGCTTATCAATTTAAAATAACACAAATTGTAAGGTAAGATTATTATCATACAATATGATCAGTTAAAATTTTTAAGATACCGAAGGGTTCAATGGCTCTTTTGGCTAAGGCGATTTGCGTGCGACTCCGTTTCTTACTGTTCCTTCGTGGTTTCTACTGTTGATTGTGCGCTTTCAATTCTTTCCTTGGCTTGGTCTCGGATCTGTTGGCTTTGGGGCCTTCGACCTTAGGTCGTTTTCCTCTCCGGATGGAGACGGGACCGCCCTTCACTATTCTTGATGCTTGGGGTGCTCCGCCCTCAGGATCGGTTGATTCGTCGAAAGGTTTGTTGGTTAATGGTAGATCTGGATCTACCTCTCGCTCTTTTCGTGATGTTTTAGCGGGTTCTTCGTCCTCGAAGGAACCAGCTTTTACTTTCACTAAATTGTTGGTTAAAGGCATTCCTACAATTTTGATGTCCGATGATGATATTATTAAACTTGCACCCCCCTTTCAGTTTATGCTCGTTGGTAAGTTTTCTGTCTGTAGACCTAACCTAGATGCTATTCAGAATTTTTTTGGGAAGTTGAAGTTATCTGGTGTTTTCTCTATCGGTTTGCTTGATGCAAGGCATGTTTCGATTCAGCTATCCAATGATCTTGATTATAGTAGGATTTTTGCTAGGAGATCTTATTATATTCTTAATTTCCAAATGAGGTTACTCAAATGGACTCCATTTTTTGATGTCAAGGAAGAATCGCCTATTGTCCCGATATGAATTTCTTTTCCTAATTTACAGTTGCATTTCTTTAATTCTCATGTTCTACATGCTTTAAGTTCTATTTTTGGCAGACCGCTCCAAACTGATCAAGCCATCGCTGCTCGTTCGCGGCCATCGGTGGCAAGGATCTTGGTCGAACTTGATATAACTAAGAAGCATCCAAAAGAGGTTTGGATTGGCTCTGAAAATGTCAGATATTTACAGAAAGTCGAATTTGAAAATATTCCTGATTTTTGTTTACACTGTAAAATTCATGGACATGCCATTGCCAATTGCTTTGTTGCCCATCCTCAACTTAGAAAGAATATTAACACCTCTAAGACTACGGTTGAACCAGTCACGGGTGAACATGACATGCATGTTGGTCTTTCGCTTTCTAAGAATAAGGAACCAATAATCCCTTCTGAGGAACCCTTACCTTCTGGAGATGACATAAAGACTCATTCTTTAGATACTTTCGTTAGGACTGGAGATGAGTTGAATAAGTTGACTAAAGATGATGAGAAGGAAGAGAATCGAGATGATGTGAATATCAATGAAAATGTTGGGGAAGATATAATTGAGGGAGCTACTAATACCTTGAGTTTGGCGGCTAACCAAGAGAGGGAGACGGTTAACAGTGTGTCTCATAACCATGATAACATTGTTAATAGATGTGGTAGTAACCAAGCTAGTGAGGAACATTGTGGGAGTGGAACCGAGAGTAACATATTAAAGCATCAACTGGGTGATGAGGAAAAGGTTGACGATTTGGAAGAAGGAGAAGTGGGTACCATTGAAATTTGGATTCCTATGGAAGATCCAAAGGATACGGGTAACTCTATGTCATCTCCCAATGGGAATGAATTATTTATTGAAGAAGGTAATAATTCTGTTTCCAAAAAGAAAGGCAAGAAAATTAAAACCAACTTGAGCAAACCCCTAGGGTCACTAGAGCTAATAATCAGTCTTTTAATGGTTAAAGCTCTTGTTTGGAATATTAGGGGTGTGCACGGTTCTCTCTCTAAGGATATAGTGAAGAATCTTTGTAGGATTCATGGTATTCAGCTGCTTGTTTTAATTGAACCTTTGATTGCTGCTACAAAATTGGAGGCTGTTAGATTGCATTTGGGCTTTGATTTAGCTTTTGGTAACTGTACTAATAAAATTTGGCTTTTGTGGAATCGTTCTAGTTCTTTAGATGTTATCATGGATTGCCCCCAAGTTATTCATACTAATATTTCTTTTAATCAAGTTTCTAGTTATGGCTCTTTTGTTTATGCATCTTGTTCTAGATTAGGGAGGAAGTGCCTCTGGGTTCAACTTCTAAAATTTTCCAATTCTATTAATGCTCCTTGGTTTGTGGGTGGAGACTTTAACTGCATTGCTAATGCTGATGAACGGGTGGGTGGTAAGTCTCCTAATTTCCATGCCATGGAGGATTTCAATGATATGATAAGAAACTGTAAACTACACAATATTTGTTTCTCTGGGAATAGCTTTACTTGGAATAGGGGCACTATGTGGCAAAGATTAGATCAGATTCTTTTTAATAATTTTTGGATTGCTTCTTTTCCCAATACTCATACTTCTCACTTAACGCAGACTTTATATGATCATTCCCCTTTATTATTAAGCATTAGTACTACCAATGGGAATATCTCTCCCCCTTTTAGGTTTCAAAATATGTGGATCCTTCATGATAATTTTGTTCCTACTGTTCGGGAAAATTGGGAGGCTCCCCTTTCCCCTACTGATATTGTGTATGGCATGAATAGACTCTTGTTTAAACTTAAAAGGATTAAGCAAAAGCTTTCTTGGTGGAATAAATGTGTTTTTAAAAATTTATTTTCTAGTATCTTGAAGGCTGAAGAAGATGTGGATAACGCTGAGACGGCTTATACGTATAATTCCTCTATTGCTAATTTGACCCTGCTTAATGGGGCCAAGACTAATTTATTCAAGCTGCAGGAACAAGAAGAAGCCTATTGGAGACAAAAGGTATCTTTGAAGTTCCTTGTGGAAGGAGACCGTAACACTTCCTACTTCCACAATATTGCTAGTCATAATAAAGTGAGTAGGCAAATTCATAAGATTACCTCTTCTAATGGTAATGTTATTGAGGATCCCTATCTGATTTCTTCTTTGGGCACTGAGTATTTCTTTAAAGCTTTTAATTTCAATTTCTCTCCGAATCTTAATACCGACTATTCCTTTATCCCTTTTATTATTTCTAATGAGGATAATGATATGCTGACTCCTCCTTCTGAAGAGGAAATTTGGAGTAATTTAAAAAACATGAACACAGATTCTGTGGTCGGGCCTGACGGTTTTACCAATAAATTTTTTTCAGAAAACTTGGGATATCATTAAGAAGGATCTTGTTAATGCTGTTTTGGATTTTTTTAGGGGTAATTATATTCCTAAATTTTTTACTGCTATTTCGATTGCTTTTATTCCTAAGGCTCCTAATATTAAATTTTGAAATGACTTTCAGCCTATTAGCTTATGTTCCTTTTTTAATAAACTTATTATTAAAATTATGATGGGAAGGATGGCTTTTATTCTTCCTAAAATTATCTCCTTGGAACAATCAGGTTTTGTTAAAGGCAGATCCATATTTGATAATGTTCTTCTTACACAAGAGTTAGTTCATGATTTAGATAAAAAGGTGGTTGGTGGCAATATTATTTTTAAAATGGATATTATCAAAGCTTATGACAACCTAAATTGGGAATTTCTTTATGGCATTTTAAAATTATTTGGTTTTAATGTGCATTTTATCAATTTGATTAAAAATAGTATTGAATTCTGCTATTTCTCGGTTATTATTAATGGTAAATTTCATGGTTTTTTTTGTTCCTCTCATGGTCTAAGACAAGGAGATCCTCTATCTCCTGCTTAGTTTATTATTGCTATGGAATTTTTATCTCGTGGGATGAATTATCTGTTCATAATGAATCCTAAACTTTATTTTAGGTCTGGTGGTGGATTTCCTTTAACCCATTTGAGCTTTACGGATGACTTCATTATTTTCTCTAATGGCTCTATTAAAATGGTGCAAGCCCTCTTTAATTTTCTGAATGTTTTTCAGGAAGCTAGTGGTTTAACCTTCAACCTTACTAAAAGTTGTTTCATTTTCGCTAAGTCTATTTCTTCAACTCGTGTTCAAAGTATTGAAAGAAAATTTGGTTTAAGTAACAAGGTCCTTCCGTTAAAATATCTGGGCACACCGCTCTATAAGGGTAAGAAACGTTCAAATCTATTCAATGATATTTTCTCTAATATCCATAAAAAACTTTCCTCTTGGGCCTTTAATTTTCTCTCTTATGGTGGTAGACTTGTACTGATTAAGCATGTTCTTTGTTCTATTCCTATATATTTGCCTCACACGTTATGCCCGACTTTAAATGTTTGTAGTAGGATGGAGAATTTATTTAATAAATTTCTTTAGGGTTTTAAGGTAGGTAATCGTTCTATTATTTGGGGCTCCTGGAAGAATTGTTCTGGGGCTATGGATGAGGGCAAATTAGGTTTCAAAACTTTTACTGATATGATTAAAACTTACAATCATAAATTGTGGTTTTCCTTTAGAGCTAAGAAAAGTTTATGGTTTCTAAGTATTATGTTGAGAAGCATCCTTTAAATTGTGTCTTTAAAAAAGGTGATTCTTTTAATTGGAAAAGATTATGTAACATCAATTGGGAAGCTGAGGATTTTATACAATGGGGGTTGGGGGCTGGTGAGATTTATTTTTGGCAAGACAAATGGTTAGGTAATTTTTCTATTGATAATCTTCTTTCCACCTACTCTATTTCTTATTGTAAAGTTAAGGACTTTATTCTCAATGGGAATTGGAATATTGATTCTCTTTCCAATTTTGTGCCTGAATCTATTATCAAGTTGATTCTCAATATTTCGATTCATTTGGAGAGTAAAGATTGTATTTTGTTCAATCGTTCCAATGATGGGAATTTTAATACTAAACAAGTTTGGAATGCTATTAGACAACTTCGACCGAGGAATTATCTTAATGATGCTTTTTGGCATGCTAGTATTTCTCCTACTTATTCTTTTCTTATTTGGAGAATTTTGCATAACTACCTTCCTGTGGACTCTATCTTGTTAAAAAAGATTTATATATTGTTTCCAAATGTCAATGTTGCTATCACATTGAAAATATGAATCATGTGTTTTTCCAAGGCCTTATTGCTATGAAAGTCTGGATTCATTTTGATAATATGTTCAATATTTTTTCTACTTTCCGGTTTAATTCTTTGGCTGATATTTTTAATGCCTGGTTTTCTACTACTAAAGGCCATATTCGTAATATTCTTCCGGTCCTGATTTGTTGGTTTATTTGGAGTAGTAGGAATGCTTCTAAACATGAGAACATTAAAATGGACGCCACTATTGTTATCTCCAAAGTTAAGCATAGAATTTATCAACTGTTTATTGCTAAGCTTTTAAAAGTTGATTCTTTTAAATGTTATCATCATCTTGCTTGTGAGTTTGGGTTGAGTTTTATCTCCTCTACTATTAGTTATAGCGACATGATTATTCACTGGAGGAAACCTGAGGTGGGGTGTTTTAAACCGAACACTGACGGTGCTAGAAGTCCTTCTAGTGCAGGTTGTGGTGGTACCATCAGGGATTCTAAGGGTGCTGTACTGATGGCTTTTGCGGGTCCCTCTAATGCTACTACTGCGATACAAGCTGAGCTTGAAAGTCTGCTGTATGGGATTCAATTAAGTATTTCTCTTGGCATCACTAATTTATGGATTGAAGTTGATGCTCTGCTCATTATTCATTATGTCAATGGTAACGTTTCTTCCAATTCGGTTAATTTTTATCGGATCAGAGATATTAAGCATTTCCTCTCTCTCATAACTTTTAAAATTTCTCACATCTTAAGGGAGGGGAATGCTGTTGCCGATTCTCTGGCTAAATTGGGTTGCAATTTAGATAATTTTATTGAATATTATGAGCATACTCTTCCTAAAGAGTGCAAAGGTCTGGCTAGATTAGATAGGATGGGTCTTCCTTATATCCGTAACCTTTAGTTCTCTGGTTTTTGCTCTGTTTCGTGGCTTTGGGGTTTTTTCGTATTGTCCTGGTTCTATGATTCTAGTCAATGGTTCTTTTTATGTTTTTATCTGCTTGATTACTCAATCCTGAGGCTTCTTTATCAAGCCTCATAGCAGTTTGGGTGGATTATTTCATGCGTTTCTTGGCTTTTTCGATGGAGCTTGCTGGTCCTCCTACTGGCTGCTGCTATTTACTGGTATTTATTATAACTTTAGCTTCAGGATCCATTATGCTGATGCATGCACTGCTTACAATATGTTGAAGTACCATCCCCCCACTCTTTTTAATTTTATTGGATGCACCTATATCTGCATGTGGATTACTAATATTATGACTGTTTGCAAGATCTTTGTTGTTTATTCTTACCAGATTGAGGGTACCAATTTGCTTGGCTATATGAGAAACTGTATCCTTTTCTGGTTAAATTTAATTTGCTATAAAATTATATACTTATTGCTTTCTTCTTTTTTATTTCCCAGTCGTACCTTCCTGCAGGTTAATGGCAACGTGATTTGGGAGCGTAGCAGATTTCTCTTTGGAAGATGGAGCCGAATGTACTTTATTTTACTTCATTTTTTGGGTCCTGGTTCTTTCAGGCCTATATTGTTATTAGGTTATTTTGTATTTTCTAGTACAGGGGACCATTGACTCTTAGGTTTATTTTTGAAGTTTTTTGTAGCTCTTTTGAGTGGTAGCGAGTTGAAGGTCCTAATAAGGACCTGTACTTTTACCCTTAATTAACACGGAAGCCCTTTTTAGGTTTTAATTAAATTTTTTTTTAAGATATGCAATTAATATAAATTAATTTTATATCAAAATTTGAATTAAGGCATTTCATAGAGTGATCTATATTGTATTGTATGATTTGTTATGATAAATTTATATTTATAGTTTTGAAATAATTTTTAATTTTAGCTTAAACTTCTCATGTGAACATATGCTTCTTCTTCTAATCTCTATATCTAAATACATATAATAATTACTTGATAAGAATAAATAAAAATCTAAATACATATAACAGTGTAGGAAGTAACCACAGGAACAACCTGGAGAACCTGAAAACCTAAACCCAACAAAGAAGAAGCACCCAAATCAAAACACGAAAGCATGGGAAACATAGACTGAAAAGGCTCCACAGAAAAATAGTTAGATAATCTAAAGGGAGCTGAAAGACTAAATAAAAAACTAGAGACCAACCAAACCCAACAAGAAGAAAAATCCCAGAGAAACTAAAGCAAAAAATCTCCCACTGGCTAAAGAAACCAACCAAAAATCCGTGGAAGGCAAAAATGATGACATGACAAATGAGGAACCAGCAAACCCAATAGGACCATAATACAACACTATAGGAAATAACCCCAAGAAAAACCTGGATAACACAAAAATGTACACCAACAAACAAGAAACTCTAGATCAAACCACAACAACAAAGATAAAATTTTGAATTTTCATACACATGCACTCAGACTTCTTGGACCCACTTTAGAATAAATTCAAACTCACTCATTCATACGAACATTCATAGACACATGCGGAAGACACGAATGTAGAAATTTTACATCAATAATCTTACCAGACCAGGTCAAAACATGTGCAACTATGTATGAATTCAGTAAGTGTTACATCTCAAAAAACTAAAAAGGCATCAAAGCCAATGCTAGTACTTAGCATCACCAATATCATCATTGAGCATCAATATCAAACTAAATGTCAAACTATATCTTTGATAGTATTTAAAATGAATATACATATCTATTATATATTATAAATCTTGAAAAATAAAGAAATCATACTGAATAATTTTAGTATCTATTAGAGGACTTTCTTCAGCATCATCTTTGCATTATTATAATAATAAATTATACACTGATTTTTGTCATCAAGTTCTCCCTATCTTTTACTAAGGACTCCTTTGCATAAAGGTCATAAGAAATCATTTTATTTGATAACATGTTTGTTGCTATTAATAATAAGCTATCTACCTGAGAATTTAAAATGCTATCTATGGGAGCTAGGATGATTTTGATTAAGAGTGTTTTATGTTTTATGCCCATCTATCTCTTTCAAACTGTTAATCCTACTCTCGCCATTTGTGACAGACTGGAGATAGCTATTAATAAATTCTTTGGGATTCCATTTCTAATTCTAAAAATTTGCATTGGTCTACTTGGAATGCTTGTAATAGTCCTCTTTTGGAAGGTGGTTTGGGTTGTAAACTTATTCATGACTTAGTGAAAGGTTTTTCTTTCAAGTTATGGTGGAAATTCAGGAAGAAAGACTCCATTTGGGCTAATTTTATGAATCAAAAGTATTGCAACAATAGGCATCCGACCTCTTACTTTTATAAGCAAGGTCAATCTCCGGGGTGGGAAAGATTATGCAATATTAAATGGTTTGCTGAATATACCATTCAATGGGGAATTCGTAAAGTCTCGTATCTCACTTTTGGCAGGATGATTGGTCTGGTGCTGGGCTGTTTGACTCACACTTTAACACACATTCTACCTCCCCATTAAAAGTGTCCTTGTTCATCAGTAATGATAATTGGTCTAATGATCGCCTTCTTGACTTTATTCCTCAAAGATTGGTAGATAATCTAGTTGATATTCCTATTAACAGTAACTGTAATGACCAAATCTTGTTTAAATTATCTAAGGATGGTGATTTTAGTGTTAATAAAGTGTGACATTTTTTCAGATCTAAACAAATTAAAATCCCTATTTTTGGTAAAATTTGGAACTCCTATGTTCCATTTAATTCTTCTATGTTATCTTGGAGAATTTTAAGAGGCTCTATTCCTATTGATAGTAGGCTTTAAGAAAAAGGTTTGTCTTTGGTCTCTAAGTGTCAATGTTGTTATCATATCGAGACTATTGGTCATATTTTTTGAATAGCCTTATCGTTACTAGGGTTTGGCTTGCCTTGGAAAAAGGGTTGCAAATAAAAACTGGGTTTAAGAATAAGACTATTCCCTCCTTCTTAGCTGGTTAGTTTCATGATAAAGTTAAAGCACATATTTTTACTATTATTCCTTTGCCTTTTTTTTTTATTCTGAGGTGTAAAAGAAACAATAGTAAGTATAATGGTGTTCATATGTATTCTCAGAGGGCTTTAAGTACCTTGATGAGCAAAATCAAACAGCTCTATAAGGAAAATGTTTTATGTCATAAGTACTTTAGATGGAGGAAAGATTGGTGTACTTTTTTTAATATTTACAGTGAGAATACTTTTAGACTATCTCCACTAAGTTTATCAAGTCGTCTGAGCGTTATTTTGATGAATTTAAATTTAATATTCATGGTTATATTCATGGTTCTATTTTGAGCACTAGATGTGGCTGTGGTGGCTTGATTCACAATTATAATGGCAAGTTGATTAGTTGCTTTACTTCTAAATTGCCTACTTGTAAAGCCATAGTAGCTGAGCTGCATGCCCTGTATATAGGTATGAAGCTTTGCTATGATGACAACATTTAGAATTTATAAATTGAACTGGATTCTAAAGGTCTGCTTTCACTAGTTTCTATTAAGGAATGTTTCAATGCTAGTAACTTTTTTATGTTTAAAAAATTTCTGGTTTTACTAAGTAATTTTAATTATTGAACTTCATATATCAAGAGGGCTGGTAATGCTTGTGCGGAATGGCTAGCCAAAGAAGGAATACTGGGTAATGGTTTTGTGCAGTTCAGCATGTTAAATGCCCCAAGAATCTTAAAAGGAAAAATCTTTCTTGATTCTTCTGGTGTTCCTTATATCAAATAATTTTCTTTGAGCCTGTTATATTTTTGTTTCTTCTTGGCTCATTTTTTGCTACTGTGTTGGCGTTGGGCTGTCTAGTTATCCTTTTAGGGTTCTAAAATTTATATGCTTTAGTGTTTACCTTTTTGGATTTGTGCCTTATTTTTTGGCATGGGCATTGGTTTCTCTAAGAGGTAGATGCTTGGTTATGTTCTCTGATTGGGTGTTCTGCTACATTCATTTTTTGGAGGTCCCATGTTCTCCTTTTTTGGTTGGGTTCTCTGTTGTTGGATGGGTGGTCTTTTTGCAAAGGATGTGCTTTGTTTCATTTCTTATCCTTAGATTGGTTTGGGTGTGCTTGTATCATTTTGTGGTGGGTATGTTCTGTGGTGGGGAAACCTATTGTGATGACTTCTTGGTGGATTATTTGCCTCCCCTGATTAATTTGATGGGCATTTGTTTAATGGGTGGTTATTATTTTAAGTTTTTGTTGATTTTGTTCTGTTCCTGGTGGGGTTTTTGATCCTCTACCTTCTCTTATTTGTTCACTACAGGAAATTCACTGAATATCGACGGTACTTTCAATAGTGCGGCGGTGAAACTAGCGGTTGGACAACTGATAAAAAATCAATTAACTGCTGGTATTTCCAGTGGTCAAATGATAGCCGGAAAAACTATCAGTATACTCTTATCATGACGCATTTATCACGATTTAGACACCATTTTTAAGTTACTTATTTCCAGCAGTTTCAACGGCCAAAAAATACCGCCGGTAAGTGCCCTAAAATTAAACCCCCTCTCCTTCTTCCTCATTTTGCCTGTCTTATTTCATTCATCCAGAGAATACTCGTGACCTCGCCCTTGCCGAATTCCGCCCTAGCCTCGGTGATGCATAGCCGACCTTCTGCCCAAGCCGATTTTTACCTACTGGCCTTCATCTCCATCTCCTTAGCTGAAGGTGATCTCCATCTCCTTAGATTTTTTTTTTTAATTTCATCTACATAAAAAATTGTTAGAGAAATCCTAATTGCATTCCAAAATTGTTTAATCTTACAAAAGGCATAAAAGAGACTTATGCTTTTCATTTCACCAAGTTGTATTGGATGATTGCATTTTTTGTGTGATTAGGGCTTATTGAAGTTGACTATATCATCTCAAGAATTCATGAAGTTGATTAAGAATACGATTGTGACATGAAAATTATCTTTTAATAGTAGAAATTTCAAATTGAGATATTCTTTTACTTATGGGGAGAGAAATGGTATATCATTAGGAAGAGTTAATGTAGGACCAGTGGTCACAGAGATAAGCAAGATTGATTAACTGTCATAAAAACTAAAGCACAGGAGATCATTGGCCAACAATACATCGTAGCTACTGCACATCAAGAGGATGAGATGTTTGATTATAGGTTTGTTAAAATTGATGAGATGTCAATTACTGCACATAATGTTGAACTGCAATTATAGATTGTGAATAGTTCGACAAGTTCTTCAAGTGAGAATGAGGAAGAAAGTGAAGATACCTTAGTGAGCAATGAAAATAATTTTGATTTAGAATAGTTCTAGTAGCTTAAGTGACCAAATTTATTGCAATATACTTAATGTTGTATCATGAATGTTTAGCAAGAACAAATTGGTAACTGTAATTTTTGAATGTATTATTTATTTATTTATTGTAATGTAGTTTTTAAAAAATAAGTTGGTAAACAAATTTATTGTAATGTAGCTTAAGTAATTTTTTAAATTGATGCTCTTGATAATTGTCTCTAATTAAATCATTTATAATTATATAAATCATGTTTGTATGTAAATCATTTATACATTTTATAAATCATTTTATTATGTAAATCATTTATACATTCTATAGCTATATATTTGTAATTCTTCATATTTGTTATAACTTAACGGTCAATATTCTATATTTTTTTATTTCTAAATATGTAAATCTTCATATATGTTACAACTTTATTTTAAGTGTTAATGTAATTTCATGAAATGTAAACTAATTGTTTCTTTTATTACAGATGACTTCAAGTGACGATCCTCCTTGTAGATTCATTACTTCAATATTTGGTCATAGGAGAAAGTTGAGCACTTGACCAATTGGGTCTAGATAGGGTGATGAAGGTCAGGGCTAGAGAGTTCCACCAATGATGCCATCACCACCACCTGTGAGTCAGCATCAATCCTCATTGTTGACGCTTTGAAACAAGGTGAAAAACATTTTCATTTGGGATCTTAATTCATCTAAATGGAGATAGTGAATCCCCTTCAAGAGAAAGGATGGAGCTCTATCACATGGGCTAGAAATTTTAAAAGATATCCATAACTCCGCCTTTGAAGAGCAATTCATTACTTTTGGTAGAGATGCATTAGAACCTGCAAAATGAGAACAATCAACATACACACAATAGTATTTAAACCTCTTTTAAGAGATGAAATTGAAAACTACAAAGTAGAAATTGAGAGATGTGATTTTTCTCCATAATTTTGCTTATGAAGAATAGTTCAGTGCTTTTGGTAGAGACACAGTAGATCCTGCAAGGGGAAATGCAATCTGCCCTACCTAGGTTAATGCTTAATCTCTTTTAAGAGAATGGCTTAAAATTCTTAAAAGAGGTGACTAACAGGAGTAAATTTTTCCCCTCTTCTATGAGAGCTATTTTAGAGACAAATTTTTGCAAATTTTTAGAATTTTTTGAAGCTTTAATAAGTTCCTTTAATTTTAAAAATATTTTTATCAAAAATAAAAAAAGGCATACAAATAAAAAATATATAAAAACTATAATGTTTCTGAAAAATTAAAAATAGACTATGCTCTTCTCCAAAAAAAAAAAAAAAAAAAAAAAGAAAGAAAGAAAGAAACTACAATAGGAAGCGTGCAACACAAGCCAATGGCAATCGAATGGTTGGCCTGACACATTTTAAGCCCAATTTTAAGCCAAGGCAGGCCTTTTTAAACATTTTTAGGGTCTATAGGATCATTTTTTTGATGTTTTAAAATTAATCTTAGTATTTTCAGAGTCCAACAGAGCCTCTACATTAATTTGGGCAAATTTAAAGAATTATGAGCGAAAGTTTCCAATAATTTTTTTCTCAAATTAACACACTAATTTCAAGGAAGATTAAAACATCTATGAGTGGAGATCCACATTAATATATAGGGAGCGGTTGATGCTTGTTAAGTTTTTTTTTTTAGTTGTAATTTTGGTTCATAAATTTTATAGAAAACTTAATGTTTATTTTTGGGTGACATAACATCTCCAAATATTTCACTTAATCAATAATTCAATATGGATCATAATGCATTGATTTGTATTAAAAAAATAAAAAATTAAATTTATGATCATCCAACCTTTGATTTAAGTAAACATATAGTCGAATTGAATATCTCGATAAGATAAACTGAACGATATCAAAGATGATATGTTCTTAGTTTAAATCATGCACTTGAATCATAATTAAAAATTTTATGATATTAATTAAAGGACCAAATGTTCTCCAAATATTGCTTACTTATAATTAAATTGAATAACTCAATAAGACAAATCCAACGAGGCCAAGATCATTATATTTTGACATATGAAAGACACTTAAATGTTAAGTGATTTATGATAAAAAATATGGATCGTCTGATGGAACATTATAGAGTTTTGGTTGAATATATCAAAAAACTATAACTAAATCCTAATTCTCTACATGAAGGGGAACTACAATTGAAGGCTAGAGAGAATTTGGAGATCTCAAGAACTTTAAGAGCTCTTCTTGATGATTGACGTCAATGATAATTACTAGCCACTATCGGCATTCGACTGTTGTTGCTCGACTGTCGTCATCTGACCACTGTTATCCAGCTTTCATAGTCCATTTCTCATCATCAAACTGCCATCATCAAACCATTATACTCCCAACTTTCATAGTCCATTTCTCATCATCAAACTGCCATCATCAAACGTATCGTCATTCGATCATCATTGTCTAACCATTTTTTTGCAACTGACAACTTCTATCTATTGTTATCATCCAACTTTTACTTCTCCCATAATCTCTACTACAACTATATGAGATCAAGTAAGTGTACTCAAATTTATAATCCCATCTTCTCCAATTATGTAGAAGAACGAATTTCTATAACTTCGTATATGTGATAGATTGCTTGATCAACTAATTCAAGTCCCAGGATTTTTTTTCCAAATATTCTTCTCTTTAATCTTGAGTGTGTTGGATATTTTTACAATGATAAAAAGTAAATATTTCTCTATGGATCGCTGAAAATTTTCTATAGCACAAAATTATAGTATTTGAAATCATAAATTTTTAAGAAGAAAAGATACAAAAAATAAATGCAAAAAACTATCTTTTTAAAATTTTATAATATAGATTTTAAGTGAATTAGATGTATGTATATCAAGGTAATAAATAATTAACTTAAGTAACTCAAAATAACCCATTGAATTATGAATTCATAAAATTAATGACTAGCAAGGCATATTTTATTAATTTTATCACATATTAGGAGTACTTCATTTTTCTTTATTCCATTTTTAATGGCAGTTCTATAGCAGCCAAAAATTGAAGCATAATCCAACATATCTTATATAAAATTATTACGTGTCCGAATTTCAATCATGTAAAGATACCATAACTTTTTCTTTTCTTTTCTTTATATATAGGATGTATATAATAGAAAGAAAATATGCGTAGTCCGGATGAAAAGCTAAGTCCACACTACGCATATAATAATCTCTCATTATATATATATCGTAAAGTGTTGTCGTAATCTACATCATAATAAGATTGATATTAAGTATAAAATGATGATTAATAAATTAAAGATGAAAGCTACGAACTGAGGATGAAATCTACAGATGGAGAATTGGCCTTTCGATTTAATGAGAGATTATTACGTGCGGAGTCTGGATCGGAGCTGTGTCCAGATTCTGTGAGTGTACACAGTAAAAGTATAGTAAAAGTGCAATTACTATGCACATTAAATTTTTACTGTACTTTTATTATGCACACTCATAAAATTCAAATAATTCTCCTGCTCGAACTCCGCACTTAATAATCTCTCCGGTTCAATGGCGGCTTGCAGTTCTTTGTTGAGCTGTTGGTAAAGACGTAAAGTGAAGCTACAGGTGCTGTGATGTGAAGTGTATGGGTTAGGTTGTCGCTGATGGGATGGGGCTATGATTGCAAGTCTGAAATAAACGATCTAAAACAAGCACATACGTAAATATATTTCAAATTTCCAGCTACATTGGCAAAAGAGCATCACAGCTTTGATTTCTCACAAGAACTACATAGAAAATAGCTTTGTATATAGAGCATGAATAATGCATGAGAACTAATTTGACTATCTTACTGACTGGATTCTGATCAAACAATAGATAGGACAACATGTGATATCTTAAAGATCTTCTGTTTTATGTAGAAGAGCTTATCTGTTATAAAAATGATGAATAATGTACGATATAATAATAAGTATAACAATAAAGAGTTTAAATATTATAATTAAACGTCAAGTTTCATTATCATCAGATATAGATAAAATAATAGCCAACATTCATGTAGGAAGAGAGAAAAACAAATTTGTTGTCTGAAGCTATATATATATATATATATAAGGGAGAGCAGCAAATGTTAAGAGTTTGTTTGAGATGATTATAGTATTTTATTAAATTGGTTGTGAAATTATTGTGAGAAAAATAACTTAAGTTTTGTTTGGGAGGACTTTCTTACTGCTTCTTAAAGCAGCTTTTTAGTACAAATATTTTAGTACAAAAAAGCCGTCTCAAATGAAGCCTTAGCAACATTGGTTGTAAGAGTAGCTTTTCATCATAGAAATTAAAAAAAAAAGTAAAAAATTGCATGAAATAAATAGTCAAATAAAATTATGATTACTGTCTGAAAAATAAAATAGTAAGAAAACAATCCTAAACAAACTCTTAAGTATCATATTCTTATCATACCTTAGAAGCCCTAAATATCTTATATATGTCCTAGGGGAGAGTGAAATAAGAAAGATGGAGATGATAAAATATCATACTAAAAGATCTTCCATAAATATAATTTTTTAAAACGACCACGCTTACCTATGCACCTTTGTGCTTACACCTAAAATAGTGTGATTGCATTGCATCAGAATTGTTCACCATGGTTGTTGATGAACAAAACAATTGATTTTTCATCCTTCTACTCTCATTTCTCTCTCTCTCTCTCTCTCTCTCTCCTTTTCTCTCTTTCTTTTAAACTTCTCTCTCTCTCTCTCTCTCTCTCTCTCTCTCTCTCTCTATTTCACTAAAACACTGATATTTATTTGCAATTTTTTTTTCTATGGAAATTAAAATGTTGGGAAGCCTACTCCCAAAGAAAAGGAAGTAATCGATACAAAAATAAGACAAAAAATATCAATGATCAAATGATTGGCTTTTAAAACTAATCAATCATAGCATTCTAAGAATTTAACAACGCTCTAGTGAAATATGGGTAGGCTCTTCTCATGATGTTACTTTTTTTATCTTGTTTTGATGATAGCCAAAGTAGATTATAAAAATAATATGGTTATCATCTTCATATTTGATAGTCTCATGGATTAAATTTCAATATTCTTAAATTATTAATACATTGATTATCATATGGTGGAGTTCTTGGAGAGGGAATCTTTTAATAATATGACCAAATTGTGGCTTAAAAGTAGGTAGTGATAAAGAGAGGAGAACAATCTTTGATGAAAAACTATCTTCTTAACATGCTAATTCAAAATGATTTGGATCATTAGGTAGCTCTAGAGCTAATGTAAGTGTTGAGTAGATATCTCTTGACTGATTTGACAAATGAGACTTTAGTAGAAAGAATAAAAGCAATTATGCTTGTAAGGCACTTTGAAGGACAAAGTCTAAATGTATCAAAAAGTGGGTAGCTTTATCATTGACATTACTTTAAATAAAACTTTTATATGTACAAAAAATGAATTCTCATGCCTAAATAGTGACAATATGTATATAACATAGGAATCGTTTTTAACACTATTCTTTGAGATTAACCACACTCATTATAATTAATTAAAATAAAACTAGGGAATTGTTAAGTGACACATATTTCAATTAGAATTCTAATAAAGGATGGTTTAGACAATGTAATAGCTGGAGAATATGTCAGAATATCCTTGCCAAATAATGAACCATCAGTAAATTTCATATACTGCTTAAAAATATGGGCCCTGGGATAAGAAAATGATTAGACATTAAAAAGACATTAAATTTTAGAGATAGTTTACTATGTCTAATGAAAGAACCCCTTAACATTGAGGATCAAGCAAGTTAATGAATAGGGCTAAATAATTTTCTTCCTTTTCAAATGTTAACAAAATATTTTTAGGATTAAGTTGGTAATGAAAATCCTTTCTGAAGAGCAATAAGATTGTAGAAAATTCTTGATAATGATCCAAGGTGGATGTTCATCCAAGTTTAATAAGGGAATGCTAAGAGAGTATAACAAAACTTTTAATATTTCATTGACCCTCGGCATGTTCTGATCAAACTTTCTAATTATATGGATTATAGTCAGGTATTTTCCCACATATCCAATTATGTTAACAAGTGTTTTATGAAATTTATCAAATGATCTCCATTTTTTAACATTTCTATGGAATATCCCATAATACAAATTTGGGTTTCTTTCCTTGATTTGAGGCCTCACTTGTTCTCTACAAGGATCTTATATGGTTTTGGACCTTTATTTGGTCACCCGGCTAAAATTAATAACGCTACAGCTAATGGTACTAGACCCTATGTTGCTTAGGTTCTTATGGAATTGGACATTACAAAGCAATACCCTAATAGTATTTGGCTCGGTCCAGAAAAAATTGGTTATGTTCAAAATGTGGTGATAGAGAATTTCCCTCTATTTTGTGAGCATTGTAAAACTCTTGGCCATAAAAGAAAAAATGAATGCTATCTTCTACATCCTCATTTGAGGAAAAAATTGGCTGAAAAAAATAAAATAGTGGTGAATGAGACTGATGGAAAAAATTCTCTTACCCCACTGTCTGAAATGAATGTTTAACCAATATTCCTCTTGTTTAGGAAAACACTATCCCAAAGAAGGATGTAGAAGATAATCGTTCCCTAATAGTTTCTAACAAATAGCCTATGGGAAGTATGTCTGGTATTAATCATATTTTGAATGATGAGGCTAAGGTTAACTTGAATCAGGATGCTATTCCTCCTCTAATTTCTAATTCTTTAGGCTATGAAATACCGACGAGTAGTATGGATGTATCTAATATGGTACCTATTATCTCTATGCCTAAGCCCCTCTCATCTAACCTTGAGCCCTTAGGAATTTCAGATGAGATTTCTACTTCTGCTAAAACTAATTGGGAAGAGGAGGAAATTCACTCCTCTAAGGAACTCCATTGCAATGAAAATTTTAAAGATTTAAATCCAAAGTTTTACATCTTGATGATTTTGCATTGGTTACTAATAGGAAAAAATTAAAAAAAATTTTTGACAGTCTTTCGATTGCTTTAAGAATTACTATATCTATGGCTTCTGGCAAAACTGGTTTTTATGATTATTATTATTATATAGAATATTAGAGGCATTGGTAAACTTGACACTTACTCTCTTTTAAGTAATTTAAGTAGAATCCACAACATTGCTTTCTTAGCTATACTTGAACCTATGGTTGAATCATCTAAGATTTTAATTTGTCAAAGAAAATTAGGGTTTGATTCTTCTTATAGTAAAATTCCTGGTAAAATTTGATTATTTTGGAAAGGCTCTTTGAAACTATCTATTATAGGTGATTTTGATTAAATTTTACATTGTAATTTTTCTATTTATAATATTTCTATTATGGGTTCTATTGTTTATGCTAAATGTTCCAAAATTAAAAGAATAAATTTGTGGAAGAAATTATAGGACTTTGCCAATGTTTATAACAGTTTGTGGTTTATTGGTGGAGATTTTAACATTGTATCTATTATTTCTAAAAAATTAGAAAGTCCCCTACCTAATTGAGCTGTTATTAATGATTTCAATAATATGATTCTTGAATGTGGTCTATCTGGTATTGATTTTAATGGTCCATCTTTTACTAGGTATAATGACAAAGTTTGGGAAAGATTAGATAGAATCATGTTCAATAATGGTTGGTTAGGCCTTTTTTCTAATACTTATGTGAAACACCTTAGTAGGACTGTTTCAGATCATGTGCCTCTACTTGCCAAAATTAATTTGCTTAATTGCAATGATTTTAATTCTTTTTTGTTTTCAAAACATGTGGCTTTAATATCATGATTTTTACAATACTAACAGGAATAATTTGATGGCTCTTTTTTTTGTTTAGATTACCCTAATGCTCTCATTTCCGTCGGTATATGTGTCGGAAATACGATATGACAAAATTTCCAGCGGAATATGCGACGGAACTTCTGACGGATAGTTTGACGGTGATATCCGACGGTAAAAATAGGCATCACTTTTTTGCGGCGGAATATCTGCCGGTAATTCCGACGGTCATTTCCCACCGGTAATTCCGGCGGCTTATTCGCCAGAACATGGCGACAGAAAAGGCGTTGGGTTGTCAAACATATCCGCCGGAAATACTTCCGGCAAAAAAAAATATGACGGAAATATTTTTCTGACGCGCGTTTTACCGTCGGAGAGTTTTCCGTCGGAAATCCACCAGAAACCTATTATTTCCGGCGCATTTTTCACTTTACCGGCGGATTTTGTCCGCCGGTAATGACTGTTTTTCCTGTAGTGCATTTCTTTTGCTTTAAAATTGAAGAGGCTAAAATAAATTGTTAGATGGTGGAATAAATATGTAAGGCTCATTAATGGTAAGGCTCATGGCTTTTTCAAATCAGGTCAGCGCATCAGTTAGGGGGACCGTTTATCTATGGCTCTTTATATTATAGCTGTTAAATATTTATCTAGAAGTTTGCATTATATTTTCTCTAACTTTAATAGTTTGGCCTTTAAAAACTCTAGATCTCGCAATATCTCCCATTTATGCTTTGCTGATAATATCATTATATTTTTTAATGGCTCCAAAAAAGAATGTTAAGAAAATAAAACTCTTTCCTAATGTGTTTGAAAAAGAGAGTGGTCTCAACTTTAGTAATAATAAGAGTACTTTCATTGTGGGGGAAGGGTATATATGCCTTTGGATAAAATTAATTGCATAAGTTTGATAACTGGTTTCAAACTTCAATCCCTTCCTGTTTATTACCTTGGGACCCCTCTACATATGGGTCATAAAAGAACTTTCATTTTTGATAAAATTTTTGCTAATACTCTTATAAGTTATCTTTTTGGGAATATAAATTTCTATTTATGGGAGCTAAACTGATTTAGATTAAAAGCATTTTATGTTTTATGCTTATTTATTTATTACAAACTGTCAATCCTACTCTGGATGTTTGTTCTAGATTGGAAAATCTTATCAATAATTTTTTTTTGGGTTCTACTAGTATTTCTAAAAAAAATTATTGGTCTACATGAAACTCGTATACATTTCCTTCTAAGGAAGGTGGATTAGGCTGCAAATCCATCTATCATATGGTTTAAGGCTTTTCATGTAAGCTTTGGTGGAAGTTTAGAACTAACATCTCCTTGTGGGCTAATTACATGAATTTGTAATATTGCAACAATAAGTACCCTAGCTTTTACACTTTCAAAAAGGGTTAATCTTCTATTTGGAATAGAATATGTAAAGTAAAATAGCAGAGGGAAATGTTTATTGTTTGTGGGTTAGGGAATGGTGCTTCCATCATTTTTTGGTTGGCAGGATGATTAGACTGATTTTGATTCCCTTGACTCTTATTTTAACACTCACTCTATCTCTAAAATTAAGGTTTCTAACTTCATTTTGGATGGTAGGTGGTGTCCTAATCTTCTTTCGGACCTTCTACCGTATAATATTGTCAACAAGATTTGTAATATTATTTTAAATCCTAATGGCAAAGACTATCTATTTTTAAATTTTTAATGAATGATGAATTTTGTTTCAAGGATGCTTGGAATTCTTTCAGACCGCATAAGCAAAGTAATAAGATTTATAGTGAAATTTAGAATTCCTCCACTTTAACTAATATTTCTTTATTTTCTTGGATAATCCTTAAAGGCTTTGTACCTATGGATAACATATTAAAAAAAGGCATTTCTATGGTGTCAAAATGCCAATGTTGTTACCATATTAAAATATTTTATCATGTTTTTCTGAATTGTCCTGTTGCCTTTAGAGTGTGGGCTACTTTGGAGAATGCTTTGTCTGTGCGATTTAATAATAATTCTAATACTTGCATCTATTTTCTATCTAATTTATTTGCTAATAGAGCTAAAGGCCATATCCTCACTGTTATACTTATGTTAGTTTTTTTGGTTATTGTGGTTTGAAAGAAATAATAGTAAGCACTATGGTATAAGAACGAGCTTTGACAGAATTATTACCTATCTCAAAAACAAGATTCATCTTTTTTTTTCAGTGCTAACATGATTAAGCAGAAACACTTTAAAGGAACTTTTTCATACTTTGCTTATTTTAATTTTTCCTTTGATAATGTGAGTCAAAGTCCTACTTATAAGATTATTCATTGGATTAAACCTCGTAAGGATCAAGTTAAACTCAATATTGATGGTTCTTCTTCCCATCATGGTTCTGGTTGTGGCGGTTTAATCAGAGATTATAAAGGTGTTCTCGCACATGCTTTTGCATCCTCACTTCCTAATTGCAATGCTATTTTCGTTGAATTGAGTGCTTGATCTATGGGCATTAATCTTGTATCTCTAAAAATATAAAGAATATATGGATGGAAATGAATTCAAAAGTTCTTATTTTTCTAATATCTTCAAATTACTATCATAATGCATTACTTTTCCATCTCTTTAATAGAATTGTATCCTCTTTAGCTTATGTCAATTATAGAATTTCTCATATATGGAGGGAAGGGAATGCCTATGCTGATTGGTTGGCTAAAAGAGGTCTGACTCTAGTTAACATAGAACATTTTAACAAAGATCATTCTTTTCGAATGTTAAATGGTATGCTGAGACTTGATGCATTGGGTTTTCCATATATCAGAAAATAACCCTATTATTTTTCTGGAAGTTCTCTGGTGTTTGATATTGTCAGCTCTTATTATAATTCAAAATGATTTTTTTCACTTTCATTATTTTTGTTATTTGAGAAGGTTCTAAGCCCTCTCTCTTCTTATTTTCTGATTTTTATTTAACCTTGGTTTTTTATTAGCCTTTCTCATGTTTTATGTTATTATATTGGATTAGCTAGCTACCTTCCCTCTCATGTTCCCTCTCGATGGATTTTTCTTCCAAGGTTTCTACTTATTTGGTGGGCTTGAAGTCATCTGCCATTTTGGCTACTTGGATCCTTTGATGTTGGCTGGAGGTGTCTTGTCTGGTTTTCTATTTGATCTCTATGCAGGTTGCTAAATTATTTAATTTTCCAGCCTCTTTGCATTGCACCTCCGGTTGGATTATGGAGTCTTGTGTTCTATTTAGTTGGTGGGTTTGAAGTCTTTTGCTCCTTTGGAATTTGGTTTTTTGCTGTTTGTTCAAAGTGGTCAATCTGGGTCTATGATTGGTTTATTTTTAAATGAAGGGCTTGATTTCTTAATTCCCTTTTGCTTTTGTTTTTCTCATATGTTAGCTAGTGTTATGGGATTCATCGAGTTTGCTGGAGTTGGAAAACCTACCAATTGTTTATTTGTTTGTTTTACTTTTTGAATGGGATTCATGTTTTCTTTAATTTTATGCTCAATGTATACGTTTTTTATCCTTTTAGTGTATGGTTTCCTCTCCAAGTTTGTTGTTTTCCTTGAAATATGGTTGAGTGTTTTATCTATTTGTGTGCTGCATGGGGTGAGTCTGTGCATTTTCTTTTGCTTTTAAGCCTTAATTGGTTGGTTTTTTAACTACTTACTTTTATCTTGTTTATGTGAGGAATTCAATTGTGGCTCTTCAAAGGGATTTAATCAGTTTGAAGGATGCTTTTCTGAATGACTTACTCATTGGGTTCTGCTAATTTGGGTGTCCACCCTTCTCTGTTGGTTGTCCCACCAATCTCGTGCTGCCTGTTGTTTCCTTTTAGTGTCGTTGTTGGCTTGGATGTGTCTACCTTCTCTCTTGGCTATCTCCCAGGTTTGATCTCATTATCTTTGTTCAATGTTGTTGCTATATGTTTGATTTTTGCAAGTTGTAATTTTTTTGCTCCTGGTTGGGTCGTAGATGAGTGCTTTCTGCTCCTGTTGCTCCTACTAGTTGGAATTTTTTAGTGCTGCTTCAAATTGGTCCTTCAGGTTCTGCTGGTTGTAGTTTTTTTTCTTTGCTCCTAATGGATTTTTTGGGTTTGACCCCTGGCCTGCCTTTTTTTTCTTTTGTTCTTGTATTTAGATAGGGATCAATAACTCTTTAGATTTTTTTTTTCTTTTTGAATGTATCTCTTTAAGTAGGTAGCCAGTTTCTGATCCCTTTAAGGACTTTGTAACTATTTTTTGTGATGAAATAAAATTTAAATTTCCAAAAAAAATCTCTATCAGAAGGGGGAAGTAAGTGTAGGGTAGAGAGAAAAAATTGTGATGTGCCCCACGCTAATTACATAATTAATATATGGCAAATCTAGTGAAAATGGTTATGATTGATTAATCTATCTCATGCATATCACAAAATATGTAAAATCAATCACACCCATGGATTAAAAAATTTAAGATAATGGACATCGTATACTTTTGTTACAAAAGTAGGGTGAGATTATTTACAATCAAATTAATATTCCTATAAATTCATTTTAAAATTGTATAAATTAGAGTTTATCTTTTGTCCCTACTCTATTTCATTCCTGCTAGATTTGTGATAGGATAAATTTGTCACAAATTTATATAAATCATGATACTTACATTCTTTCAAGACACGTACCTTGCATAGATATGTCTTTTATTGGTTCAATAATAATTATTGACGTGTTGAAGTACTATTGGAATTAAACTAATAAATTACATGAATTAGTAATAAAATTTAAAATTTTAGCTATACACACTTCAATTAAAAAGTGTATACATTTGTACTTGTGTCCTACCATCAAAATCATAAATTGTCTAATATCTGCATCCTCAATCTGTGCAGATAAATATGTTGGTGTATGTGCAATTAAGCCCATAGAATAACACTCCATGTATGTAATAGCTCGTATTTTGATCATGTCTACTAAATTTTTTTAGGAGTCATTATAAGTCCAAATCACAAACCGACTTCTTCATAATATATATATATATATATATATATAATAGTTCTTTAACTACACTAATTTTTCATAATTTGTAGGAATTGATGCAAATCATTAATAAATTAATATATGTCGGTATAAGTGAAGGTTTTGGGCCATTAGATGTCTATTTTGCAAACCGATTTTATCAAAAATTTTTAAATAAAATGAGCTATTTTATGAATATTTTTTATAATTTTTAAGATCTCAAAAAGATTTATATGAATTTTATAGTGAAAATTGAATAAATTATATAATTATATTTATATTATATATTATTATTTTATTATAAAATATCTAATTCATTAACTAAAAAATCATTAAAGCCCATTTCTCTTAATCCATTCGGCTGACAGAGACCTTAAAATGAAAAATTAAAGAAAAATGAGAGGGGAGGAAAATGAAATCTAGGATTTGGAGGCCGTGCAGCTATTTTCTCAAGTTAGTCTTGTTGAGAGATTTGCTTGTCTCATTATAAAGAATAATTATCCTATTTCTAATTTTAATAATTTTATGTATTTAGGATTTATTCAATCAAATTTGTATTTTTGCAAACGAAAAATGAGAATTATTTTATATTGGTAAAATTTTCATTGCATAACTTTTTATATGTTATAGAGATTAAAATTATAAACGTTTTGAGTATTTATTTAAAATTTTTTATGGGATGATTTTGAAAAAAGAAGTACAACAACAACCACAACATCAAGCCTTTATCCCACTACGTGGGGTCAGCTACATGAATCTTTTTTCTCCATTGTGTCCTGTTAAAAGTCAAATTCTTGTTTAAATCTAATAAAGAAAGATCATTTTTAATATTTTATAACCAAGTCTTTTTAGGTCTACCTCTACCTTTCTTAACATAAGTCAAATCTAATACCTCTACTTTTCTAACCGGGTCATTGGGAGGCCATCATTTTATGTGACCAAACCATCTAAGGCGACTCTCTAATCTTATCTTCCACTGGAGCTACTCCAACCTGTTCATATATATGCTCATTTCGTATCCTATCTCTAAGGGTAAAGCCACTCATCAACCTGAGCATCCTCATCTCTGTAGCACTTAACTTAGTATTATGCTTCTCTTTTAATGGCCAACATTCGGCACCATAAAGCATTGCAGGTCTCACCACCATCTTATAAAATTTTCCCTTAAGTTTGAGGGGCACTTTTCTATCACACTACAAGCCTGATGCATTCCTCCACTTCAACCATCCAACTTGAATTCTGCTGATAATATCCCCGTCTATTTCACCATCACTCTGAACAATAGATCCAAGATATATAAAACGTGTACTCTTATTAATGACTTGATCGCCCAAAGTGACAATCCCCTCACTAGGTCTATTATTACTAAAATTACACTACAGTTTTAGATCTACTTAAGCGAAAACCTTTAGACTCTAAGGTAGACCTCTATAATTCAAGTTTACCTTTAACTCCCTCTCTTGTCTTATCAACATGAAGAATATTATCAGCAAAAAGCATACACCAAGGTACACCCTCTTGTAAATGTCTAGTGAGAACATCCATGACTAAAGCAAAAAGATATAGGCTTAAGGCTGATCCTTGATGTAATCCAATCGAAATAAGGAAATACTTGGTCAAACCATGTTATGTTTGAACACAAGTAATAGCTCATGCATACATATCTTTAATGATTTGAATATAAGAATTATTAACTCATTTCTTTTCAAGAACTCTACATAGCACTTCTCTTGGAACTTTATCATATGCTTTTTTTAAATCAATAAATATCATATGTAAATCCTCCTTATTCTCTCTACATTTCTCCATCAAACCTCTTAATAAATGTATGGCTTCCATAATAGACCTACTCGGCATGATTCCAAATTAATTTTGAGAAGCATTAGTATCACGCCACAACCTACGCTCCATAACTCTCTCCCATAGTTTTAAAGTATGACACATTAACTTAATTCCTCTATAATTCGCATAATCTTGTGCATCACCTTTATTCTTAAAAATAGGGATTAACACACTCATTCTCCACTCATCTGATATCTTTTTATTCTTCAAAACAGTATTAAATAGTTTAGTAAGCCAAGAAATTCCTTCATCTCCTGAGCATTTCCACACCTATATTGGAATATCATCAGGTCTAACAGCTTTTCTATCCTTCATTTTCTTTAAACCCTCTCTAACTTTGGATTTACTAATACACCGATAAAAATAGAAATCTTTATTATCATTTAGGGTGCTAAGGTCACTACAGTCAATTGTATTTTCACATTCTTCATAAAAAAATTTAACAAAATATCTCATCCACCTTTATTGAATATCATATTCTAAGAAAAGTACTTTTTGATCTTCATCCTTAATACACTTCACTTGAACTAAATCCTTACTACTCCTATCTCTTTATTTGGCTAACTTATACATATATCTTTCTCCCTCCTTATTATCTAACATATTATATAAATCACTAAAAGCTAAGCTCTTTGCATCGTATATTACTTTCTTGGATTCATTATGTGCCTCTTTATATATTTCCTAATTATCAGAATTTTTATAATTAAATAAATTTTTATAACAAATTTTTTTTATTTTTAATTTTTTCTTGCACATTTGAATTCCACCACCAACTATTTTTATTATTAGGAGCTTTTTCCTTTGAAACTCTAAGCACATCTTTTGTAATATTCTTAATATCATTAGCAATTTTTTCTCATATAATATTAACATCCTCATGTACAGACAAAATCTTAAGATCTAAAATCTTACTCTAAAAAATATTTTTATTAATATTCTTTAAATGCCCCATCTAATCCAAGAATTTTATTTTACTTTATTTTTTTTGTCCCTTTATCTTAAAGTCCAAAATTAATAAATGATGTTTGGTACATAAATTTTCACTCAGAATAACTTTACAGTCTTTGCAATCAAAATGATCTAATTTTTTTATAAGAAGATAATCAATCTAAGTTATACTATATCCATTTTTATAAGTAATGAGATGCTCATTCCTTTTCTTAAATAATGTATTAGCAATTAAAAAATTGTAAGCTAAACAAAAATCTAATATGAACTTATCATCTTCATTTATCATTTCAAACCTATGACCACCATAAATACTTTTAAAATCATCTACCTCTCTACCAATATATACATTCAAAATTTTTCCAATAAAAACTTTTTCTTCAAGAGATATCTTTTGTATTAATTCTTCTAAGTCATTTTAAAATTTTAATTTTGAACCCATATCCAAACTGACTTAAGGAGCATATGTATTTATAATGTTAACAATTTTATCATCAATAATAATCTTTAAAGCTATAATTCTATCTTCAATTCTATTAATTTTTATAATATTATCCTTCAAACTCTTATTTAAAATCACACCTATGCCATTTTTTGTACGACTTCTACCAGAATACCAAACTTTAAATCCTAAACTATTAATCTCCTTAGCCTTCTCTCCAACCCATTTAGTTTCCTAAATGCATAGAATATTTATCTTTCTATGAATCATAATATCTATTAATTCTATTAATTTTCTTGTAAGGGAACCTATATTCCAAGTTCCTATCCTAATTTTAGTTTTATGGATTAGCTTCTTTTCTCATATCCGTCCTTAATGTGGGAACCCTTGTCTATTTAACACTGTACCCGGGCACCGGTGTAGCAGCCCTTGCCCACTTGTCACTGTATTCAGGCCATACAACGCATCGCTTCCAGGGGACGCCCTAGTATTAACATAATTTTTTAAAAGATTTATATCATTATTATTCGATAAGTTTTATGTTGGCTGTCGATTACCTAATACAACCGTCCACTTTTCTCATCCAGGACTTGGGACATCGCAACAGCAGTATTTTTGAAAAAAGTAGTGATTTTTATTAATCTAAAAATTTATTTTGATATCTAAAATAGTATTTTAGTTCAATTAAAGCTTCAGAATATTATTATATACAATCTTTCATAATTTGTTTACTTTTTTAAACTGTGAATTTATGCTTAGTAGAGCTTTCTGTTGCATACCGTTAATATATTTTGATACTTTCTAAATTAAGCTAAATTATATTTTATTTACTGCAATATATTAGAAATGAATATATACATGTGATTGAGTAATAGTTGGTTGTTATTACTGTTATAGTATCATGAAAATAATATGTATATATAAAAGACAAGTAAAGGCTGGTTGACTCATTGGTTGGAGATTGATTGACTTATTTAGGATGGTGGGCCGATGGACTTTCTTTTAAATACTATGATTAGATGTTATACTTTACTGATATAATGCCATAATGATAGAGAGTTATAAGGCGTTATTACTGTATCGACATGTAAATAGTGAAGACTATTTACTAAGCCAATGATTATCAATTATCGATAACTAATTACTGAAAAATATTATAATAGTCAAAATTTCTTATTTATTTAGTGTGACTATTAAAATATATGTTACAAATTCATAGTTTATGTATAACTTTATTGATATTGTATTGATTTATTATTATTGTACGGATTTAATGTTATTACACTATTTGACTGCTACGACTACTTAATTTATTGGTGCCGATACAAACACTGATACTTTTACTGAGCTGTTACTGATATTACTGTTGATTAACTGTTACTATTACTATTATTGATTCAGTGTAATGGTACTGAGTATGTGACATACTGAGCACATAATATACTGAGCATATGATTAAAATACTAATTTAATATTGATATAAAATAACTAGATAACATGTATATATCATTATGAAATTTTATCGCATTGATATGCTTCCTACAATCTTTATTGATGCTTTAGTTTTACCGCTTTATATAATTACTTTATTGATTGATAGTATTGATTCAATGACTACTTTATTGATTTGACATCCATACTGATTTATTGATTTCTCCACTGTACTATTTTATTGGCGTCCATACTGTACTATTTTATTATTTATAGATTCTACTGCTACTACATATGAGCTTTATTATTTCTACACTTATTCATGATCATATGATTACTACTGCTATGATTTGATTGTTAACAAGCATATTACTTTTTTGCCGTAGATTGAGTTCAGTTGTAGGATTTGGTTAATTGCTGGGCTCTTAAGCTCATTATACCTGGTTAAATAATTTCAGGTCAGGATAAGAGAGTAAAAATGTATGATTGACCAGAATCCTTCAGGTTCATGTTCTTATTATTTTAATTATTCTTTGTATTCAGGATATGATAGATATGTTATGATTGTATATATCTTGAGTAGTGTACCTAATTTTTGGGAAATGAATACAGATGTATATATTCATATTTTGATCGATAGTTTTATTTCAATTAGTATTTATATTGATAAAAAAATTAGGTAACTCTGATTGTGTAAATTAAAAGATAAAAGAGTAATTTTTTCAAATTAGATTATGGGGCGTGACAGTATATGATAAGGGGGTATAGGTAATAAGTAGGGTAATTATATAGTGGTAGTGTTCTAAGAGGATTGTACTATGTGTGCAGTCCAGTCCAACATATGGCAAAGGTGGATAGAAGGATATGGGGTGATTTGTTAGTTAGGTGGAGATGAGGGGCACAAATTGGTGTGCTAGTAAGTGGAAGTGGATTTAGTAGAATTAGAAAGAGGCTATCATTAGAGTGAAGAGAGTGTGGACCAGTAAAGTGGGGTTCATTGAAATAGCAGTGTTAATCCAATGATGACTCCTACTAATAAGCCTCAATATCAGTTTTCTTGGACTTGAACACTCAATGTTGTTTATTGAGGTCATCCTATAAAAATAATATCAAATGTATAATTTTCATATATTTTATAACATCTTCTACTTTTATAATCTCCTTACAATGATTTCTCTATGCATCAATCCTAATTTATGCATAAAATGTTAATATTGAATAAAATATTATATCAATGGTGGATTTTTTGTCGGAAATTGGGTGATTTCTAATAGATTTCTGACGAAAAATTTTCTATCGGTAAATCGCGCGTAGGAAAATTTATTCCGTCGAATTTATTTCCATCGGAAAATTTTCCGACAGAATTTCGACAAATCAAGATCATAAAATAGCGCACAAAATGTGAAAGATTTCAGTCGAATCGCCACCTAAAATTTCCAGCAGAATTTCCGGCGACATATCGACAAAAGAAACTAATATAACAATGATGTCTTCAATGTTACTTCTTATGCCTTACGAGTTCACTTGAGATATTGTTATTATTATTACTGTCTTGCCATCCTTATTCACCCCTTCACGTGGTAGAGAAATCCATGACAGAAGCATCACAGCTCCGAAGCCTGCGCTACTCGGCATGTCTGCTTCTGCCTCCTGTTCTTTGTTATTGTCTCTTTCTTTTCTATTTTCTTTATTACCCCATACATATTCTCAATGTTTAATTTTTATAATACATTACTAATTAAGGCAACATATAAATACAAAATAAAAAAGTTTTTAGTTTATTTTTGACATATGATTATTCTATGAAAATTTTATATTAATAAAAATAAATTAAAAATAACTATATTTATAATTTTAACACACTAATAAAAATTTAGCAAATAATAAACACAATATTAATATATTTCATGCTGTATATGATGCCTTTATTTGCTAATTATGTCAATATAAATTTTTTAAAATTAAAACAAAAAATATATGGGCATTAATTTATTCTAAAAAATAAATTTGGGAAAATTTTAAAAAAATATATGTAATAATTTGTTGCGTGCTAGAAAACTTAAGTCGGTAGAGTAGGTATTTTACGTCTCAGTATTGTATAAAGATTCATCATATACAGATAAAAGTAGTAAGATCAGAAAATTTTTTACGTGGAAAATACAGAAAGAGAAAAAATCACGGGGCTTGGCCTGGTTGTAAAAACCACTATGTAACAATGGATATAAAAGTCCTCCTTTCTTCACTCTTGAAGAAGAGGGAGAGTACAAATATCAAGTTTCCACAGAGGGATAGTCTATACAGAATAATAGTGCTTAATTTCAACAGGTATTATAGATAGTAGATATCCACTGGAGAAAAAATATACACAGCAACAGGGTTTTATCTTGTCAATATTCTAGAGATGGTGGTGATTTCTAATGCCGGTCCTCAGTAGTAATGATAGTTGTAGATGGCGATAGCTGGTGGATCTCGTCGATTGCAGTGTCTGGAAAATACAAAAGAGTTCTCTTTATAGCTCTCATTCTTGTTCTTCTTATCCTTCCCTCATGTGAAGAATGAGAGCCTATTTATAGGTTTTTGAGAATAGTATGCTCCGTAAATATGGAGAAAATATAAGGTAAAGTTGGAGTGCTCGATCATACAGTCCATATTGATTCATTCGATCATAGAGCTTTCATCAAGCATTTAAGTGTCTTAATAATGTTAGAATTAAATGATATTTGGCTAGTTGGGTTCGTCTCGTCGAGCTGCTCGATTCGACCATAAGTATGCCCTATTTAAAGATTATTTGATTATCAAATTAATGATTTGAACTTTTCAAAAATACCTCAGTCCCCTGACTTGGGCTCATTTGGGCTTGGATTGGACTGATTTTGATGATATTGGTTTCTTTTTGTCAAGACATTCAATTTGATTATAAGTTCGCTGAGATCTGAGTTCAGACAGTCCCAAATTTAATTTTGAAGGTTTTCAATTCAAATATGCCTCACTATTAGTGCTTGATTAAGGTGTTTTTTTGGTAACATATCAATATTAAAATATAATCTCAACAAAGGAATATTTTTTATAAAGTATAATTTTCTTTCTTTCTTAGAATTTTCTTATAAAATAAGAAAATAATTCAAGCAATAATTGTATAAAGGTATTATTTTATTGTTTTTGAAGAGCTAATGAGTGATGCTGAGGTCCTCAACAAGTAAGTAGCGAGTAGGGGGGCAATGGAATAGGTGGCTGAAGGGAGAAGCTTTTGCAGAGGAAAAGAGGAGAGGATTTTGAGGAGATTAAGTCGTCAACGTATTTATTAATCATGGTTAGCATGAGAGGTCTCATTCAAGTGACGTATTCCTTTATTATTATTATTTTTAAATAAATTTAAAAGCTTGAGGGGTCTACGTAGGTTGACTAATCAGGGAATGGCCTCGAATCTAACGCCCTGTAAAAAGAAAAGCTACGTTAAAGGGTGAAGGTAGGCCTCGTTTATGTTGTGCTTCAATGTCTCTTTATGTTAGCTTGTTTGGATGAATGTGTTAATTGTGTAGAGTAAATGAAATATAAGAATTTTAAAATTTTAAAATCTTGATTAAAAGAAATAAATGTAGAGTAGTTTTTTTGAGATATTTAATTTTTAATGTATATACAATTCCACGTGTCTGAAGCTTCACCTGTCATCATGTTTGGCTATTGCCTGCCACCGTCTACCGATGCATGTCACCCAGCATCTTCAGCTGTTGCTCTCAATGCCGGCCACAACCATAGACTTTATCAGCTGTCATTGCTACCGCCACCAACTATCAAAGCCCAGTAAACCCACCTATCGCCCGCCACCAAGGTGTATCGCTGCATGCTCTTTACATCGTCATCTTTTCGAACGAGAGTATGAAAAGAAGCTTTACACCCTTGGGGAGCCATTCATGATAGAAATACAAAACCAGGAAGCTAGATTATTTATTATGGGGATATGATCATGAAATTTTCATGCAAAGAACTTTCCTCAAAATATTGCATATGATGAAGGAATCCAAATTCTATAAAAATTAAATAGGTTCTACAAAAAATATACTGGGACTTATTTTATGTTTGCTTTCAAAATATAAGATACAATCAAAGGAATAAAATGATTTGGAATAAGATTTGGATCATAAGAGTAGACTAACATTACACCATCACTATTTTTATTTTGTGGATCCATCAATATATTAGAAAGATCGAGAGAGCTCACTAGTGGGAAAACAGCCTCCAACATAAAATCATTATAAAAAATATCAATAATTTCGCCGATAGAAGTGGCAATATATTGAGAGATTTAGGTTTCGTTTGGGACAACTTTTGCACTGCTTCAAAAAGCAGCTTTTTAATACAAAATTAAAAGAAAATTTTGTTCTAGAAAGTTATTTTGAAGGGAAAAAAACTTGTCAATATAACTTGAAAAAATTTCAGATAATTAAAATAATTTTCAATGATATGATCACTTATGTGGGTAACCGATCATTATTTAATAATCCTCAAATATATATTAGATGGAGTTTTATTATTAAAGTTCATTAAATTTCACATGTTGTAACTTAATCTCTTAAAAAATTTTCTTCAATTTATATCTTAAATATTTTTTAATACTTTATATGAAAAAATAATCAATAATAGAGTTAATTCTTTTTTGGGGAATATTGAATTACATATTTGATATAATCATAATTCAATTTCAAAATATTATCAATAATTTTCAAAATTTTTATCAATTAAATTAAGTATCACCCATATATATATATATATATTAAAATTCTAAAAAATTGATAATATAAAATTGATTTCTAAAACTATGCTACATAAACAAAAATTAATTTATATATTGATAGCAATATATTAAAAAATTTCCAAATTCTTGTAAAAATAGCCATAGTTGGTGTGCTGTCACTCAACAACTCGTGATATCTATTGCTACCGCCTGCTGGACATCCCATCGTTCCCCTTTAAGTTGTCCAGTGATGACAAAAGCGAGGAAATCATATAGAACGAAGAAGAGAAATGTAGAGAGAGAATTCATGATGAACAGAAGAAATTATGCGTCAGTTTAAGATTAAATTTGCTAAACGTTCACCGAGAGAGAGAGAGAGAGAGAGAGAGAGAGAGAGAGAGAGAGAGAGAGAGAGAATTTTGTATCACTTAGCCAATTAAAAAGATAGAAGCCAGTGCAAAGCTCTTCAGCCATGGCTATGGGGTCTTTGTATGCTTAGTGTTGAGTGATTGGGAAAAAAAGTGTTATTATGTTTGTCAAGAGGCCCCATTGAAGAGCATGAGAACAAAGGCAAAACACACTTCAAAAAAATAAAAGGAAAAGTTGGGCAAAAATGTAAAGGGAGATGGCAGCACTGCTATTTGGGCCCTCCGACCAGAAAAATCTCTCCTTGTGTTTCCTCTCTCTCTCTTTTTCTCTGTGTTGGTGCTGTTTTGTTTTTTTGATATTTTTTTATAAAACTCACAAAGGGGTATATGCGTTAATTATAAAAAAATAGGTACAAGTCCTTAGAGAATTAAATGTTCTCTAAAAAATACAACATTCAAAGTAAAAATTACTGAGCCAATGATCCTAACTATTACAAAAAACAAACAGAAAAGACACCACGGAGGCATTAAGTCAACCCCCAAAAGAAGCCACACAAGAACTTCAAAGAGGGCTCGAGGGACAAAGGGCTGCCACAGCAGAAAAAATCAATACTACAACCAGCCAAGGATGAATGAAGATCATCCAAAAACACCTCCAAGTGAAGAAAACCCACCAAAGGGAGAAGCCAAAAACACCAACCAATCTGACAGAAAGCACCCAAAAAGCCACCATATAGTAATAAACCTGCAGAATGTTTAGGAGAAGAATGAGAAAACAAAATAGAAAAAATAAAAGGCTAATGGAATGAACACCCCAACAAAACACAACAGCAATCAAAACTAACCAAGGTCAACTAAGACCAGGACCATGAACATAAACCACAGCCCACAACAGCGTGAGCCAACCAAGACCAAGCACCAAAGAAAAACCCTCGGCCTAGGACAATAAAACACAAGGCCCCTAACAACCACCATAAAAAAAAACCAACAGCCACAACAAAATCACACTAAACAACAAAGTTAGATCTAGTAGAATAACCAACAACATTTATAAAGCTCAGCTCAAAATTTTAACTTTCTTTTTTTTATTTTTCTTCCCTAACACCGTAGAGAAGCCAACTTTACCTATTTTCATGACATTCAAATAAAAATCCTCTAAAGACAAATTAGAACAGCCACCATATATATTCCCATTACACCACTTATTACCCAAGAATTCCTTAATCCAATCGGAGTGATCAATAAGGTCAACAGAGTGTAGGGCTGCAAGTGAACCAAACGTTTGACGTGCTACTCGATGCTCGGTTCGATTAAAGCTCGTTTGTGATCGTTTAACTAACTAAACTAACAAACTTGAACAATATTTTAAATACTCGATCCTTAAATAAACAAGCTTGAACACTAATGTGTTCGGTTCATTTATGCTCACAAACAAAATCATTTGAAGTTTGTGAACAAGCTCGATATTAAGCTCGATAAAAGCTCGATTCATGAGGCTGACTCTGACATTCAGTAGTTCATTAAGGAAGAAAATCCAATAGTTCATTTTGATTGCTTAGAATGGTGGAAGGCTAACTTCATATTATTGTTTGTTCAATAGATTGTTTGCTAAATATGTTCATGAACATAGCTCGTTAAGGCTTGTTTATTTAAAGCTCGATAAGCACTAAACGAACCAAACATGAATCGAACATGAACCAAATATAAACACCCTTAAATTAAATGAACCAAACATAAACACAAACAATAAAGCTTGAATCAAACACAAACCAAACTTGAACAGCTAATGATAAACGAACTCAAACATGAACACTCACATACTCGACTCAGCTCAGTTCCTTTGCAGCCCTAACAGAGTGCAAATCCTTATGCAACCCACCTTCCAAGTTAATACATGCAACATGCGGCATGGGAGAAATAGGTAAATTAATCATAGGGATGCTATCAAAAACATCCAGCCCTTCAATAGGAAGATTAGAATTAATGATAGGAATAGAACTAGAAGCCACGACATTACTCATCTCATCACAACCGTCATTCAACAAACTCTTACCAGTAGAGGAAGAAATTAAATGCTTATCAAAAATATCAGAAGTAAGATTAATGTTATCCATTTTATCACCATCACAATCCAAATTTTTGAAAGAACTAGCACCAGAGGTGAATTAGGATTATTGTTAACACAAACAACTTCAGAAGGAGGCTTAATATGAGAAATCCCTAAATGCACATTATCAAGAGCGTAATTACGATCATTCAAAAGTACCATATCAGAATCCCCAGTAAGAATAGGGTCATTATCCATTTTCAGACCAGGTTTAGGAATAACAGATTTCCTCAAATCGGGGTGTAAAATGAGACATTCAGCTTTTTTTTGACCCAACGCTTTGCAATGAGAACAAAAGCTAGGAAAATCTTAAAAAATCACCTTCTAAATATATCAGTATTTCTCTGGTCTAAGCCAAACCGATTAGGGATACTTTTTTGGTAATGTCCAGTTCAACAAGAATGTAAGCAACTAACAGTCTGGAACCCATAGCGGTTGCATTATTCGTTTAGATCGGACGGCCAAACAAAGAACCAAGACCATGGAGAATGCAAGGCGAGAAGAAATGGGCATGAAGATCTGGGAAGGAAATCCAAATAGGAACAATCGGGGATTCCTCCGAAATATAAAAAAAAAGACCATTTAATTAACTTCATAAAATAATTACTAACATAATATAATTTATGTGCAAAAACCCTTCCATAATCAAGATCATTAAAAAATTTGATCAGCACATGTCGTTGATCCGACAAGATTACTGAAAAATCATAATTAAGCTTCAAGTTAAAGATCAAAAGGTTTTGTAAGGTGCTGCACTTCTTCCTCTGCATCCACAAAGTCGTCAAACCCTAAAGAGTAGTTACTTTGAGATACGGAAAGCGTTCGAGGGATCAAAACTAGAAACAACATCTTTGAATGATTTTGAAGGATTCATTCAATTCGAGAAAATTAGGATCATAACGCTTAAAAATGTTCGTCATCGCAAAAAACCAAACCAAAACAAAACTGAAAAAGAAAGCAATGAACACAAAGAAGAGAAAAGGAAGGTAGAGAGAACTACCCTCAACACTAGAAACGCATGAAGGAGAAGAAACAGAGCATAGTCCACACAAGATGTCGGCTAGGGAAAAGCCCTAGCAGAGTGAAGGAGGAGGCGAGCGAAAAAAGTGTGTTGGTGTTGTTGCATTCGTATGTTGGTACTTTTTTATTTTGGATAAAATCCACATATGGGCCTAGCATTAATTTAAATAAAAGATTATAAATCTTTAATGAATCATAAGCTCTCTAAAATTATAATATTTAAAGTAAAACCTATGAGCTATTGATTCAAACTATTACAAGAAAAAAGAAAAAAGAAAGGAAGGAAACAAAAATAGCCAATTCCATCGAGAGAGCCACCTAAGAGAGGGACATCTGAAAAAAGGCAAGGCCAACACCCAAAAGCCCGAACGGTAGCTCCAACCAACCAAATTAACCCCTCAAAAGGACCCAAGCCATATTTTTAACCAAGGAAGAAGCTAGAAGAGCCTTAGCAACCTAAAGAAGAGGTATATAAAAAAAAGAACATACAATAAGGAGGTAAAAAGAACATTAAGCCTCCAACAAACCAATAGAAACAACGGGCAACACGACCACCCACAGCCCAACAACGAAACGCATCTGATCTCAGCCAATAAACATAAGGATGACATCTACCTCCTTATTCAAAACAAAAGCTATAGGGAAAAAATCCCTAACCACAAGCACCTACAACCAGGAGAATAAGAAGCGGCCTAATACAAGCATTAAGAGGACGCTTTACCAATAGAGGATTTGAGAAACTGATCCCTCAACTTATTATTTCCTTTCTTTTTCTTCCCAAAAGTAGCAGATAAAATATTATTATTAACCTTAATAACATTCAAATTATTGTCATTATAATAGTAATTTAAAGAACCCATGATATCTTCCTCACCCCTCATAATAACATCTGATGGATCATTATGAAGCCAATCTAACTGATCCTCAGATAACTTAACATCAAAATCCTGAGGGTTTCCCCCATCCAATACAATAGGGGAAATCGGGATATCAATTATAGGAGATAAATTGAAAACATCCACACTATCTTAAAGAACTACGAAAACATTAGCAGGGCCTAGACAATTCTCCACAGTATTCCCCTACCACCCTAAACTAACACCAACTGAAAGCATGTTCCCATGTTTTTCACTCACCTTATGCTCATCAGAACTCAAAATAAGAGAAGAAGCAATATAATTAGTTAAGCAATTGGAAGTAAGGCCTATAGGTAAAACATCCATAGTATTGGTAATACCCTCAGCATCCAAATAATCATTAGCAGCATATAAATCATCCACATTATCAACATTAGTGAACATATGATTCACATCCATAATGTCAAGATTATCAACATTTTTTTGACCAATAACAATAGAATTCATATTAGAATTGTCACTAGGAGCCACAAACCCGTTAATGGGGGTGTAAGAGCAACGATTGCTAGTTAAATTAATGCCAAAAATCATTAACATAATGGCAGCCTTGCCATTACCAATATCCAAATTGTTCATAGAATCAGTGTAATAACCACAGGGGAAATAATGACAGAAGGGGAAACGATTAAAGTTTCTTTGCAAATACTATCATTAATAACAATAGGCATCGATTTTGGCTTAACTAAATGGGGATGTAATATAAATCATTCCATTTTATCATGACCCAAAGCCTTACGTACAATAATCACAAAAAGAAGGGAATTCCTCAATTATGACAAATTGAACATAACCCAAGTTATCTGGATCGATCCAAACATAATCGAGATAGCGCTTTATAATATCCAGCTCAACTAAAATTCGCACAACCGAAGGGAAAGAACCAACTAAGGTTAGATTGTCAGTGCACAGGGGCCAACCAAATAATGAACCCAAGCCATGTAAAATATGAGGAGAACATAGGTGGGGGATGTAGATTAGGGAAGGAGACCCAAGTGGGTATGATGAGAGATTCAACCGCTATATCAAAGTAAGGAGACCACTTAACTAATTTCATGAAGTAATTATTGATGAAATAAGAACGATGAGCAAAAACTCTATAGTAATTCATATCATTTGCTAGTTTAATAAGAACATGCTTCACATTCATGAGAGTCACAAAAAAATTCACCAGAAAGCTTAAGGTTAAATAAAAAATTCCTAATAGATTCCAAAGAAGATCGGTTATTAGGAAACTTGCCAACTAATGAGAATTTAAAAGGTGTAGCGAGAGCAAAAAACTATCTTCTCAGAAAGGTCAAAGTTGGTTTAAGATTCGGGAAGGCCACCGGAGAGACACAGGCCAAAACTTCAAAAATTGACCTAGAAATATTTTTACCACTAAGAAAACCAAGATCGCTCAAACGAACCCAATTAACCACCATCCGACGAAGTAGAAGGAAGAACAATCAAGCATGGGGAGAGCATATCCAAGAGAAGACAAAAAACTAGAAAGAAGAGACACAAAGAAGGGAGAGACTTCCTTGAGAGAAGAGACAAGCTCCACCCAAGGGAGGCGACTAAGACGAAGTCCTAGTAGTGTGTTGGTCTTGTTGCATTCACATTTGAGTTGCTATTAGGGCTTGTACTTTGTTATTATTGTCTTGATAGTTCTTACCATTGTAAAAAGTCTAATTTTTTAACTTGTATAATTATGGTTTTATTATATTAAGCTTAGAAAATAGAAGCCTTATACAGTATATTTAAGTATTTGGATGTTTGGATGAGTGTAAAATAAATATAGGTAGTTATTTTTTTTATTTGACTTGAACTAAATTGAATGCAATTTAATGCCCAACAATGTGGTGCCAGTGTTTGGTGGGTGGCAGTGACAACAAGTTGTGGCGATAATTGATGGCGGGTGATGGGCAATGAGTGATGGTCAAGGGTGTGTGATAGTAGCGGCGACTGATGTTCATAGTGGTGGTAACGACTGGTGGCATCAGTCGATGGTGAGCAACAGGTAGTTGTGGCTGGCGGTGGGAGATAGCGACAACGATAATAGCAGAGAATTTACAGTATTTTTATAAATTAATAAAATCTAATGATTTTCAAATACACCAAATTAAACTAGATGAATTACAAATTATTTAAGGAGTAATATTGGAAAGGTAAGAATCCCACTTTGATTCAAAACAAAATTAAACACAATTGATGAATGATCTCATGGGTGACTAAAATAGGTGAATTGGTGTATATTTTCTCAAACAATTAATTAGAGACCAAAAAAAAAAAAAAACATAGAAAGGATTTTGTCAAGTTGACCAACCCAATGTCATGAGAGGCATCCAATTTTGAGAGTAGGAACACCCCAAACCTTCAAACTTGCCCAAACTGGGTCAGCTTAGATGTTGATGCATCCTTTTTTCCTCATAGTTTGTTCAAGATGTTCTTACCTTAAAGCCATGCATTATGACCTCCACAAATCTTCATGGCAAGACCTATTTATGGTTTCTAGTTACTCTAAGAGATGGAAAATTCAACATAAAAATAATGAGGTATCATTATCATTTTTTTATAGCCTGCAAAATTTGAGTTGAAAACATACCAAACAAAGCATTAAAATTTTAATTCATCACCTCCATCAAAATATTAGTATTGAGATTTATAATATATATAATATTTTCAAGTCATACTGAGTTGGCAGCCGCTATGAAGGTATTATCATTGGATTAGCCCTAGTTAAAAATGAAGGTTGGGCACCCAAGATTAGATTGTATAAATAAGCATTAATTCAATTTTAGAGAGTTCTAAATGTTCAAAAATTTAAGAATTATGAATGCTGATTGAATCTTAAAGAAGCTTTTTTAAGTCACATTTAACACAATATAATTTATGTCATATTCTATCACATCTAGACTGCAACACTTTCTTCTTTAAGATACATCCTGGCTAGCCTTAGTTAGCTCATCAACATTATTACATTATTGCCATATCATGCATCTACAACAACTTATTTTCTCTTACTTTGAATTTTTTGATTTCTTCAATTATACAAAAGGGCTACGCCTTAAGTAAAACATCTCCTTTAATTATTAGGAAAAATAATTTCAATAAAAATTAGGCCTTGTATTTATTTCTTCTCAAGTTTTACGTATAAAATTATGTGTGTATATTCCTTTAGTTACTTACTGAATTTGTTTGTTTGTTATTATAAATAATCTATGTCATTCAAATCAATTGTTTCTCTTTAGGCTAATCAAACTCTCACATGAACTAGTTTGGTATTAACTATATGAGCTCATCTCACTTTTAATAATTAACAACTATACTATTGATAATTATTTGAGTTTGATGATATGAACTCTTATGATTAACTCATGCAGAATATGTGTGTGCTAAGCATAACTCAAGGAACCATTAAATAAATTAGGATGGTACAACAAAGCCTTAGTTCCTCCCCCCTTAATCCTGGGAGAAACATCATTGCTAAGGGTGCTTTAGGGCATATATTAAGAATTCCTCACCCTTTGAAAGAATTTCTCCTTAAGAATTCTTGTCACAATGGCTAAATGTCCTCACTAAGACACCTTATGGGGCACTTTTTTCTTTTAGCTACTAAGGGGAAATAACTTCTTTGTCCATTCTTGATCCCACCACATCTAATATCCTAATATCCTTGTCTTGTCCTATAATGCTAGAGATAGTTGGTTTATATTTTATGTGGATGATCTCATGATCTAATGGGTTCATGCATATGATCTCATCATCTAATGGATTCTTGCATATGTAGTGCTCCAATAACTTATCCCCCCCCCCTCTCTCTCTATCTCTCCCTCCTAGTTAAAAACTCTTCACATCATCTTCATTCCAAGGTAAATTTTCCCATTCAATTGTTGATGTAATATTTTCAAAATGGTTAGGTCCATTAAAATTAGTCTTGGAGGAAACATTTATGGACAGATGATTGCCATTTCAATATATTAGAACTTCTCTACAAATTATGTAATTTATTTAAATTTGTTTATTCTTACTCAGCACAAAAAGTATTCTAATATATTTCTCTCAAATTGAGATTATGCAAAACTTTTTATAATGAAATCAATGGTGGAGATGGATCACTAATGAGGTTATCAAAATGGATAACTAACATTGAGTTTCTAAAGAATCACCTAATTGACTATTGTCCAACATTTAAGGGTGCATCTATTTATCAAATCCCACTTTTACTTATTTGAGTCTTTATTTGGAAACTCTTTGAAACTGGACTCAGCTATTACCTCAAGGCCCCAAATTATTAGAGTTTTGTGGAAATTAATATCTCTCAAAGCTTTAAGAAGTCATTTAGATAAGTTCTCAAAGCAAAGGTTTTTAGAAAAAAAAATCTTCGAGAGAAAATTGAGCTTTTGTTCTCATTATTAGTTGATTAGGTATGATATTGAAGTTTAAAGGAAATATTTCAAAGAGAGCACCCTTTATCAAATACAAAATGACATTAATCTTTAGAATTCCTCCTCCCTTTAAATAGATGATATTCCTTAGATCCAATTTAACCTTAAAGCACCTTCACCAACATCTCCATTGATTGCTAATCAAATTTTTAGTTAAAAATGAATAAATCAACATACACAATGATCTAAATCTTCTCATCCAAAGTACTCAACAAGATTTATGATATTAGAATAATAGCTAAGTTACTAAGGTTGATCTTGTGATGCCCCAAGATCTAATTTGGAAGAATTATTATTTTTTAATAACAACAATTAGAGCTATCTAATATCATCTATCGGTAATAAACAGTAAAACATATTCTATAAATCAATACATTAATATACACATATGTATTCATTCCCAATCAGTCACATATATAACTCAGGATCCACACAATCATCAAATATCTATCATGTCCTGAGTACAACTAAAATAAAAAGAACATGAACCTGAAGAATCCTGACTAGCCTCATACTCCAGCTCCCCTACCCCGACTTGAAATCATTTAACCACATATAATGAGCTTAAAAAGTCCAACATGTCACCAAAATCTATAACTGAATTCAAAGCACGACAAAGAAGCAAATATTGGTGAAATCGATTTGTAAAACGGACACCTCAAGGTCCTGAAATCCTTACTTGTACCGATATGTACAAATTCCTTAAGGATTTTCACCAGTGCCCAAAAATTACGAAAAAATTGTGCAAGTAAAATATTACGATCAAAATATTATGGCGAAGTCGGATTGCAATTTGGAGTTATAATGACTCCAAAAAAAATTTTGGCAAAGTCAAAATACGGGATATTACAAATCTAATACCTCTTATGGATGTTGTTGATTTTAACTTTTATTATTGCTTATGATCTTTCTCCAGAATATAACTTCACCGTAAAAGTTGTTCACTCACCTCCATTATCTTCTCAGCAATCTCAAGAGATCTCTAATATCATTTTCCCTTATCAAATTTATAGTACAGATGAAAGATTCAAGTCCATTCTTATCTTATCTATTTATATGGTTCTTTTGGGCCTTAATAGAATTTTCCTACATTTGGTCATAACTAGTTACCTTTTAATATTTTATTTGACAAACTTAAGGATGACATTCTATTGCAGCATTCAAATAACTTCTACGCACAACATACTTGCAAACATTGTGGCAGAAGTAAAAAAGAAAGCTCTCATGAAGTGCTCATATTATACTATATCATTTTAATGCATGTCTCTCATGTCATATGAAGCATCAGAATGACAGACAAATAATGGCTAAGCTTTACCTTTTATATCTTCATTTTAAAGATTGTTTAATATATAATGGCCTTATTTTATAGCTATTATTTATTAAGATCATTAACTTGCTTTAAAAAATATTTAATTAATGGATGTGACAACATAAGATTCCTCATCTTTAAAGAGAGTCAGTATAGCCCGAACACTCAAACTACAACCAAGCGGGATCTTGCCACCCTCCGAATCTATTGGGGCTTGAAGATTATTATTACCTTGATAATGTTCATCTAAACCAGCAGAAGCTCTACCATGGGTGTAAACTTACTTAAGTCAAATCTTGTAAATTTTCTGAACTATTTTGTGGTTCATCATATTTATTATTGAGTTGGTATTTTCATAGCATAAAACTAGGCACACTTTTTTCCTAACAGTACTTTAAATGTATTTTAGCCTTCAATGCATAATTGCACTTTCTTGAAGGTGGTCTATGTCTGGCCCCTATCAAGGCACAAATGATTTTAGTAAAAAAAAGAGTACTATTGTGCTCTTGCATGCACGCAAAAATCACCTCAGTTAATTGAGATCAGCCAAAGAAAGTGTGCTTGACATCAAACTTGCTTGCATATTATTGACTGCCAATTCTTTGTCAAATAAGGCGAAGATGGCCATGTTAGATATATTTCAAAACTGATTTTTTAATTTTCTATTATTGTGGATAATAATCAGTTGAGACATTTAAGGTTTAGCTTTTTAAAACAGATTTTAAGTATAAAAATTTCTTAAACTAATATTTTAGAAAGTAATAAGAAAACTCTCCCAAACAAAATCTTAGACTTATATGGATAATTTCCCATTAACTTATGTGGATAATTCGATTTGTGTCTAAACACTCCAATTTTTTCATCAAAACTTCAACAACAGCTAATTTTCTGCTTCATTTCCCATCCTAATTAATTTTCAATCCACATCAATAGAGCCAAATTTTCCTCTTCTCTCCAAATATTTAATAGCAGCCATCTTAATATGAAACGGAAAACAAGCAGAAACGGTAATCTCAATCAGATAATTGTTCCTGGACAAAACATACATGATTTGACAGGCCGAAAACGCATATCACATGAGCATTAATGAGCTTAATTAATTAGTTCTTAAGCATAAACAATGAAGTAATCACATAGAGAATGACCAGTTTTAATCAATTGCACCTACCTAAGCTCTTCATCGTCTGTACTCCAGAAAGTACCTTGCATTAAATCTCCTTGTTTCTTTTCGAAAATAAAATTGCAATTCCTGTGATAATAACATCTGAAATGTAGATCAACAGGCTTTGGTTTGTTGAATAGTGAGCATAAAACTATTAAGTCCATCTGTACATTACATTCCCAGCCAAATATCAAACAATTATTTCAGAACAGTTGCATGTGGTGTGGTCCTTTTCTGCATAACCATGAATGTTAATCCTTCATGCTCCCTCCTTTTCTCTTGCACTGAACCCAAGAAAGCACCATTCACATGAAAACAAGAATCTCTCTCGTGAATGATATGATCCTTGCGAGATAGATAGAGAGAGAGAAGAGAGTTTACTAAGAAAAACTTTAGATTTCGTTTGGAATCACTTTATTATTATGTTTTAAAGCAATTTTTTAGCTAAAAATTTTAATTTTTGAATTATAAAGTTATTTTGAGAAGCAGCAAGAAAATTATTCCAAACTAAATCTTAATTAATTTAACTAACCAAAATTCTCAAGCTGTACTTAAGCTAATATAGAAATCAAAATCTATACAAGCAAAATACATGTGGCTCTAAGAGGTATTGCAGGGAATCTTTAGGCATTTTTGTCAAAAGCAATGAGCTGTGTGTCTATAAAATCAACTAATTTAGGCTTTTGTTTTCCCTTATGTGTATGTCATATTGATATTTGCGGTATAGTGCAGAAAAAGATGACAAGCCTTATAAAGTTGATATAAAAGTTGATATATTTTTAATACATTTGAATATAACAGAATATAATGTGATAAGTAAAAAGCATTTTTATAGAAATTTGTATAAAAAAATCTTATGAGAAATTTAGGAATATTTTGTATTTTATTTAATGATTGATGGCATGCATGCATGCATGTCATGGATGATGTTGCACATGTCTCCATTCATTTCACCATTCACCAATTATGAAATGTGCATATAATAAGCTACATGCAATAGATTGCAGAATTAATGTCCAATGGAATATTATATATATTATCTGTGATTGTAATGTATGTGAAGATAATGTGCTAATATTATATATATTTTCCCTATATATAATAAATATTATGTCAGAAGTTTCTTCATTTATTAACACAAAGAATATTCTTCTTAATATTATAGTAAATTAAAGCCATGCATATGCATTTGCCTACATAACTACTTTGCATTTGGTCAAAATCATTCATAATGTAATATAATCCAAAACATTATCTCATACTGCAAACTTAATTAGGGCTCGAACATTATCCCTAAAAAGAGCTCAAGGTGTTTAATTGTCCACTCTTAAAATTTTCTCCTCTTAATGGAATAACTATTTTAACTATTCAGCTCTTATTTTGATAAATATATTTGCCTAAAATTAGCTTTTTTTTTATTTTACTCCTAAGATTATGCACGACCAAATTCTATTTTTGTCCATTCTAAAAAAAAAGGCTGATTTTGCGCTTGATTAAAACTGTAGAGGACAATTCTTCTGGAACCTTTTGGTTAAAGAAGTAAAAAAGAATCAACAGCCAAAAATAAAAATTTTAATCAAGGTTGCATTACATTATTATTTATTATAACTATGGTAGTCTATATAAAAAATAAGTATTTGTATAATTAGTTATAATACAATTTTTTTCTTATGAAAACAGCTCCATATTTAAAAGAAAAAAATCTCTGTTACACTATTAAAAATATTAATTTTCTTTGAATGTCACACAAAGAATTAACAGGCATTTAAACAAACATTTACATGCATGCACTGTCTAATTAGTTTAAAAGTTATTATATATGAAATCACAAAAGCTTCATTAATTAATCACTTAAGAACTGATTAGAAAGTGAATCAGCATTAAAAATGAAGTTTCATAGATCTAATCTTATTACAGAGATTGAATTTAACAGTCATTCATACAACAATAAAACTATATATTTATAAAACTAGACACCATATATATATTTTCCTCTAATTGACTACCCTTTCCACAAAATAAGTGATGGGTAGAAAAATTAAAAGGAACCAGCTTTGCCCCCCTTTAGACAAAAAGAAAAAGGCTGAAAGATATAGAAATTGAACCATATATCAAAGGAAATATAGCTAATTTCTCTTTGTTTGATAAAGAAAAAGGAAGCATCCATACCATTTCTCTTCCAGAATGCAAGCTATTTAATTCCCCAGCCATGACTTCTTCTTCTGATTGTCATAAGAAGTACTCATACAAGTCTCAATGCCAGCCATGTTGAGAAGATCTCTTTGTGAGAAAGCTCTCAGTCCTAAGAAATCTCTTGTCAAGCCATCGTTCCCATTTCTTCCTTCCTCTCTCCTTCCGTGGTCATCAAACAGAGAAGCTTGTGGCATGGACTTCATCATTAAATCTTGAAGAAATGGATTTTGACTTGCTGAGACATGGAGGCTCGTAGTTTCTTGTTGGTGAGAAGAAGACAATCCAAGACTTGAAGCATTAGCTTTGCTACTTGCACTGATAGCTCCCATTTGAGCTGCTTTCTGTAACAGTGCAGTCGCCGACATGTGCGGAGCAGGCGCCAGAGCCGGAGCCGGTGTCGATATCAAGTGATGTGGAATACCATTCTCTTGCACGATTCTTGATGCATAAAGAGAAAATGGGAGGTCATGGTAGTTGAGCGGAGAAGCATTATTTCCTTGGCTTGAGAGCCATGAAGGGATTTCTTGTCTTAAATTGAAAGGTGGCTGCTGTATTTCTTTCTTAAGAGTGACTAACTCTTGTAGCTCTTGGCTTGGTTCTGCTGTGGCTGATCTGATCAAATGTGGAAATTGTGGTTGAGGTGGTAGGGTAATGGGCGGCTGTGGTGGTGGTGGCGCAGGGAAGAGAAGTGGGTGGTGACTGACTAAGGGATTAGCCGTTATTGCTCTCGCACTCTCCTCAGCCAAAGCGTCGCAAAAAGCTCTATGAGTGATGAAGCTGTCTCTCCTGCAAATTTTACAAAGCTTGAACTCTGAAGTACAAGTATGGAAGAAGAAGAAGATGAGCAATTTTGAATCTATATTATTAAATATAAGCCATTCTACACTTATTATTTTCTTAAGCATAAAAATATATCATATACATTTTACAAAATGTGCACAAAATCAATACAAAATTTAAAAATAATCATTATAAAAGAAAAACTCCAATACAAAAGTCAAACAAAAATTCACACTTGACTTGTTTTTCCAAAAAGGAGAAAGAGTATGAGGAATAGAAGAAATTATTAGAATTCATAGGCTGGATGCAGCCGTCAGTCTGCACTCCACACACGGATGTAATTATCTACCTGTTAATTTTTTTAAAAATTATTATATAACTGATGAACACACGTAGAGCTGCATCCACCATCCACACTTAATAATTTTTCGATCAGAAATAAAATTAATATAACCCATGAACTCAATAGTAATCAAATATAAGATTAACAGATAATAAATTTTAAGAAATTATTTATTACAAGTGATTATATGTTGATTTGTTGCTGAATTCAGCAACAAAATATCAATCTATAAATTAATAAAAATAAAATTCTTATATTTACAGCATAAATGTACTAAATTCTGAATAAAAATGCAGTTTGATCATTTGCTAACACTTGCCTAGGTGTCTAACAGCTTGTTGATGCCAATCTAATCAAATAATTGAGAGTAATTATCAAACAAGAAGCCATCTATTCCATCAATTCTCACTAAAAAAATAATTTCATAAATAATATTCATATCATAAAAATAAAAATAAAAATGAAAATTTTGGATTTGATTAATTACCTAGAGAAGAGAGTTCCACAATCGCAGCGATACTCCCTCGTTCCACATATCTTAGAATGCGCCTTCCAATCCGACTGAACGGCGTACTTCTTCGAACACTTATCACACTTCCATTTCTTCTCCCCATGCTTCCTGCTGAAATGCTTCTTAATACCAGTGAGGTCTCCAAGCGCACGGGAGGCATCATGGTGAACGCAGGTGACTTCAGGGCATATGTAGACCTTCTTCCTCACCTCCTTGCTCGTTCTCTGCTTCAGTTTCCATGGCAGATTATGCCCTCTTCTGTGAAGCTGAAGATTTTGATCTCGTTGGAAGCCTTTGTTGCAGATCTCACAGATGAACCGATTTGTCGCCATAAGACTCGTTGGCGATAAAGCAATCACCTCAGCTTCAGGATCTGTGTAGTAGGAAATAATATCAGAAGATTTTAATGATTGAGTAAGAAAATCATATTTTTTATTGTCATAGTTATTTAATTTAAATAACCTGGATTGCCTGGAAGATTTCGCTTCTTCTTTGAAGATGGAGGATTAGGGTTTTGGTTGTTGGAGGAGACGCTGGCTTCGCCGGAGGCTGAGGTAAGATTAGACATGTTTTCTTCTAGCAGTTGGAGTTGAGGAGGGATTATGAGGCCTTTCATTATCGGTTTAGAGAGAGAAAGAAAGAGTACTGGGCAGTAATATAGGGTAGGAGAAGGAGGAGTCCAGGGCTAGGAAAAAGGAGGAACAGTGTTAGTTAATAAAGCCTGCAATGGATCTATAAGGGATATCCAACAGTTCTGTAAGAGAAAAAAAAATGTGATTATTAGTTTGTTTAATTAACAGAATTTGCTACTCATCAGTAGATCTAAATTGAAATATGCTGTATCAAGCAAAATTAAGTGAAAATAGGAAGAGAGAGAGAGAGAGAGGAGAACAAAAGAGATCTGGAGCTTTAGAGAGAGAAAGAGACAGAGAGAGTCTTAAGATAATACCTTGAGATGAAGCTGCACCAAGTCTTTATTTTGACCTTCATACTGAACTTGCTACCTATGAACTAAACTATATGCATGAAAGAAATTAAACAAAACTATAATTAAGTTCTTGTACTAATATTATACTAACTGAATTTAGAACAATAAAAAGTGTTGAAAATAAAGAACTTTGAGGGATTATTAGTTAACTTTCTTGCTGAGAGGAGATTTGATCAAGAATTATTGAAGAGGAAGAGGAGAAAGGAAAGGAGAGAGAGAGAGAGAGAGAGAGAGAGAGGTATGTGGATGAGGGAAGTAAGCAAGCGTGCAATCGTCCACCCATTCAACACCCACAGGCCTACAGTGACGTTGCCATTTGCGTCTTTATCTGTATATGTCCCTACCGATATGAAGGAATTCCTTTGCCGTTCTTCCTATTGTAATTAAGTAATTTTCTTTTTTTTTTTGTATGCATACTATTTCTCTTCGGGCTTATCGCGAGCAATAGTTCCTACTGAAGCGCTAATTCGGTGAGATCATAATATAGCATTTTAGAAATAATTATATGATATTGTACAATATTATTAGTTTAAAGTTGAAAAGAATAATTTTTTGGAAAAAAATTAAAAACTGATATTATGAAAAAAATGTAGAAAAATAGAACAAAAGAAAGAGACTAAATTATTTAAGTATTATATCTTAAAATAAAGGATGCGAGATGGCTTAGCAATATATTTATAAATTTAAAATTTATTATTCAGAAGTGTGTCGAACAAATGTATTTGTTAAAAAAATTTATTTCTTTTAATTATATATATATATATATATATATACACACGCGCGCGCACAAAATTATATAATAATGAATATAAATAAATATTTATATTCAAGGTTCGTTCGGGATGGTTGCAATTTTTTATAACGATGATTATAAAGTTGTTGCGGAGAAAGTAATATTTTTTAAAGCAGTTGTAGAAATTAGTTTCCTAGCACAAAAATTTTCTAAAAGCAACTAAAAAATAATGACCAAATAAAAATTATAACTGCTGTCTGAAAAATAAAATGGTAAGAAAGATGTTCCAAATGAAGCCTTAATAAGGTTTATTTTTTTTTTTTGGGGGTGGGGGGAAGCCCGACGGTGGGGCCTTAATAAGGTTGATAAAACATCTTTATAAGTTTATTTTTAATACTTTCATATATATAAATAATAATTTTGACTTGTGCTTAAAAAATATATTTTTTAATATTAATAGTTTTTTATTCATATCAACTTGAAATGTAAGAAATATATATATATATATATATATATATATATTTATACAATTAATATCAAGATGAAACTATTTTTTTTTTTACTTTACATCCTTAATTCAATGTGTAACATAATATCCCTCAATGCAAATAAATTATTAAATTCTATAAATAAATTATTAGACATTCATAATATTTTCTTATAAAAATTAAATATATTTGTCTAAAAATTTAGTTATATTATTTAATAATTTACTTACACAGAAAGATACATGAAATAAAGAATATATGTCATAAAAAAAACTATAAAATATTTCAAATAATTTCTTTCTTATATGTACTTCAATGTGGCTATAAGACTGAGAATATTGGTTTAATTTTTAATGGAGACAAAGCTGGAATAAAAGAAAGGTATGCTTTCAGGAGAATGATGGGCTATTGATTTATCTGTCTCTCGGAGAAGGGCATGTGAATGTGCAGTTCAATAGAATAACAAATAAGAACTTACTCTTACTGATCAGCTTTTCTCCATTATCATTTCTAGTAGCTCTAGAAAAATGGAGTCCAGAGGTAACTTTATGTCTAGACTCCAATTAAATGAAGACGCATAACTCTAGCATGACCTGCTCCCTATTATCCACACACTATGTAAAAGCTTGTACACAATGTGCGTACAAGGAGAATTTATATAAACTTTGGGCCAGGCTAGATCATCGGATCACACTAGGGAAAAAATTCACGTGCCTTCATTTAATTGGAAGTCCGAACATAGAGTTAGATCCGGACTCTGCATGTCATAATTTCTCTGATTTAGGAATCCCTCAGCTCTCAATCCCTTTAATTTAAGCTTAAGGTAGTAACCAAATATTACATATATATTTCATACAGTAATAAAAATGATTACTGTAGGAGACTGTCAGTTCTTCTTATCCTAAAGCCTCGATTGCTTTATAAATAACAATGATGAAGTATTTTTTGCTTTCTGAAAAACTCATATACTTCTACGATTAAGAGTAGTGAATAAGAGAAATACTATGAAGAAGACACTTCTTCTACTTGAAAGTAAATATTCCATTCATTATCCTTTTTTATTTCTCGCTCTCTCTCTAGATCTCTACTTTATTATCTTCTTTTCTTACTCTTCATCATGATACTTTGCCTTTAAAGTAAGTTTGCATGCCCCGGAAGAGCAGTAAGATTCTAAACATAGACAAATTATTTTTCATGGATTCAAGAATTATTGATCAATTTTAATCTCACAGTTAAGGTTCAATTAATCTTGGGGAATTTTCTTCGGCTTCTTCCATAAAAAATGAAAGTCATCGAAGAACGCTCTAACGAATAGCTGGGATAAGTGGATTACTCTCAACCTCTTGTATCATGAGTTAAGGTCATTGTGAATCAAAATCTCTTGGTGGATTTCCCTCAACTTTCTCTATCATGGACCATAGTCATTAAGATGTTAGTTAATACACACTTAGAAAAAAAAAATTAAGAAGTCCTAAATGGACCCTAAGAGGGCTCAACAACAAATAAAAATCTTTTTTTTTAAGGAACCCTAAGAGGGCCTATCATCACATGGATCTAAGGATGATAGATGATCCATTAAATTCTATTCATCCAAAAGTCTATTGGAGGGCTTAGGGGTGCAAAAGAAGTGAATCGAGCTTAGGTCATTGCTAACTTGTGCCCAACTGGCCTATCTCAAGGTAGGCATAATTTGAATCTAAAACTAACTCATAATATTGAGCTTGCGCTCGACTTGTCATGTCTTCAAAAGGCTTGAGCTCAACACATGAGTTTTTTTTTGTTTATTTATTTTATTTTATTTTATTTTTTTTGGGGGAAACCCTCGGTGGGGCCTACGTGTTAATTCAAAAAAAGGATTACAAGGTCCTTAAAAGGAACCTCCAGCTCGCTAATGCTCACAGGAGCTATAAAATAGAACAAAATAAAACCTAAGAGCCGGTGGTTCCTTATACTAAGATTTACAAAAATACCTAGTAAATTCTAGGGCTGCAAGTAGACAGCACCCAAAAAAGGAAGAACAAGAAAATAACAATCAGCACATTCTTCCTACAAAAAAATAGGCTAACCTTCAATTATAAAAAAAGCTTGATCTTACGATCTTCATGTAGAAAAAGCCACGCCAAATGTCTGTCCTCTAAATCTGCACAATTAAGACACTCCAACACCAAAAGGTAATGTGACAAAGAGGATGAAACCAGTAAAGACAAAGGTAAAAAATCAAATAGTTGTTATTAATAAAAGGAGTTAAGGTGTCAAACCCAGAGTCAGCCAAACAACTAGTTTCAATGAGAGCAAATAATGCAGCCTCGGTCAGTATAAGGAGAGGCCAGGTACCACAGATATCACCAATCAAAAACACAATAAGAACAGGGTAAAGAGAACCAGAGTTCCCATAATTGATCAAAATGAAACAGCAACAACCCACCACCAAAAGAAAGTCTGAATAAACCGAGATCATATCCTGCCACATAGCAGCCAACCCAAACACCCAAGCCTTCTGAATCAAATCGAGAGCAGCACCCAACATACAGATAATCAAACCTCTCAGATAAGTCTTTCTGTTATTAGATAACCAATCCAGGTAACAGCACCCAGTACAGCACAAACGCACAATAGCTAGAAATCTAATAAAAGCACAATGCAGCATAAAGAAGATAAAAAAATAGAAAAATTCTCCAGCCGCCTAGCAGCCAACCCAAAAACCCAATGAAGCAAACTGCTATTCTTTAACAATGTTTTGATTGAAAAATATGTGGTTTGAGTTTTGAAAAAGGTTTAATTTTCTTTAGGAAATATTTAATTTATGGAATTTTTGACACTTATTATGAATGATATATCACCTCAAAAGGTGACATATTTTTCTCTAATAGGTTCAGATTATAGATCTTTGAATTTATCCTGATTATTGTAATTAAACTCAAGGAGAAATAACGTATGATCTTGAAGGATCAAAGTGATATTTAATCCATTGTTAGACTATAATAATCAGAATAAGAGATCATTAATTTCATGATCAAAATTATAATAATAGAATGATATATCTATCTGGAGAAAGAAAATATCGCTTATTATTAATCATTTGAAAATGACGATTATGATCGTTATATTTGATTTTCTCAAAGATAATTAATTAAAGTTTTGAAAATCTTGATTTTAAAAATATGATCTGAGTTTTTAAATCTCCTACGAGCTCAAGCCCTTGTAGTTAATTACATCGTGAAAACCTGCAAATTTCTTACAAATAGTCTCGATTAAAATAGCGATACAAATTTCATTTAAGATTTCAATGTTTAATGTCAAGGGAGGTAAGGACTGAAATTTTAAATGGGAATGGATCAAATTTGAATAGTTATTTCTGGAGTCAAAGAAAGAGGGGTAGGAGGTGTTTTAAGATTCTGAATTACTTCAGAAACACCCCAACCTATCCTAAGTGTTAGGCTTGAATTTGATGAAAAGAGATTTAATATTTGAGTGATTGATTTTATTAGAAAGTGGGAACTGGATTCCAGGATGTTGAGGTCTTAAGATTGAAAATATGCCTCAGAACCTAAGTCTAAATTATGTACTAAAAATTAGTGACCCGGAACCTAGCTAATACAATGCAAATCTGGACTTACCCCGGCCTGGATTGGGGAGCCAGCTAAACCACCTAAACGCTTTAAAACCATGTGTCCGGTCTTTTATGTAAGAGTGGGTAGGGATGTTATTTAAGATTGAGTTTAAGGAGTCGGGGTCGACATCTAGAGCAGATTCCTAATTGACCACTTAACTGATGTTTGGTGAAATGCTTAAATTAAAATACAATTAAGATTTAGACACTTTTTAATTTGTTACTAATGTAATGCATGCTAGTTGACTCGATTAAATGCTTAAAATCAAAATAAAGTAATTTTAAAATCAGGCTTAAAAAATAAGTTTTATCCTAGAGATTGTACAACATCCCCTTGGACAGAACTGCACCCTCATAGGCCAGGTGGTCTGCCAAAACCCACAAGCGGCGAGGTGCCTAACAAGGTAGAGAAAAATTAATATGAATGCATGAAAAACTCCCAGCGAGTCCGGACTTACTTCTTAAAGGCGTTGAAGTTACTATGTGAGCTTAAATATTTTAATTTTGTTTAAGTAGAAAGAGTTTATTCGTACCCTTACGAGCGTCCGATCGGGTTCCAGGCTAAATCAAAATTGGCATGCAATAATCGCAAAAAAAAAAAAACTAAAAACATGCAAGTCCTTAATCACAATCAACATCAAGTAATCAAATCAATTAAATAATTAAATCAATTAAATATAATACTCAAATTGAAAGTCCATAGGCAAGTGCCTTTTAATTATACAACCTAGGGTCTACATAAAAAGTAAAGTGGCCGGGCACCACTGACTACAACCCAGATTCTATTTCTAAGACTCAAGTGACTTTAAGATTGGGTCTTCTCGCTCTTCACTTCTTCTTCTTCTTGGAACTCTTTGGATCATCAGGTCCGGATATCCAAGTGAAAAGAAATGCTCCCTTGAAAGGGATGTTATCTTTTCTCCTTGGATATTTGAAAGATATCATAACTTGATCTTCCAAATGGAGGAAGACTCTCCTCTTGGGGATGTCTTCTCCTCTTTGGAATTCAAGTTGGATATAAATATCCCATTCTCAAATCACTTTAAATATTATAACTCAAATTCAAATCAAGTTACATTGATCAAAATTTAAAAATCTAGACTCGATCATGTACGGTTATCCTAATAATCAACAATTATATTTAACATCTCAAGCAATTATAATTTAATCAAATCATCCCAAGTAATTAATATTTAAAATTAAAATACTCAAATCATAATCACGCTTGGTCATGCTCTTTTAATTTTAAAGGGGGACTTAAGCGAATTCTGAACACCTGCAGAAAACAGCGTCAATTTTAAAGCTTTAATTATTTGATTGCCCCTTTTAATTTGCAATTGCCCTATATGAGCATGGCCACCTGCATAAGATTGAATTAGTATAAATTATCCCTAACATAGGGGTAGATCTAACGTATAATCAATTATAACACAGAGTGCAATAAATAAATAAACAATCACATCAATTCTACTACTAGCAAATAACATGCAGTGAAAACTCGAAAACCCGACACAAAGCAGAAAAATAAACATCGGCCTAGCCTAAGACTAGAGTTGGTTGTCCTAGAAAATCATCTAAAGTGTGTGAGGTATGCTGTGTGGGTTTGATATGTTTTAAATAGGGTACTTGATTGAAGTTGTCTGATGTTCTGGTTGGTTGAAAGGCTTGAAGGAGATTTTAATTAAGGTTTAAGTCTTAATAATTTAAAATTGATTTTAAAATTAATTTTATTTATTGGATACCACCTTTGTTGCACACGAGGCCGTGAAGTTTATTTCACCTCTCATGGGGCTAATTTAATAGCCTCGTAGGCCTGGGTTACCAGTGGTACCCAGTATAATTAAGTGATTGAAGTTTGATTAAGTTTGAAAGTTAATTACATTTTTAATTAAGTTTGATTAATTACTAGTTTTAAAGTTAAATTGATGTTTTATGGAATTATTGATGATTTATTGAATTTTAGAAATTTTTGGATTATTTTAATGATTTAATTAAAGGGTCAAAATTGATATTTTGATTAAGCTTAAATTTTGGAAATTTAATATTTTATTAAAATACTAGATCTTAATACGATCAGTTATACTATAAGTATGCTAAAATTGGATTTTTCTATATTTTATTATGAAGGTTTGAAGTTTTGACTTAATTTTGAACTAGGTTTGACCAAAAGTTGACTTTTTCAAATTTGATTGATTTCTAAAAATTTGATATTTTTGATAAATATTAGACCTTAAGATGAGTTGAATGCCTTTGAGTTTGCTCAATTTGGAGTTCATTTGAATTCGTTATGAATTTTTAAAGTTTTGATAATTTATTGAATTTTTGAAATTATTTAATTAACTTCTTGAAATCAACTCCAAAGGTCAGGAATGACCTAAGAAGAGATTCCTAAGTGTTTGAGAGAGTTTTGGAATTTTTAATTATTTTTACTTAATTAAATTAATTACATATTGAATTTTAATTGAAATTAAATTAAGCTTGATTTTAAAGTCCAGTCAAGGGGCTTTTATTTTTCACTGATTAAGGGTTTAATTCTGGTCAATTAAAAGTATTATGTATAATTTTTGGGTTTAAACTTGATTTATTAGAATTTTTGGAAGGTTTTAAAGCTTAATTAAGATTTAATTTTAATTAAGTTAATTAAGGGGTTTAATGACTTCCAAAATCAGTGGGTATTTTTCTATAGGCTATAAATGTCACTAGGTTCAAATGTTCAAAGTTTCAAGTCAAGAGGGGGTTTATCCTAATTATTAGAATTATTCTAAATCCTCTAAACAAGTCCTTAATTATTGTCCTTAATGATGTCATTAAGTTTAATGGGTTTGAATCAAAGTTTTGCTAACTCTTGGACTTAACACATGCAAATACACACATCAAACAATCAATCCTATATCTAGGAGAGCCCTAAAGCTAGGTGGTGTGTGCTTCGTGTACATGCAAAGATTAAAATAAATTCAATTAATTGGAAGACTAATTAATAAGTAATTAAGAAAATAAATACCCATTAATTAATCAACACTCCTAACTAATTCTATTCACTAAAGTTTGATCCATGCTTAAGATTTCAAGGGACCTCTCAAACTTTAAAATTTAACATAAATATAATTTTTAAATATAATTTCAAAATTACATATATATATACATATACATATATATAAATATAAGTATTTATATTAAAAATACAATTAAAATAATGTCATATTATTTTGAGAGATCCATTGAGCTCTAAAATGATTTTAAAATAAAATATTTAATTTATAAAATATTTAATGTATATTTAATTAATATTAATTAAATATATGAATATTCAAATAATTCAAATTTATTTAAAATAAATTAAAATTAAAACTTTGAAATTGATTTTAAATTGAAGTGCTTGAAGTTTCAAAGATTTTGAGATAACTTGGGAATAAATTTTTGATTATCAAATTACTTAAATATTAAGTAATTATTTAAATAATCAAATAATATAAGTTATTTAAATTAGATTGAGGATTAAATTTTAATTTCAAAAAAAAATATAAAATATATTGTTATAATTAATTAAAATATTTTAAAATAAAGGTTTGAATTTAAAATACTTCAATTAATATTAGTTTCTAATATTAAATTCTGATTAATTAGAAATTAATATATTAAAATTATTATATATATATATATATATATATACTGAAATATTAAATTACTTAAAAATTGAAATATATATATATATATACTATATATATATATATATATATATATATATATATATATATATATATATAATACTTAAAATTTGAAAAATATTTAAATTAACACTTAATTAAATATTAAATAAACTTAATTATTTAGTATTTTAAATTTGTTCGAAATATATATTAAATATTTTTAACTGGAAATTAATTTTAAAATAAAGTTTATGAAATTATAAGCATTTTGATATAAAATATTAAAATTTTGAAATTAAAATTAATTTTTAATTTTTTATTTAAGTTTATGGATTTTTTTATTAATTAAAAATCAAATTTTAATTAATAAAATGATTTGGCAGCGATGGCGCCGGTGCAGGACACGTGGAAAGCACTGATTGGGTGCTCCAAACCGCAGAATGATTGCTAATCATTAGGTATTAATACGGAAAGGCGGCGGGACCCACACGCAGAGAACTTAACCATGTGGGTAGCACCCACAGCCCGTCGGATCGTCCGCTGTAATGCGCTGACGGTCAAGATCTCATTGGACCGAGATCTGTTCAACCACGCAGATCGCGTGTTTTGGAGAAAACGAAGAGCTGCTCAATCTGGGCCATTGATCGTCTGATCAACGGCCCAGAAAATCGTATAGCCTACGCAGGCCGTAGCTAAACCCTAGAAATGATAAAAGAGCTCGTTCTTTCGATACGATCAATTAAAATTCATGAAATTTTAAACACAAATAGAGTTTATGAAGAGAATCAATGTGGGGTTTTTTCATATGTTTAAAATGTGCTTAATAGAAAGTTAATTTACTCTAAGTGCATAAACTAGGGTTTTGATTTTTACCTAATCCACACGGTGGATTCGGGAGTTCTTTGGCTCTTTGAGCTTGTTGACTGTCCGTGCAACTTTTCCCTCTTGAACCCACAGTCTAATAAGCTACGGATTGAGTTGACGGAGCCTTAGACGGATTTTAACTTGAGCTCGCTGGAAGGCTCGTCGCCGACGACTTCTAGCGGTTGGGTTTCACTTGGGAAGTGAATAGGAGAGTCTGGGGATTCAAAACAAATCAAGGGATGGGTCGGAGAGAGCTTAGGTAGAGAGAGTGTGTGTATTCAAATGAGCTCAGTTTTGGGTGATTTACCCTATTCAATTGTCCTTGGGCTCAAGGGACGGCTGGGATTAGTTTAGATGGGCTCCTTGATGCTGGCCACTTATCCTCAAACAGTTAGAATGGCAGGAGGAAGGATAATAGGGTACAATGAGGTGTAAAGCTCATTTGGTCCCCCTATAGGCATGTGGGAGAGATCAAGGCTACTTGATCTTGATCCAAGAGCTAGGCTACATTTGGATAGGCTCTAGGTTGCTGCCATAGGGCCCCTAGGGTGGTTAGGAGTAGGAGCTAAGGATAAGGAAAGGACAAGCCACGTATAGAGTGGCTTTGGACCCCACCTTGGCATGGGGGAATGATCCAAACCATTAGATCCCCATCCAAGGGCTGGAATACACCTTAAGAAGGTTCTAGAGGTTGATTGAATGGATGGAAGGGTTTAAGATAGAGGAGAATATTTTAAAAATAGACTTTTGACCAAGTTTGACTATTTAGACCTCCTCAAACCTTTTAAGACTTTGTTGCTTGGTCAACCAATCAACTAAGCTGCTGAGGTGGCAAGGGAGGGTGCTTGAGTGCTGGTTGGAATGACTTGAGATGACTTAAAGATCAAAGGTTGGAGTTTGAGTGAATAAAAAAAGTTTGACCAAGTGTAGCATGTTGACTTGGTCAACTTGACTATTGTTTGGGTCACATTGCATTTAGAGGGATTCCAAGCATGTGATAGAAGGGTCCTCGAAATTTGAAAGGCTTGATTGAATTGGGTTTGTTGATATAGCTTAGTTTGAACTAAAGTAGGATGGATTGATCAAGTCTAATGTGTTGACTTGGTCAACCCATATAGACTTGACTCACCATTAACTAAAAGGTCTTGAAATCAAATATTGAGATTGATTTGGAGGTTTGATAGGGTTTTGAATGCATTTGGAATTTGATTTAAAGTTAAAGTAGTTTAAGGGTTGATTTGGTCAACCTGGGTTGACTTGGTCAACCAGGTTGACCTAGGGCTAAGGTTTGAACTGGACAGGTTTGAATTGATGTTTTAAGTCTGGTAGAGATGGTTTGAGGGTTTGAAGGCATTGACTTCATCAAATGGGTTGGAATAACCCATTAAAACTTTTAAAGAGGTTATTATGTCAATCTTGGTTGACTTGGTCAACCAGGTGGGTCTAGATTTGAGAATAGGCTCAATAGATTTGAAATATCATTTGGAGACCAATGGAGGTGGTCCTAAGGTCTGGGGAGGTCATTTGGTCAAAATGACCTGTTTTGACCCTTAAAGGCCTATTTGGTCAACCTAGGTTGACTTGGTCAACCAGGTTGACCCAGGGTCTGGGTTTGGGTCCAACAGGTTTGGTTTGATATTTGAAAATTATTGGAAGTGGTTCCAAGAAATTTGGAGGTCATTTGATTTGAAATGTGCATTTGAACCCCTAAGGGGTATTTTGGTCATTTTGACCCCGGGTTAACTGGGGGTCAAAGTGAGTCCAACAAAATACAGTTTAATGTTTAATAAGTCATAATTAAGGGTTTGGAAATGATTGGAGGCTTTGGAGAAAGCTCCAAGGTCAGGATCCACTGGGTGATAGGTCTAGTGGCATATGCCATAAATATTTGAAGGTTTTACAGCCTTTGAAATCAATTCAATTTCTAGGGTTAGAGACCTCTGAATAGGCTCAAATTTGGAGGGTTGCCTCTAGAGACATGTCATATCAGTATGCAATTGACAGACTCTGAATCAGAAATTATTTGACTGGGTTTTGAAGTGTTTGAAAATTCACTGGAAAATGCTTTTAGGACTTGGACCCTTAGCCTTGGTTTTAAGCCTGGATTTTGAATTTGGATGATTGGATTTGAATTATTCATATCATTTATGTTCATTTAGAATGATCATGAGTGATAAGATAGGATTGAGGTTTGATTGGAGGTTAGATCAAATATTCAAATCTGGATTGAGCTGGAGATTGAATTTCCTAGGAGTCTTAGGCAAGTTTGAAGCTTGAGTGGGTTTAAAGCTGAGTTTGATTGAGGTTTGAGTTGAATAAAAGTTTGGATTGACCTAAGATCTATGTTGGATCCTAGAGCCTAAAATTTGGAAGAATCCTAGGGTCTAAGATCTAGGAGGATTCTAGAGTCTAAGAAACCCTAAGATCTGGGATCTAGATGAATCTTAGGATATAGAGTAGATCCTAAAGTTTAGATTCTAGGAAGGTCCTAGGGTCTAGATAGTTCCTAAGATATAGATGGATCTAGAGGAATCCTTGGGTCTAGAGTAGATCCTAGGGTCTAGATTAATATAGGATCAAGATTGGTCCAAGGGTCAAGATTGATCCTAAGGATTAAAAAAAAATCCTAAGGCCTGGATTGGTCCTACTGATCTCATACAAAAATAAGGTCAACAAACAACTCAGATGGCAGCTACTAACACTAGCACCATCATAGCAGTAACACTTACTTACCTTAACAAGAGATCTGATACCTAGAGGTTTCCAATGTAGCAAAACCAGAAGCAGAGAACAGAAGTAGAACCAACAAAAAAATAGAAACCGAGACAGAAGAACACAGAAAAAAGAACTATCAAGCATTACGAATATAAGGAAGGCCATTTTTGTCCAGTTTTAGCAATCCTCTTAACAAAGAAGGAAGATTAGAAACGTCAAATTCCTGTAAAATAGCACTTTAATAACCAAATTTGGCCAACCAATCTGCACAAGCATTGCCCTCTCAAAAATATGAGAAATAGAGTAGTTAAGAGTAGAGAGAGTGCTTGATTTTTCTTATGATATAGAAATCATTAGGGTTCCCAGTCATATCATTTTGAATGATATGAATTAAAAGCTTAGCATCAACCTCAATAGCCACATGCTCAATGCCTAATCTATGATAGATATTCAACCCATGAGATAAACCCATAAGCTCAGCAGTAATGACAGTACAAAAATTCAATGGACCAGAAAAGGCAGCAATAACCCCTCCATTATGATTATGAATGATACCACCCATACCCGCAAAAGTAGTACCAACAGAACCATCCATATTCAGTTTAACATAAGGGGAAGAAGGTTTGAACCACCTCACAATATGATCAATTTTTTTCACCGACCCACCATCAATAGGAATGCCAAGTTGAATAGCTAAGTGACGACAATTTTTAAAGTTTTTAGCAGAAATAAGATTGACAGATTAAAAGTGCATAATTTTATATCTAATATTAGTAATAATTTGGTTAGCATCCATCTTAATCTCATTATGCTTAGAGTCATTCCTAGCCTTCCAAAGGTACCACATAATCAAAATCGACAGCAAATTGTAGATGTGACCTTTAATGCTAGTGAACCAATGTTTAAGAATGTATGCAATGTCGCAATTAGCATTCATAATACCTTTGTCAGCCAAGTTGAAAAATAGCACCAAACCTTTTGAGCAATAACCCCATTAATGAAAACATGGTTAATACTCTCAATATTAAAGCAACATTGACACTTAGACGGAAAAGTAAACCCTTTTCTCCAAAGTAAATTATCGACCGGAAGATAACCTTTAAGACATCTCCACACTAAAATAGAATAGGATAAAGGAATATTGTTATGCCAAATTAAAGTAAATATTTGAGAGACATCCCCTTTAATTCTAATAGTATCCAAGCTTTTTTCAAATTAAAATTACCATAAGAAGATAAATTGAAAAGAATTTTATCATCGCACTGTAATTATAACGAAATAAGCAAAATTTTATCAATCATCTCCTCCGGGATAACCTCCTACAGTTTATTAACATTCCAAGCACCATTTTGAATAAAAGTGTGAACCTTGCTATTATCAATAGTATGAGTATTAAGATAACTATCAATAGAATAAGTACCCAACCATGCCAGAAAGTTATATCACATTTCCCAAGACCCCATTGAATAAATTGCTCAGCCTCCCATTTGTTGTTGTAAAGCCTTTTCCAGATGAAAGAGTTAGAAGATTTATAGTTGCAGACCAGAGGATGAAGATCTTTATAATATTTAACATTCATAAACTGAGCCCACAAGCTGTTATTAGCCCTAAAAGAAAATCATAATTTATAAGAGAAAGTATGAACAGTATCCAAAATGTTCTTACAACCTAAAGCCTCTTTATTGAAAACCCCACAAACATTATTCCAAGAAGCCCAATTAATACAAGAATGATTAATTTTTGAACCCCAAAAAAAATTTATTGAGCATTCTCTCCATTCTCAGATAAGTAGTGGAGGATGGTTGTAAAGTGTGGAAAATAAAAATAGGGATCGAGTCTAAAACACTTTTAATCAAAACCAACCTACCACCAAAAGAAAGAAAGTTAGAAGACCAGTTTAAGAGTTTCCTTTGAAACATCGTAAAAATATTATCAAACAGATGATTTCTTTTTCTTCCTTTAAAAAGAGGGGTACCTAAATATTTAATAGGAAGCAAGGTAGAGTTAAAACCATAAATTCTTTTGATAACACTAAGTCTACGATGATTCACCGACTTACTATAAATGAAACTACTCTTATCCTTGTTAATGGACAACTCACTCATATTTTGGAACTTAGATAGAAATTGCACTAAAATTTTAATATTCTTAATAGAAGCATTCGAGAAAATTATAAAGTCATCCTCAAAATTGAGATGAGTAATAGGTATGCCACCAACAATACGGAAATAGAGAGTAGGATACCTTTTATAAAGCTCCTCAAGGCCTCTCGAAAGATATTCCATAGCAATAATAAAAAGAGAAGGCGATAATGGATCCCCTTGTCTTAACCCGTGAGAGGAATTAAAAAAGCCATAACTTCCACCATTAATGATCACAGAAAGGTAACAATTTTCAATACTATTCTTAATGAGCATGATAAATGCTTGATTAAAACCAAAAAGAGACATCACATTGTAAAGAAATTTTCAGTTCAAATTATCATAAGCTTTAGTAATATCCAGTTTAAAAATGAGATTTCCCCTGGTAACCAGCTTAGTATTGATATCATGAACAATCTCTTGGGCCAAAAGAATATTATCAAAAATACTCCTACCTTTGACAAACCCCATTTGATTGAAAGAGATGATTCTTGATAAGATGTTCATAAATCTAGAAGCAATGATTTTAGAAACAAGTTTATTAAAGAAAGTACAAAGACTAATAGGTCTAAAATCATTCCAATTGGTGGTAGAATCTTTTTTAGGATAAGGATTGCCATCAAAAAAATCTTTCACAGCCTCCACCACATCTAACTTAATAATATCCAAGGTTTTAACAAAGAATTTAGTAGTGAAGCCATCAGGACCAGTAACAGAGTCCCCATTCATGTCTTTAACCGTCATCCAAATTTCATCTTCCGTAGGAAGTTGGGTGAGCAAAAGATTATCTTCCTCACCATGAAAGCGTGGAATCACATTGGGATTGGTAACAGGGGTAACATAAGTATTGTTATTAAAAACCTCTCTAAAATGCTCCACCCCAGAAGTAATAATTAAATGTTATATATCAGAAACACACCCCTGATTATTAACAATTTTGTGGATATGGCACTTAATTCTATTTTTATTGGTTAAAGTATGAAAAAAAATGGTATTCTTATCCCCCTCCAAAACAATTTTAGCAGAGGCCTTCTGTCTCCAGAAGATCTCTTCCTGATTTTGCAGCCGAAAAAGATTAACTTTAGCATTATCAAGATCAGAGAGATTGTCACTTATGGGATTTTCCAAATAAATCTTATCCAACTCCAATACCTTATCTTCAACTTCCTTAATATTTGAAAATATATTCTTGAAAATAATTTTGTTCCACCATCTAAGGACCTATTTTAATCTACTCAATTTGGCCCAGAGACGACACATACCCTTAATATTATTATCAGGAAAGATAGTGGCAGGGTAATTATTAGAAACCACATTCATAAACTCCTTATGCGTTAACCACAAGTTTTGAAATGTAAACGCCGAGGGGACATTAGTTTTATTAGCACCTATGGTCATAAGTAAATGAGCATGATCAGACAAAGTCCTACTTAAATGTTGAACATGAGTCATGGGAAAATCTCTTATCCAGTTATTATTAAAAAGAATCCTATCAAGTCTTTGCAACATAGCAGATCTACTCCAAGTAAACGCACCACCAGTAAAATCAATATCATATAAATTGCAATCAGAAATCATAGAATTGAAATCTTCCATAGCATTAATATTAGGGGGGTTACCCCCTATTCTCTTGTTAGTGTTAGAAACAATATTGAAGTCACCACCAACACACTAAGGACCAATAGAATTAAAAGCAAAATCAGACAAAAAATCCCAAAGAGGAAGCCGACCCAATCTAGTACAAGCAGCATAAACAAAAGAAGTGTTAAAATTAAAATTTAAAAAGGAGATTTACACATGAATAACTTGGGCAAAATCTGATATAATATTGATGTTAAAATGACTTTTTCATATAATTCAAATTTTATTAGAACAATTAGCAAACATCTTGTTAAACCCCAAACTAGAAGCAGTAAAAGCAAGTTTATCAGCAGAGATAAAAGGATCGAGTAAAAACAGCAGATGAATATTGTGCAGTCTACATAAATTCCAGACTCTAGTTCTAGAGTCGGCCCCCCCAATACCCCTCACATTCCAAATAAGGGATTTAATCATTGGAACTTTTAGTATAAGTTTGAGCCCTAGTAGAATGAGGTGTATCAGGTAAAGGAGCCTTACCATTTTTCTTTTTCTTCTTATTCACCTTAAAGTCTCCTTCCTCATCAATAGTTTTAGAACCACTATGAAAGAGGTTAGAAGAAGATAATGAAATAGGATCCCCTTTATCAAGACTATTAACATGAACCATAGAGATAGGGCCTGAAATATTTCTAGGGATAAATTCTCCTTCTTCTCATTCCTCCATAACAATCTCCTTTTCATTAGTGCCCACATTAAGTGATAAAGAGGGATTTTCATTATTTTGAAGCATGGAATCAATAGAGACAAACAAATTAGGAAGCTTTTCACCTTCCTTTAGAGGTTTATCACTAGGAGCGACTCTCTTAGTTGTTAAACTAATTCTATTTTTTGAAACATCAATTTTATCTGAATCATAAAAACTATCATTTCCAACCTTCTCATTAGGGGTAGTGGTGTCGACCAGATTCAAAAGACTCTGGTTATCAAGTTTCTCATTGTTAGTATCTGTAGCATTAGAAACCACCTTCCCCACCAAAGGGTTAGAAATATTTTTAAGATCCAGATGTAATTTGAAACAATCAGCAACAACATGCCCATGGGTTTTACAATGAGTACAAAAATCAGGGACTTTTTCAAATTCCACTTTTTGTAAGTAACCAAAGGCTTTAGAACCGACCCAAACTTCTTTAGCATGTTTCTTAGTGATATCAACTTCGACTAAAACCCTAGCCACAGACGGACGGGTTCTAGACGCAGTTGCCTGGTCGGTTTGCAGGGGACACCTGAAAATGGAACCAAGGGCATGTAACACATTAGCATTAAAAAAGTGGAGCCTAAGATTAGGAAATGAGATCCAAATTAGCACAATGGGGGGTTCTTCTCTAACATCAAAGAAAGGTGTTTATTTCAGAATACGTATTTGATAGTTAAGTATAAAGTAAGATCTACGAGCAAAGACACGATTATAATCTAAATCATTCGAGAGCTGTATCACAATATGTTTTGAATCCAACAAACCAACTGAAAAGAAACCTGAAAGTTTAAGGCTACCAAAAAAGGCACGAATCTAATCAAGGTTTGGCCTACGCAGAACAAATTTACCAACAAGAGTACATTGAAATGGAGATGCAAGTTTTAACACTTCTTCATTTGAAAGTAGGACAGCCAGCACACCATTAAACGTAGACTGAGTTAAAGAGGGGAGGGTATCACCTACCGAGGCACCAGATAGAACCTCCTTAAACGATCGCGACTGAGGAGGAGAAGCCCCCCTGGACTCCAAGCTAAAGAAACCTTTCTTCGTATCTTGCATATGGGAGGAAACATTCCCCCAAGGCGTAGAGGATGAAGCCCCCACCATTTCTTCGAAGCCCTAACAGGGCCGAGCGACCAAAGCGAGAACCCTCACACAAAAAATAAGGAGAAAAACAAGATCTCGCTGGCGAAAAGGGCACCGAGATGAAGAGAACACGAGAGAGGGAGGAGAACCCTAAAAGCGCCTGAGGCGGCTCTTAGGGAAATTCAACACCTGAGTTCATTCCTTATTAGTATTTTGAAGCCCTCTACACCAATGAAGTGAGGAAGTGATGACAATAGCTCATTGAAGAAGTTGAAGCCATAGTTGGAGCTTGCTAGAGAAGGGGAAATCACAATGAAACTTGCTGGAGAAGGTGAAGTCACGATGCAAGCTCATTAGGAAGGCAAAGTCATGACAAGAGCTTGCTAGAGAAGGCAATGTTGTGATGGGAGGTTGCTGGAGAAGGCGAAGATGTAGGTGGGGCTCACTGATTGATTAGTGAGCTTTACTCACTAAATATCTCAAAATTCTAATATATTTTCAGGAAAAAATAAAATATATTGAATAAATTTTAAGATAATTTAATGAACGTTACATATACAGTTAACAGTAGACATGTTAGAGTAAAAAATAGCATTGAATAATCCAAAGATTGAGAGAAAATAAAGTTCTAAGAGAAGATAAACAATCTCTATATTTTGCTTGTTGTGCCTAGGCTCTCTAGGCCATACAATACCGATGTGCTACCCTTTTAAGTTTTGATATGCTCATTTTCATAATTTTTGACAGAACAACCAATGCTGAGGTTTTATATCCAACACTATAGCAATGTATCCATTGTTATAGTGCAACACCATCTAATCAATCATTTCTAATCAATCACTATATGCATTAACTGTATATTGATTTGACCTTGCTCTACTCATTTTCTATTGTCTCCATCCTGCATTTTCTTGAATTCCCTTTTTTATGGTTTGTATGTGTTTGTGTCTCTCCCTATTCCATACTGGGCTATTCGTTCATTAAATCTGGGACATTGTGGTCCCTCTGGTTTGCATATTCTGTTTGTTGTGTTTGGGCATTTACCTCTTTTGATGCATTTTTTTAATTTTTGAATCATTTCCTAATATTGTTCGGATATTTTAATATTGCCTATTTAGGCCCTCTTCTAATTCAGTTGATAGTTTGATGTTTCTAGATTGAACCTTGTCGACTCTATCAAGCTATCGATAAAGGATTGGGTTTCATGGTGCACTACTTGTTGCTTTCTGCCTTTAGATTGTTGGGCACCAACGAATCTCCTGCTTTTTATACTTGCATTCGCATGATGCTTTTGTTTGTGGTCGTTGCTTTACATACAAATCTTCTAGTGCTGGCCACAGGCATTTGTATTTGCTATAATTATTTTGTATTTTGCTTGTGGATGATAGATTAGGTGTACAACAGTTTCTTCTATATTGGCTCTGTATATCGCATGGTAGTTGGCTTTTGGTTGGTCTTTTTTTTTGTAGATTCATCACCTATGATGTACTCTTGCTATTGTGATTTGCCTATGCTAATTAAGGGTCATTCTTAAAAGGTATGCATTTATTCTTGTTCTATGATATTTTGTTTGTTGTTGTTTGTCTTGAAATTTGCAGGATGTGCATGACTGGCCTTTCTGATAGTTCGTGCTTTGGATTTTGGTTGCTCCTAATGGAGTTTTTGGGTTAAGGCTCTTCTTTGCCTTTTTTTTATTTTGTGTATTTAGAATGGGATCTTTAACTTAGTAGGTTTTGATTTCATTTTTTTATTGTAGCTCTTTGAGCATTTAACGAGTTTGTGATCCCTTCAAGGACTATGTACCCCTTTTTTGGATGAAATAAAATTAATAATTTCTAAAAAAAAGTTGAATCAAAGGAAGGTTTTAAGTATAAATCTCGTGCCCTAACGCATTATCTTTGGTAATTTTAGGGTTTCCCTCTTCCTCCCATTGTTTCTCACCTCTTTGCTCCATTTTTTTGCTTGCGTTCATTTGAATCTCCTAAGAGATCGTTGTTTTGGTGCCTCTTCTACTTATTTGCCCTACTAGGGTAATTTTGTGATGGCGGGTGCTTCATCTTCCACTTCGTGGGGGAATGCATCGGACCTGGTGCAGGGAAAGAATAAGGGGTTTTTAACTTGGATGTTGACGGGCATTCTCTGCCCTGTTCTCACTCCTTCAAAGATGTTCTCTCTGTCAATGCTTCGACAGGTGATACTCTTCCAACTTTAACCAAATCGGTTTTCAATGGTGTACCGACTATGCTTTTATCTGATGAAGAGGTTCTTAAACTTGCTTCTCCATTTCAATTTACTTTAGTTGGTAAATTTGGCATGCGCAGGCCGAACCTTGATACGATTCGTCTTTTTTTCAGTAGTCTCAAATTGTCTGGATTTTTCTCTGTGGGATTGTTAGATTCTCACCATGTTGCCATTCAGCTTTCTAGTGACTTAGATTATAGTAGGGTGTTTGCTAGAAGATCTTTTTTTATCAATAACCTTCAAATGTGTATTCTGAAATGGACACCTTTTTTTGACATTAGAGAGGAATCTCCTATAGTGCCGATTTGGATTTCGTTTCCTAATTTACGCTTGTATTTTTTCAATCCGAAGGTTTTACATGCTCTTGGTTCCATTTTTGGTTGTCCACTTTAGACCGATCAAGTGGCGGCTTCTAGGTCCCGCCCCTTTATGGCTAGGGTTCTAGTTAAAATCGATATTACAAAAAAGCATATGAAGGAAATATGGGTTGGATCTAAAGCTTTTGGTTATTTATAAAAGTGGAGTTTGAAAAAGTGCCAGATTTTTGCTCTCATTGTAAGGTTCATGGTCATGCTTTGTTTGATTGCTTTAAATTGCATCCAGATTTGAAAAAAAAAAACTTCTAACCCACCTATGGGGAAGGCTGCCTCTAACTCGAGAGATCTTGTGCCCAACATAAATGATAATGATCTGGTCCAATTGGATCATGTGGAGCCACCTTCCTCTAATGAAAAGTTGGGGAATGATGTTAATTTCAAATTTGATCTTCCGAAAAACAAAGATGTTGTTTTAGCCGAGAAGATTTCTACTGGCGTGAATGTTCCTAATAATGAGGGTGAGAAGGTTCCTAATATTTATATTTCAATTGATTCTATGTTTCGAAATAATGATAATCCTCAGTTACCCATGTCTCAATCGTTTCTTATTGCCAATAGAGAAGTGGAGAATGGTAAGGGGGTCTTACGCTCTGGGGATGCTTCTAATGAGGATTGTGAAGAAGGTGAGTTTATCCCTAAATCTATATCAGATCCTATGAATGTGGATCATATAAATAATGTTGAAAAAGTGGATTCTATTTCTTCAAATCATGATGATAGTGCTTTTAAAACTAATGATGAGGATGGTTTCTCTAAGGTGGGTAAAAAGAAAGGTAAAAATGTTAAAGTTCCATTACCTTCTATGCCTCGTTCTACTAGAGCTCAAACTACTTCTAAAGATTGTATTGGTTAAGGCTCTTATATGGAATGTGAGGGGTATTGGGGGGGTAGATTCTAAAGTTAGAGTTAAAAATTTATGTAGAGTGCATAATATTCAGTTGATGGTTTTAATTAAGCCTTTTATATTTATTGATAAGCTTGATTTTATTGCCTCTCGTTTGGGGTTTTCCATGAAATATGCTAACTGTTCTAATAAAATTTGGATTATGTGGAATAGTGATATCAATGTGAATATTATTTCTAATTTTTCTCAAGTTATCCATGTTCAAATTTCTTTCGTTAATACCAAGTGTGATGCCACTTTTGTGTATGTCGTGTGTTCTAAGTTGGGTAGGCTTCCCCTTTGGGAGAAATTAATTGATTTTGCGCTTAATGCTAATGGTCCTTAGTGTGTGGGTGGAGATTTTAATATTATTTCTAATGCTTCATAGAGAGTGGGGGGTAATTTTCCCAACCTTAATACTATGGAGGATTTTAACTCCATGATTACTGATTGTAATTTACATGATATTAGTTTTTTTGGGGGTACTTTTACTTTTAATAGAGCTACTATGTGACAAAGACTCGATAGGATACTTTTCAATAATGACTGGATTGCTGATTTTGTTATGACTTATGTGGAACATTTAAGTAGAACTAATTCTGATCACGCACCTTTACTTTGCTAATAGAGCTTCTGTCCCTTTTGCTTTCATATTTCAAAATATGTGGTTATCTCATAATAATTTTAAGAATTTGATTCAAACCAACTGGCATGCCCCTATTTTCCCTGATAACAATATTAATGGTATATCTAGATGATGGGCCAAAATGAGTAGGTTGAAGCAGGTCCTAAGATGGTGTAATAAAAATATTTTCAAAAATATTTTTACTAATATCAAGGAAGCTGAAAATAAGGTGATTGAGTTGGATAAGGTGTATTTGGAAAATCCTATTATTGATAATCTCGCTAGTCTTAACAATGCTAAAGTTAGTCTCTTTCAATTGCAGAATCAGGAGGAAATCTTTTGGAGGCAGAAATCAACTTCTAAGATCATTTTGGAGGGTGATAGAAATACCAAAAATTTTCATGCTGAAAAGAATCAGGAATCATATTTACAAAATTGTTAGCAATGATGGGAGTGTTTTTGAGTTTGAGGATTTAATTTTAAACTCTGGGGTCGAGCACTTTAAAAACATCTTTAATAATAATGTTAATACTATTCCTATAATCAATCCCTATGTTATTCCTCACATTATTAGTGAGAATGAGAATCAATTACTCACTCAGTCTCCTTCTGTTGGAATGTTATTAATGAGATGAATGGGGATTCTATAGCCGGGCCTGATGGGTTCACTACTAAATTCTTTCTGAAAACTTGGAATATTATTAAGTTGGATGTGATGGAGGCTGTGAATGATTTCTTTGTTTGTAACCCTTATCCAAATTTTTTTTGTCTACGAATATTATCTTAATTCCTAAAAAGGAGGCTACTAATAACTAGAATGATTTTAAACCGACTAGCCTGTGCTCTTTTTTTAATAAACTTAATTCTAAAATCATTTCTAGTAGATTGGTTAACATTTTGCCTAGAATTATTTCTCATAATCAGATAGGTTTTGTGAAAGGTTGGAGCATTTTTGACAATATTCTTTGCCCAAGAGATCACATATGATATTAATGCTAAAGTGAAAGGGGACAATATCATTTTTAAATTTGATTACACTAAAGCTTATGATAATATGAATTAGAATTTTTTATACAATGTTTTGTCTTCATTTTGGTTTAATCACTCCTTTATTCTACTTATTAAGAATAGTATTGATAGTTGTTACTTTTATGTGATCATTAATGGGAGGAATCATGGTTTTTTTAAATCCTCTCAAGGCTTAAGGCAAGGTGACCCTTTATCTCCTACCCTCTTTATTATCGTTGTTGAATATCTTTCCAGGGGATTGGAGGAATTATATAAAAGGTATCTGAAGCTTCTTTTTTGTACTGTAGGTGGTATCTTGATAACTCATCTTAGTTTTGCTGATGATTTTATTATCTTTTTAAATGACTCTATTAATAACATTAAAGTTTTAGTCAAATTTATTTCTCTGTTTCAGGAGATGAGTGGTTTGGCCATTAACAAGGAGAAAATCAGTTTTATTGTTACTAAGTCTGTTAATCGTGGTAGAATTAGTGCTATCAAAAGGATGTGTGGATTTAATTCTAATTTGTTGCCTATTAAGTATTTGAGTACTCCTCTTTTTAAAGGTTGAAAAAGAACTCAACTTTTTAAAGATATTTTCATTGCTTTTCAAAGGAAACTTTCTAATTGGTCTTTTAACTTTCTTTCTTTTGGAGGTAGGCTTGTGCTTATTAAAAGTGTTTTAAATTTTATTCCTATTTTTATTTTTCATAATTCACAACCTACCTTATCTATTTGCCTTAGATTGGAGAGAATGTTAACAAGTTTTTTTGGGGATAAAAAAATAATAGTTCTTGCATTTGTTGGGCTTTATGGAAGAATATTTATGGGTTTTTTAACGAAGGGGGCTTACGTTGCAAGAATATCTTGGATATGATTCTAGAATTTTTTCATAAATTATGATTTTCTTTTAGATCTAACATTAGTTGGTGGGCTCAGTTTATGAATGTTAAATATTATAAAGAGCTTCATCCCTTGGTTTGTAGTTACAAAAGTTCTGACTCTATGGTTTGGAAAAGGTTATGCCACATCAAATGGGAGGCAGAGCAATTTATTCAATGGGGTTTGGGCAAATGTGATGTTTTTTTTTTGGCAAGATAATTAGTTGGCGCTTTGTTCTATTGATAGCTTTCTTAATACGTATATTATTCGTAATATTAAGGTTCATATTTTTATTGATAATGGCTCTTGGAATGTCAATAAAATTTTGGACGTTATCTCTATTATGTTAATTGAGAGAATTGTGAGGTGGATCAATCCTTCCCCTCCTTCTGTTAAACTTAACTCTGACGATTATATCGGGTCCTCTTTCACGGGTGTGGGTGGAATTATTCGTAATCAGTATGGTGGTGTTATAGCTATTTTTACTTGGCCGTTAAATCTTTGTAAGGTTATTTCTTCCTAGCTTATGGGTTTATCCCATGGGCTTGATATTCGCCATAGATTAGGGATTGAACATGTGTTGATTGAGGTGGATGCTATACTTTTAATTCAGATTATTCAAAATGAGGTGCTTGGTAATCCTCAAAATTTTTATATTATTAAAAAAATTAAACAATCCCTCTCTACCCTTAATTATTCTATTTCTCATAATTATCAAGAAGGTAATTCTTATGCTGATTGGTTGGCCAAATTTGGGTGTCATCTTGATATTTTTAAGGAGTTTAATGCTATGAATTTACCTCCTTTAGTGAGAGGCTCGGTTAATTTGGACAAATTTGGGCTGCCTTATATCCGTAATGTTAGATAGATTCTATTTTTTGTGTTTGTTGTGGTCTTTGTGGTTTGGTGGGTCTCTGGATCCCTATTTCTCTATTTCGGGCTCCTTTTTTGTGTTTTGGTAGCTGCTCCTGTGCTCACCTGGTCCCCTGATCTCTATTTTGCTGTTTCGGGCTCATTCTTAGTTATTTTGTTGGGTGTTGGTTAGTGCTATTTGTTGGCTTAATTTCACTCTTTATTATGGTTATGGGTGTTGGTTAGGGCTATTTATGTTGCTGGTTGATTTTTGGGTTATGAATTATTTGGTGTTGCTTGGTGTTGGTAGAAGTTTGGGGGAATTTTTAAAAGGGTTTTAAAAAGTTTAATCTTCTTTAAGAAATTTGGAATTGGCTTTAGATTTTAATTCTAAAGTTGAACAACCCATCAGAACAGATATACTACATCGAGAGGTAGAAATAAGGTTTCAAAATGGGGTTTAGATTTAGAATTATAAATCCCACCGAAATTATCATAACCAGATTTAAGAAAGAACTACGTATGACCTCGGAAAGTCAAAGTGAAGTTTGATCTAATTTCTAGCTACGATAATCTAGGTGAATTATCATTAGTTTCATATTCAAACTTTTGTCAACAAATGATATAACTCCCCAAAGGAAGAAAATATCATTCATTAACAATCATTTGAACATGACGATAATAATTTTCGTTGATTTGATTTTTCCAAAGAAGATAATTTGAATTTTGAAAATTGATTTTTTGAAAAGTTGATGTGGGTTTTAAATCTTCTACCGTGTAAGCCCTCATTATTAATTACATCGTAGGAAACCAAAATCCCCTACGAAAACTCTTGATTAGAATAATGTTGAATTTTATTTAGAGATTTTCTAGGGATGATATCAAGAAAATGAAACTGGAATTTGAACTAGGAATGGATCAAGTTGGAACATATATTTTTTGAATCAACAGAGGAGAGGTAGGTGATACTTGGAGATTCTGAAATAATTCAGAAGTATCCCGACCTAAGCTAAGTGTTGCACTTTAAATTTTAGATTAAGAGAATCTTTAATTTGAGTTGAATGACTCATTAAAAATTTGGGATTATATTCCCAAAGATTGGGGTCTTATGGTTCAAAATTTGCTCTAGATCCTAAATCAAAATGGGGCACCAGACGATGGTGGCCCGAACATAACTAATATAGTGTAAAACCTAGACTTACCTTGGCCTGGATTAGGGAGCCAACTAACCACCTAGAAAATTTAAAATCCATAAGTCCAATTTTTATGAAAGAGTGATAAGGATATTTTTATTGAAGTTTTTTATAATTGGGACCGAAATCTAGAGCGGATCCTAATTGGTCCCTTGACTTATGTAAGGTGAAAATGATTAAGATAAATGTAATTAAAATTTAGACTCTTTTAAATTAGTTTCTAATGCAATGCATGCTGATTGACTCGATTAAATACATAAAATGAGTATGTATCAGTTTTAAAAAGGCTTAAAAATATTTTTTCCTGAAGATTACACAACATCCCCTTAACAGATTTGCACTCTTAAAGGCTAGGTGGTCTGTCAGAACCCGCAAGCGGGGAGGTGCCTAACAAGGAAGAGAAGATAAAAATATGCATATGAGAACTCCCGACGGTCCCGAGCTTACTTCTTAGATCTTTAAAGTTTTTATGTGAGCTAAAAATTTTTATTTGATTCAAGTAGAAATAGTTTTAACCTACCCTCACGAGTCTCCGTGCATCCAGGATAAAATAAAAGATGGCACATAACGCCAAAAATAAGAAAAAGTAGAAAAAAATCCTATACACAATCAAATCACATCAAATACATCAATCATTTAAATTAATTCCTTAAAATAATATATATAGGCAAATGCCCCATTTATTACAACCCAGAATTATAGAAATTAAAAGTGGCCGAGCACCACTAACCATAAACTCGGATTTTAATCCTAAGACAGACGCAAGTGACTTTGAGTGGGATACTCTTTATCTTTAACTCTTCATCCTTCTCATCTTTAAACTCCTTGGATCTGTTGCACTTGGATACCCAAATATAAAAGAAAACTCTTCCCCCAAAGGGGAGGTTATTCTTTTTAGATATAATGATCCAAATTTGAGCTTCCAAATAAAAAAGGACTATCTCCCATGGGGTATCCTTTCCTCTTTGGAATGCAAGTTTGGATTTAAGTATCCCAAACTCATAGACTCTTTCACAACTCAATACTTGGAATAAATTACATTAACAAAGAAATAAACTTCTAAACTCTCTTTCAAGGTTATCCTAAGCAATCAAATACAAATAAATATCCCAAACAGTTATATAGTGAAATTAAAATACTCAAACCAGCCACGCTTGGCCATGCTCTTATTTATTTAGGGGCTAAGCAAGCTGAAGCACCTGTAACAGTTATATAATTATTAAAATTTAGCCCCCTTTTATTGCCCTGCACGAGCATGATCACCTGTAGAAAACTCAGTAAATAACCTGAACGATCCTAACCTAAGGGTGAACTATTGCTCATTAGATCAATTCATAGAGTGCAATAAAAATAAATAAATACTCACATCAAGAATATTTCAATCAAAGCATATAATAAAATCTAAAAAAACTTGGCACACACCGATAAAGTAGATATCAGCTTAGCCTAGACTAGAGTTGGTTATCCTAGCAAATCATCTAAAGTATGTGAGAATGCTGTGTGGCTGGGATATGTCATAGAATGCGTGATTTATTAATGTTTTCTAATGTTTGGGTTTGTTGAAGGTTGAAGGGTAAATTTATGTTCGAGTTTAAGTAGTAATACATTAAAGTTTTGTTTAAGATACATTTAAAGGTTGATTAATCAAACGGATTTAATTAGTTAAAGATTAAGTGATCAATAAATTTTAATTATTTTGATTAATTGCTAATTTTAAGGATTAGATTAATTTAAATTTTTTATCAACCGATTCGTGGCGTTGTGCCACCAGGCTCGAGGAACTAGGCCTCCTTAGGCACTTAGCCCCGCAGCCCGGAATAGCCCATCCTAAAAACCTATTTGATATAATTAGATTAAGGATTTTAATTTATTTAAATAATTATGAGTCATTTACTTTTAAGGTTTCACACTCCATTGAATCCTTTCGTGACGTTGTGCCACCATACTCGAGAAACCAGGCCTCATTAGGACACTTAGCCCCACAGCCTGAAGTAGTCCATTCTAAAAACTTCATCTTTGAAGTAGTTTTGTATATTAATGGGTTGATTGATAGGTTTTATAAATCAAGTTAGAGTTTTCTGAGATTTTAACCAATTATTAAATTTTTTGAAATAATTTGAATTATTTAACTACATTAATTAAGGGGCCAAAAGTTGATATTTTAAATTAAAGTTAATTTTGAAGGTTTTAGATTTTTAATAAATATTAGACCTTAAGATGATTAATTAGACTATTAGTTTACTTAATTTAGATTTTTTATAAAAAGTTATGATTTTTAAAAGTTTGAACCTAAATTTGAACTACGATTGACTAGAGAGTTGACTTTTTAACTTTGACTTGATTTTGGGGTTTTGATATTTTTAAAAAAATACTAGATATTAATTAGAGTTGAGAGGATTTTAGTTTGATTAAATTAGATTTTTCTAGAATTATTTATGATTTTTCAAAAGTTAGATATTTTTTGAAATTTTTAAAATTGCCTTAATTAAGGAGTTTTTTAGATTTTGATCCAAATCAACTTTAAACCTCTTAGAATTATTTGTAATGGTTATAGATGACCTAAGGAAGTGTTTCCAAGCATTTGGAGAATTTTTGAAATATTTTTAATTAATTAATTAAATTAATTATTAATTTCCTTAGAAATTAAATTAAAGTATAATTAGGGGTTATCTGATAGAGCTTTTATTTTTTGTTAGTTAAGGGTTCAATTTGGGTCAATTAGAATCCTTATGTGAAATTTTTGGATTTGATATGAATTTTTAATGAATTAATTAGGGTTCTAGGCTAAATCTAAAGTGTGATTTTGGGGTTCCTAGTTGGGGGACCGAATGGGCATCCAATCCATTGAATTTTGAACCATGAGATCACCTAATCTCAAAGTCTAATCTTCCAAAATTTGGGCTCAAATGGACCTATCTAAGGTGGCTAACCAAGCCACCTAAGGCAACCACTAGGCCACCTTAGAAAATTCAAATCAATGGCTCTAAACTCCTTAGACTAAGCATAATTAACACTAAGAATTAATTCATAATTCTCATTGGAAAGATTATAAAAGCAATTTGAAATCAAGGGTCAAACCATGACCCTTGATTCCAAATTAACCAAATGGTACCCTTACACAATTTAAATAAGGGGGTCAAAATTTGGATATGTCAGAGACATGTCCAAATTCAATCCTCCAAGGTCTCAAGCTCTGGGTACACATAATTACCACCCAAATGCAATAATAGCTCAAACATTCAAATAGAAATTAACATTAACTCAGAATTAATTGGGGCTTGAAACCATAAGGATTTTGAAGATCTCCCTAGGATCTTTCCAATGAGCCTAAGAACACCTAAATTGGCCAAGTATGTAGGGATATATCAATTTTTGAAGATTTCAATGATTTCTAAAATTAATTAACCCAGAATTATACAGTCAGCGCCACTTTTACATGTGGGCGCATTCTGATTGGTCAGCTATTCATTGGTGCTGACTATGTAACCATGGGAAATATGTGTTTAAATCCTTAAGGGTCACTTTGGTCAACCAGGTCAAATCAAAGTATGGGTTTAGGTCCAATGTGTTCCTAAGGGCATTTAGGATCCATTGGGATATATGTTGAAGATTGATGAGGGAAGGCCATGTTGAATTTTGAGAAAAAGTCCAAAAAACCCCTTTAAACGATATTATGGTCATTTTGACCCCAAGTCAACCCTAGGTCAAATAGGGTCCAAGAAAGTTTATTTTATTGATTAACAAGTCATGAAAAAGGTCATGAGTGTGGTTAGAGGGTTTGGAAAGAGTCCTAGGATTAAATTCCATTGAATAGCAAATTTAGTGGCATAAGTTATAAATAACTGAAGGTTTTACAACCTTTAGAAATCAATCTGGTTTGTAGGGTTAGAGACCTCTAAATGAGGTCAAATTTGAGGGTTGGCACTAGAGACATCTCATATCTTGACTGGGTTTTAAGGTGATAGAAAAATCACCTAGAAAGGATTTTAGGACCTGGGTCCTTAACCCTATGGTTTTGTTTGAAATGTTGGGTTTGGATTGGAATTTGAAGTTGATTATTTGAGTTTGGATCACTTACATCAATGACAATTAAATGAATGATTGAAATTGATTGGATATGATTTGAAAGTTGATTTTCTATTGTGATTTAAAAGTTGATTGAAATTTGACTGGAAGCTGGATTAGGGATTGAATTGGAAAGTAGAATTGAATGTGTTTGGGATTGAATTGGGTCATAACTATGACCTATATGGTTAGGGAGTTGGCATCTTCTAATCATTAGGTCACCAAAAATAAACCCAAATGGGTCCTAGTGACCTCATACAGAAATGAGGTCATTACTGGGGGATCTCTTGATCGGGGTTCTCTATTTTTCATCTTATTGAGTTGTTTTGGTGATTATTCGGATCTTTTGCTGGGTGGTATCATCACCTAGGAGTTGGGTGGCTTATTTAATTTGTGCAGTTTGCTCTGGAGTTGTTGTATTTCTGCTTGTGATAGTCTTTCTATCCAGTTCTATGGCCCTTGGTTTCTAGGTAGCCTCTCTCTGCTGGAATGTAATAAGGAGGATCATTCTACTGGCAATATTGGTTCTGTGGAGTGGGTTTGGGTTGCTGGTGCTTGGTTTTTTCCTTATTACCTGTCAGCTACTTTTCTTATCAGTTGGATTAGGTATTAGTTTTTGATCAGATTAGTCAATCAAGGGGAGGGTGTCTTCTTCTACATTAGTAGTGAGAGTTTTTTGGCTATGTGGTTTGCTAGTTTATTTAGTTATGTCAATCATAATAGTTTATGTTTATTCAATTTGCTATTTTACTTCTATCCTCTATACTGCATTACCTTCTTTTGTTGGAGTTTTTTCCTTGTGCAGGTTTGAGGATTATGGTTGTGTAATTGATCTTTTTTGCAGAAAGATTGCACTGATTGATTACTTTTGGATCTTTCTTTTTGAGGCGCTGGCTCCTTGCTGCCCTAGATTGTATCTAGACAGTTTTGTATTTTGGAGTAGTACACGACTTTCTACTCGTAGGTTTTCTTTTATTTGAGTTTTGTAGCTCATTGGAGCATTAGTGATTTGAAAGTCCCCTTATAGGCATTGTAATTTTTATTTATATTAATGCATAGGCCCCTCCGTGCCCCTCCTCCCCCCCCCCCCCCCCCCAAATAATAATAATAATTATTATTATTAAAAGGTTTTAAGCTTAAAAATTTGAGTTTTGATACAAATTATTAATATTGATTTGGTTCATAAGAGCATTAAGTTGCCATTTTCAAGAAAGATGTGACTTATATCCTAGGAATGCATGCATATGAATTTGGGTGCTTTTTGAAACTTATATATTTTTGACCTATATTGAGAACATATTTAGAAGTATGATGATGATTTTGCATCTTTGTATTTGATAAAGAAAACCCAAAATTTGTCTTTATATTTTTTGATAACTTGATTCAAGGCTTGCATCTCTTTGGAAGAGATTTCCGTAGATCTAAAGTTTTTGTCTTTGGTATAAACATATTTGTGATTTAGATTTCATTTGGGACGGCTTTCTTGCTACTTTTAAAGTAGCTTTCTAGCACAAAATTTTTTTAAAAGCAATAAAAAAATAGTGGTCAAAAGCTGTCCCAAACGAAACCTTAATGGAATTAGGGGTTTACATCTTTGTCTTTGGTAGAGAAGGCCCAAGACGCTCGAGATTTATGTATTTGGTAAGAGCTTCACTCAAAATTTTTGGATTTTCTTTGAGGTTCGATTTTATACTTTATCAACTAATCAATTAATAAACTTCTGCTTCATTTTAATAGGCTTGATTTGAACGGCTTAATCACTTAAATTAATAGGGTTGATTAGATGATTTCATTTAATTTTATCATCATTTGCATGATTAATAAGCCTAATGGAAACTTTATTAATTTGATGAATGATATTAGTGATTAATTAAAGTTCGTTGAACCCATTTAAATCTTCTTAGTTGCTGACTTTTTTTGTCTTTCATTGTTAACTTAATTGGATTTTTTGTATTTATTTATTTGATATAGTTAAGAAGATTGAAAATATCGATTTGATCTAATTAGTGGATTTGAAAATTTAAATTTTATTCTATTAAGTTTGATTTTTATTTTTACTCTAATTAATTAACATAACCTGTTGATTATTTTTAATTTAATTGATTTGGTTCTTTAATTATTCAATTCAATATATTTAATTAGTTTAATTAGATTTTTAATTAATTATTAGAATATTAGTTTCATTTACTTGATTGGTCTGATTTATTTTTTATTTTGTGTTAAATTAATTTGTTATAATTAGATTAAAAAATATTGAATTATATTTTAATCAAAATTAGGATTTCTTTTTCATGATTGGTGACCTGATTAATGCTTCATTTTAAATTAATTAGTGATTAACAGTCAGGCTTTTGTTAATTAAATACGTTGGTTTGATTCAATTAAATTTATTTAGTTTGTTTATATATTGAATTTGATTTGACATGTTGATTATTTCAAATAAACTTATCTTTCATGCTAAGTAGTTATATATCTATGTCAATTATTGGGTGATTGAGTCATCTCCATTAATGAGATAATTAAGTTGTCTTAAAGTGCTTGATTGGCTCAAGCTTTATGGCAAAGAAGAATTTTTATTTTTTACTACTATGATGAATATGTAAAAGAGGAGAATCTTAGGCTTCGTTTGGGACAACTTTCTTACTGCTTTGTAAAGGAGTTTTTTAGTACAAAAATTTATAGTTCAAAAAAATTTTGTACTAAAAAACTACTTTAAAAAGCAGTAAGAAAGTTGTCTCAAATGAAACTGAAAAGTGTTGCCAATTAGAGAAGCTAGCATAAATAGTAGTCAAATATTGAACTCAAAGGTGTGGAAATGAAATTCAAATTGGAGCACCTGGACATTCATTAAAATGATTAAAATTTGGAGACCATATCACTACTTCTTGAAGAAAACCTTAATATTCAGTTCCTATTCATAAATATAATAATATAATATTCTACCCTATCAAAGTTAAGCAAGATATATTTGGGCTTCAGCATAGAAATTGCATAGAAATTGAGATCCTATCATAAAAGCAATGAACCTATAAAGAACTCCTGATGTCACTGCAAGAATATAAGCTATTGGTGACAAAATTATGCGATGGAAATTTTCAGTCGTTAAATTATTGAAGGACATTTTGACAAATATAAATAGTTAATGATTAATATGTCATCATAAATATTTATGATGGAATATATACAAATAGTCCATTGATGAGTTCTGAATTAGGGCACGAGCTATCGCAATCATCTCCTTCATTCTCTCTCTCTCTCTCTCTCTCTCTCTCTCTCTCTCTCTCACATTGGTGCTTCAACCACCACCTCTCCTTCTCCCTAGGTAATGATTCTTTATTTATATCTTGAGTTTATATTTAAGAGTATCATTTGTGTAAATCCTTAATTTTTTTATTTACAACCGTAAAAAATTATTTCAGGAGTCAGTATAAGTCAAATCACAAACCATCTTTGCCATAATATATATAATATCGTGCTTTACTTTCACTAATTTTTTCATAATTTTTGGGCTTAGGTGGAATTCCTTGAGAAATTGGCACTTATTGGTACAAGTAGGAATTTGAGATCATTAGATGTCCGTTTTACAAACTAGTTTCACCAGAGTATTTTTTAGCTTTGTAGCCTATTATTTATTTAAAATAAATATTGGAAGAAAATCTAAAATATTTCAAAACTAGATATTGGTATTTTCTATCACAGCTTAACACGATAGGACCTTTCATGATCGGGATGGGTTGTGACATCATTTATGTTATAAGTTTAAATTAATAAAATTTATTAAGTATTTTTCATCAAGGAAAAATTAACTCTACATAGATATGAGCTTAGATTAACAACAAATTGATAAAAAAAATATTAATATGTAAAGGGGGAAAGGAGAGAAGTAGGATTATATAACTTATTCTAGAAGTTGTGGTTATTTAAGAACATGTATTTGTTTGCCAATTTGTGATTTTTTGTGAATACTTGCATATTTATTAACATCACTTTTTTTTTTGTATAAAACCCACAAAGGGGCTTATGCGTTAAAAATAAAAAAGAGTACAAGACCTTAAAGGATCAAAATCTCTCTAGAAATACATCATTTGAAGCAAAATCTAATGAGCCTATGATCCAAACTATTACAATAGTCAAGAGAAAAAGGAACTCGGGAGGAAAGAATCCAACCCTCAATAGAAGAACCAAATCCAAACAAGCAATGAGGCACCCAAAGCCAATCAACAAGGAAAAGAACAAAAATAGCTGAAAGAAGAACTGCCCAGCCCATAGCCCATAAAGAGCCACCAATAGCAGACACCCTTAGAAGAAGAACTCCAACACCAGAACAAAAAACACCAACATGGAAAAGAACAAAAAGAGCAGAAGAAACAAACCACCATTAGCAACAGAATTTAGATGGAACTTTAGTTCTCGTAGGTCTACCTTCAGAAAGTTTAAAATCTTGCATCATATTTTTATTTTTATTTTTCTTGACAACCTTTGCAAAATCATCATTACTAACTTGAACTACATTCATATCATAATTCTCATGAGAACCAATACAAATATCCACATTAGCCTCTCTAGAATCTTTGACAGTCGATGAATCATTTGAAATTATCCAGTTAGAGTGATTAACAGGATTCATATTAGAATGCACAACCAATTAATGCTTCCCCACACCACCAGTTGTAGGAGGGCAAGTTATATTGATTAAAGGCACTCTATTAGCAACATCTATACCATCAGGAGCATCAATAAAAGGGGCCATATGATGAGTCCCCTGTTTAGACAACTCTACAACAACACCAATAACCACATTAACCATGTTATCATCAGCCTTGTGATTCAAAATATCATCACAACTATGAAAGTATTGAGGGTTTTTAGAAGAAGCAACAAAAGGAGGCACGTTAGAATTAGCCTCCTCCATCACACTTTCAGGCATAACAACATGTAAAGATCCCAAAGACACCTGAATAGGTAATTCACCAGCACCAATAGAGATCAGAGCTAGATGAGTTCGTTGAGGAACAACAACAAGAATAAGAGGAGACACAGCCATAGCATTAACAATATCCATAGTATTTTCAGGAGAGATAGAGGTGAGATGGTTATCAATATGGGAGGTTAATATATCCATAATAGTCGCCATACTTTTTCTAATAGTTGATTCATTGGCTAAATGAGGATGAAGTATAAAACATTCCTTTCTATAATGGCCAAAGTCTTTGCAATGATCACAAAAGGAAGAGAATTCATCCAAAACCACAAATTGAATGTAGCCAATTTTTTTAGGCCACCCAAATCTTATCAAAATAACTTTTAGTGATGTTAAACCCAACTAATACCCGGGCAACTAAAGGATGTGAGTTGATAGAAGTTGTATTATCAGTGCAAGGAGGGTGACCAAATAAGGAACCTAACCCGTACAGAATACTGGGAGATAATAAATGAGGTCGTAACTTTGGGAAGGAATCCAAATGCGGATAATTGAGAATTCCTCGGCTATATAAAAATCAGGGGTCCATTTAATTAATTTCATGAAGCAATTATTAACAAAATAAGATCTATGAGTGAAAATATGGTAGTAATCCATGTCATTTGTTAGTTTAATCAAAACATGCCTTGAATCTAAAACAGTAACAAAAAAATGAGCGATAAGATTTAGGTTGAAGAAAAACTTGTGAATAAAATCCAAAGAAGGTCTACGATTAGAAAATTTGCCCACTAAGGAAAATTCAAAAGGTGCAGCGAGAGCATAAATTTCATCTTCATATATCCAGAGCGATGGCAACCCACAAAATTTAGTCAATTTAAGAGCCGGGAAAGTAACCGAAGAGGAGCCTACTAGGGCATCAGCAAACGATTTATAGTTACTATTGCCACTGATGAAGCCAGGGTCCCTTAGACGCACTTGATTAATTGCCATCCAAAGAGAAGGTGGGAAGATCAAGGGGGAAGAAACCACTGCCACATCGGAGAGAAAAGAATGCAAATAAAAGAGAAAGCTAGGAAGAAGACTTCCTGATATAGACCCAGGTGAGGCAGAGATCTGGCCCCTAATCCGGACCTAGGCGACGCGAAGATCTACTCTGATAGCGGTGGATAGAGCTTCAACGTCTTTCATACGACCAACATTTGAGGTTTTCTAGGTCCAAAGTTTCACTGCTGTGGAATGACCGATAGCGTTCATCCTCTCCAAAATTTGCTTGTTTTTCACATCATTAGCTATTAAATTTATTAACATGTGTTTGTTGGTTTGATATAGTAATTGATATTAAATCATTTAATAACTTTATTGTAATATCTCTATCTTTTGTTATTCTAATGAATTAATTTGTTGAGTGTATTAGACTTTTATATAGGATTCTTTTAATTATTTATTAATCAAATACATCTTGTTGCTATCTTTTTGTTTATTCACAAATATTAGCATTGTAGTGGATATAAATAAAAGGGAAAGAGGTTATTTAAGTAAACAAATCTAAGGTATGCATATATATAATTTCTCTTAATTTATTTCTTGTTTAAATGGATCGATTGTGACTTCATAGGTCTGTTTTAGGTGAGCAAGTGTGTCTTCATATATTTGTTTTAAATAGAGCTAGTATGACTCCATAGATTTCTTTTATATTGAGTGAGTGTGACTCCTTGAGCTAGAGAGATAACACATATTTTAATTTTATTTATAGAAATAATATAGATATCATAATATATCATAGTTGGATGTTGAATATATTACATCCTAAAAGACAAGGCTAAAAAGATGAATTTCTAAATGGAGTTGTGTTATTTATTGGTTTCATATCATAACAACTAATTTTTTATGGCAAGGGTAATATTAAATGCCTATGTTCAAAACATAATAATCAGATTTTCAGTAATATTAAATCGTTTTATATAAAAATGTTTTTTTAATAAAATCATTTGTATTAAACATCCCATGATGACATCTTTTGATGTCTCATACATCTTATAACCAATTTTATAAGCTATTAAAAGAGATTGCTCTATCTGAGAATTTGGTGCTTGATAACTATTGCAAAAAAAACCAAAAAAAAAAAAAGAAAAGAATTTTGGCTTAGATGTACTAAAATTAGATTGTTATGTAAAATAGATTCATAAATTTCTACAATGAAGATATTAAATTAAAAAAAATTACAAATTTGGCAACACAAATTGATATAGAGACCACACACTATAATGAGTACCAAAGGTATTCCATAAAAAAATGATACATTACTTATCTTTAATATCCGAAATGAAAAGGTTATATGCTTCCCTTAGTTTAGCTAAACATATGAGATGGCATAATTATCATCAACATGAAGCCAATTTGATATGTCTTTACCCTTCTAACGGTTGTTGACCTCATTTTTGTATGAGGTTAGTATGACCAATCAAGACCTTAGGATCTTTCCAATCCTTAGGATCAATCCTGACTCTATGATCAATCTGATCCTAGATCAATCCAGTTTCAAATCAATCCTGATCTCAGATCAATCTAATTTCCAGACCATTCTAGATCCTAGGATATTTCTTAGATTTTAAATCTTAGGATCATTCTAAACCTTAGGATCCTCCTAGAACCTAGATCCTAGGATTCTTCTAGATCCTAAGACTCTTCTAGACCCTAAACCCTAGGACCTATTCTAGATCCTAGGATTCTGCCAGACTCTAGATCATATTGATCTTCTTAGACCCTAGGATTCTTCTAGATCCATTTAAAATCTTAGGATTATTCTAGCCCCTAGGATTCTTCATAGACTATATATCCTAGATCTACCTAGATTCTGAGATCATTCTAGACTCTAGATCCTAGGATTCCCAAACCCTAGGATTTTTCTAGAATCCAGACTTTAAGATCTATTCTAGATCCTGAGAACCTTCTAGATCCCAGACATTAGGGTTTCCTAGACTCTAGGATCTTCCTAGACTTCAGCCCCTAGGATCTACTCTGGACCCTAGGATTTCCCTAGATCAATTTAGGTCTTAGGATTCTCCTAGACCTTAGATCTATACAGACTTCAAATCTATTCAACTACAGACTAAACCAAACTTTAAATCAATCTATTCAAGACTCAAATCAATCCAGAGTTTAACTCAATTCAAACCCCTGACCAATCCTGACCTTTAAACTATTCAGATCCAGCTGTCATAACCTCTGACCTGAATTTAATCCTATTTAATCATATACAATCACCCAAATGATTGTAAATGATTTCTATATTTCAAACCCCATCATTCAAAATCAAAACCCAGCTCAAAACCAGAAATCCAGATCAAATGCTAAGGCCAAAGGTCTAAGTCCTGAAAGCCTTTTCCAGTGAATCTTTGAACAATTCAAAATCCTATTAAATGACCTCTGATTCAAGGTCTATCAGTTCCACACTGATGTGACATGTCTCTAAAGGCAACCCTCCAAATTTTAGCTCATTCTGAGGTCTCTAACCCCAGAAACTGAATTGAAATCCAAAGGCTGTAAAACCTTTAAATATTTACAGTCTATGCCACTGGACTTGCCACCCAGTGGATTTTGATTATGGAGCTTTCTCCAAAGCTCCAAATCACTTCCAGACCCTTGATTATGACTCATTGATCAATAAACTGTATTTTGTTGGATTCAATTTGACCCCCAGTTGACCAAGGGTCAAAATGACCAAAACACACCTTAAGGGTTCAAATGCACTTTCCAAATCAAAAAATCACCAAATTGCTTGAAATCACTTCCAGCAAGTTTCAAATATCAAACCAAAACTCTTGGACCCAAAACCAGCCCCTGGATCAATTTGGTTGACCAAGTCAACCAAGTTGACCAAACAGGCCCTTTAGGGTCAAAACAGGTCATTCTGACCAAATGACCTCCTCAGACCTTGGGACCACCTTCATTGGCCTCCAAATATCATTTCAAAACTGTTGAGTCCATTTCTAGACCCTGGACCCACCTGGTTGACCAAGTCAACCAGGGTTGACCTAAAAGGCCCACTAATGGCCCAAATAGGTCATTTTGACCAAATGACCTCCCCAGACCCTGAGACCATCATCAGTAGACTCAGAACGTCATTCTGAACTGGTTGGACCCAACCCCCTGACCCTGGGTCAACCTGGTTGACCAAGTCAACCCAGTTGACCCATTAAGCCCTTTAAAGGCCTTATAGGCCCATTTGACCCAAATGACCTATTTGACTCCTAAAAACACTCATACCAGACTTCAAATACCATTTGAGATTGATCCAACCTAGACCCTGGCTCTGGGTCAACCTGGTTGACCAAGTCAACCTAGGTTGACAAAATCAACCCTTAAGCTTTTATATTTTAAGTCAAATTTTGATTGCATTCAAAACCCTGTCAAACTTTTATGATCACTTCTCCCAAAGGTTTAGGCATGATTAGACCTTTGACCTAATCAATAGTTGACTTTATCAACTAAATTCAAATCTAGTCAAACTTGATCCACATATGTCACTTAATTGCATTCAATCAAATCAACCCTTTTAAATCTCATTAAACATTTAAACCTACTCTAATATTTGATCTCAAACTCTCCAAAACTATCATAGGTCATATCATGAAAGTTTTGACCAAGTCAACACTTGGAGACTTGGTCAAACTAGCTCAAACCCTTCTTTTAACATTCAAACTCCAATGTTAAGTTATAAAACTACCTTTGAATCAACCCAAGCAGCTCCCAAGACCACTCCTTTGCCACCTCAGCAGTCCAAGTGGCCTTGGACTGGTCAAACAGTCAAAGCAAGGTGTTAGAGTGGTCAAAGATGGTCAAAATCCATCTTAGACCTAACCCACTCCTCCCTAATCCCCTCCAGCAGCTTTAAACCACTCTAGAACCTTCCTAGGATTACCCTCAGCCTTTAGATCAGGATCCAATGGTTTGGATCATTTCCACATGCTTGCTAGAGGACAAAACCCCCTTTCCACCTAGGATGTACCTTTATCCTTGATTCCTCCTGCTCCCAACAATCCCCCTGGACACTTGGCAGCCATCAGAGAGCCCATGCAATTAATCTTAGCCCTCCATTCAATCTGGAATGGATTGAATAGGGCAAAACCTCCTAAGGAGGTCTCATTCTTCATCTAGCATTCTCTCACCACTCAAGCCCTCCCAGAGCTCAAACTCATTTCATTTGGGCATCCCAAATCTTCCTCTACACTTCTCTAGTATAAATCCACAGTGCAAACCCCATCGGCGGCAATATCTCCGGTGAGCTAAGGCCAAAGTCCGTTCAACTCATTTTCCTGCCGATCCATAGCTTATCAGATAATGGGTTCAAGAGGAAAAAGTTACGTGGACATTCAACAAGTTCAGAGAAACTTTAATCTCTCGAATCCATTGAGTGGATTAGGTATAATCTTAAACCCTAGCTTAGGAAATTTAGGTTAATTTAGCTTTTTAATAAGTGCTTTATTGACCACAAAATCAATTCCACACAATTTCTGTTCATCAACTTAATCTACATTTAAAATTTGACTTGATTTAGTTAACTGGATCGATTAAACGAGCTCAAAAACCCATTCTAGGGTTTCGTTTGAGCTGGGTTTAACTGTCCTCTTTCTGGGCCATTGATCGCGTGATCAACGGCCCGGATCCAAGCCTTCCGCGGTCCGACCGCATGATGGTATCCGCGGTTCTTTGCTCTGTCCGGCTTAATCAGAACCGTTGAATTGATATGGCGGAGGATCCGACGGCTAGCGTGTGTAGCCGATGTGTTTAAGTGGTTGTGGGCCCCAGTCAGCCGCCTTTGCAATCATTTGCAATGATTGCACGGCGGTGCAATCATTACAAATGATTGCTCCACGGTCCTAAGGGCCAATACCAGGCCGCCACCTGTCCCACTCAGCCGCCGGCGCCGCCACATTTAAAAGAATTTATTTTAAATTATTTTTAAATAGTTTTTTAAATGCAAAAAATTAAAAAAATATATAATAAATTAAATATTAATCCAATAGTTTAATATAATATATTAAAATTCTCAGAATTTAATTTTCTTTTATTTAAAATTAAAACTAATTCAAAATATTTAATATAATTTGAATTATCTATATTATTTAAATAATTAACCAATTACTTAATATTCAAATAATTAAGTAATATATATTTTCAAAATACTTTAAATTCATTTCAAAATATTATCAATAATTAAAGAAACTATTTCAAAATATTTTGATTTGCAATTAATTTGATTTGAAATATATCTTATATATTAAGTTATTTTCACTTAATTAAAAATATTTACAGATTAATTAATATTTGTTTGAAATATATCTTATAATTAACATGGAAACTTAATTTTTTTTAAATCCACTTTCAAATTTCAGAAAGTATCCAAGATTTAATTTAATTTAATTTTGAATTATTTTAAATATTAATTAATTTTAAATTATTTAAATTCTTTTAATTGATTCAAAACTTAAAATATTCAAATTAAATTCATTTTAAACCCAAAATTTAAGTGCAATACCTTAAAATTTTTAGAAAATTGAGTATTTTAATTTGATACTAATTTTAGGGATCAAGATTTGATTTATTTTAATTAATATTAATCATTTAACTACTTTAATGTTTAATTAATATCTAAATTAAATATTATGTTAAAATATTTTGAAAATCAAAAGTGTATTTTCAAATAACCTTTGTAAATTAATAAGTCTCTCAAATCTTTAAAGATTCAATTTGATTATATTTTTAAGTATTTCTATTTTAAAATTTATATCCTTATGTATATAGGTATATGTATATATATAAATCTCTTTATTTTGAAATCTACTTTAAAACTATATACATAGTAAATCTCTAAAATATTTGAGAGATCTCTTTTGAAATTTTAAGTGTTGGTTGAGTACATGAATGAAATTTGTGGAGGAAGGATTAGTGAATAATGATATTCTAATTATTCACTAACCACTTTGTTAATCATTTCAATCAAATCTTAAAGTATTGCATGTGTAGATGCACACACCACTTAGTCTTAGGGTTCTCCTAGATCTAAGATTGATTGTTTATATATATATATATATGTATGTCATGCATGTTTATGTCAAGGGTTAGCTGAACTTTGATTCAAACCTACAAAATATAGAGACATAATTAAGGACAATAATTAAGGACTTGATCAGAAAACTTAGAATAATTCTAATAATTAGGATACACTTCAAATTGACTTGAAACTTTGAAAACTTGAACTTAGTGACACTATTAGCCTTAGGAAAAATTTTCCACTGAATTTTGGAGTCATTAAGCCACTTAATTACCTTAATCAAATTTGAATCTTAATTAAGCTTAAAACCTTCCAGAAATTGTAATAAATCAAATTAAAATCCAAAAATTACATATAATATCTCAAATTGACTAGAATTAAACCCTTAATTAGTGAAAAATAAAAGCCCCTTGACTGGATTTCAAAATTAAGTTTAATTTAAGTTTAATTGAAATTCAATATTTAATTAATTTAATTAATTAAAAATACTTAAAAATTCCAAAAATTTTCCAAACACTTGGAGATCACTCCTTAGGTCATTCCTGACCTTTGGAGTTGATTTCAAGGAGTTTGGAGGTCATTTGGATTCAAATCATAAAAAGGGACTTAATTAAACTAATTTTAAAAATTCAATAAATACTTAAAACTTCAAAAACTCATAACTAATTCAATTGAACTCCAAATTGAGAAAACTCAAAGGCATAGGACTAATCATAAGGTCTAATATTTATCAAAAATGTTAAGTTTCCAGAAATCAATCAAATTTGAAAAAGTCAACTTTTGGTCAAACTTAGTTCAAATTCAAGCCAAAACTTTAAACCTTCATAATAAAATTTAGAAAAATCTAATTTTAGCGTACTTGCTATCTAACTGATCGTATTAAGGTCTAGTATTTTAATAAAATATTAAAATTTCAAAAAACTCTTTAAATCAAAAAGTTAACTTTTGATCCCTTAATTAAATGATTAAAATAATCCAAAAATTCCAAAATTCAATAAATTTTCAAAAACTCCAGAAAATATTAATTCAAACTTAGAACCAGCAATCAATTAATTTGAATAAAAATTTATCAACCCTCAAACCCTTAATTAAACTTAAAGCACTTAATTATATCGGGTACCACTAGGTAACCCAGGACTACGAGGCTATTAAATTAGCCCCAAGGAAGGTGAAATAAACTTCACGGCCTCAGTGTGTAACAAAGATGATATCCAACAAACAATCAAAATCAACTTTAAAATCAATTTTAAACCATTAAGACTTAAACTTCAATTAAAATCTCCCTTAAGCCTTCAATCAACTAGAACATCAAGCAATTTCAATCAAATGCCCATTTAGGATATATCAAAACCACACAGCCTACCTCACACACTTTAGATGGTTTGCTAGGGCAACCAACTCTAGTCTTAGGCTAGGCAGGTGTTTACTTTTCTGCTACTTACGTGTGCCGGATTTTCCATAGTTTTTATTGCATGCTGGTTGCTAGATCTAAGCAATTGATATTGATGTGATTGTTTATTTATTTACTGCATTCTATATTGATTTGATTGTACATTAGACCTACCCTTAGGTTAGGAACGATTTATACTAATTCAATCTTATACAGATGGCCATGCTCATACAGGGCATAAATTAAAGGGGGCAAAATCATTAATATTAAAATTGCACAGGTGTTCCAGAAATTTGCTTAAGTCCCCCTTTAAAATTAAAAGAGCATGGCCAAGTGTGGCTGGTTTGAGTATTTTAAATTTTAAATATATTAACTGCATGGGATATAAATATAATTGTTGATTATTAGGATAACCCTGCAGGTTGTTGAGTCTAGATTTTTAATTTTAATCAATGTAATTTGATATGTATTTGAGTTTTAAATATGTTAAGTGCTTTGAGATTGGGATGTTTAAACATCCAATTTGGAATCCAAACAGGAAGGAACATCCCTTAGGGGAGAGTTCCCATCCATTTGGAGATCCAAATTAGGATGAATGTCAAATATCCAAAGAGAAAAGATAACACCCCTATTCAGGGGGAGTTTCTTTTCATTTGAATATCCAGACCCGACGATCCAAGGAGTTCCAAGAAGACGAAGAAGTGAAGAACGAGAAGACCCATTCTCAAAGTTACTTGAGTCTTAGGAGTAGAATCCGGGTTGTAGTCAGTGGTACCCGGCCACTTTATTTTTCCTGCAGACCCTGGGTTGTATTATTAAAAGGCACTTGCCTATGGACTTTCAATTTGAGTTTTAGTTTAATTGATTTAATTAAATGTTAATTGTGATTAAGGACTTGCATGCTTTTAGTAGTTTTTTTTTTGCGCTTATTGCATGTCAATTTTATTTTAGCATGAAACCTGATCGGAGGCTCGTGAGGGTACGGTCATAAACTATTTCTAGTTAAATAAAATTTAAAAACTTTAGGCTCAGATAGTAACTCTAATGCTTTTAAGAAGTAAGCCCGGACTCGTCAGGGGTTTTTCATGCATTCATATTAACTTTTTTCATCCGTGTTAGGCACCTCCCGCCTGCGAGTTTTGGCAGACCACCTGACCTATTAGGGTGCAGTTCTGTCCAAGGGGATGTTGTGCAATCTCTAGGATAAAATCTATTTTTAAGCCTGATTTTAAAACTGCTACATTTTGATTTAAGCATTTCATCGAGTCAACTAGCATGCATTACATTAGATACAAATTAAATTTGAGTCTAAATCTTAATTGCATTTTTTTAGCTTAAGCATTTAACCCAACAAGTGTTAAGGGGCTAATTAGGAATCTGCTATAGATGTCAGTCCCGCTTTCCTTAAACTAATCTTAAATAACATCCTTAACCACTCTTTCATAAAGACTTTGACTCATGGTTTTAAAGCATTTAGGTGGTTTAACTGGCTCCCCAATCCAGGCCGGGGTAAGTCCAGATTGCATTGCATTAGCTAGGATCCGGGTCACTGATTTTCAGTACCCAATTTTAGACTTAGGATCTGAGACAGATTTTCAATCCTAAGACCTCAACCTTCCGGGAATATGATTCCCACCTTTTAATAAAATTGATCATTCAAATTAAAAATCTCTTTCACTCTAATTCAAGCCCAACACTTAGGATATGTTAGGGTATTTCTGAAGTAATTCAGAATCTCAAAATACCTCCTACCCTCCCTCCTTTGACTCCAAAAATAAGTGTTCAACATTGAACTATTCCCGATTGAAAATTCCAGTCCCTACCTCCTTTGACATCAAACATTGAAATCTTAAATAAAATTCATATCGCTATTTTAATCGAGAGCATTCATAGGAAATTTTCTGATTTCCTATGATGTAATTAACTACGAGGGCTTACGCTCATAGAAGATTTAGAAACTCAGACCTGATTTTCAAAATTAAGTTTTCAAAATCTTTAATTGATTATCTTTGGGAAATTCAAAAGTCAACGATCATTATCGTTATTTTCAAATGATCGATAACAGACGATATCCTCTTTCTTTGGAAAGATATATCGTACTATTATTGTAACTTTGATTATGAAATTAATGATCTCTTTACTAGATTATTGTAGTTAAACATTGGATTAAACACCATTCTGATTCTTCAGGATCATATGTTGTTTCTCTTTGAGTTTGACTATGATAATCAGGGTAAATCAAGATTTGTAATATGAACCTGTTAGAGAATGATATGTTCACCTTTCGAGGTGATATATCATTCATAATAAGTGTTCGATTATAAAATTAAAATTCCAGAAATTCAACATTTCCCAAAGAAAATTAAATATTCTTTTCAAAAGTATATTTTTCAATCAAACAACGATGAAGCATAGAGCCATTTCAATTGAACTTTTTTAACTTTTATGGTTGATGCATGAAATAGTAAATTAGGTGTTTGCACAGATGGTTTCACACCATACATCCAATCAACTAGTCTGTATTTATGTTGCCCTATCATTATTACTCTCTGTAACTTATGATCGACTAAAGTGTCATCTCATAACTCCTTATATATTTTTAACAATAGTAATTCCTAAACCTTATTAATCCAAAGAGTAAAATGAACATTAACTAGCAACTTTTGAATGAGTTAAAAATTCTATTTAAGGATGATGTGCTTCTATATGACATTCTAAAAAAATAGAGCATTTACTACATATGGAATGTTAACTTGATGGAGTACAAGTGGTATATAAACCTATTCATGTAAATGATAAAAGCTTTTACCTTAGAATATAATGGAAAAATACTTAATTTGATTGTTACATACAATTTTTAATTTTTGAAGTTGTCTTTAGATGTAATAAAGATTTATTTCTAAAAAATAGAGTTCAAAAATAAAATTCTCTTTCGAGATTAACTAGTAAACATATGTGGCAATGGGTTGCTAACTTTTTGAAAAGTATCGAGTTCCCATATATTATTATCTATTTCTAAGCTACTGAGCTCTAATGAAATCATAATTGAATCAAATAGATCAAAAAATGAGAATTATCTTATTAGAGGAGTAATTTAATATGACATAATTTAGATGTTATGCATATTGAAAAAAAAAACACCAACATGGATATCAAAGGAATGACAAAAAAAAAGAAGAAGACAAATGCTATAAAAAATAGATTTAAACTACAAGATTTGCTCAAGAAGCTTGGTGAAGTCTAAAATGAAATATAATCTAATAATGCATGTGTAAGAACCCCATATTTCATTTCTCTTAAATTTCAAAAAATGGTTAGTGGGAGTGCTGCGGTGTCGGGATGGGAAGTGTTGTGGTATTGAGCTCTTTGGTTTTGGGGGGAATATATGAGCACAATGGCGTCAGGGTTCTGGGCGCCATGGCGCTGGGTCTGAAAGTTTATTTAATTTTATAAAAAAATTTAAAATTATTTACTTAAACCCATCATCCCATCCATCCACTCTCCCATTTCTTCTTTGCTTGGCCATAAGATAACAGAGAGAGAGAGAGAGAGAGAGAGAGAGAGAGAGAGAGAGAGAGAGAAGAGAAAGTTTGTTTCAGGTTATTTTTGTCCATCACTCCGGTTGGAAAAAGTATTGTAATTGTGATAGGTAACTTGAACCCTACCTCTATATTCAATGGTTTTGCATTTTGCCTATTTTCTTCCTCTTAAAATTTATTAAAATGCAATATCTCTCATTTTAGTGATTTTTCACAATGTATGTGGTAGATATCATCATCCTTAGCATTTTAACTGGTCTATATTAAAATCTCACCAAGTTGTTTTGCTTATATATCATTTTAATTGAAATGAATAGTATAATATTGAATATAAAATGATCAGGAGTCAGTACATGCTTTCGAATATAAAATACATTATATACATATATTTATTTATTTAGTCAAATATGTATTTTTAGCATACTACAAGCATATTGATGAGTATAACAATAGTTGCATTGAGTGTATATAATATTCACTATTATGATTTATATGATATAGAATGTGTAAAAGTAAGAAAGGCTAGCTATAAATAATTGACTGATTTAGGTTGGTTGGAGACATATTACCTTGTACATGAGGGTGGGCCAATGAGCTTTCGTTTAAATAAAATTTATGGTATAATTCTAAGTAATACGAAAAGTAACGTATACGATGATTAATTTATATAATATGATACGCCAACATACAAGAAATGTTGACTTTTTATAAGAAAGCCACATTACTTGTTATATGTGATATAAGACTTAATACATCACCAAACATTGCCTTGATCAAGCATGAATCTTTAGGCATATTCAAGTTGATAACTTTCAAAATTAAATTTGGGATTATCCAAACACCAATTTCAGCAAACTTATATTCAAATTGAACGCCTCTAAAATTGGTCCAATCTGAGCCCAAATGGGCTCAAATCAAAGGCTTAAAGCATATTAAAAAGCTTTAGAGCACTAATTGGATGACCAAATGATATCTACATGTGGCATACTTATAGTCGAATAAAGCAGGTCGACAAGACAAATCTAATGAGCCTAAGATCACTTAATTATTATATTATTAAGACAATTAAATACTAAATTAATGCTCTATAATCGAGGGAATCAATATGAGCCATCTGATGGAGCAATCCAAAATTACCCTGGATTTTTTTATATTTACAGAGCATGTCACTTTCAAAATTTATAAATATACCCCCACTCTCTACATGAAGGGTACCTTTTTGGGGCTTAAATTTTTAGAGGCTTAGACCCTAGGTTGGAAACTCAAGAGAGCTCTAAGGCTTGAAGCATCCCAGAGCACCATCTCGGCACCACCACCTGTGAACCCTCATCACCATACCACCTCTACCCAACCTTCATTGTCAAACATTTGTCTGATAGCCACCACTAAGCCTTCATCCGACCTCCTTCGCTTGCTAACTACGGTCCCTCTAACCAATACTGTTGCTTGCTGACTACGATCCCTCCAGTGCATGTTAACTATGATCCCTTCGACCTCTATCGTCCATCGACTAAGGTTCCTCTGACCTCTATCGCATGCCAACTAAGGTCCCTTTAACCTCCGTCGCCTACCGACTATGGTCCCACCGACCTCCTTCATCTACCAATTACAATCTCTTCAATCTCTATCTCTTGCCTACTACTATCCATCTGACCAGCATCGCCCACTAACTATGATCCCTCTGACCTCCATCTCTTATCAACTTTGGTCCCTCCAACCACTATCGCCCATTGACTACAGTCTCTTTGACCTTTATTGCCTGCCAACTAAAGTCCCTTCGACCACCATCGCCTGTTGACAACGATCCCACTGACTACCATCATCGATTGACTATGGTCCCTCCAACCTCCTTCACCTATCGCTACGGTCCCTTCGACCTCTATCACCTAATAATATATGGTCCCCTCTACCTTAATTACCTAACTATAGCACCTTCGACCTCTTTTGCCCAACTATAATCTTACTGACCAAATGAATAGACCAACATTTTTTTAGAATATCTCTCATGTCACCAAGTTCCTCCAATTCCAAACTAGTAATGCACAACTATGATCCTTCCGACTATGTAATGTGCCTTATATGATGTATATTGAGCCAATGCCTTCTCCCACAAAACGACATAATTTGTAATTAAAAATAAATACTATTGGATTCATTTTAATTGGGCAAGGCCTTGTGATTTTTCTCCCATTTTATGGGTTTTCACGTAAAATTATGGTGCCTCCTATAACTCTTGTGCCCGTCTCTCTTTATTTGTATATGTGCTGGAACATCATTTAAAGTTAGGATGCTAACTTCTTTATTTCTCTACCACCATGAATGTTTGAGGATGTATCAAGATTAATTCCTAAAATAAAACTAATGTGATTGAGATTAATTTATGTAGGGTTTGCCTATATGACTTGATATAGGAAAGCATCACAAGTAGTTGGATATCCTATCTTTCTTGTATATGCATTTGACATAAGCATACATGATAAATTATATAATTGACATGAAATAAAATTATAGACACCTGATATATGGTATGATTGATATAGACACATGATATGGTAGATAATATTGATGAGACTGACATAAAGGCATGCGATATACCAGAATTATATGATATGTATGATACATTGCATTTATATGATATAATATTTATATGAAATAGTACAGATATAGAACACTTGCTTAATATAACAAATATTGATACCTATGAAATGATTTATAAACATAATATAATAGCCCAAACTTTTAACTATTGATATATTTTCTTCTTTGGCCTAAGAGCCTCACAATTTTATCTTGTTGGTATAACTTCCTAGGAGATCACCCATCACAAAATTTCTATGAGATGAGCATGCTTAACTATTGAGTTTCTTAATAAAATTTTAACCATTAAATCAAAAGGCTCCTCGATATTTAAGAGTTTAGCTTCTTTTACTTAAGGGATTTTATAATCTCCCCCATACAAGTAATTGATGTCCTCATCAGTATCCTTATCCAGAATCATCTACCAGCCATATAGGATTCTATAGGGGTAACTCCCACCATGTAGCACTTTGTCCCATACCGGGTTCAAGAGATGACTCCCATGGTGTAGCACTTTATCTTGTATGACACTTAGTTCTCATCTTCCAGCTAGTGTATTACTCTTGTTTCATTTGTAATAGCCTAAACTTTTAACTATCAAGATATTATCCAGTTTGGCCTAAGGGTCTCACACTTTATCTTGTTAGTGTAACTTCCCAGGAGATCACATATCCTAGGATTTCTCTATGATGAGCACGCTTTACTGTAGAGTTTCTTAATAAAATTTTAACCATTACACCAAAAGGGACATCATCAATATTTAAGAGTTTATCTTTTTTTTTTTTACTTAAGAGGTTTCACACATAGAGTATTAATTATTGACATATATAGATTCTTGATAGGCCTATTATATTATGCTTGACATGAGCATAGGAATGACAGAACCTATTGATTCTTTATAGGACTACTGATCATTGAATCTGAATTATATTACTTTTAATGAATTCTATTGCTCATATAAAATGACACTGTTAATATTGATTGCTACATGTTTTTATAGCTACATATTTTTATGTTGTACTAATATATATGAATTGAATGATTACATGCATATTATTTCTATTATCATGTATTAATTACAGTTGTATGTTCTAGTAACATATTAAACTGTTAGCTCACTTCATAATTTTTACATGTTTTTTTGGAGGAGGTCAAGATATAGTTGAGTGAGACAGATCAGGATTTAGGTTCATTTTATTTTCTATATATTAGTTTATTCTTTTATAGTTAGGAGTATTATGAGGTTGATTGATGAATGTAATGATTGATCTCTAGCTATTATAAATTAAATTTTGATGAAGGATTATAGAAATATTTTAATGTATATGATTAATAGTTGCTTTCACTATATTTATTTATATTAATAGATCATTAGAGGCTTTAGTAGATTAATTAAAAGATTAAATAGATAATTCCTTAAAATTTAGGTCTTGGGAGTTACAGCATGAGAGAAGAGAGATATTAGAGTGGTTGAAAAATTTAAGGATGCTAAATAGATATGCATCAAACTTTAGTAAATGTGTCCACTAAATAAACAACATTATTTTGAATGAAGAGTTGTTATTGTCATATCATGGAGTGCTTGCATTCTATTGAGTTATTTATATTACAATAACTAAATTGAAAGAATATTAATGAGATTAGTTAGAATTTCAATGATCTTTAGGCAACAAGATCAAAGGAGTATTTACAGCAGATTAAAAAATCTCAATTATTTTATCTAAACTAGAGAGAAAATTTTCACCAAGATTCATTGATTCAATAAAGCATATGCTAATTTATTTTTCGTACGAAGCAAAGGTTAGATGCCTGATTTTATATTGATGGATCTATTCATTTGAGTGTTACTAAATTCAATATTAATTATTTCATAATTTTTACTTGTAATATTAAGTTACACTTTTTTAAAATAGTTCTTTAAATAAAATTGAATGAATAGTAAGAAAAAAATGTGGGTTGAAGGTTCAATATGTGGGGTTTGTGTTGTGCAGGAGACTACACACTTCTATTCATACTATTTTAAAGATGATAATCAGTAAAAATATGTCTTATAGTGATGAATGGAATGTTGACATCAGAATTGGTTCAAAAGTTATAGTAACAGTCAACTTTGGATAAGAAAATTGAGAGCTTTGTGCTGCAGAGCTTAAGCTAAGAATGACACAATATATCTCTTCCTTAAGAAAAGAGGAAAAATGTTGATCCCCCAGTCCCTGCTTTTTTTAGCCCTTCTAATGATGATGATGATGATGATCCCCCATTTTATAGGTTTTGGAGAGTTACATAAGATATGTACGGGACATAATAATTATTCCATTCATCTTCGATGTAGTTTGGCCATCAATGTCGAGTGAATTGGTGATATTCATGAGAGAGGATGCAAGTAGCTAGGATGTGCTCGCGGATTGAGTCGACTTCGGTAGGAAGCCAGTCTGAGATCGCCCCATTAAGGTGAGAGGGGTGAGTAGCATCTGATGTAGTCTAAAGATCAAGCTGGAGCATAATATGAAACTGGCCTAAGGTCGCCCCATGAAATTGAGAGGGGGCGAGTAGCATCTTGACGTGGTCTTGAGGTCAATTCAATTGCAAGAGAATTCTTATGGGTAGATTTTCATTGTTAGCTTAACTATTAATATGTCTCACATGTGAGACTTAATTTTGACCAGGATGAATAAAAATTTGTCTGGCTGAGAAAGGAAATTCTAAGGTTGACCCCACTGGAGAGGGTGACTACCTTGAAGATATGGCCGAAGCTTATTTGTCGTGCTCTAGTGTTAAACTCCTTCCCAACTCTTGACTGAGTCTCACGAATGGATTATTCCGAGAGATGATAGGGTTCTCCTTCCGCTCGACCTGAATGTAACCTGCAAGACATCTGGGAACAGGTACCTGCAGAGGTAGTCATGAGTATACATGTTTCATGTGACTTATTAAGGCTTGTTTAATGTATTTTTGTTAATGAGTTTAAGTGTCAAACTCAAATGTGATGTAAAGGTAGAAATATAAATAATTCATGGGCATGTGTGAAAGAAAATAATAGTAATGAGAAAAATGAGAATGATTATTATGATTTGGTAAATGAAATAATTAAATTATAATATCTAGGGGTGTCTAAATGGGTTTTCAAGTCGAGTTTGAGTCAAACCTGGAATTGACCTGGGTCCAAACAGGTTGACCCAAACTCGACCTGATTTTACAAACAGATCAGAAATTCAAACTTGGACCCAACCTGTGTGGGTTACCGGGTTAACCCGACCTGACCTGTGAACCCAAAACACATTGGGAGTGTGGGGTTCAGGCGAGCACGGTAGGATCGCATGGCCTGTGACGTGGACTGTGGGTGGACGTGGTAAGCTCGTGTGGGGATGGCGAGGTGCAGTGCGAACTACTGGCAAATGCAGCAGGCTCATGCGGTGTAGTGTGGACTATGGGCAGATGAGTTAGACTCGTGAGGACGGGGTAGTGCAGTGTAGACTGTGGACACGAGTAGGGGATCGTGCTGTGGTGCCGCTGTGGGGTGTGGAGTCCGAACGCAAGGCGGGATCGTGTTGACTGCATGCATATTTCTAGGTCAACCTGGGTTGATTTCAAGTTTCCTGGTCAACTTGAACCCGACCCGATTTTATAAACGGGTCAAAAAATGAAACCCGAACCCGACCCATCTGGAAAACGGGTTAAACTAAACCCGAAATTTTTCGTGTCAGGTCCGGGTCAGTTTTCAGGTCAAGTCAAATATTGACACCCCTAAGAATATCCTTGAGATCCAACTAAGAGAGTAGCATTATTTAGTTATAAGTGATTTGTTCATGTGATTAATCATCATGTAAAAATACATAAATAATATAACATAGTTAAGATTCAAAGTAATAGAAGATTTGCAAAATTTGATCCATTCATATTTGCTAATCAAGAAGTACAAGTTTATTTTGCAACACATTCAAGCTGATAAAAAGATAAATTGGACTGGAATGTATTTTTTAGGGAAAAATCAAGAGGACAAGTTCATGGAAACCATTCTTTAAATGTATCCTTTGAAATGAAGACATGACCATTGTTGTGTCTATCATTGATAATGATCATATTTTAGAGTTGGTAGATGTGGAGGGTGAAGATGAAGCAATCGATGAAGTAGATGATAATGACAATGTAGAGGAGCAATCATATTATGAGAATTTAGATAATAGTGAAAATCAATATGCTAATAATAAAAATCAAATAGATAATAATGATACATCATAATTTTTATTTATTTATTTCATGTAATTAGAATTATATATATGACCTTACTATATTTATAATATAGCTACATTTTTCATACTAAATCATTAATTTTTTGTTGTTAGGAAGAAATAAATTGTGGAGTTTGAGTAAGAAATTCCTCTCTTTGATTGTTGGTAGGAGTGGTCAATGGAGAATATCCACTTCTCCATTGACCCCCACAATAAAGGTGTACACTCCCCCCACGAGCCTTCACCCTAGTGCCTCCCAAAACTTCACCAATACCACCTACAGTAGTATTCAATCTCCCACCGGGTTAGCAGACATGTATATTTTCTAATTGTCCACTACCACAGCCACCACCATATTTTTCATGGTATAATCCCATAGGATCACCTTTATTAAATTACTATCTTAATTACTATCCTAACAACAAAAAAAGGAGAACCAAGCAACTAGTGTTTGTGGTATAGGTGCTTTCGTTCATATTAATTACTCTATTCTTCAATTGAGCATAATAGAAAGCTGGTTTTTAAAATTCTTTTAATAATTTGCCCATATATGTAAGTGTAATCAATATTTATTTGCATGTGTACTTTCAAGATAAGGATTTGGATAGGAACCTTTCTCTCTAATTTACATGCTAGGATACATCAAAAGAAAAGTGATGCTTCTTGGGTGGATGTTAAATCTAGAAGAGATATGTAATTGTAATAGTTTTAATATCATTATTATATGTGATATATTATCAGCATTTAATATATTAAAGGCACACTAATTTAACTTTATAGATAAATTTATGTAATTAAAAGAGACCTTCAGTCTAGCATCTATAGAAGGAAGCTCTTCCGAATAATTGAATGTTGATTTGTTGGCAAAGGCTGTAAGGGAGTGAAGAAGGGTATATTATATAGAGCTGGATCTCATAATAGTATATGCCAACATCATATAAAATGAGTAGACATCACATATATAGGGCATGCATGAATTAATGAGAAGCCAAGCCACTCCATTAACTACAAAATGCCTTGGTTAGGTGGAAGCAATGTTGGTCTAGCAATGATATATATGAAGATGTTCTTCTATGGTAGCTAGTCTTATTCACCACCACTGCAACCAATTATGCATAAACCATTAGGGATGAGAGAAAAGAAGAAGTGGATGCGAGAGAGGAGACATTGTAGGGGTAGTTGTATTTATATGTCTAGAGGTAAGGGAGAGAAATTAGGATTATGTAACTTATTTTAGAACTTGAAGTTATTTGTAAACATGTGTTTATTTGTGAACTTGTGATTATTTGTGAGCATTTTCTTATTTTTCAACATATGTTTACTTGTAACATATATCATTTACTATTAAATTTATTAATATTTAGTTTCTTGTTTGATATATCATATATATTTAATTGTGTAATCATTTTAATGTAATATCTCTACTATCAATTGTGGGATAAATTATTGCTATTATCTTCTTATAGGTTTTTTGTATAATTTATAAAAGCAAATCTTACCCATTGTTTTTTTTTCTATAGGACATCGATGGATAATCGATAGATTTTTTATAATAATTTTAATAGATCATATGCATGTGACAAATAAGCCATAATTACTAGTGGTTAATTTGTTGTTGATTCTGCCAATAAACTATGTATAAAAACTTATTGATCGAGAAACCATTAATATGTACTAACATAAAATCCATCATAAATTACAATGGATTTATGACATTTTTTATTTTGCAATATGGGATTTACAATGGAATATATTCATTGGGACATTCATTGGTGATATAATTATTGACAAATTTTCTTATATCATTGATAAAAAATGATGTCTTAATAGACTAATTTGATGTTGTATGGATAGTGAAGGGTCAAGCTATTAATGAATTGGTAAGATCCACCTTTATGCATCTTTTTTGTAATGAAGGAACCTTCTTAACTAGGCTTGGACTTGTTGCTTCTTTTAGTGATTCATGAAAGGTTACTATAGAACTAGCATTTGTTCTCCAAATATTATATTATGGAATAAGAATAGTTTGAAGAGCTCAAGAATTTATTGAGCTTAGAGTTGAAGCTCATCTAAAGTGTTGAGCTCTTCAAGTAATATATGAGTATTATGATTTTTGGTTAGTTTAAAACTAAGCACCATACTTAGAGAAATGGACAAAACTTCTATAGAGATAACACCTTTTATTGTAAAAGTTAATGTGTATGAGTTCGACTATGTTAGTGTATGATATAAAATCTTATACTCCCATAAAACTTGTACTGCCTTGTCATTGCATTCTATTTTATTTGTAAAAAAAATAGGTTAGAATGAGCCTAAATAGAGTTTTATTGAAGACCTTAACAAGTATTTTTGCCGTATGGTAGCAAATGTAGATATTTTATTACTTTTGGTAGTTGTTCTATTATCAGATACTATCCTATAGGGCACACTAAATAGATATATAACACGATCTCTGAAGAACTATAACTTGTTGCCCTTTTTAAGTTCTATGTTATCTGCCTGCTTAAAAGCCGTATTTGGCTACCAAAATGAGCTTATTGTCTTTTGATGGGGGAGGATCAATGGGGCCAAATATTTTCATTTTTATCTAGATAAGGCCATGATGCTACTATACATTTTATCAGATTTAGAGATTGGTGTAGAATAATACTATAACTTAGTATTAATGTACCTATAAGCTTGATCAATTCTTAATGCCATGTGCATATCAAAATGTTATCTTCTTGACTTAGGAGGCAAAAGAGAGATCATTTAGAAGTTTTTCCTAATGTAAGTAAATTATAAAATGTTTTCTCCTATCAATCTCCCCATTAGTTATCATTGCTAATCATGTATTTTTATCTTGAATCATCTATGTAACACACAGGCTTCATTTGGGATAGATTTTTCATTACTTTCTAAAATAATTTTTTAGTACAAAAATTTCTAATTCAAAAAATTTTTAAACTAAAAAGCTATTTTAGAAAGCATGAAGAGAGCTATCCAAAATGAAGCCTCAATTTCATTATGAATGAGTTCATTAAAGACCTAACTCATTGCTTATTAGTTTGTAACCTGATAATCTTAAAGTCAACATACATCTCTCTCTCTCTCTCTCTCTCTCTCTCTCTATAAACACTGGGTGATGAAAAAACAAGTAAACAACATAATCACCTTAATTCGAATTAAAATCATTTTGCAAGTCCGCAGACCATAAGCCTTAAAAAAAGACGGATTTGACACTAAGTATAATAAGCCCATATGTTGAAAGCCCATTATACTACATATTCTAAAAAATCCATCCACTTGAATTTGCGGTAGGAGATTAAATAGTCATTATTTTCAAGGAAAAGATTAAAAACATAAAATTTGACTTTATGTGAAAAAATAATAAAAAATATTTAATAAATATTGATTTAACTAGAATTTAAAATTTTCTTGATTTGTGGTGTAATTGAGTCAAGTGGACTTATAAGATGGCCCAAATTTGACTCGGATGAATGATTCGTGAGTTAAGCTCGAAAAGCTAACAAGTTAAGTTTGAGCTAATCTCGACTTGACTCATTAGCTTGTGAGCTGACTTGTTTAAAATTTGTCAATATAAAATATACTTAAAATATTTTAAAATTCAATAGTTATAATATAAAGTTGTTAAAAAAATATTTATAAAGTATATATCTCCTCTTTATTTCAATTGATTTCTTATTATTTCTCATTTACTTTCTCATTATTTTTTATTATGATATTATAGTAATATTTGAATAATAATCATCTTATCTCTTTCTTAATAAATGAGCTGGCTCATGAGTCGACTCAAACTGGTCAAATTAAACTAAGTTCGAACTTGAACTCAATTAATCAATCAAAATCAAGCCCTGGTCGAAATTGTTTGGTGCTTGACTCAACTAGACTCATTTATTACTTGGGACAGCTCTTTTATTGCTTCTTAAAATAGTTTTTTAACACAAAAATTAAAATTTTTATACTAAAAAAAGCTGCTTTAAGAAACAATAAGAAAGCCGTCCTAAACTAATCATCATGCCCAGAGCATTGACAAATCTAAAAAATGATTGCTTAATGGAAGAAAGCACACACCATCATATCACCTTTAAGGAATAGTTTCCTTTTAATACTCTACCATTGAGAAGATAGTTACCTAAATGGAATATTTATATTTCAGATTATTTTGAATTTGCCGAAAGGGATGATATTATGTTGCTAACTATGGTGACTTTTATATTTAAATATCTATTTTGTATTTTAATCATTTTCAATTTATATGTGTGGATTTCTGTCATTTCTTTTTTTTTGATGAATTCAATTTATTCTTATTATTTTTTCCTTTTTAGGGTTTTAGGGTTTCCTCATTGTTTATCTTTATGTTACAATAATTGAATGAGCTTAAAGTTTGGATCATACACAAATTGTTTATATTTATTTTATTTTATTTTAGTTTCCAAGGTAGAAGATTGCAAATAAGAGATTTGATAGATTTAGACTTTGTTTGGTACAGCTTTTGGCCTATACTTTTTTATTACTTTCAAAAAAGTTCTGTACTAAAAAGCTCCCGTAAAAAATAATAGGAAAACTGCCCCAAACGAAGCATTGTATTGCTATATATTCATTTCTTTATATAATGCATTTGAGAGTATTTCTGAACATGTCATCAGAATTTTGAAATATGTCTACGGTCAGATTCTTCTCTTTCAAGCACTACATGAATAATTAATCAACTCATGCTTTACACTCACCTACAAGGTTGTGAAAATCGGATCGGGCATAGAACCAAAAAAATGAGAGATTAAGAGTTCAATGGTTTCATCGCAGTCGAACTGGGGTTGAACCAGATAACGTAATAAAAATGGAAATTATTTAAATAAAATTTAAATGACATTAAAAAAATATTGAATTCACACATTAATAATATCTTATGTAATTTTAAATTTAAACATATTCAATCTTTAAATTAAATTCAAATTTAATAAAAATTTGGCTTACATATAAATTTATATATTTAATATAAATTATTATTAATTTATGTCATATGTATATATAATTTACACCAATAAGTTATATATTAAAATCATATTATAAATTTATATTTATAAATAATTAAGATTAGATCAATTTTTATTAATAAATAAATAATTAATTAGTTTTTATGGTACATAAATAATAAATGATGTATAGAATTTATTTAATATTATTAATTTAAAATAAATACATTTTGCATCATAAAAAAATTATTTTAAAATTTTATTTTAAAATATATAATACATGTTATAAACTTAAGAAATAAAAACTCCAACTTATTTAGTGATGGTAATGCATATATTACTTTTTGAATTTGGATGAGGTAAGAACTCAATTGGAGTGATGGAGTTATGTGAATACTTAGTTGGAATTTTATTTATTAAAAAATTAAGCATTTTAAAGATAAATTAATTTATTTAATTACAAATATATATCACTTAATATTTTCTTCTTAATGTATTAAATTTATTTGTTTAAACAATTCAGAAATTAAACCGGTTGGTTCAATAAAATCGAGACCAGTTCCCAAGCAATTCTGGTTGGTTCAACCTGATTTCATACAAAAATAGTTTTCAGGAAGAACCGGACTAGCCTGAAGACCGGTGTGATCCAATTTTTAAAACCCTGCTCACCTAACCAAATAAATTTAAATTTCTAATAGCCATCATATTCTCATCTTTTTTTTTTTTTTTTCTCAATTTAATAGTCAAAAGTTACCGGTCCTTTTTTTTAATCTCTTGATTCTTTCTCTACGCAAGAGAAGAAATTGAAGCTTCCACTTATATTGTATGAAGACAGCGACAGATAACGACCTTCAGGAAGGACCATTAATCAATTACTTAGTATAAAAGGAAGCAGCATAGACCCACTAAAGCAACCGACAAACCTCAATTATCCACTGAATTAATTCAAACCACATCCCCTATCAATAGCAGCATCTTAATTGAAAGCTAAATTTACCACACAAGACAAGTACCTCATCTTAAAGGCTGTAGCATGCAGGAAAACAGAACAAAAAAGTCTGCAAGTTCAGGAGACAATTCTTTTTTTATACAAAATAAGAAAACTCAAATCCAACCAGGTTACAAATATTGTACAGGAAAACTGTCAGCAATCTATAATGGGGGATTCAAAACTTGCCCCATAGAACACAAGAAACAAATGATGTGCTTATGACCAAAATTATAACAAAAATGGCTAAGATTATGGATACAAGAGGGAGTAAAAGGTATAGTATAAAAACATGTGAGGAAAAAAACAAAGAAAAAAAGGGGCTGAGTGAATTATGTTGGCATGTTATGAGAAGTTTGCACAGTAATGTTAGACATTTTCTTCTGCAGCTTACCCTTTAGCTGCCTAATGGTGGCATCCACCCTTGCTGTGAATCCTATCTTAGTTTCTTGCCTTGCTTTGGACCTTTCTCTCTTCCACATAGACTGATCCTCCACATCCTTCCTGTAATACTTAATTTCCTGAATCACGTGATGGTCCATGGGATGGAAAGTTCGCTGGTATGATATGTGGGCAAGGTAGGGAATGTTACAAGCTGCGGCAATGAGGAGACTAATGATCCAGTACATTGGTGCCGGCGCGAGGGCCTCCATGAGGATACGGTACTCGTCTTGAGAGAACAGCGGCGAAGATAAACCATAGCCAAGAAGGAAGATGTACCAGGTGGCAATGCTGCCCCATACAAAGAGGTGTTGGATCCATGTGAAGTGGCTCATTGTTAGAGCAATCTGAATGTTAACTGCCCAGATGATGCTAGTGAACATGGTAGTACCAACAACGGCCATGTCGGCAGTCTGACCTCCTGCTCGAAAGGCTTGATCGTCTAGTATGATAATGGTTAGGAAGAAAATGGCAAGGGATGAGTAGAGACCGTTTCCCATCCAACAGAAGATTCTGTACCAGTCAAAAAATAGGTTCTTAGGACCTTGCTGGTATAGTGCTGGGAACTGCATGAGGTATTAAGGTGGGAATCAGCAAAACTTTCGATAAGAAGATTAAGGGAAAACTGAGAAACGTTATTGAATTAGAGGAAAACTAGTCAATTTCCAAAATCAATAGCCCAGTTGAAACTTAGAGAATCAGCAACAGTATAAAAGGTTCTGTGATTTATTAATACCAATTATATAAACAAAGCCTCACATGCATTTTAGGTACAAATATATCTTCAAAGTTAAAGCATAATATAATATACATGTATGTTAAACAAACCTGCAAGCATACTTCAGAAGATACATCTTGCTCGAATACTCCAAGTGATATCACAGGCAATGATGTCAGAATTACATTGAATAGAAGCATGTACCAATCATCATAGACAGATTGCCCAGAGAAGCCCGTAAATGCCTCGAAGTACAATATGGTGAGACCAAATACTATGTTCTTGTAGAAGAAATAACAAATCTGAAAGTGGAAAAAGTTAATAACCCAAGGCAAAATTTTCATGGAGAAAACTAAGGTTCTCACATGCATCAAAGAATAAATATAAAGCACAAAGCAAAATTGGCAAACAACTACGCTGGGCATCTTACCATCTGGGCTATTCTTTTGTAGCACCAGTGGCCATGGACAACAAGAAGTCGCTCAAGAAATCGAAATTGGGCAATGGAGAAGTCACTGGCCATCACTGCCTGGCAAGAGCATAAAAGAGCTAAGCTAGCAAAAACTCAAATAAGATAACAATTAATAGCTGAGACTAACCAAACCATTAATAGCAACATGATTCAAGATGGCTGAGACCAACCAAACCATTAAATAGCTAAGAAAATTCATAAGAGGGTTTCATACCTGCATTCCTTCAACCCCGCTGATACCAACACCAATATCAGCCTCTTGAATCATGCCAACATCATTTGCACCATCACCTATGGCTAGAGTTGTTTTTCCTGTTCCTTCTTTCACTAACCTGGTCACCTAGAATCAACAGATTTACAGGATGTCTTAGAGAAATGATTTGTGGGTGTTTCTTATTAAGGACAATAAAATAAGTTAAAGCCCTCTTGTTTTACCAATGCTTTCTGTTTTGGGGAGACCCGACAGCAAATAACAGAAGAGCACTCTACAGCAAGGTCGAGGAACTTCTTCTTGATACCATCCTCCAAGGCATAGGTTAAAGCTTTCCCATCAATGATTAAAGCAAATGCTGCATGAGGGTCCTTCTCTAGATTCACAAGTAGGGAGGCATTAGTGATTTGCATCAACATGTTCTCCGTTATGGCCTGATCAGTTAGCAATGATAATAACAAAATGAAACACATCTGATAAAGAAAACAAAATTTGAATGTTCACTCACAATCTATAATACCATTTTTGCATCTTGCCCAATTAAGTTGGTGTCCATTGTGGATATACATATCTGTTTCATGCCTTGCCTCAGAAGACTGCAAGCAAAGCTGCAAATGCAAATAGTATTTCCTTGAGCTTAAGAAGAGCAGAAACAAAGAATGCTAAAAATAATGATATAACTCAATTATTGACAAAAGAGTCATACCCTATATTAATAGCAGTCTCCATCTTATCACCTGTTAAAACCCAAATCTTCAAACCGGCTTGTGCTAATTTATCTATGCACTGAGGTACCTAGGGATGCACGGAGAATTTGAAAATGCTAATGATTATTAGTCTTGTGGTAAAAGCCAGCTCAAATACTTACTCCTTTCTGCAATTTATCCTCCACAGCTGTAGCACCAACTAAGATTAAATCTCGTTCGATCATATCTGCAACTTCTTCCAGTAGTGTCTCTCTGTCAGGTCCAACAGTCGTTTTTGCTTTAATGAATTCATCATTCCAAGATGTGTATTCAGATATCCCTATCTTCTTGTATGCTAAAGCAAGGGTTCTCAGCCCTACCTCCCCATATTCATTTAGATGTTTTAGTGTATCTTTCTCATAGAGTCTTCCATCTTTTGACAATCTTTCAAAAATTACACTGTTTGGAACAATAAAATCAATGCAAATATATATTAAAAAAAGGAAACGATGTGGATAATGATTCTTCTTTCTTCAGATGATAAAAAACAGCAAAATAATTTGGATAATCATAGATAAATGAATGAAAGAACACTGTAAATACCTGTCAGCACCTTTACAGAAGAGATTTATCTGCCCTGATTCATCCTGCACAACAACCGACATCCTCTTCCTTTTGCTATTGAATTCCAAAAGATTAAGGATCTTGAACTCCCTACAAATACCACGAACTGATTAGATGCCTGACATGTATATGATGCATAGCAACTGCTCAGAGACAATCATCTCATATGCTAACCTTTCTGTGGGACATTCAGAAGTATATTTTTCACGGATAAAAACACTTGATTGGGTCCTCTTACAAAACTCAAATCCTAATTCCCTGGCTGCAACCAAAAATGAACCTTCATCCGGTGACTCAGCTTCATAGTTAAATCCACCAGTTTCCTCATTTAGTTCAGGAATTGCGGTGTGACAAACTGCAAGTATCCTGAAAAACAAAACAATGGTGTCTCTATTAGGTTCGCCTGTCCAATTTCCATTCATAAGGCGATCATCCTCAAAATTGAAACCTTTAATCCGTGATTTCTTGTTCCCCATTTTCAAAGAAATGCCATTCTCTGGTTCAATTTCTGATGATCCAAAGTCATTCCCTTGGTCCTCCCATAGATCCTGATTGATATTTTGTTGTTCTGGAGCATTTGAAGCTTCCGAAGCCATCTGTTTTGCAGCAGCAATTTCCACTTCACTAGATCCCACGCCATAAGGCACTCCTCCTATAGAGCACTTCAAAAAGTTCATTTGATTGCAAGTTAGAGTGCCCGTTTTATCTGACAAGATAGTATCAACCTGACCAAGCTCCTCATTTAAATTTGAGGTCCGAGCTTGTGCAGTGTTTCCCGACTCTTCATCATACATTTGTATATCTTGGTTGATAAACATTGCTTGCAAGACCTTAACAAGTTCAATAGAAACATACAATGAAATAGGTATGAGATATCCATATAAAATAAGTGCCGTAATGAGATGAAAGATTCCAGCGGTTGCGGGCTTTGATGGATCATACAAGTTCGTTGTATTATTAGGTTGCAAATACCACCATTTTGGCATTCCAAGCTTTGTCATGACTGCAAATCCAATTGAACTAATCAGAGAAATCACCAAGAGAAGGCTAAAAAGTACATAGATGATCCGATCCATTTTCTTTTCAATTCTGCTTCTTTTTGATGGAGAATGTGTTGCATTCTGCATGACTTTGTTATCGTGCCCAGTAAAAATAACCACACCATAGATATATGCAGTGTTCCTAAGCTTTGAATCTCGAAGAAGAATATGAGTTGGATCAAGGGAATAAACCTGATGTTCATATTCAAAATTGCCAACAAATGTATATAGATTTGGATTGGGGTCTTCGCATCTAATGGTACCAGTGAAATCCTTGAATGCCCCATCATCATCCAAGGACAGAGTTACCTGCAAAGATCGCTTCACCTTCAAGTTTGTCTCTCCATCCAAATTCATTGTTTCAACGTAGCATATCCCATCTTCATAGCTAGATGACAAAAGAAGCAAATCAGCAGGAAAGAACCGATCCTTCTCTACCCTGACAATGTCCCCAACCCTAATCTTTTGCCAGTGCTTGTAATCAAAATTCCCTCCCCCTTTGTAGACGCTGACCTTCCTGAGATTGACCTTCATATCTTGCATAAACCTTCTCCAATCTTCCAACGCCTCTTTTGCCATACTGAGCCCAACAACAAACGCTAGTGGGGCAATCATGCTTATTGCAGAAAATGGGGCAACTGGTGTAAGAGAGAGCGCTGCTGCAAGAAGAAAGTAGAGATTCGCAACTCGTCGAAACTGCTCAAAGATTGCTTTTGGAAGGAAAGTAATGATATTATACTTTGTAGTGGAGATGTAGTTGGTAGGATATCTGAAAGGCTTTTTCCTGTGAATCTGAGGTTGGTTGCAGTGCACAACACGAGAATAGCCCGGTCCTTGGAGAGAGGGGGGGTTACCTGAGTCTAATTGCACAGATGGACGGACACAAGAGAAAGAATAGAGTTTGCTCCACCTGAGATTCTCCCTAATCCTACCCCGCGCCATCCTTCCCCACTCCCAAGAGCTTTTTCAGCACAAAACTAATTCAGTGCATTCCATTATTCTTCAAACACAGCAGGTTACATCCCTCCATTAGCTGTGATATATTTTCCAGCAGAGACCAGTAATCCAAAGCAGAATCCAGCGCAAAAATATGAAGCCTGAAAGTTTTCACACGATTTAGAATGAATTAAAAGAAAGATAAATAGATCATAAACTGAATAATCTACATTAATTTACTCGAAAATTTGCAGCAAAAAAAAAAAGAAAAAGAAAAAACAGAGCCGACATTTTTCCCAGATCTGCTGTTTGCCTGGAAGGGTTAAGCAAGAAGAAAAGTAGAAAAGACAGAAATGTCGTAACTCAAAGAGGCAAAAACACCATAAAAATAAGAATCTCCATGAAAATACCTAGCGTCACACTAGGATCACCCTCACAGAACACATCAAACACTGAAAAAACAACCAACATCTAGAATCCATAAGAATTAAAGCATAAAAAGAAAAAAAAAACTGATTGCGACACGTACAATACAATCAAACAACAATGAAAAGATCAAGCTCAATTGAATCCAGAATCGACACAGAGAAGCAAAGCCCACCTGAATTCCCGGCGAAACGCTAAAATGACCCTCAGATACCCATATTCAAGAACCGTAATCCCAACAGCTGATCTAAATTCCTCCTATATCTAAGACAAGAGAGGATTGCGAAGACGAACAAGTAAAAGAAATCGAGATCTCCTGCAGTGAAGAAGGGTTTTTGCTGCAAGAGCACACAGCCCAAACCTGTTTGAGGAAATTCCCACCTCCATCAATTAAATCTTTCTTTCTTATTTTTCTTGCCCCAATTTATTCACCAACCAGATCTCTGCTTCACCGCCGCCCACCGTACACCACGCTTTGCCACGTGTCTTTATCGAGCGGGTTCAATTCTCCAATTTTGGCGGGGTAATAAAACAACGTTTTCCTTTTTTTATTTTTATTAAATGCCAAATCGAATTTAAGCAAAAAAAAAAAACTGTTGAGCTGGATCGACCGTGGGGCCCGCCATCTACTCTGAATAGCGTCCACGTGGAACGATGGTATTGGGTTATTTACCTGTAAGCGTAAAATATGGAAACAGGTGATTAATTCAATGACGTGAGCTCAATACCTGTCCGACGTGGCATGGTTAGGTCGAGCATTGACAGCTAATAAATAGGTTCGGACTACAGTTGGGTTCGGTAACCTACACCGCCGGAGTAGCTTACGGGCCTACTACGACTGCAGCGCAAGCGGGATTATCATTGGTCGTTTTTATTATTTAAATTAAGAAAGATTTAGTGGGATGCGATGACAGTATTAAAAAAATAACAAAATAAAAAATATATATATACAAATGCCAGTATTCAATAAGCTAACCATTAAAATATTTAGGCTTTATTAGAGACTATTTTTTTACTATTTTATGAATTAAAAAAATTAAATTAAAAATTTTATACTAAAAAAATTGATTCATAAAATAATAAAAAAGCTGTTTAAAATAAAATCTTAAAAAATAAAATATAGATTAAAAAAAATTTTAAATGAATGAAATAATTGTTGCATAGGAAAAAAAAGATTATAATAATTATTATTTTTAAATAATGGCATATAATAATGATAGGATTTTCTCTTATATGAGATAATATGATAATGCTGACTTATAAGATTTTAAATGCATGTAAAATATTTTTCAAAAATAGTTTAAATATTAAAAAAAATTATGGAAATTCTTTTTCAAAGGGCAAGAAAACTATTTTAATTAAATAAATATAATTTTGGAGAATTAAATTAAAAAGTTCATGTTTTTAAAAATTCATTCCAAGCATTTTCATATATTTAAAAAAATAAATGAATTTTAATAAATCTTAGGAACATTTTTTTAAGCTTCATATGCAATTTATGCCCTTTGATCTTATTTTAATAAGGGGGATTTACATACATACCACTTTATTTCATGCTATTTATATATCTAATACCTAAAACTTTAACATTATATGTCTATAAATGTAATATTAAAATTTTGGGTATTAGATATATAAATAGTATCAAATAAAGTGGTATGCATGTAAATCCCCCTTTTAATAATTATGGCATTATTTAGGAGTAATGATGCAACTAATAATTCATATTAAATATTTTTAAAATAAAATAAAAATATGAAAATAACACATAAAACTGAAATAAATCAAGAAAATATTATAAATAAATTAATTTCAAATTTTATTCAATTTAAAAACATATCATTTGCAACAATAAAATATAATTTGTAAATGCATATAAATTTTGGGAGTAATTTTCTTGAATCTTTCTTACTTTGTGAATAATTTTCTAAATTTGATCAATTTATATAAATATCTTGATCAATCACCTAATTTTTTTAAAATTAGGATAGAATTTTAAATTTAAAAAATTATGTTTAATCAACAAACTTATTCTATATTATGCCATCATGTTCAAATAGTGACACGCAAAAGTGACTTAATTGCAATGTATATAACTACTTGGAAGGCAATGTTGGTTGAGAGTTTAAGGTTTTGTTTGGGACGGCTTTTTTATTGCTTCTTAAAACGGAGCTTTAGTTAAAATTTTTAATTTTTGTACTAAAACTTCATTTTAAGAAGCAATAAAAAAGCCGTCTCAAATGAAGCCTAAATTGAATAATTATTAGCTCCTTCTTGATAATAAGTAATTGACTGCTTTCAGTTTTAATTTAGCATTTAAAATGACAATTACTCAGTTTTAATTCATAAATTAAAATTGACCGTTTCTTAGTTTTAAATTCAGCTTTAAAACTGAAATTTCATTTATTGCTATGATTGGTAGCAATAATTTAGAATTTCTATATATTTTGGGTCCCTAAGCCTTTCTCTCTAACCCACTTCTAATAAGAAGAAAGATACACCATCATTTGAGAGAAAAAAATGATTAGAAGAATTCAAAATTAGTGAAGAATATGATCAAAATATCAATGGTCGGAGGTATGTAAAAAATGTTAATAAATTAGTTTTCGCATCTTTATTTAGTCAATTATATATTTTAAAAATTTATCTCAAATTAGTATATTGTTGAATTTGAGAAACTTTTGTAAAATTGACATAGAGTTTTCTAACATTTGGTAGCAGAGCCTTTTCAAATCTCTGCCTTGATATTTTAATTTTATTTCATGGTAGAATGATCACGTAAATATCTATGATTAATTATATTTTATTATAATTAAAGCTATAAATATTTTGAGTAATATTTATATCATATTCGTGATTTAAAACTCAAAGTGTGATTTTAAATATACTTTTGATTCTTTTATAAAATCTAAAATGATAGAATATTTTGGAATCATAATTCCAATTTTATTATATTTATTAATATTTTTGCAAATTTGAGCTTTTATAGGAAATATCAATTATTCAAAATTAAACCTTTGCTTAGTATATGATGGTATTTTAGAGGTTGCTTGGTTGCAATTGGATTCAAACATATTATCTAAATATTCTCCTGATGTTGGTATTTTTCACAAGCAATTGATGTTGTTATTGATATTGATTTTAATAATTTTGATAAATTGCAGAAAAATAAATTTGCAAAATTTCAAATTAGGTAAATTCATTTTAGATTTATATTTATTTCAAATGCAATTAAATTTACTTATGCTTAATTATACTATATATATTGTAACTATACATATGTTAAAGCTAAAGAATTTAAGAACAAAAGTTAATGTCTAAGTGATTTATTTATAATTTGAATAATTAGGGATTAGCCACAACATCCTTAATTATGAAAATTGTATAATTAAGTTTTACAAATGACATAAATAATTAAAGAGACATTAATTGTAATTAATTAGATAAATATAGTAAAATTATCACACATAATTTTTATTATATTTATATAATTAGTTAGAATAAAATATCAAATTATACTTTCTAACTTACCCACAAGAATTAGAAAATGAATATAATTTGATAATTTTACTACAAGAACTTAAATGAATCAAATAGAATTAAAACTTCAGCCCAAAGGCAAGTTTTATGTTCAATAGATTCATTAATCTTTTAAAATATATGATTTCATTGGTAAAGCATGATATATGCTTACTGGTCTCAATATTTATGTAAGTAAGCATGTTTTCATTTATATATTATTCATCTTAATACAGTTATAAAATCAATGAATATATTTGATATAAAATCAATGAATATATTTGATATTAAGTATGATATTCTTTAATTAAGGGGTGATAACTATAAAGTATGAAAAGAGAGAATTCTTCTTCATTTAGGCTGGATGGATATTGATTATGCTATAAGGAAATACGAACCACCTGCAGTTAAAGATACTAGCACTCCTGATAAGATTGCTCTTTATGAACATTGGAAGCGATCTAATCGTCTTAGTTTAATGTTCATAAAGACAAACATATGTGTTAGTATTCGTGATTCAATCGATCAGTATAATAATATTAGAGAGCTAATTAAGAAAATTGATGAATAAATTAATACTTTGGAAAAAGCTCTTGCTAATACTCTAATTATGAATCCTTGAAGCTAAATGGAATTAAAGGCGTGCAAGAGCACATTATAATGCAAATACGAGGTATTGCATCTCAGCTTAAGGCACTTAAGGGTTGATATATCCGAGTTCTTTTTAGTGCACTATAGTTTGAATACTCTTTCATAACAACATGATCCTTTCAAAATATCCTATAGAACACATAAAGATAAAAGGTCAATTAATGAGCTTATGACCATGTGTGTTCAAGAGGAGGAAAGGTTGGTTATGACAATGGGTGAGAGCATAATGTTAGCTATACATAAAAAGGACTGGAGTCATGCAAAGAAGAAGGAAAAGGGTAAAATACCACCCCAAGGTAAAATAATCTCGTTTATCTGTTATGAATCTAATATGGCTATTATTATTTATAACACATAATGAGATTGATTTAGGAACTATAATTCATATTTATAATACTTTACAGGGTATGCAAAATCTAAGAAAGCTAATAGGAAATGAGCACTACATTTATTCAAAAAAATTAAATGTGCTCATATGTTGAAACTATTGGAACATGCTATTTAGTACTTAGTAGTGATTTTATTTTAGAATTATAAAAGTTTTTTTATGTGCCTAGTTTTTCTAGGAATTTAATTTCAGTTTTCAAACTTGTACCTTTTAGTTGTACGTTTAACTTTTCAGAAGCTTTTATTGATTTATATTATAAATTTGAACTTGTTGGAAATTGTATTTTGTCTGATGGTATTTTCTATTTTGATTTGAAAAATAGTTCTACTCATGTTGCTAATGAACCAGTAGATATAGCTGAATAACCAACTTCACTAGAGGAGGTTGTTATAACATTAAGAAGATATATTAGAGAAAAAATTAGCAATTCCTATTGATTATATAATATATCTTCAAGAGTCGGACTATAATATTGGAGCTGAAAATGATCCTGAAATAATTTCACAAGCCATGAGTTGTAAAAAATCTGATTTATTGTATGATGTCATGAAATATGAGATGAATTTAATGGCACATAACAAAGTTTGGGATCTTGTTAAGTTACCTAATAGTGCAAAAGTCATTGGGTGTAAATGGATCTTTAAGATAAAAAGAGACTCATTAGGCAACATAGAAAGATATAAAGCAAGACTTATTGCTAAAGAATTCACTCAACAAGAAGAGATTGATTACAAAGAGACTTTTTCTCCTGTATCTAAAAAGGATTATTTTAGAATTATCATGACACTTGTTGGGCATTTTGATTTAGAGCTACAACAAATGGAACTTACTCCGCAACCTAATGGATGGGTGCTGAATTATCTTCCTAAAGAGCATGGTTCAACCTCGCAGAGGGCATGCTGCGGGCGCGTGGGCAGGGGTTGGTCAGGCAGCATTCGCAGGTTGGTGGGCTGGGGCTGGGTTTGGACCTTACGCATGGGCGGGCAGCATTTGCGGGCAACGCGAACTAGCTGGATTGTAGTGAGCAGGCAGAATTTGAATATATATATAGCAATGTTCGTCGAAATATTTTTATGCAAATTTTTTTCGCCGGTGTTTGTTTTCCTATGCGTGTTTTACAGGAGAAAATTTTTCTATCGAAAATCTGCCGGCAATGGTTTATTGACAGATTTTAAGCATTTTCCAACAGAAAATGGCCGCCATAAAATGCCATTTTTCCTGTAGTGGAGTAAAAACCCTGGCCTTACAACCCGAGAGTTACATAACAAGCTTCTGTTTGTGTGAACACAAAAGCCTTTGAAAATACTCTAAGTTTGCATTTTGTAAACCATGTGTTGGCAAAATACTTCTCTTGAGCAAATGAACATATCCTTGTAAAAATATATAATATTATCATTCTTAATTATAAATGATAAATCTTCAAATTATTACCTAATTATACCTTCAAATTTGGGAAATAACTCTTGGTTTCTCCTATTTTCTTTATCTTTATAATGACTTCTTTCCTGTGGTTCCAAAATAATTAATGGATTTTAGACTTATCTAAGAAATATAAAAAAAAACAAAAATTTTTTTATTGACAATTTATACTATACTCCATGAAAAATGAAAAAAAAAATTACATTAAATTTTACATTAAATTTCTTCATATTTTCATTATATTTCTTCTCAACCAAATAAATCAATAAAATCTAATTTCATTTCAATTCTTTCAACATTTTCCTTTTCATATCCCTTCAAACCAAAAAAAGCCTAAAAGAGATGCTATACTTACATCAACCTTTTACTTGCTTAGATTTTTGCAAACCAATGATTAGTCAACACGTGGGAACTCACAAAAAGGAAGCTTTTTGTTGTGTAGAGAACAAGTCATATACTTAATTATTGATAGAAAATTCCTTCCCTATGTTATGATGAAGATTCCATTATTTTGTTTCTTTGTAAAGTTGATAGTCATAGCTCAATGATTTAATTTAGTACTAAATGGGTGAAAAGTGGGTGAGTGTTGGTTGGGAGAATAAAATTTAGAATTGCCACAACACCACATTCAAAAAGCTTACATTATTGATATGAAATAACTATTATAAAGACAATACTATGCTTCAAATTTTGGAGAAGAGAAGTGCTTAGAAGAAAAGTAACCATCTTTTAAGAAGAGATTTAGAAAAGGAGCTAAAGAAAAAGAGATTTGCTAATATTTTTATTATCACAATAACACGAGCGGTTGATATTAAGGCTCCTTGAAGCAGCTTTTTAGGACAAAATTTTTTAATTTTTGTATTATAAAACTGTTTCAAGAAGCTGAAAGAAAGCTGTCCCAAATGAAACGTAATTAATCAAGTAAATCATCAAATTTTTTTATTTTTTTTATTAATAGTCTACAAAATTTATATGAAATAGCACATAGCATAGTTACGATGTTAGATGAGCAAGCCAAGTAAGGTAAGGAAGAGTGTTTAGTGGCCCAAGAAAAAAATTTATTGAAGCTTAGATCATTATTGCCATTCTACATAAATCTCTTATATTCTGAATTAATAGGTAGGTTGTTAAGGAGTTTGCATAAGAGATTGCTATTAGGTATATGATACTGTCTTAAGCCTTTAGATTTAATGAGCATACTAAGTGGTGAAAATATTTTCAAATTAAATAAGTTACATTTTGGGGAAAAGATCAAAAGACCAATACAAAATTTTGGAAATTAAAGAGGTGAAGGAAGAATATTAAATATAGTTTGGGACACAAAATTGTAAATAGTTCCAATTGTGTTTTTATTTATTTTCTTATTCATTTGGATGTTATATGTTGTGCACTCTATGAATTGTATCTCTATTTGTAATGAACTACTTATGCTTTATATTTATGGTGAAAGTTAGACAAATTTTTTATGCTTTAATTTAGAAAAATTAACAAATGTGTATTTAGTAGGAACATGCTCAAATTATATTTTCCATCTTTTAGATAAATTTTAGATGTTATCATGTTGATTTATTTTCCATAGTTATATATTGCACTAATAAATGGGATTAAATTTTCTATTTTTGGAAGAAAGTATGAGATAATTTATCTTGATAGGCAATCAAAACAATAAAGTGTAACTAATAAGAAATTAGATTATGAAAATTTTGGAGATTATCTTGAGAAAATCATATATATATATATATATATATATATATATATATGAAATTTTCTCTTAGAGAGTTAGTTAATAAAATTTTTTAATTTAAAAAATCTTAAATTAAGTTATTGGATAAATTTAACAAACAATCTAGATCAGTAGTTTGCATTTTAGAAGTTCAGTGTGATATGCATGGGAACTATACTTTTCCTAATATCTGTATTACTCGTTTGATATGTATACTTGATTGTTAAAGATAATAATAATAAGCAATGATATTCTAAAGATAATACTATGCTTCAAATTTTGCTTTTTAGTGCATGATAATACTATGCTTCAAATTTTGCTTTTTAGTGCATGAGGGCAGCCTTTTCTCAAGCTAGAAGAAGAGGGAAATTAGCCTTCCAATGAGCCATTAATTAAAATGTAATGGAAGACCTTTAAAATGCAAGCATCAACCCATGAAACTAAAAAGGAGTGGGACAAATTTAAAAAAATTAATCTATTTACGAGGCAGGCCCTCTTAACCATATCAAAAGTTTTCTTACTGTCAATCTTAGTACAAAAACTAATATGAGAAATTCCAACATGAAAACCGTTCATAGTTTCATTAACTAAGATATCATTCTTAGAAGCTTTACAATAAAAAAATGAAGCTAGTTTGAGCTTTATAAGTGACAAAAGGTATCATAGCTTCTTGTAGAAGGTGTTACATAGTGAAACTGGCCTGTAATCAGAGATGTTATTGGCATAAAAAGTCTTACGAATAAGAACAATAACAATAGCTTTTGTCACATTTTGGAGTTCCTTGCTCATGAAGAAGTGCTTAACTACACACAAACATGCTCACCGATCACATCCTAAGAAAATAAAAATAATTTAAAGGTAGAACCTTCTCGTTAGAGGTTAAACTTTTAAGAGGGGACAAAACCACCTTACTAATGCCATCATTTAAAATAAGAGCCTTGATGATGGGAAATTGGTGAAGTGGAAGAATAAAAAAATTATGAGCAATGAACTTGTAGCTTACAAACAAAGAGGTATATATTAATTAAGATAATGAGAGGAGAGTGCTCAGAGCAAAGAGGAGACTGCTTATAAAAGGAAAAGGGGGTAAGTTACAATCACTTTCGTTAAACTAAAACTCTGTCCAACTTAATGTAAATGGAGCATTATATGACTTTATATTAGTAAATAAATTCTTTAGGTTTCACAAACTAATATGAATAATATATACTTTATAGACACCACCAACACAAACATTTGGGCTTCTTACAATTCCTGAAATTAAAAATTTATAAAGAAAATTTATTTATTTATTCATTCATTATACATATGAAAATAAAATCATCGTTTTTTTAGATTTTTTGACCAATATTTCATAGTGCGTTCAACTAAATAAATTTATGATTTTTTAAGTAATCTTTTTTAAATTTATAATACGTGGCATTGAAAAATTCAAATTACATATTTGATTATTTCTCTGAAAAAAATTAAAGACATTTATAATTATTTGGAAAATAAATTTTTAAAATTTGAGGACATTTATATGAAAAAATAAAATTATTTGTGCCAATAAATTTGTTATTTTGTGATAAAATATTAAACAAGAATGTGAAATTATTCATAATTATCTTGAAAATAATTAGTTTTGAAAATATTTATATGAAATATGAAGCCTTGCATTAATAATATAATGGACATAAATATAACTTGGATTTTAAGATATGGATATTGGATATATCTATTACTGAAAATATATTATCTCACCAAAATTAAAATTTGATATAGAATTTGTATAAATTAAAGAAATATATAATGCATATAATCTAATATAATAATAATTTATTATTTTTATAGAAGAAATATAAAATAAATATTATTCAAAAGAGATATTTTAAATAAATTAATTATTAAACACATATTTCACTTATCTCTTTTAATATTTAAAAATTAAAATTTATTTATTAGTCTACAACTCTTTGTTATTCTTTCATTATTTAATGGCCGTGTCATTCATTTATTTATTAAATTTTAATTATGTCACACAAGTCAGATGTCTGTCATATCTTACATAGCGGATAAATTATTCTGCGCTGAGTCCGACGGTAAGAACCGTTCGAACATGTGACTGCACACACTATGTATAAAATTGTATATAGTGTGTATCAAATTTTTATACACATTGTGTGTACACAATGTGTACACTCACAGTTTTGATGGTTCTTCCTATCCGGACTACACACAGAATAATTTCTCTATATAGCGCATGTGTTTAGTATCTTGTATTTATTATATCAAATAAATATTTTTTAAACTTCTTCAAAAAAAAATATACATGTTGTTGATTTAGGGGTCATTTGTTTAAAATTCTTAATGTAAATTAAATCAAATATAAAGGTTTCGAAAAGTCAGCTGCTTTGTTAGAGGAAAATCAAATGTAAAGTATTTTACTCTGCAACGCGTGCAAATACAACAGATTTACAATACTTTTTAAACCGCCGCAATAAATTTAGCAGATGTTTTAAGTTTTAACTGTTGCAGTAGATAAAAAAAAATACTGCGAAAGTCAGATTTATTAGTAATGAGCTCATTTTTTGTGAATCTCAAAATCATCATATTTCGAAATATATTAGTTAACCTTCTCGACCAGTCGCCACACCTGTCATTGACATTCATGACCCACTGATCACCAGCACCATTGTTACCCACTATTGGTTGCTCCCACCGATATTTAGAACCCACTCATACCCACTCGCGAGGTCATAGACATACCTATACCCACCCATACTTAATGGGTATGGGTGGGTACATGAGTGGGTATGGGTATGGGTATGGGTACCCAATGCAAGGCTCTGATAAATAATAGAAATGAAGGGCAATATATGACCCCATCTTGAGTTATGAACTCATTCATATCATTAAATAATCAAACCTCCAACAACCACTTCCTTCTCTCAAATCAAGATTATTTGTATAAGATATATAATAAAATTAGGGTGATCTTAGTCAAATAGAGAAAGTTAATTAGTGGAATTCATTCCATCACTATTAAATTGAAGTTTTCTTAATCAAAATATGGTTGCCATCACTAATTAGATGTCATCATAATAACCAACTTAATTAATTTCTAGCAAACTAACCTCACCCACCTTTAGACTATTTTAAGGTCTTTCACTTCTTTTCCAAACACTTTGTCTTAGCTATAGGATGAACAAAATGAGTTGAGTTCTATCTAAGATGGCTCGAACACGAGTTAGCTTGTTTGGTTGCTTACACGAGTTTTGTTGATCTTTTTTTATAACAAAATGAATGACATTTTCCGCTAGAGAAGATGAAGCAATGAATAAATAAAATTGTTTATATTTAAGAAAAATTAAGCTTCGTATGAAAATACTTTCTTACTACTTTCTAAAGCAGCTTTTTAATACTAAAAATTCTAGTTCAAATAATTTTTGTCAAACTTAAAAGACAAAATTTATGTTATGTTATCTTTCTCCAATAAACTGTTGGTAGAAAGCTAAAAACCTTTTGTGTTCACTTCACTACAGGAAAAAATATGATCCATTATTCTCCTTATAAAGATCAACTCTTGAAGGCATAATTATATTTATTTTTAATGCTCCTTCTCTAACTCAAGTTTAGACAAAAGCAATTAAGCATTCATTATGTTCATTAATGAGAGCTTAAACTTGGACCAATTAATTAGATGCTCAATTCTTCAAAAATCAATAAAAAGGTTTTCCAAAAGAACAAATTCAAGACACTTTTTAAATTATTTATTTATATTTTATTTAATTTACTTCAAAAATCAAAATGTCAACCCTTAGACGTTTAAACGAGTAGAGCTAAGCTCAAGTCACCTCGAGCTTGAGCATGAGCTTGATTAGTTAATTGAGTTTGAGGTCGAGCTCGAGCTGTATTCTATGAGTTCGACCCAGCTCACGAGCCAGCTCATTTATTATAAAAGAGATAAAATAATTATGATTCAAGAAATTATTATAATAAATTAGTAAAAAGAATAAGAAATTAGAAGAAAAATAATAAAAAATCATGAAATATAAAATTTTAAATATTTTTAACAACTTTTTACTTAAAAATCTTGAATGCTAATATATTTTAAATATATTTTATATTAATATTTTTTTTAAATGAGCCAGCTCGCGAGCCAACGAGACGAGTCAGGGCTAGCTCAAGCTTTGTTCGTTAGCTCATTGAGCTCGCTCACGAGCCATTTTTCGAGTTTAGCCATAGCCGGGGTTGACTAACTTAAAATTTAATAACAAAAGTGACTGAGCAACGCCAAATCACAACAACGACACAAATAAAGAGGAAAATCAGTTCTAAATTATTCTCATCTTATGTCTATTGCTAAATAAAGTGTTTGACATTATTCCATTTTTATCACACAAAAAGATGCATCATTATTAAAAAAAAAAAATCATATCATTGATAAATAAAGTGAGTGCACATTAATAAAGTTTATTTTATAAAAAAATATTTCATTATCTTAAACATAAAATTTTTATGTTGAAAAAACTCTTGATTTGTTGTTAATTACACGCTAATGATGATATATTTAAATAAAAAAAAGGATCTTTTATACGTTTGAATAACAATTAAATAAATATATGTAATTTCTATGCGCATAAGATGTATTTCTAAATTTATAAAATTAGTTTTTATATTGCAACACATTTTAATTGTTTTTTTGTAAGTGATGATGGGAATGGGAGCCATTTGAGTTGTTAGTTCATTATGTCATTATTCAAATTTTTTATTCATACACATTTTTCATATAGAATTTTTTTTGTAATATTTCAATTCCAAATTCTTGATGTTGATACATTTGGATTTTTTTTATCAATATAACATATTTGATAGTTAGTACAAAAATTCTATAAAGTGAGAAATTTGGAAATGTTGAATGATTGTTCCTTACATTATTGCATGTGTGTTGGATTCGAATGAATGCAAAAATCCAAATGTAACAATGCCCACTTATAACTCCTATTTATCATCTTTGGGCAGGTGCAGAGTAGAACTAAAGCAGAACAGAGTATTTTCCAACATAGAGTCATCTCAGAGCCGGAACAAAAAAAAGAAACATTTGCATTAGACTCAGGCATAGAATACAAAGTGAACTTTTATTTCCATAACAAAGCTCCAGAATTCTGTGAAATGCATTATGATGTAAATACAATGTACAATTGAAGAATTAAAGCATGTATATACTAAATAACAAATTTTTAGAAAAACCTCTAATTTTAGATGAATATTCAAATTTCTCAGAATTTTACGAATTATATATATATATATATATATATATATATATATATATATATATATATATATATATAGAGAGAGAGAGAGAGAGAGAGAGAGAGAGAGAGAGAGAATATCAATTTAACACGCTTTGCCAATAATACTGAGATTCAAAAGTGACACAATTATCCGAAAATTCTAGAAATTTATACAGAACAAAACAACCGATAAAATTTTGCATTCTAATAGTTAAATTGTTCATAACATAGTGTGTAACAAAAAACTAAAAGTTATGCAGTTCAACTTTTTTCAAACTCAAGAAAAACACATTTATAAGCATATATACTATAAACATTTTGAAATTGAAATCATAAACAGAGTATACATTGCCTATCTCGAGCCCGACAATTTCCTCAACTAGCTGAATGGATGGTTTTTAGATTCCAACCTCCAAAACTTCTCTTCTCTTCTCTCTCTCTCCTTGTCTTATCCCCTTTCTTCCTCTTTCTTATCCGAAAAGGCTAGGGGACAAATGGGATTAGCCAAATGGATTAGATATTTTAATATTTAAAAATCATTATTCTAACCTAGCACTGTGACTATGGGTGCAAACGAGTCAAGCCGACTCACGAGCCTACTCGAGCTCGACTCAAGAGCCTGCTTAAGCTAAACTCGATAACGAGCTCACGAGCCGAGCTTATCGTGTTTTGAGCTCGAGCTCGAGCAGATTTACGAGCCTGTTGGATAATAGAGCTCGACTTTGATTGAGTCACTAATTGACTCGTTAGCTCATCGAGCGGCTCGAGTGCGGAAGGCGGAACCACGAACGCAGAAAATGGAATCATGGATGCAGAAGTAGAAGTAGAAGCATAAGGCGAAACAACAGAAGGCTGAACAGTGGAAAAAGGAAGGCGAAACCGAAACCAAAAGTGGAAGCGGAAGCGGACGTCAACCCATTCTTCTTACACCTAGCGAGTTGGCTGGCAAGCTCGCATCCATTGCCACGAGTTGAGCTCGAGCACGCTATTTGAGCTCTAGTTGAACTCGAGCTAAAGTTCGAGCCCGCGATTTGTTGACGAGCAGAGCTAGAGTTAAGCATAACTCGAGCTTGACTCAACTCTTTTGCACACCTAAACTCGATGCTCAACTCCCTAGCACTATTTTGCTTCTAGAGAATCTTCTAGATTCTCCAAGAATCTCTTCATCTCAGATACGGCGTCGCAGCAGTGTTGCCTGGCGCCGCAACATATACTCTTTTTCCCTCACAAAAGGGAATTGGATGTCGCGGCACTGCCAATCCCGACACTTTGGCACTCCTAGAGCAATCTCACTAAATTGAAATTCACTTCCAAGCCCACTTCATACCTCTCACTTCAAAACTGGTCATTAAACACCCCAGAACTTATAATTATCATTTCAATCATCATTTGATAAACATGAATCATATTTATCTAAATTTTTGGACAACGAATATTGCATCCTCCCCTCTTTATAAAAATGTTGTTCTCGACATTCTCAATATACAATATTATCATATTAGATTATGAGTGAGTCCCCTTGAGACAATAGTGATTGTAGCATGGAATAATATAGAAATTGTGCAATTTCAAAGACAAAATTTGAAATAAAGGATGCATTATGCACATAAGTTGTATTCCTAAATTATAAAAATAATTTATATATTGCAACTCATTTTTATTGTTTTTTGTAAATAATGATGGGGATGTGAGCCATATGAGTTGATAGTTCATAAGCATGTCATTATTCAATTTTTCTATTGTAAATGATGATGGGGATGTAAGCCATCTGAGTTAATAGTTCATAAGTATGTCATTACTCAAATTTTTCTATTCACACATTTCTTTCATATATAAATATTTTTGTAATATTTTAATTCCAAATTCTTGATGTTGATACATTTGGATTTTTTTTATCAATACAACACATTTGGTAATTTTTAACAAAAATTATTTGTTGAATGATTGTTTCTTCCATTCTTGCATATGTTTAGTGCTTTTCATGATTGAGAATCTCTGTTGGTACAGGCTTCATTTGGGACAGCTTTTTTACTGCTTTTTAAAGCAGCTTTTTAGTTCAAAAACTTTAATATTTGTACTATAAAACTGTTTAAAGAAGAAAGCCGTCCCAAACGAAGTCATAATGGTGATTACAACAGATAATAATAGAACAACTGTACAATTTTAATGACGAAATATGAAATAAAAGAATGCATTTTGTTGAAAACTACATACACTTAAGCAAATTTGCAGATACACATTATTAAGAACAATATATGCATAATGAAAAAATACAGATATATATTGCTGAAAACACAATAGCTGCTTTTAAGAAGAAGTAGATTGAAGCTAATAGAAGCAGATACATATAAGAAAACAGCACATTGAAGGACATAGGAAGAGGAGGATCAATTGTTTTTAGTTGCTTTTTGGGGCTACTGAAAACTCATATGAAAACATAGCAACATATGCATAAACGATCCAAACATTGAAGAAAACAACACAAAATAGCAAATTAGATGCAATAGATTCAAATATTAAGCCATTGACATTGCAATTAGAGTTCATTCAATAAGCATAAGAATTATGATTCAAAGGCGAAGAAGAAAATGAACAACCAACCATGAATATATAAAATTAGAAAATTAGCTTTACATACTCAATAGATCATATCCTGAATACACAACTACTCAACAGGCTCTTTCCCTTTCCCCTAACCTAAAATAGAAGATAAAATAGGTGTGAGCTAACATAGCTCCGTAGGTCACACCACCAATCTAAATTTTTTAATATTCATTTATTATGCTTTTAACTAAATTTAAAAGTAATTCATCAGAATTCAGTACACTGAGCATAATATAAATTATAGATAATATAAATAAAATAGACTATATAATTAAAATAAATAAATAAGTACTTCATATATCAGAGTAAAAAGTAATAGATTTTAATCAGGCCCTGATATCTCCCAGTAGAAATAGATATCAGAATTTAGACCCTTATGACTCAAATGCTAGCATATCAGAAAATAAGTTTTTATGACTCCTAATGCTTAGCATATATAAGATATTCAGAATCAGATCATGCATTTAGCATCGGAATGTATATATCACCATATCAGAACATAACTTCAATCCCACACTATCTACTTAGAATCACATAATTCAAAAAGATAAGTATGTATAACAATGCAATGCAGTGAAATAAATGAAAATGAACAAGATTAAACATTTCGTAGAATATTCCATAAGCAAGCATCATATTAAACTACTATGTAGAAATTTATCATTTTGCATATGAACGAAATTATCATGTGTTCAGAACACTGTTCTGAAACTTTAATTGTATTATAATATTATTTTCTAGAGTTATGATTATTTTTTAAATAAATAAAATAGTGAACTTTTCAAATTACTCAGCAAAATATTTTCAAAAAATAACTAAATGTCTATCATTGTTATCTCTACAACATACAAAAAATCACACGATGAAAGTTTAATGGTTATAGAATTATCTCCATTTTTTCAATACAAAAAATATAAATTTAACTAAGAAAATATGAAAATCTCTATATTTTCTAAAACTGAGATAGGCAATATCACCTATCTCGATTTAAGCAACTTCAGAATTAGACCGACAGCAAAAAATAGACCAAAGTTGCCCGATTCTATTCGTTGCACTACTACCTCAAGGAAAGTGCAACACCCTACCTCTAACCCCAATGCTATAACACTCTAATTATTACTTTTATAAATTTTGACTAAATTAAAATTCATAGAACACAAAATTATTCCACTCAACAATAAGTTTGCTTCTCTGCAAACTGAAGATCCTATTGATAAAAATTTGGAAGAACCCTCTCTGGCCGAAACTTCCCCAGATAACTTCTCTTCAGCCACTTCTATACCCACTTCCAATCATCCAGGAACCAAAATCTAAACCTCCTTCACCTCCTCCTCCCAAAACAACAAGATCCAAATCAACTAAAAAGGCTAAATCAACAACAGCTATATCCTAATAACATTTCCTCCTCTTGCCAGTTGGAATGTAAGGGGGTTTAATAACCCTGAAAAAGTTATCGCCTGTAAAAATCTCATTAACAATCAGTCTCTAAAAATGGTGTGTATTTTAGAAGCTACAATTCAGCCTTTCGCTCTTTTGGATCCCTGGTTTGTTAAATCTCACATGCTATTTGAGAATGATGAGAGTTGTAATAATTTCTCTTTATCTAGCCTTGGTAGAATTTGGATTAAATGGGATTCCTCCTGTATCTTTTTCTCCCCAATGCTCTTTACACCTCAAATGATTCACGGTTCCCTTTCTTCGGCTCTACCACTCTTATTCTGCTCTTTGTTATATACGCTGTCAATTCTCTTAATGAAAGGAGAAGCCTTTGGAATCAACTTAGAGATTTACACAACAATATTTCTCAACCTTGGATTATTGTTGGAGATTTCAATTGTTGCAGACATGAATCTAAAAAAGCTAGTGGAATCCCTTTACACCTTAGCAAGTTGGGGGAGCTTAAAAATGTTATTTTTGAATGCGGTGTGCAAGATCTTTCATCGGTGGGTTTATTTTTTACCTGGTTCAATCAAAGGATGGATAATCCAATTCATATTAAACTAGATAGATCTCTTGTTAACTCTATTTGGCTTGAAAATGTTCCAACGGCTTTTTATAAGGTGGCTCCTCCTCATTGCTCAGATTATTCTCCTCTCATCATTATCACTACTACCATTTCTAAACATAGTAGATTTCTATTTAAAAACTATTGGGCCAATATAGATGGATTCCGGGAAACAATTATGGAGGCGTTCTCTTTGCCTACTGTGGGTAGCCCAATAGCCTCATTTTATGCTAGAATTCACAATCTGAAACATCATTAAGGGGAAAAATTGGGCGTCTTCCAATTTTCTTTCATCTTCCCTTATGAGCTTAAATCCAAACAACATCAATGCCTTTTGGATATTCAAACGAATCCTTTGGATCATAATCTTAATGCCAATCTTAAATAGATTAACGATTCTCTTAGCCTCCATCATTCCTCTTGGATCTCTTGGGTGACTCAAAGGGCTAAAATAAACGGGTTACTAATGGAGAAGATGATCTTGGTTTTTTTTATGCTAAAATAAGATCAAGGAAAAATCTCAATTACTTGAAGGAAATCTCTACTTCCCATGGCCATTTCTCCATTCCTCTTGAAGTGGAAAATGCCATTATAAATCATTTTTCTAAGCTATTTAATTCCCCTAAGCCTGCCAATGCTGTTGATTTCAGCATTCCTCATGGTAGCTTGGTTCCATTGGAGTTAACCGACTTACTAATTTATCCTTTCTCTAATAAGGACATCAAAGAGGTGGTTTTTTTATTCCCCTCTGCTTCTTCACCTGGTCCTAACGGGTGCATTGCTGAATTTTATAAGCTTAACTGGGATATTATTGGCCTTAATGTGTACAATGTGGTGAAAAACTTTTTCCAAACTGGTAACTTTCTTAGGGGTGTTAAGACCACTGTAATTACCTTAATCACTAAAAATACCCATGCTTCTAACATATCCGAGTTCATACCAATCTCTCTTTGCAATATTTTTTATAAAATTATGGCTAAGTTGCTTGCAAATATGCTCAAAATGGTTTTACCTTCTATTATACATGAAAGTTATGCTGGCTTTATTCATAAGAGGTCCTCTTCGGATAATATTATCTTAGCATCTAAGGTGTTGAGAGAGTTCAGAACTTCTGGGAAATTGTTTTGTGCTAAACTAGACATTCGTAAAGTATTTGACACGATTTCTCATTAATTTTTATTGGAAAGGATGAGACAAAAAGGTTTCCCTAAGAAATTTTTAAGGTGGATTAAAGTCTTTATTAGTGATGTTTATTTCTCTATATAACTTAATGGCTCTCTTGAAGAATTTTTTAAATCTTCATTAGGCCTAAGGCAGGGATGCTTGTTATCACCTCTGCTTTTCTGCAGTGTCATGGATACTCTATCTTGCAGCCTTGTTTCTCCTACCTCTTCTTCTACTTTTTGTGGAATAAATTCAAATAGGGAGAATTATAATCATTTGCTATACATGGATGACTTGCTGATTTTTGGATTTACCGATATTCAAAATATTTTTCATTTGAAAAAAGCCCTTCAAATGTTTGCAGATGCCTCTACTCTTTATATTAACACTAGGAAAAGCTCGATCATTTTTTCTTCTGATAGAGCTAATTTTGCTGAAATTTGTAATATTCTTGGCATATCCAACATAAAAGCTTTTCTCACTTAATTGAAAATTCCTATATCTTCTAAAAAATTAAATTCTTCTCACTTCTAACCTCTAATGAGTAAAATTTCTACTCTACTTGTTGGTTGGAAAGTTAAGTTTTTATCTTTTGTAGGTAGAGTGCAATTCTTAAAATTTATTATATCCATTTCTTTAGCTTATTGGATCAGAGACTCTATTATTCCTAAAAGTTGTTGCAAAATCATTGATAAGTTATGTTCCAGATTTCTGCTTCATGGGATCATTAGTGATAAAAAGATGCATTTATTTTCCTAAAATTTATCGGGGCTTTGGGATACCAGCTATAGATTTCCTTTATTATGGTTTTCCTTGCTCTTTCATTTGGAGAATGGTTACTCAAGATTCTATAATTAATTCTTGGTTTAGAAGGAAATACACCTCTCGTTGGAAGCATCCTCCTTTAAGTGCTTCTAAAAGTTGGAAATTTATCTTCTTGACTGCTATCACCAGATTAAAGACTCAATCTCCTTTTCTATCAACCCAAAGTGCAATCTATCTATGTATTGGGACCCATGGTGTAAGGGAAAAGTAATTTCTAACTTTTGTTTCCAGCCCAGACTTTCCCACTTCTATGCAATGGATTATATTCATAATAACTATTGGCATTTATCAAATTTTCTAACTATACATGTTTAGAATGAGATCATATATGTTCCTATCTCTGAGTATTATTCGGTGAATTGGGAGGGCTCGGTTAAACCTGTCTTTAGAAACTACATTGCTCATTTTTATACTAGATTGGAGAAGGTTCACTGGTACAAATTCATTTGGCATAAAAATTATTCCCTCAAATTTTCTTCATATGCATGGATGGCAGTTATTGAGAGGCTAAAAACGGCTGATTTACTTCTAAATAGAAATATTGATATCCATCCTACTTGTTCTTTATGTTACAATGTTGTTGACCTCATTTTTGTATGAGGCCATTACGACCCAACCCAGATCTCAGATTAATCCAAGCCCTAGGATCTACTCAAGATCTTAGGATTTTGCCAGACCAGACTTAGGACCTACTCTAGATACTATGATTCTTCTAGATCCTAGATTGTAGGATCCCCTAGACTCTAGATCTTAAGATTTTCCTAGATCCTAAGGTGTTCTTAGACTCCAGACCCTGAAATTACCTCCATCAGACCCTAAATATCAATTCAAACCTATCCAGCCCAAACCTTGACCCTGGGTCAACCTGGTTGACTAAGTCAACCTAGGTTGACCAAACAAGCCTTTAAGGGTTCAAATGGGTCATTCCAACCCATTTGACCTATTCAATCCACGTCAACCATTCAAATCAACTCCTAATCATGCCCTAAGCATGTCTTGGTCTTTGATCAATCAAAACCAATCTGAGTTGACTAAGTCAACTCTAAATTCCTAGTCAAACCCCCTCCCATGCATTTAAACTCCTATCCTTGAACATTAAACCCTCTCCAACTTATTCCAAATGACTTCTTACATCCTCTAAGTGCCACATCATTGCCCTTGACCCTATTGACTGGTCAAACTAAGTCAACCATACACCTAAATTCCTCTTTAGGATGGTCAACCCTTCCTTTTAATTTCAAGAACACTATTCCAAAGCTTTGGAATAAACCCAACCAGCTTCCTACAACTCTTATTTTCCACCTAAGCATCCTTGACCATTTTGACCAGTCAAATAGTCAACAAAGAGTCCAAATAAGCTCTCATGGTCAAGATCACATGCAAACCCCCTTGTCCCTTAATTTAAGCTGCTAGGTTAGACCTATTTAGGTTATAAAGCTTCTTTAGAAGCTCCCAAACTAAGCCTAAGGGCTGGTTTAACTAAATGAAGAAGTGGTCCCCCCACTCATCGCAAAACCATCCAATGAGAGCAAGGGCCTTTCCAGCCTTTAGGACCGCCTTCCAATGGCATGGGACACTTGTCCAGCATCCAAGCAAGGCCTCTGATGCATCATGGCCATCCTTTGAGTTTAGGGCCGTTTGAATTAAGCAAAAGACTCAAAATGAGCACTCATTATCCATCTCTCACACTCTCTCTATTCAAGCTCTCCTAGACCTAACCCTCACTTCATTTGAACTCCAAATAACCCCTCAATATTTCCTAAGTCCAATCCAGCCAGTCAAATCCGCCAGCGACGAGCTTCCGGCCACCTCTTTCTTGAAGCCCGTCTAACCCCTCCAGCTCGTGATCCAGACGTTGGAAGCCCTCGATTCCTTCTAGAAGATTATTCGTAAATAATTTACAAGCTCAACAAGCTATTGAACATCAAAAACCATTCACCCAATAGTGGTAAATTCTTAACCCTAGCTCCTAGATATAGGGTTTAATATGTTTGAAGTGTGACGCATTTTAAAACATAAAAATAACTTTATTTATCTTCTTTAATTGCATTTTATGATTTTCTAAAGTTTTATTCCATTTAATCTATCCTAGGTTATTTTTGAAAAGCTTTCTAAGTTTAGTTTTTGGTTATTCATGGGTAGAAGACGAAATCACGGCCGTCCATTCCCTTTATTTTGATCAAACAGATGTGATTTCACTCCAGATCACGCGTAAACGTACTGTACGGTCTCACTATCGTACAGTACGATCACCTGTACGATTCCTGCTCAGAATGCGTGCAAAAAATTATACTGTATGATTTTTATTCGTACTGTACGAATTTGGTTCGTACAGTACGAACTTATATCGTCCAGTACGATCCTTAATTCAAGAAAATGGTTGAAACTTTAGAAAATCGCCAAAAAGTCATATCTTGTCCAAATTTGATGTTCTTGGGCTCGTTGGAATCGTCTCGAGCCCAAATTTATTTTAAAATTTATTTCATTAAAATTGGACCATTATATTTTGAGATATTATTTTTTTATTGAAAATTAAATTTCCTTGATAACTCATAATCCAGTGATCCAATTAAACTCAAATTTGGTCAGGGCATACCTGTGGATGTTCCTCACATCCCAAATTTTTCTTGGCCCTTATTCAGGACTATTTTTTTGCAAATTGAATTTTTAAAGCTCTAGGTCATATTTTGACCTAAAACTTTAAAAATTCATTTCTTTCAAAACACATAGAAATAGGCTTTGAAATTTTTATGGTATATGTGTTTTTGTGTAAAGGTTAGCTACACCAAATTTCATGTCCATTTGAATAGTAGGGACACCTAGAGATTAATAAAGAGTCTTAAAAACTTTAAAAATTTATAGGGGATTGTACACACACCCAATAGGAGTGAAACTTGAACATACTAAACTTAGTGACACCATGTACCTTAGGTTCAAATTTCATTGAATTTGGAGGTCATTATGTTAGAAAATTAATTACCTAAATTTTCAGCCCTTTTTAGGACTCAGAAAATTCAAAAAATGTAATAAATCCAAATTAACTCTAAAAAATACAAATAATACCTCAAATTGACCAAAAATTAGCCCTCTACCTAGGAAAAATAAAAACCCCATGACTGGACTCCTAATTCAACTTTAATTTGAATTTTAATAAAAATTAATAATTAATTAAATTAATTAATTAATTATTATTAAAAATCCCAAATAATCTCCAAACACTTGAAAACACTACCATGGGTTATTCTTGGCTATTGGGATTGATTCCATACAATTTGGGATGAGTTTAGATCAAAATGACCAAAGCCTTCCTAATTAGGCAATTTTAAAAATTCAATAATTAGTGAAACTTTGAAAATGTATAACTAATTATAGAAAAATCAAAATTAAACAAACTTAGTGTCAATAAACTCCAATTAAGGTCTAGTATTTTCTAAAAATGTTAAACCTCTAAAATCTGGTCAAAGTCAAAAAGTCAACTTTTCGGTCAAACATAGTTCAAATCTAGGCCCGAACTTCAAAAAATCATAACTTTTCATAGAAAACTTCAAATTGAGCATACTAACAGTCTAACAACTCATCATAAGATCTAATATTTATTAAAAATCTAAAACTTATAAAATTAGCTCTAAATTAAAAAGTTAACTTTTGGACCCTTAATTAACATAATTAAATAATTCTCATAAATCCTAAAAATCTAATAATTCATTTAAATTCCAGAAAACTTTAATTCAATTAATAAAATACTCAACCAACACTCAAATACATAACAACCACTCCAAAAATAAAGTTTATTGGATGGACTTCTCCGTATTGCGGGGCTAAGTGTCCTAAGGAGGCCTGGTTCCTCGAGCCTGGTGGCACAATGCTACGAATGGATTCAATGGAGTGTTAAACATGAAAATTAAGTTACTTTTAATTACTTAACTAAGTTAAAACATTTAATTCAACTACATCAGCAAGGCTTTTAAGATTGACTACTCTGGGCTGCGAGGCTAAGTGTCCTAAGGAGGCCTGGTTCCTCGAGCCTAGTGGCACAACGCCACGAACCTATTGATGGAAAATATAAAATAATTTAACTTTTTAAATCAGTAATTAACTAACTTAATTAATATGAATTGGTCCTTAATTTTCAACAAATTAAATCAACTTAATCAACCCCGATTACTACTAGGTAACCCAGGCCTACGAGGCTATTAACTTAGCCCCAAGAAAGGTGAAATAAACTTCACGGCCTCGGTGTGCAATAAAGGTAGCAATTATTTAACAATTAAAATGCATTTAAATCAAGCCTTAACGCATTAATACTCAAACTCAAACATAAAGTCCTCCCTTAGCCTTTAACAAACTCAAACATTAAACAACTTCAACGAATTACCCAAATTAGGATCTACCCTAGCCACACGACCTATTACACACACTTTAGATGGTTTGCTAGGACAACCGACTCTAGATCTAGGCTAGGCCGGTGTTTACTTTTCTGCTGTGTGCCGAGTTTTTCGAGTTTTCATTGCATGTTGTGATTGAAATATATTGATGTGTTTGTTTACTTTTACTGCACTCTATGGATTGATGTGATGGGTGATTAGATTACCCTTATGTTATGAATAATCTGGATGTTCACTGAATCTTCTGCAGGTGGCCACGCTTATGCAGAGCAATAAAGGGGGCTAAATAAATATAAATGCTACAGGTGCTTCAACTGCTTAGCCCCCAAACAAAAAGAGCGTGGTCAAGTATGTTTAGTTTTATATGCACATATATATAACTGCTTGGGATGTATTTTAATAGTTAAATGGTTAGGATAATCTTACAGGATTGAGTCTAGATTTTAATTTTTATACAATGTAATTTGATGTCATATTTGAGTTGTAAATTGCCAAGTGACTTGAGAATGGAATATGAATATCCAACTTAGATTCCAAAGAGGAGAAGACATCCCTTAGGGGAGAGTCTTCCTCCATTTGGAAGGCTAAGTTAGGATATCTTTCAAACATCTAATTTGGGATTCAAAGATGAAGGGACATCCCTTAAGAGAGAGTCCCTATCCATTTGGAGCTCCAAATTGAGATGACCTTTCAAGTATCCAAAGAGGAAAGATAACACCCTTTCGAGGGGGAGTTTCTTTCTATTTGGATGTCCGGGCCCGACGATCCAAGGAGTTCCAAGAAGATGAAGAAGTGAAGTGCAAGAAGAACCATTCTCAAAGTCACCTGAATCTTAGGAGTAGAATCCAGGTTATCGTCAGTGGTGCCCGACCACTTTTAATTTATGTAAATCTGTGTTGTAATAAGCAAGGCAATTTGCTTATGAACATTTACTTAATTAATTTGATTATTTAATGTGTTATGATTTAGTTTGATTGTGTATAGAGTTGCCTGCTTTTCTTAATTTTTTGGTGCTTGCATGTCATTTTTATTTTAGCCTGAACTTCGCTAGGCTCTCTAAGGATTAAAAATATTTTTACTCATAACTAATATTTAAAATTTTAAGATTTAAATAACATAGAAACTTAACGACCTAGGAAATAGCCGGAATCGTCCAGGGTCGCATGCATATTACTGCATCTCTCTCCCAACTTGGTATAAGACACTTCTCCGCCTGCGGGTAGAGTCCAGATAATCCGACCTATGAGGATGAGGTGCTGGATCTGGGGAAGTCTAGTCTTTTCAAAAAATTATTTTATAAGCCTTTTTTTAAATTTCATGCATACCTGATTTGGATACTTTAACCAGCATGCATCGCATTAGAAACTAATTAAACTAAAATTTAATTGCATTTTAGTCTAAGCATTCCACCCAACATAAGTCAAGGGGTCAATTAGGAATCTGTTCTAGATGTCGACCCCAACTTCTTAAACTAATCTTAAATAACATCCCAGATCACTCCACATCAAAAGATCGGACTCATGATTTTGAAGCGTTTAGGTGGTTTAGCTAGCTCCCCAATCTAGGCCGGAGTAAGTCCAGATTTTGCATTGCATTAGTTAGGTTCAGACCACTGTGTTCTAGTGTCCAAATTTAGATTTAAGATCTGGGGCAAATCTCTTTTTGGATCATAAGACCCCAACCTCCGGGAATATAATCCCAAATTTCTAATAAAATGTACAACTCAAATTAAATACTCTTTCGATCCCAAAATTTAAAGCCCAACACTTAGCCTAGGATGGGACACTTCTAAATTATTTTCAGAATCCTAAAGTGTCTCTTACTCTTCTTCCATTGATTCCAAAAATAAGTGTTTAATTTTGTTCCAATCCCATTTGAAATTCCAATTTCATCTTCTTGACATCATTCATAGAAAATCTCTAAACAAAATTTCTGCCGTTATTTTAATCGAGAGTTTTCATAGGAGACTCCGACCTCCTGCGATGTAATTAACTATGAGGGCTTACGCTCGTAGGAGATTTAGAACCCACATCTGATTTTCAAAACTAATTTTTAAAACTCAATTAGTTATCTTTGGGAAAGTTAAATCACTAATGATCGTTATCGTTATGCTCGAACGATTATTGACAAATGATATCTTCTCCCTTCAAGAAGATATATCTTTTGTTAAAATGAATTCGAATATAAAATTAACGATCGCTCCTCTTGATTATTGTAGCTCGATATTTGACTGAACTTTATTTTGACCCTTCGGGGCCATGTGAGGTTCTCTCTTAAATTCGGTTGCGATATTCAAGGCGAGATTTGTAATTCTAAATCTAAACCACATTTTGAAATTTTATTTCCACCTCCCGAGGTGATATAATATTTTTGATGGGATGTTTGATTTTAGAATCAAATTTTAATGTCAATTCCAAATTTCCCAAAGAAGACTAATTTTTTCAAAACTCGCTTTTAAACTCAAACAAATGTACCTGAAACTCACAAACATATATTTTTCAAATGTGATTTTTCGTATTTAGTGGCTTTCAGTCTGATGTCGGATGTGGGCCATTTTACAACTTGATTTTTTTGACCACTTACAACAATTCAATAAAATGGAAAAGCAATTCTACTTTTTTATAGTATGCAGCTCGATTTACTACATTTGAAGAGAAAGGAACAAAAGATGATTTTTAGGGGATTGAAATAGCCTTATATTTGTTACTGATACAATTAAAAATTCTATTAGACTGAGAGCCTCTATATGGAAAAATTATGATAAGCTCAAGGAGTTATTACCCACAGTTCTAATTTGAATTCATTGATTTTGTCTAAATTTTTGAATTTTGGAAAGGATGATGATGAGTGAAGCCAACAATTACTCTTCATTTCTTTGGATGGCCTTCGTAGCAACCATTGATAGCTGTTTGAATGCTTTATTTTGCTCTATTCTTCCTTCAGTCGTGGTCCTCGTGCCAATCATTTTTGTATTCTAGATGACCCTGTGACAACCTCGGTATTCAGTTTGCTGACTCTATGACGATTATATGAAGATCTTGGGTTGAATCTGTTGTTGGTTACTTATTCACCTGCGTCCACTTTTGTCTTTTATTTTTTCACCTTTCGTCTTTGTTTTGTATTGAGTTCTAGTAGGTTATGGTCTTTTTTATTTCTTTTTCTTGTATTAGTTATTTCAGTGGGTTCAACCTATTTGTTTTTTGTCAATCAAGAGTCCTCCGAGATAAGTCGTTCAAATAATAGATAGAACTCATAAAGGTTCTCAAATAGACAGTCGGATGTCTATAACATAATAATTCTTAGGTTTCATTTGGGATAGTTTTTTCACTGTTTTATAAAGTTTTCATAGATAAAGTAATCTTTTAAAATTGTTGTAGAAAACAGATTTCTATTACAAAATTTTTTAATAAATTTGAGTCCGACCCAAAATTGACTTGACTTGAATTTGGTCAACTTGAATCCAAACCATTTAATAAAAATGTAAAAAAGATGGACTTGAACCCGACCCACTAGGAACCTGAACTAGATCCAATAACTTATTTCAATTAAAAAATATTGTTATTAATTTATTAATCATAGATTTTAGATTAATTGATAAAAAATAAGAAGATTATACCAATAAATAAATTAATTTAAGGAAAAAAAATTAAACGGGTCAAAATCGGGTTGACGAGTCAACCCACTACTAGAAAAATGCTGATTTCCGGCTTACATAAATACATTAGAAATTTCGACGGATTTTCTGTTGGGATAACTCTGACTGATATTGGCAGATTTTTTGATGGGATTTTCCGGCGGATTTATTTTCGATCCGACGGATTTCCTAGGGAATTTAAAATTTTCTAAAAATTAAAATTATTGTTTTGTTAAAACTTATTGTCAAATTAATTAATTAAATTAAATATTGTTAAACTAAAATAATTAAATAGTTTTAATAATTATTATTATGTTAAACTAACTAATTCAAATAAATTAATTAGCTAATCTAATAGATATTTATTAAATATATAAAATAATATTAATATATAATGTATTAAAAATATTATTAAAAAATATAATTTAAATTAAAAAAAAATGTTGCTCATAAGACAGAAGTATGCACCGCAGCTTAATAGATAGGCGTTGTGTTCGTGCAGGGGGCGGGTTCGAATCCAGCGTAAGCATGGGCAAGCACGCAGGCGGGGTTGCAACCGGGCCTAGTTCACCGACGTGGGTTTGTGGGTGATAGGCACGTGGGTTCGCGAGCGGGCTTGGTTCACGAGCGTGCAGAGTTGTCTGGCGACCAGGGCGGACATGGTTCATGGGCGGCAGGCGGTTCACGATTAGTGCGGGGCCTGTAGGCCTAGTCACGGGCGGTTCAACCTTCATTATATATGGTCCAACCTAGATTCATTTCAGAGCATTCAAAGATTGATTCAATCTACTTTTCTTCATCTTTAGTTACATTTGCCCTAAGACTTAAAGTAGGATTCAATTAATTTTCACTAGATAAATTTAGGGTAAATCTTAATAATATATTAGACAATGATGCAACGTCAAGTTTTAAGAAGATTTATTTTGGTAATTACTTTTTTCTTTAATTTACTTTGTTACATATATACAAATTTTGAAGAGAAAAAAATAGTGTTAAAATATTCTAATTATATGAAAGTCATTAGATTTACTTTAAAATTGTTATTAAATTTATTTTTTTTATTTTATTAATCTTAAAATAAATTCGATAATATTTAAGCCCATTAAATGTAATTGTAGAACCTCACAAGCAATTTTTATTCATTTTGGATTTCTCGCAGTTGATCTTCAATCCTTTGTTTTTCCCGCCCAGCTTCCTTCTGCAAAAGAATCTCTCTATATATAAAGAAATCACAATAACCCATTCTCCTCCTTCATTTTACCCATGGCCGAACAATCTTCCTCTCGCGCTGCCACCAGCGGCAGGAAAGACAAGTCTTCTCAGGCCAAATGTCCTCGTCATCGCCGTTTCTGGATTAACCAGCCGGTTGTTCAACGCTCCGGTGGTACCAACTTGAAAGACAGCCACATCAAATCACCCGATTCCCTATCGAGATTCTTGAACTTTTCGGAACACCGACTTCCCAACCAATTCGAATGGGTCTCTATCGACGTCAACATCAACAGAAGCTTCCATGACTTCATCACCCGCCATTACTTCGACGGAGGCGAAGAAGATGTCCGCGTTCTGAACTTCCCCTACTCCCCCGATTTCCTCCGCTGGTTCCTCCGCGCTCCCGGTTTTATCAGATCCCTCCACGTCGGCATCCGCGAGAAGAGAACCAAGAAACTCGCCGGATTCATCGCCGGCACGCCTGCTACAATCCGAATCAAAACAGAGAACCACCGGGTCGCAGTTGCAAACCTCCTCTGCCTCCACAAGGCCCACCGATCTAAGCTGCTAGCGTGCGTTCTGATCAACGAGCTCGCTCGCCGAGCCACAGTTAATGAGATTTGGCAAGGGGTTTACGCCACCGAAGCCCGCGTTGCCACCCCCTTATGTTCCTGCGAATGGCTTCAACGCCTTCTCAACCCTGCGAAGCTCCGCAAGCTCGGCTATGTCGTTAAGACGAATAAAACGGAAACACGAAGCAATGTCGAGATTCAAAATCTTCCGCCGGAGCCGGAGACGATCGGGTTTCGTAAGATGAAGCGACAGGACGTCGCTGCCGTGGTTGATTTGCTGAAAGATTATCTGAAGACATTCACGGTGGCGCCGGTGGTGGACGTGCATTTCGTTGAACACTTTCTTGTGCCAAAGCAGGGCCTGGTTGACAGCTACGTCGTGCAGGACCCGGAGACGCATGAGATCACTGATTTCTGCAGCTTCGTGATCCAGAAGAAGGAGATTATGAAGAAAAGAAAGCCGTGGGAGGTGAAATGTGCGGTTCTGTTCTACTATGCGGCGTCGAAGACTAGTCTCTTGAATCTGATCAGAGATTTGGTGACCATGGCTTGCAGAAAAAACTGTGATATATTCAGAGCGCAGGGAATTATGGGGAATGATCTTTTTTCTTGATAAGCTCAAGTTCGAGACTGTGCCTTATAAGAAAGTGCTCCATTACCATCTTTACAACTACGGCCTCATGAACGTGGTGAGGCCCAAAGAGCTCGGCCTCGTTCTCCTATGATCTGCTCTAGTCTTCCACTCGAGAACTGAACTGGTATTCTCGTATGTTTTGATCGGCCGAAGCTTTGATTGCAGATCGCTTTTTGTTTGCATTTTTCTTGATTTCTTAGAACTTGTTCGGTGTTTGATTACGTTTACGCTCTGTTTGGACAGCTTTTTTTTCATTTTCCCTTCTTTATTAACAGGCAAATTTCAACCAAGGTGTCAAAATAGGTTTTCGGGTTGGGTTCGAGTCCAGCCCTTATTTACCTGCCTTCAACCCCTGGCCCGAACCGACTTGATTTATAAAACGGGTATGATTCCTGAACCCGAACCAGACCCGGCATGTAGACCCGCAAGGCAGCGAGGCCAGCACTGGTGTAGGCACAAGCGCTTATGGGCGAAGGGGGCGAGAGCGCAGGGGCGCAGGAATTGGGGTGCTTGCAGGCAAGCACGGGAGTGGTAGCGGGCGCGGGGCAGGTGCAGGCGTGATTGCAGGAGCATTGTGGGCACGAGTGTGGGCAAGTGCGGGAGTCCAGGACTACTACGTGCGTGGGATACGAGTCATTTCGAGCTGATTTTGGGTCTCTGGATCAACTCAAATTCGATCTGATTTTAGAAACTGGTTAGTAAATCAAACCCAAACCCAACCCATCTAGCAAATGGGTTGACCTGAACCCAAAATTTTTTGGGTCGGGTCAAATATTGACACTCCTAAATTTCAATTAGTCATTTTTTTGTTATTTTTTAAAATTTTATATTACTAGAAATATTTTTTTGTGATCAAAATTGTTAGAATATTTAACTTTTAATAAATTATAATCTAAGTTTAAAAAATATGTAGTAAATAAATGCAATAAAGTACAGTAAAATTTGAATTAATGACAATTATTTTCAGACTGAAATCTTTAAAGAATTATTTATAGTGTGATAAGGGGCTTGTAATCGGACAATCCAAATGAATAAGAATTTGAATCAGAATATTCTAATTAAAATTTAATTATAATATTTTTTAAATTTTAAATTCTTTTTAAATAACTATATATAATAGATGAATAATTAGTCAATTTTTATAATACATTTATTTTAAAATAAACTTAAAAACTTTAAAGGAACAGAATTTTCTCATATAATTTTTTTTTGTGCTTGCCTTCTTATTGAGCTTTCTTTTATAGATATGGTAAATCAATATAGATTAATGCCAAAAAAAAAAAAAAAAAAAGCTCATTTGTTCATTGAGGAGAATCTAAACTCCTAGGCTAACAAAATATCGAAAAGCTACTAAAAATTGATCACTAGTTCTCATGATCATATGGTCTATTATTGGCCTTCCAAAGTGGTTGATTGAGTAGTTTATTCCAAAAACTCTTAATTTCCCAGCATAACTGACAATAAATTAGATCAAATTTGAAAGCCTACTTCATCATCAACAAACAAAGTATATAAGCGTGAAAAAATTTGCCAAGATAATCTAATATAATTTATATCATGTTTAAAGAGCATTGAATTATTTTGAGATTAGTGTATTGTGAAGCCTTCATATGTAATCCTATAAGCGAGGGGTGTTTGATGACCGGGTGTCATTTGGGGACCGGTGACCTGTGCTAAGTCTCAAATAGAATAGAAGGGAAGACGAGTGAACTGATGCTTTGGAGAAGTGAGCTCGATAGCCAGCTGGTTATGGTAGGACAAACTGAGGGCCTTATGGGTAGACGCTTTCTGTAATTGGCCTTCAATGTGCTGGGGATAAAAGTATCTACCCTTAGGCAGGGGTGAGTCATTGTGACAACTGCATTCTTTTCACGAAGCAAATGATGAGTTGCCTGGTTGATGAAGCCCCCCATTGCCCCCAAGTGGGGTAACCTTTTTTTGTAGGCCCAAGCAAGTATGACCTACACTCCTTGGGCGAGTTCTTTTGTGTGGCCTATTGGATGTGAGTCATCTCCTTGTATCCATAGATTAACAACAAAATACCTATGAAGTCATATGAGAATAAACAATATATAAATTAACAAACTAGTGTAAGTTCAAAAAATCTCTACATATATCCTTGAAATATACACCGTGTGAAGTCTAAAACAATTATTCCTTAATTAACTTAATCAATCAATTATTTTTTAATAAATCAGTGGCTTCATATTGATTTAATATTCCAGATACAATTTGTCGAACGAAATCATGAATGACTGTGAAACTTATAGCATAGTGCTTAAGTAGATACTTCCATATACCACAACTATACACCATTTTGCCTAGATCAAGCACTTGAAATGTAATTAAACTGAACATCTCAATAAGATGAACTGAACAATATAAAAAGTGGTTTAATCCAAATCTGTATAAGCCTAGATCAAGCACTTGAAATGTAATTAAATATTTCAAGGTATTACTTAGAGGATCGAATGATCTCCAAATTTAGCATTCTTATAATTAAATTGAGGGTTTCAATGAGATGAATCCAATGAGTCCAAGATCGCTTAATTCTGATATCATTAAATTACTTAAATGTTAAAGAAATAATATCTAATCAAGGGAATAAATACGGGTCATCTGATAGAGTGTTTTGAGTTTTCGTTATATTTATGGAGCATGCTACTCTTAAAAAATTATAAATAGGCCTCCATTCAATCCCAACTGCAAAGTAGAACATGCATTCAGAATATTCAACATATTTATTAAGGTTTCAAAATAACAATTCAAGACAACCTACAAAACACTCGCTCTTCCCCACATGCTTGCAAGCACTACCCAAAGGCAAATACTCAAAGGCTTAGGTAGTTCCTCTCTATAAGAAAATCTTCTAACTAAACTTCTCTTGAACTTTAGGGACGACTAAAAAACAATCACATCATAAATAACAAATATAATCTATAAATAAAAAGAAATTAAAATAAACACCTAAATACAAAGAGGTCCCAACAATCTTAAGAGAATGAGCACATAAATATTTTTAGGGATTTTTATAAATATTGATGATAAATACTCTGTATATTTATAAATTAATTTCATGGTTTATATGAATATTAATAAGTATGATTTTTAAAATATAGAAAAAAATTTATATTAAAATTGAAAAATTATATCTTTTGTTCAACCTCAATATATATAAATTGTACTACTATACTTATTTTTCTCTTAACAATGAAGTCTAAAGCTTCGTTTGGGATAATTTTTTTACTACTTCTTGGAGCAGTTTTTTAGTACAAAATTTAATTTTTTTTACACTAAAAAGTTGTGTTAAGAAGCATTAAGAAAGCCATCCCAAACGAAGTTTGCTACTTTTTAAAACAGCTTTCTAATAAAAAAAATTTTTGAATTAAAAATTTTTGTACTAGAAAGTCGTTTTAGAAAGCAATAAGAAAGCTGTCCCAAACGAAGCTTAACTAACATGTAGATGATGCATTTCGTGCCCTCAATTTGTAAGCCTTCGTACTACTGATTGACGTGACACATCCTGATTTTTATAAATATTGATGATAAATACTTTGTATATTTATGATACAACATCAAAAAATTATCTTGGTCGGGCACGAATCTCGAGGCAAAATCAAGTTAGAAATTTCCAAAATTAAAATCAAAACCAACCAAACTCCAATTTCAGAAAACTTATAGTCAAACTGAACGTCTCGGGAATACGAACCCAACGACACCAAATTCGACTCAATCCGAGCCCAAATGGGTCTAAATCAAGGGTTCGAAGCGCTTTTGGAATGTTCAAAACACAATTTCGATTACCAAACAATTTCTAAACATGACATGCTTATTGTTGAATTGAGCGGCTCGACGAGACGAATCCAACGAGCCTAAGATCACAAAATTTTGATATCACTAAGACATTCAAATGTCCAGCAAATGGTCCACGATCAAGAGATTCAAAATCGGTCGTCCATTCAAACCACTCCTCAATTACCCTTGATCTTCCTCCTATTTACGGTTAATGCCACTCTCAGAAGTCTATAAATAGAGCCCCCTTTCTCATGAAAAGGGGACCTCAAGCCAGAGAGTAAGAGAGAGATCAGAGATCGCTCTTGCCCTTTGCTCCTCCTCGACCACCGCTTGGACTTCTGCCGGACCACCACCTGAGACCTGCACTTCTGCCGGGCCACCACCTAAGGCCCGGAGCCTCACCGGACAACCACTTGAGGCCCGAAGTATCGTCGGACCACCACTTGAGGCACTGAGTTCCGCCAAACCACCACCTGAGGCCCGGAGTTCCGCCGGACTACCACCTGAGGCCCTGAGTTCTGTCGAACTACCACCTGAGGCCCTGAGTTTTTTCAGACCACCACTTGAGGCCCGGAGTTCTACTGGACCACCACCTAAGGCCCTGAGTTCCGCTGGACCACCACCTGAGACCTTGAGTTCTGTTAGACCACCACCTTAGGCCCGGAGTTCCACCGGACAACCACCTTAGGCCCGGACTTTTGCCAGACCACCACCAGAGGCCAGAGTTCCGTCGGACCACCACCTGACACCCTGAGTTCCACCGGACCACTACCCACGGCCCTGAGTTCTGCCGACTACCACCTGAGGCCCGAAGTTCCACCGGACGACCACTAGAGGCTCGAACTTCTACCAGACCAGCACCGGAGGCCAGAGTTTCGTCGGTCCACCACCTGAAGCCCTGAGTTCCGCCGGACCACCACTTGAGGCCCTGAGTTCCGCCGGACCACCGCTTGAGGCCCTGAGTTTCGTCGGACCATCACCTGAGGCCTAGAGTTCCACTAGACCACCACCTGAGGCCCTGAGTTCCGCCGAACCACCACCGGAGGCCCTGAGTTCCGCTGGACCACCACCAGAGGCCCTGAGTTCCGCTGGACCAGCACCTGAGGCCCTGAGTTCTGTCGGACCACCACTTGATGCCCGGAGTTCCACCGGACCACCACCTGACGCCCAGACTTCCGCTGGACCACCGCCTTACGACTACGATCTTTCTAACCCCTGTCTCCTGCCAACTAAGGTCCTCCTGACCTTTGTCATCAAACTACATCTTTCTGACCTCCAATGCCAGTCGACTACGGTTCTTCCGACCTCCGTCGCCCGACCAAATAAGGTCCTCCCGACCTCTGTCATCAGACTATGGTCGTTCTCACTTCCAACGCCTGTCAACTAAGGTCCTCCCAACCTCTGTCATCAGATTGCAATCTTTCTGACCTCCAATGCCAGTCGACTACGGTCCTTCTGACCTCCATCACCCGACCAACTAAGGTCCTCCTGACCTCTGTCACCAAACTATGGTCTTTCCAAACCCCGTCGCCTGCCGACTATGGTCCTTCTGACCTCGAACGCCCGTCAGCTACGTTCTTTCCTCCGTCGTTTGTTAACTACGGTCCTCCCGACCTTCGTTGCCTGCCGACTAGAGTCCACTCGACCTCCGTCGTCTGCCGACTATGGTCCTTCCGACCAAACAAACACGTCTACATTGATTATTGTAATTCCCACCATGTAATGCACTCTATATGATGTATATTCGTTACATCAAGCCAATGCCTTCTCCCGAGGAAGAGCCTCATTTGTAATCGACTGTAAACACTAGCGGATTCATTCAAAGTGGGCTAGGCCCCGTGGTTTTTCGCCCTTTTCAGGGGTTTCCACATAAAAATTCTGGTGTCTCGTATAATTGCAACACCCACTCTCTTATTTGATTGCGTGTTGGATCTTCATACAATGCTAAGACGTTAAGCTTTATATATCTCTACCGCCACGAATGCTCTAGGACACAACAATTTATAAATTAATTTCATGATTTATATGATTATTAATAAATATGTTTTTAATAATATAGACAATTCTTTTTTTTAATATTTATATTAAAATTGAAAAATTATATCTTTTGTTCGCCTTAATTTATATGAATTGTACTACTATACTTATTTTTCTCTTAACAATAAAGTCTTACATGTAAATGATGCATTTCCCGCCCTCAATTTGTAATTTGTAAGCCTTTGTATAACGATTTATCATTTATACCCGACTCAAAAAGGGCAAAAACCCTCCCATTTTCTCCAATCTGGAGACGAATCCGTAAAATCCCTCTCCCTTGATCTCCCCCCATGGCCACCAATCAAGACTCCTCCGCCTCATCCGCCGCTACCGGCGGCAGCAGTGGCGACAAAATCGCTGAAATCACCCGCCTCATTCCTCTACTAACCGCTCTCAACAAACACCCATTCTGGGAAACCCAACCAGTACCGCAATTCGCCGAAGCCGGCGATCTTACGTTGCCTGACGGCCCGATCTTACCCCAAATACCCTCATCGGATGTCAAGCAAGATCCCTACAATCTCCCTGCCCAATTCGAATGGACGGACATCGACATCGACGATGACTCCACCTTTTCCGATCTCCACCGATTCGTTTCCAATAACTACGCCGACAACGAGGCTCCTCTTCCCTTCCCTTACTCACCTGGTTTCCTCCGCTGGCTTCTCCGCGATCCCAACCAAATCAAATCGCTCCATGTCGGCGTTTCAGTCAAGAACACCAAGAAAGTCATCGGATTCATCGCCGCCACGCCGGCGATGCTCCGCATCGGAACCGAAACCTTCCGCGTCGCCGTCGCAAACGTCCTCTGTGTCCACAAGAAGCTCCGTTCCAAGCGGCTTGTTCCTGTTCTCGTCCGCGAGCTCGCACGCCGAGCACAGTTAGAAGGCATTTGGCAAGGAGTTTTTGCCACCGAAAGACACCTCCCGACACCAATCTGCACCAGCAGGTAAGATTTTCAAGAAAATTTTCCCAAAAAAACAAAAGATTTCAAGAAAAATGATTGAATTTGATTGTAGTGGATTGGATGAATTTTGTATAAACTTGCGCATTCAATGAGTCAAATACAAATAAAATTATCTTTAAAAAAAATACAGATGAAATCATGACTCATTCACACCCTTAGGTTGCTTTATCGATTCCTAAATCCCAAGAAAATGAAGCGGTGCGGCCACGTAGTAAAGACCGGCCCGCTTGATGAGATGAGCATTCGCCGGCTAAACAAATGGTATAAAGTCGCCAAGACGGTGGAGACGAGAGGGTTCAGAAAGATGGACTCCGGCGACGTCACGGAGGTGTCGGAGATGCTAAAGCTCCACTTGAAAAAGTTCGAGGTGGCGTTGGAAGTCGACGAGCATTTCGTCGAACACTTTCTTCTGCCCAAGCCGGGCATAGTCGACTGCTACGTCGTGGAGGATTCCGAGACCAATAAGCTCACCGATTTCTGCAGCTTCTTAATCCACAGCGTGGAGGTTGAGAATGATCCCAAGTACTCGGAGCTCAAGTGCGTGGTTCTGTTCTACTATGCGACCTACGAGACGACTCATTTGAAGCTGATGAAGGATGTGTTGGTGATGGCTAAGGAAGATGGAGCTGATTTATTCATGGCGTACGATATTATGGGGAATTTATCTTTTCTTGATGGGCTTTTGTTCAGGCCTAAGATTGACGACGACCTGAAGGAGATATATTATTATTTCTACAACTATCGAATGAAGGAAGTGCTGGAGACACGGGAGGTTGCTCTCATACTCTGATTAGGCCATGCAAATTTTATTTTATTTTATTTTTGTTAAGCAATTGAAATTCATCTTTTATGGAGCTGGAATTGTTGTCGGGATTTGGAAGTTGATATTTTGATTCTTTCATTTTTTTCTGCCATGTTCTCTGTTTTACTTATATATATATTACGGCCAAGGAAGATGGTCTTGGCGGAGTGAGGCGGGGTCCCGCGGGGGCACAGGCCCCCTCCGAATAAAAATTTCTTTTTTTTTTTTTTTACCTGTACAGGATTGGCCGTTGTGGGTGGTGCGAAAGCCCTTCGGCTTCACCGATTCAGATTCGGAGGGGCGTTGAGGCGCTAAAACAGTGGGGGGGAGCAGACAAAAAGTTGTAGCGCGCACACAGCGAGTCACGTCCGACTCCTCGCGACGTCGCCTCTGCGCACAGAAGATTTCATTTGCTCTCGTCGGTCCGGCACAGAAAGCTCTCGTCCGGCAGGCGGCCGCCCTTGCCTTCGGCTTTCGTTTTGGAATTTTGATCCTGCTGGAAGCTCTTGTCCGATTCATCTGAATGTCATGTCTTTAGTTCAAATATAAAAAATTAAATTATAAGATACGAGAGATAATAAGTGGGATGACTTAAAAAAAAGGTGACTTTATTTTGTGTTGAACTTAAAATTATCACTACGAATCTAAATGATAAATGGGGTTGCCTATGGATGACCACGACATGGACTTCAAGAAATGACAAATTTACATAATTATTGAATTGATATATTCTACACAGTACTTGACATGCAACCTGAAGAGTTGAATAATCGTTTCACAAAGGCTAATGCATAATTACTTTTATATATTGATTGTTAGAATCCATCAAATTCATTCCATGCATTCAACAAAGAGAAGTGAATTAAAATATCAAATTTATATTCAAGCATCTCACCATTCTAATTTGATGATTTTTTATAATTGATACGTTAGCAAAAATTGCTTTGATCGAGCACGAATCTCGAGGCATATTCAAGTTGGAAACATATAAAATTAAATTCGGGATCATCTAAATTCCAATTTCAACAAACTTATAGTTGAACTGAACATCTCAAAGAGATGAACCTAACGACACAAAAATCGATCCAACCCAAGCCCATATGGGTCCAAATCAGGGGCCCAAATCACATTTGGAAAGTTCAAATCATTATTTGGATCAAAGTACGGCATGCTTATAGTCAAATCGAGCGGCTCGGCGAGACGAATCCAACGAACCCAAGATCGCTAAATTCTGACACCATTAAGGCACCGAAACAATTGAAAATCTCCATATGATCGGGGGAATTAATATGAGCTATCCGATGGAGCACTCCGAACCTGCCCCAGATCTTCTCTATATTTATGGGGTATGCCACTCATCAAAATCTATAAATAGACTCCACTCTCTACATGAGGGGGACCTTTTGCTGGAGATTGAAGAGGGCTCTAAGGCTTCCAGAGCTCCAGCGCCACTGCCGACGAACCCCCGTCGACCTTCGTCAAACCACCGCCCGGCTGCCGACCGTCGCTGGACTTCAACCCGACCTTCGTTGGACCACCGCCCGACCACCGTTCGCCGCCGGACTTCCACCCAGCGCCACTGTCGGCGAACCCCCGACTTCGTCAGTGCCACCGTAGGCGAACCCCCGTCAACCTTCGTCAAACCACCACCTGGCCGCCGACTGCCGCCGGACTTCAGCCCGATCTTCGTCGGACCACCGCCCAACCGCCAATCGCTGTCAGACTTCATCCCGACCTTCGTCGGACCACCGCCCGGCCACCGATCGCCGCCGGACTTCCAACCAGCGCCACCCCCGGCAAACCCCCGACCTTTGTCAGTGCCACCGCCGGCGAACCCCCATCGACTTTCGTCGGACCACCACCCGGCCGCCAACCGCCGCCAGACTTCAGCCCGACCTTCGTCGGACAACCGCCCGGCCACCGATCGCCGCCGGACTTCCAACCAGGGCCACCACCGGCGAACCCCCGTCGACCTTCGTCGGACCACCACCCGGCCGCCGACCTCAGCCGGACTTTATTTCGACCTTCGTCGGACCACCATCCGGTCGCTGACTGCCGCCGGACTTCAGCCCGACCTTCGTCGGACCACCGCCCGGCCGCCAACCGCCTCCAGACTTCCACTAGGCCGCCGATCGCCGCTGGACTTCAGCCCGACCTTCGTCGGACCATCGCCCGGCCGCCGACCGCCACCGGACTTCCACCCGGCCGCCGACCACCACCGGACATCAGCCCAACCGTCGTCGGACTTCCGCCCGAGCATCGCCAGATTTTACTCTAACTCTCCAAGCCACTGTAACTTGATCGCCTCTAAGTTCGAGGGACTGGTCAACTCTTATAATTCACTCAAATTTAGTGAAATCTTTTCATCTAGGCGAGGCCCCGTGGTTTTCCCTCTTCGGGCTTTCCACGTAAAAAAGATTGGATGTTTTACTTCTTTCTTTCTGTTTGTGCGCTGGATATTCATGCATCGCTAAGATGAAAACTTTACTCACTCTGCCATCGTGAATCCTCTAACCCGCAACAGTTTGGCGCCGTCTGTGGGAAACCAATCCCACTATCCTAAGCATAACTTTGATGGCTAATAGGTGTAGCAATCGTATCCTGGGAGCCTCTCGCTCTAATTCGCATCAGTCCCGGAATCAGTCTATGAATCATGGACTCCCAGTATCCACCTCTCTTCATCCTGGGGGCAAAATGTTGCTAGAGAAGGGACATCAAGACTATCCCTAGAAGATCATATTCAAAGAATGGAGGAATCTCAGAATGAGATCCTTCAACTCCTACGAGAGACCCGACAGCCGGTACTAGCTCCACAGGAAGAGATCCTTCTCCCTCGAGATCCACCCCGGGTTGGAGAGGTTCCACTAGAACATCTTCATGCCGAGATTCCTTTCCCTTTGCCAAGGATACATCCACCGACGCATCAAGATAATGAACTTGCTGACACGGCAAGCTCTACACATCCTTCGCGTGCAGGTCAACAACCTCGCATTCCTCTGGACGTCCCCGAGGACTTAGCCCCACCACACATTGCTGGACTCCCTCGCAACATCCTACGGCATGAACTACGAAGATTGGTTCAAGAAGAGTTCCCCACGGGAGGTGCAAGACAATCTCTTCGTCAGCGAAACTTGCAGGAGTCCTCACCCCTGGCTGAAGTCATCCTCCAACACCCCATTCCGGCGGGGTTTAAACTACTGAACATCGATCCCTATGACGGGACATCTGATCGGTACGAGCATATCGATCACTATAGGACCATCATGCATATACAACGAGCCTCAGATGCGCTCATATGCCAAGCTTTTCTTGCTACCCTCAAAGGACAAGCTCAAACGTGGTTCTACTCACTTCCGGCTGGAATAAATCCTACATTCGTTAGATTGGCCAAGATATTTGTCGAACAATTCATCGCCAATCGAAGAATTACTAAGGATTCTTCTCACCTCTCTGAGATCCGCCAAAATGTAGGAGAATCACTGAAGGAGTATTTCCAACAATTTTCTGCTGAGGCCTGACAAATTCCTGTAGTAGATCTTGAGTTACTTAGAGGAATTTTTCTCAGAGGGCTTCGTCCTGGCCCCTTCTACTCAGCACTTATGCAAGACACGATTCCCTCATATGCTGACCTGATCCATCGTGTGGAGGCGCAAATATCAGCAGATGAAGCTATTAATGCCCATAAGAAGTAATTTGAGAAAACTCCTCGAAAGCATAAAAATGCCCATATAATGGAAGACTCATTCTCGCAATGAAAGAAAAACTTCTCTCTTAGACCCCCAGTACCACAACGTGAGTTTCAACAAGAGAAGGAGTATACACCACTCAATATCCCTCGAGCAAATGTGTTGATGGCCATCCGAGATCAAGAAAATATTAAGTGGCCTAATCCTTTGAAGCCGAACGTAGGAAATCAAGATCAATACTGTCATTTCCATCGTAGTCATGGACATACTATTGAAGCTTGCAAATAACTCAAGGATGAAATTGAGAGGCTGATCCAATAAGGATATCTCCGATGATTCATCCAAAGCCCACCTACTCGAGATGATGCTGGGGGGCAAAATCAACAACAATGATGACAACCATTGAAGAATATTCAAATGGTTGGTGAGATCAAGTGATCACACGGTGTATGTATTTGTGTTAGTAATAGTAGTCAACTTATTTTATTGTGTCTCTTTTATAAGTAGGGCGCCGCTTTGATATCTCTAGTTTTTTTCCTTTCAAGTCAAATATTGTGTTGTCCCCATATGTATATCTTATGGGTTTAGCATGATGTAACGCTTATATCCTTAAAAATTATTATATTATCCTACATAATATAATAATGTATTGTGCGCTTCATTTTGATATTGTCTACTTCTTTAAAAAGAATAAAAAATAATGACAATGAAAAACTACCAAAGATTATAATCTTTTAATCCTTGATTCGAGAAATGCACAATCTTTATTGTATCTCAATTATTGGATGATCAATCCCAGAAGGATTCGATCTCGACCTCTTCCGTACAGGTTAACATCATCGAGCAGCGCTCTGACATACAACCTAGGATAGATCATGCATCCTTAGTGGATTCTCGTGACCTCTTCAGTACATGTTAACATCATCGAGCAGCGCTCTGACATACAACCTAGGATAGGTCATACATCCTTAGTGGATTCTCTCGACCTCTTCAGCACAGGTTAACGTCATCGAGCAGTGCTCTGACATATAACCTGGGATAGGTCATACATCATTGTTGGACTCTCTCGACCTCTTCCACACAGGTTGATGCCATCGAGCAGCGCTCTGACATACAACCTAGGATAGATCATACATCCTTGGTGGATTCTCTCGACCTCTTCCGTACATGTTAACATCATTGAGCAATGCTCTGACATACAACCTCGGATAGGTCATGCATCATTGGTGGATTCTCGTGACCACTTTCACTCAAGTTAACATCATCAAGCGGTGCTCTGACATACAACCTCGGATAGGTCATACATCCTTGGTGGATTTTCTTAACCTCTTCCATACAGGCTAACGCTATCAAGAAGCCTTCAACGCTAAACTTCCTCCCTTCGTCAGACTTTTGCCCATCGCAGGACTCTCGTCGAACTTCTACCCGACGCCAAATTTCCACCTATGTGTCGCTAGACTTTCGTCAGGCTCTACCCGACACAAAATTTCCACTAGTCTCCGGACTTCTTCCTAGCATCAAACTTCCATCCATTGTCAAACTTCCACTGACTAACATCGGACCTCCACAGGATCTCTAAAGAAAGAAGGGAGAAATAATATACCTGGAAGATCCTCTTGGTTCTTTGAAACTTGCCTCCTATTTGATGAACCAACACCACCTTTTTGTGTACTACTCAAGGCACCTTGACCTCTAGTGGATGACATTCGCAGCCCAACAGGAGAAAACTGTAACCACCGGGTCTTGATTGCCTCCGCCGTCGGTATTTATACTCTTGTCGGATAATTTTTCCCCCAACGGGAGTGAACTGGAGCCTGCGTAAGAGTACCGAGTCTTGATCGCCTCCACCGTCGGTATTTATACTCTTGACAGACAGTTTTTCCCCCAACGGGAGTGAACTAGAGCCTGCGTAAGAGTACCGGGTCTTAATCGCCTCCACCGCCGGTATTTAGACTCTTGCCGGATAGTTTTCCCCCCAACGGGAGTGAACTGGAGCCTACGTAAAAGTACCAGGTCTTGATTGCCTCTGCCGCCGGTATTTAGACTCCTACCGGACAGTTTTTCCCCCACCAGGAGTGAATTGGAGCCTGCAAAAGAGTACCGGGCTTTGATCGCCGCCACTAGTATTTAAACTCTTGCAGGACAGTTTTTCCCCCAATGGGAGTAAACTGGAGCCTACGTAAGAGTACCGGGCATTGATCGTCACTTTCGGTATTTAAACTCTTGCCGGACAGTTTTTCCCCCGCTAGGAGTGAACTGGAGCCGGCGTAAGAGTACCAGGGTGGTGCCTTTTCCCTAGCCCCTAAGGGGATATTTTTAGTTTTTTAGAGGTGGTTTGGGGGCCAATTTTCTGAAATTTTTAATTAATTTTCAGAATTTTTTAATGCCCTAAATTACATAATTTCCTATTATTGAAAAAATGAAATAGGAAATAAATTAAGAGTAATTTTATTTAAAAATAAAATAAATGTGCAGAAATTTAATTATTTCCTTTCAAGAAAAAATTTAAATTTTTCTAAGGCTTTTTGAGATTTTTTCGGAATTTCTGAGCAAAAATAATAAAATTTTCCCTTTTTTTAAATGATTTAAAAAGGAAATTAAAAAAATTAAAAAAAAAAATTCCGCCTCATTGAGGCGGCTACTGTAGCCGCTTACCTTTTGCGTTATTTGCATATAAGGTTATAATGATAAAGATTATTCACGTTATATATATATTAATTAATTATAACATATATTTCTTAATTAAATAATATTATTTATTTAATTAGTTAACTAAGTGATTATATTTATATAAGCAAATTTGTCCCGGAAAGTCCGATTTGAATATTTTTTGAGTCGATGGAATATATTTTCATGTTCCGGATTATATTTTGACTCTTTTGAAGCTCAAATGAGCCTCTATGATAAGTTTTAAGTTATTTGAAAAGTCTTGGAGTAAGCTTTTTTAATATTTTTTGCTCCAATTAATGTCTTGATTTTTCAGAATGCTAAAATCACAGATATATTTTTGGACTCTACCAGATTCAACGTCCAAAAATAGAGGGGCAACTAATACGTCAGCAAAAATTGCTTTGATCGAGCACGAATCTCGAGGCATATTCAAGTTGGAAACATACAAAATTAAATTCGGGATCATCTGAATTCCAATTTCAACAAACTTATAGTCAAACTGAACATCTCAAAGAGATGAACCTAACGACACCAAAATCGATCCAACCCAAGCCCAAATGGGTCCAAATCAGGGGCCCGAACTACATTTGGAAGGTTCAAATCATTATTTGGATCCAAGTACGGCATGCTTATAGTCAAATCGAGCGGCTCGGCGAGACGAATCCAACGAGCCCAAGATCGCTGAATTCTGACATCATTAAGGCACCGAAACAGTTGAAAAACTCCATATGATCGGGGAATCAATACGAGCCATCCGATGGAGCACTCCGAACATGCCCCAGATCTTCTTTATATTTACGGGGTAGGCTACTCATCAAAATCTATAAATATACCTCACTCTCTACATGATGGGGACATTTTGCTGGAGATTGGAGATGGCTCTAAGGCTTCTAAAGCTCCAGCGCCACCGCCGGCGAACCCCCGTCGACCTTCGTCGCACCACCGCCCGGCTGCCGACCGCCGCCGGACTTCAACCCGACCTTCGTCGGACCACCTCCCTGCCACGGATCGCCGCCGAACTTCCACCCAGCGCCACCACCGGCGAACCCCCGACTTCGTTAGTGCCACCGTCGGCGAACCCCCGTCGACCTTCGTCGGACTACCACCTGGCCGCCGACCGCCGTCGGACATCAGCCCGACCTTCATCGGACCACCACCCGGCCGCCAATCGCCGCGGGACATCATCCCGACCTTCGTTGGACCACCGCCCGGCCACCGTTCACCCCCGGACTTCCAACCAGCGCCACCGCCGGCGAACCCCCGACCTTCGTTAGTGCCACCGCCGGCGAACCCCCGTCGACCTTCGTCGGACCACCACCCGGCCGCCAACCGCCGCCAAACTTTAGCCCGACCTTTGTCGGACCACCGCCCCGCCACCGATCGCCACCGAACTTCAACTAGGGCCACCGCCGGTGAACCCCCGACCTTCGTCAGCGCCACCATCAGCAAAGCCCCATCGACCTTCGTCGGACCACCACCCAACCGCCGACCGCACCCAGACTTTATCCCGACCTTCGTCGGACCACCGCCCGGTTGCTGATTGCCACCGGACTTCAGCCCGACCTTCGTCGGACCACCGCCCGGCCGCCGACCGCCCCCGGACTTCCACCAGGCCGCGGACCGCCGCCGGACTTCCACCTGGCCGCCGACAGCCGCTGGACTTCAGCCCGACCTACGTCAGACCACTGCCCGGCAGCCGACCGCCGCCGGACTTCCACTTGGCCGCCAACCACCGCAGGACTTCAGCCTGACCTTTGTCGGACTTCCGCCCGAGCATCGCCAGGTTTTACTCTAACTCTCCAAGCCACTGTAATCTGACCGCCTCTAAGTTCGAGGGACGGGTCAACCCTTATAATTCACTCAAATTTAGTGAAATCTTTTCATCTGGGCGAGGCCCCGTGGTTTTTTCCTCTTCGGGCTTTCCACATAAAAAAGATTGGGTGTTTTACTTCTTTCTTTCTGTTTGTGCGCTGGATATTCGTGCATTGCTAAGACGAAAACTTTACTCACTCTGCCGTCGCGAATCCTCTAGCCCGCAATAATAATTAGTTGGAAACTTATATTATTGATATGCAGTTTGATGTTCAATTTTCATTGTTAAAAGATATAGGAAGTCTTATTGGAAAAGTGGTTCATACTAGGAAGGAAATACTATATCCCCTTATTTTTAGGCTATTGAAGCTAACATTAGTACTACTCGTTGTAATAACAGGAGTTGAAAGAGCATTTTCTTCAATGATTATCATAAAAAATCGACTACGCAATCGAATTGAAGATCAGTGGATTAATGGTACTTTAATCGTTTATATTGAAAATAAAATTTTAGATTATATTGACAATAATGTTATTATTCAGCTTTTTCAAAATATGAAGAACATCTTTTATAAATTATAAGTGTATTTCATCTTATATTTAGTAGTTTATTTTTTAAATAAAATTTTTTAAAACTGTCAATGCCGATCCTAAATTCGGATGAAAAAAATATAGCCCCTCTATGAAAAGTTTCTAGCTCCGCCAGTTAAGATGGATCTATTTTTCTAAACAATTGAAGATTACAAAATGGTTTAAATGTTTATAAATTTTCAAATATTATCATTTTAAAATTATTAATCGAACATTCTGACATACAATGAAAGTTAAACAAAATTTCAATTAATTATAAATTATATATTTAAATTATATATATATATATATATATATATATATATATATATATATATATATATATATATATATATATATATATATATATATACACATACACATACGGTGGCGGAGCCAAAAAATTTCTTTAATGGGGGCACAATGTTTTTGAAATATTCTCTAAATTTTTCTATTCAAATTTCAGGCCAAATATAAAAGTTCGATAGGGATGTTAAGACCTTATGAACTAGTCCCGAGGCTAACTAAGAGGGGGTGAATTGGATATTTAAAAACTTATTTAACAAAATGAAATATCTTTTTAAATCTTGCAGTGGAAATAAATTAAATCAATAATAAAAAGATCAATAACAGATTTCACCAAAGTAGTTAATCACAGTAAAATAAAATACAAAAAATAATCAGAAAGAACACACCAGATTTATAGTGGTTCGATCCAACCTGACCTACGTCCACTCCCCGGAGGCACCCTCCAAGTATTGCACTACACCTTTAATGACTCTCATTTAGCCCCCATAGCTAGGCAGAGAATCCCTTACAAAATCACTTCCACCTTCCCCGGTGCAGCGGAGTAGTCGGGTCCTTCGACACCAAAGAGATCTTCTTCTTCCCAAAACTTCTTTTGAGATGACTCTTGAATTTGATGGTATATAGGTGCAAGCTTACCGAAGCAACCGTGTGAACCCCCTCACACTCCCTCAAAAATCTCCCTTCCAAGGCTCTTCTCCCTCTCAAACTCCACCCTTTCCTCTCTCACTTTCATGCTCTCTCTTCAAGTTTTCTCCAGAAAAATGAAGCCTCAATGGCTGTCAAAGACACCTATCAAGTGCCTTGAAAAATCTTAAAAAGAGAGCTCCAAAAACCCTTTCAATCAGTTCTGGCAGCAAAGATCGTCCAAGATGATCGCAGGATCGTCCGGGACGATGTGCTCCAAAAGACGGCTTCAAAAAATCCTAAAAACTCAATTCTGCCTCCAAAGATCGTCCAAGATGATCACAGGATCATCTAGGACGATGTGCAGAATTTGACCTAATAGTCCTGGACGATCCCAGGATAGTTCAGGACGATCAGTACAAATTTTACATAAATCATCCAGTATGATATACAGATCGTCCAGGACGATCAGAATATCAAAATATGTATATTTGATTAAATAATCAAAGGATTAATTTAGGCAACATTATCATAGATCATCCAGTATGATATGGATCATCCTGGTCGATTAGACCAAAATTTGAATCTTAAATTCTTACCTAAATTATCATGGCGGTTAGGGTTTTGAGATCGTAATGGATCGTTTAGGATGATTCAAGAATCGTCCAACAAGATTAGTTTAATGAATATATCGTCCAAGACGATCAGGAGATCGTCCAGTATGATGTGTTCAAAAATTGAACTTTTGGATATGACAAGATCTCACTCCCCCTGAGTATGTGTGTACATGGTCACAAGCAAGCATACACCCTTACAGGACTTGACTCAAGAAATCAAAAGGTACATTAATGAAAATTACAAATATCGTCACATATAGCCTATTTTACCCATTCTTTGAGCTTTGAAACTTTATTGGATGGTGCATGCTGTTCCTAAAATATTAGTATACACACAAATAAATATATATTACAAATACTGAAAGATATGAGCCATAATATTTGTTATCATCAAAATAAGAACTCGTGAGCCCGATGTTTTTGATTGGAGTGAATTATTTTGTTCATGAGAATTCTAATTCCAGTTTATGTTTTTGATGATTACAAAAGTTTATTGTTTGTCTAATTTATCTTCTAACATATATCTTTGAGTTTTTTTGTTTGTCTGTGTGTACTAAAGTATTTTTCAGGAAATTCACACTCAAGACTGTTGAAGACTTCAAGTTCACTTGTTCACTGTAAATGAAGTCTGTAATTTTCTTTTCTTCTTTTTCTTTAGTCTGAGAGAGTGTGATTGTAAGTTGGATAACTGTGCACACACACAATGGGGGAGTAAAAAGTTTAAATATTTTTAAACTGTTCGTACAGTACGAATTGATTTTGTACAGTACGACATGAACAATATGTCCTCCAGGGAGAACCCATAAGACAAAAAATTTTTCTAAGGAATGTTCGTACAGTACGAATAACATTTCGTACATGAGTTTTGCTGTACGAACAGCTCAAAATTGGGTTCGTCTAGAGGTTCGTACGGGACGAATGAATTGGACGATGCTCACTGATCGATTCGTCCAACCGTTCGTACGGGACGAAGTGTTCGGACGATGCTCACTGATCGATTCGTCCAAGCGTTCGTACGGGACAAAGTGTTCGGACGATGCTCACTGTTCGATTCGTCCAAGCGTTCGTACGGGACGAATTATTGGGATGATGCTCACTGTTCGATTCGTCCAAGCGTTCGTACGGGACGAACTATGTATACGAACTGCTCTGTTGTGTTCGTCTGATGAGTCGTACAAGACAGATTGTTCAATCTTTTGAACTATTCGTACAGTACGATGGACGATCGTACGGGACGATCGGCACGGTCTTAACTTGAAAATTCAGTTTTTGGACGGTTTTTCCTGTCCTTAGTATAAAAATGACTCAAACTGTTTTGAATAGAGATCCTTCTACGAAATTTTTTTGGGAAGTGAGAGGAGAGTGATTGGGAGAGTGTTTGAGAGTGAGTTTTGAGAGATCTTTCAAGAGAAAATTGTGAGGAGATTCACAAGGTTATCCAATTGAGAGGATTTCTTTTACTTGTTCTTCAAGCATCTTCCTAGTTCCTTGGAGACTTTTGCAAGAGTATTGTTCGAAAGGATTCCGGTTCTCTGCTGCACTTGGAGAGTGAAAAGGACGACGGTTCTCTGCCGCACTTGGAGGGTGAAAAGGACGACGGTTCTCTGCCGCACTTGGAGGGTGAAAAGGACGACGGTTCTCTGCCGCACTTGGAGGGTGAAAAGGATGACGGTACTCTGCCGCACCGGGGTTGGTGGAAGAGAGTTTGTAAAGGCTTCTCCGCCTTGCTGTGGGGGCAAAAGGAGAGACACTTGGTTTTAGTGCAATACCTAGAGAAGGGATCTCTAGGGAGTGGATGTAGGTCGAGTTTGACCGAACCACTATAAATTCTGGTGTTTTCTGTTCTCTATTTATTTTTCTGTATTTCTATTTTCTGTAGTTTATTCTCGTTGTGGTTGAATTTCTGTTTCAAAAGAAAGAGCAAAAATTATCTCTGTTCGTACTGTACGAAGGTATATCGTACTGTACGATTATCTCTTTTAAATTTTCCAAATTATCAAGAGTAATTTTAAAAAGAAACCAATTCACCCCCCTCTTGGTTAGCCTAAGGGACATTGAGCAATAGGTCTAACAACCTATTTGCACTATCACCCGAGTCGCAACAATCTCTCCCTTTTTGATGATGGCAAATATTACTTGTTGAATTTGCAAGCAAGAATTATTTACAAATACAGCAGTAGGTTCTCCCCCTTTGACATTATCAAAAAGAAGAGGAGCATAGAAAAATAAAGCAGAAAAATAGACTAAAAGATAAAAAATGCTCCCTGATCTGGTGAAAATGTTTAAAAACATCAAGAATTTTCTTGTAATGAGAAAGTCACCTCCTGATTTTATCCAAAAGTTTAGTAAGGCATGAATTGACTACTCATAACCCAGAAAAGTTAGAGATTCAGAAATTGTTAATCCAAGCTCAATTTTTTTTTGAAAGCTAAAAAACTTTTTAAGCCAATATTTAAATCAAGGAACAAATTAGATAAGGAAACAAAAATCTTTCCAAAACTCCTTTCATGAAATATATCTAATAGAAGATTAATGCAAAGTAATAAATCAAAAATCTTGATTTTCAAGCTCAAGTAATGAATCTATCGATAAGACATAAGAGTTTACTAAACTTTAGAGATTTACAATAAGGGAAGTTAACTTTTTATGGCCTTTTTTGTGCCTCTTTTTAATTTGGCCTACTTTGCGCATCTTTTAATTTTTGATACACTTTGTGTATCCTTATATTTTTGGCGACATTGAGCATCTTTTAATTTTTGATATACTTTGTGTATCCTTCCATTTTTGACGACATTGCGCATATTTTGATTTTTTTAATTTTCCTCCTTTCTAAATCTTTAAAATCAGCAAACCTTATTCTTTTGATAAAGACGAACAACCTGAATAAGATAATCTTAAAATTAGTTCAATAATTTGTAAAAGATTCCTATAAGATAGATAAAATATTGAGAGATAAAAAAAGTTTCAATTTTAAAAACTAATTTATAATTTGAACAGATTTTGAATCAAAAATGAAATAGCCTAACATAAAGAAATAAGATGGAGAGACAAAATCATGAGTTTCCTTCCTTTGCTTGATTTTAGAGAAATCAACAACAACTTACATAGAATTTTTTGGAAAATAGGAGGTAAATTTTTTATTTTTAGAAAATATGATCTTTGAAAAATAATTTTAATTTTTTAAAGTGTAAATAAAATAAAAGTGATATGTGTGTGCTAATCAGAGAAACAACTAAAACAACAAAGAAATGAATTTTAAAAAAAAAATTAAAAGAAAAATAAAAATAATAATAAAATATAATAAACACAATGAATAAAAATCACAAACAACAAAAGTAAAAATACAAAAATAAACACAAGTAAAATATTAATTCATATCATCTTGCTCTTGATCTGATGATTCAGAAGCTAAGTCTGCCCAAGAGATTTTTTGCTTTGCATTATTTGCCCTTATTACAATTTGATTAGTTTTACCATTTTCCTTTTCAGGAAGGGCTTTTAGGTTTGGGCACTGATTTTTCATATGTCCAGGTTTCCTACATCCAAAGCAGATAACATTAGAAGAAATCTTAACATTCTTACCTTTTTACCTTTGTTCCATTTTTGTTCATGTTGATGCTTGTGCCTTAGTAGACTTTTTAATTTGGTTGTTATTGATACTAACTCTTCACTTTCATCATCTACTAAGCCGCTTTTCCAGTGTCTTCGGTTTTCAGCACTATAGTTTCACCTGCATCCAAAAGTCGTTGACCTAAACTTTGCTCGTAGGCAATGAGTAAGCCGATCAGATTATCAATAGAATATTCATTTAAATTTTTAGATTCAGAAATTGCAACGACTTTGACATCAAATTTATCAAGTAGAGAACGTAAGATTTTATTAACTTTTTCAAAATTTGAAAGCTCTTTTCCTAATGCATGTAATGATGTTACAATTTGAGTAAACCTAATATACATGTCCAAAATTGTCTCATAAGATTTCATGCTAAAAAGTTCATAATCATGCATCAAAATATTTAACCTAGATTGCTTAATTTCACAAGTACATTCATATGTCGTGCATAATTTATCCTAAATTTTATTGCCAGTAGTGCAAGCGGATACTAACATATAATCATCAGAATTTAAAGCACAGAAAAAATAATTTAAACATTTAATTGAGCATTAATTTGTTCTGTTCTACTCCATTCAGAAAAATGAATATCAATTTTAATTTCATTTAAAATACGTGATGGTAGAGAATAGCCAGTTTGAATCATATGCCAAATACAATAATCTATTGATTTCAAGAAAGTAGACATGCAGATTTTTCAAAAATTAAAAGTAATATTTTTAAATAAATGTGGTCGAGTGATTGAATATCCTTCCGCAATAATATGATTTTCAAAATTAGCCATGGATCAAAATTCAAAAGTTTTCTAAAACTTGATTTTATGAATCTCGCTCTGATATCACTTGAAAGTTCGATAAGGATATTAAGCCCTTATGAACTAGTCCCGAGGCTAATCAAGAGAGGGGTGAATTGGATATTTAAAAACTTCTTTAACAAAAAGAAATATCTTTTTAAATCTTGCAGCGGAAACATATTAAATCAATAATAAAAAGATCAATCACAGATTTCACCCAAGCAGTTTTCTGTTACCCTTGAAGTGCTAGATCTGAGTTCATTTAGATTAAAATCGAACCACTTTTGATGCCATTGAGTTTGTCTCATTGAGACGTTCGGTTCATTATAAATTTGTTAAAATTAGAGTTCAAATGATTATGAATTTAATTCCAAATATTTTCAATTAAAATATATTTCAAGATTCATGTTTAATCAAATCAAATTTTGATAATATATCAACAAACTTTTCAACTATATTTCAAATGTTTGATTCAAACTCATTTCGAATCAAAACAAATCACTTTTGACATTATTAATTTTATCTCATCATGATGACTAGTTTGATTATAAGTTCAAATTATCCTTAATTTAATTTTTAAAAAAATTTTAAATCAAATACAGCATCAAGATTCGTATTTGATGAAGTGAATTTTTTGATCCATCATAAAATATAAACTATATTTTGAAGTTAAGAACATATTATTTTCATGATTTTAAAATGATAAGAATTAAAATTTTTGAATAGCTCATATAACTAAAATTTCAGCCATGCCTATACAAGCCCGAGATAAAGAATGTGGAAAGAGGAAAAAATAAACAAAACGATTAATATATATAGAAGCGGTAGGAATTTCAGGGTTTAAATGTAAACTATAAATTTCTATTATAATTTTATTAAATTATGCCATAATATTCTAATTTAAATTATATTAATATACTTTAAAATTTATTATATTTATTTTAAATTAAGATTGTATATAAAAGATATATTTTACACTACTCTTAATCTTAAAGTAAATTCAATGACTTCACCAAAAAGAAAAAAGACAAATGAGAATATTCTCATCAAAATTGAACCCTATAAATCTTGAATAATTAATATTCTGAATTTCTATATCATTTATTTTGCTAACTATTTTAAAATATTTTAATATTTTGATAATTTGTTATATATTTTACGATAAATATCTCCATTATTATTAAATTTATCTCTTATATTAAGATCGCAAAATTTTGTCTTTAGTATATTTGAATATTATGTGACAAATTTCGACTACTCTTATATGAAATCATGCTAATAATCCAAATTTTGGTAATCTTCTATATCAAGTTGAGAGGCAAGAAACATTTTGATGATCAATATTTGAATTTTAATTAGCTAGGTCAAATTTCATGATTTTTCCTTCTAAAATTTATATATAAAAACCACAAGGCTTTTATAAGTTCTATATATATCATTTAGGTTTTGTTTGCTTTACTATTTCTAAGATAATTTTTTTTTTTGAGTTAAAAATTTTTGTACTAAAAAGTTATTTTGAAAAGCTATAAGAAAGCTATTCCAAACGAAGCCTGAGAGTCTGCGTGGAATAGCTTTCTGCATGCTTTGCTTTTTAGACAACAAGTACAATTTTATTTAGCTATTGTTTTTATTGCTTTCTTATTATTTTTTAGATATTTCTATAGTGAAAAATATATATATACTTATTGCAATCATAATAATGAAGTTGATTTCTCCATAGTAACTTCACAACCAACTTTATAAATTACTACAGCCGTCCAAAATAGGAGAGATTATTATGTGCGGAAATCGAACGATTCTCCCATCCGTTATGCTTAGGTGCCGAGCGATATCGAGCACAGTACTAAGCTCAGTACCGAGAGCGGTATATTTTTGGGGTGACGTGACGCATTTTTATTGGTCTCCGAATGTCATCCGGACTCTGCATAGAATAAACTCTAAGGCTTCGTTTGGGACTACTTTTTTATTGTTTTCTAAAACAGCATTTTAGTACAAAAATTTATAATTTTGATATTAAAAAGCTGATTTATAAAACATTAAAGCTGTCCCAAATGAAGCCTAAGTCACAATGCTCAAATCATATTTATGATAAAAAAGAGCTTTAATATTTCAAATCTATTTCAAGGGAAGTGCAATATAAATTTTTTATATCTTACACTTCATCATAATTATTTTTTATGCACAAATTTTCTTAAAAAAAATACTAAGATCACTTTATAAAAAAAAAAAAGAGTAAGTCTGAATTTTAAAATTATTTAATTTATTTTGAAATGGTTATAATATAAATTATTTTTCAAAAATAGCCCCAACCTCCTGCAACCTAGGCACGAGCCGCCCGCTCAGATGCATCGCCATAAGCCGCTCAATCCCACCGACCACCTCGCCGCCGATGAACAGCACCGGACTCCCCACCGCCGGCGCTGTCTCCGACAGCATATTCCGGCCGGCGGATCTCGCCTCCGTCTCCTCCAATTCGATCACCGCCGCTTTCACGCCGACCGTTGAAAGCAATGTTTTCATCGCATGACACATACAGCACGATCTCAGGCTAACGACCACGACCGGATTCTCTGTTATCACCCTCTCTCTCATCTTCTCCGGCGACTCGCCGTCGTCTATCGTCAGCGCCGCCGCCATCCGCCTCAGTTTCCCTCGATCGATCTCACTTCCCGAGTTCGAGCGATTCAATTACGAAGGAAATGGGTTCAATTATATGATGGAAGCGCCTTTGTGAGCCGGCGGCCGTACGCTGATGATGCCACGTCATCGATGACGAAAGGATGATAGCTAACAAAAATGATATTATTGGATAATATATTTGTGAAGAAAATTAATTAAAATATTTTAATATAAATTATATGAGAATATATTTAAAAATTATTTATTTATTTGAAAAGTAATGTTATATATGAATAATTTATATTGCACTAATATTAAAGTAAATCTAATAAATTTTAAATGAAATTTGATGTAATTTATATTATAATGTTATAATATAAATATTTTTATATATTTCTCCTTCTAGCTGAAAATACATATATTTTTATGCTAAAAAAAATTATATAATTTGGATTTTATTTATTTGAATTTTTCTCTTGCAGAAATTTCAATGAGTAGAATATTTTAATTAAAATTAAATGTATTTTGAGATAAATTTAATATAAATTTTAATTTAATATTAAATGTTATATTTATTTTAAAATAAATTTAATAATTTTAAGATTTATTTTGATTAAAATATGCCGATCTAATTTTTTTTTTACAATTTCAATAAAAAAGTTCTTATAAGTGCTTCACAATTTTGGCCAAAAAAGCTAGAGGAATTGAAAAGCGAGCCGAATATATGTGCCGAATGAGAAATCTTATAAGGAATTGTCGTTTAATGTTTTGTTTGAAAGCAGCTAAAAAATAGTGGCCAAAAGTTGTTCCATATGAAACCTAATTAAAATCAATCATTGTCGTTCACAAACTTCGGCTGCCTAATTGGATATATTTTTTATAATATCTTGCTATAATTTATATGAGAATGAGATTTAAAATTATAGCATTTATTTAAAAATTAATATTATGTATACAATTGTATTACACTAATCTCAAAATAAATTTAATAATTTTGAAACTTATCATAATATAATTTATATCCATAATATATTTTTTTCTACCTAAATTAGGTGATTTTAACTTTTTTCCAATTTTTTTCACTTTTTTCCTATACATGAAGGAAAATGACTCACATTAGTAGGAGTATGTGATGCCCTTTGGTTAACTTATTTTAGTGAAAGTTCTTAATTTCAAATAAACAATAAGATCTCTAGATAACAAGTCTAGAAAATGACCACAATGTTTTTCATTATTTTTTTAAAATTTTAATTTTTAATTTTTAAAGCACAAATACTATAAATATAAAAGCATTGTTTTATCCATCCAATAATGCTTATGAACCATCACTTATTGGAATTAGTCCTTGGTAACAACACAACATAAAAGGTTGAATGAGGAAGCTTGAAATCTCTATCTACCTTCTTATTGATCTAATAAAGAAAATTGTTTTGGATTAAAAAAAAAAACTTGTTTTGAAATGGTATATATACACCATGCAAAATTTAATGGGTTTGATGAAGGCCCCTATGTTAAATTTATTAATCTTGGTGTTATGTTAATGTGAGTATGACATATTACTGCCACTAAGAGATTTATGCTTATGCATTTACTTAGATGATCAATTTATTTTGATGATTAAATCTCATAGAGTTGGAATAATGTATGAATGTTAACTTATATAAAAGAGGACAAGAGAAATACATCAAAGATGTTTGACCTATCTGAGGTTGTTTATCAGAGTATTGCTTGATGATGTTCAACTATGAGGAAGAAGTTGAGAGAAATGCACTAAGCATGTTTGACATATTTGATGTTGTATATCAGTTTGTTGCTCATTGATATCAACATGTGTGGAAGAGGCTTAGAGAAATCCACCAGAATTTTTTGACCTATATAGAAAGGACATGAATAGGAAGGGAGCAAGTGAAAAAGTGACTAGAGGGAACAGTAATGAGAAAAAGAGTAGTTTTGTTGAATTTAGGAGAGAACCTATGGTGCCAGTTAGCAACACACCAGAATGCCCCAAATGTGGTAGGAGGCATACAGGACAATATTATCTGATCACATGACAAAATTTTAGAAGTGGTCGGTACAAATATAGGATGATCAATTCCCTATAAAGAGGGCAAAAAGAGAGATCTAGATCAATGATAGAACAGTATAGATAAGTGTATGGACAGAGAATTTCAGGATCCAGAATATCTATTGAAGGCTCTATGTGTGGGACAAATGAAAAAAAAAATGTGAGTGGGAGTTAGAGGCAGCTCACACCGTCAATTAAGATATCACTAGTCTAGCCAAGAGTGTACAACTTAAGTCAGCAGGAAGTGAGAGATGCACCTATAAGGTCCACTGGTATAATTCTTTATTTTGAATGTTATTACTTATGATTGACATGCATTGCACTATATGCCATATGATTGATTAATTGACATGTATACATATTTGAATGAATAAATATATGTTGATTGGTGATTAATGTGATCAGTGATAAGTAATTTTATTATGTCTCTTAGTGGTCTGTAGTGAGAAATATCAAGTACGATCTACTACTAAGGTGGATAGAATGTAGTAAGCTCAAATTTAAATTTCACAAAAATTTTAAAAAATTATCTAAGGGAGTGTTACGGTGCTGTGCCTGTGGGGCACTACGAGACTAAGCTCTCAGGTTTTCTAAATTTTGAGTGAGTGTAGCGGTGCTGGGGTCTTGAGTGTCGTGGTGCTGAGTCTTCAAAATTTTTTTAATATTTAAATCTACTTTCCTAATTAAATAGCCTAAGCCATCCCAAGCCCCTCCCATTTAATTGCTTGGTAAGAAAGGAAAAAAGGAAAAAGGGGAGAAGGGGAGAGAGGAGGAGGGAGAAAGCTCTCTTTGATACTTTTTATCCATTGCTCTAGTTACAAAAAGTATTCTGATCAAGATAAGTAACCTTAATGATACTTTTATTTTCAGGATTTTGCATTTTTTTAACTTCTACCTCCTTAAATTGATAAAAATACAATATCAATCCTTTTAGTGAACTTATACCATATAATTTTTTATATATGATAGATATCATCACCCTCAAAATTTTTACTAATTTATATTAAAATTTCATTAGTTAATTTTGCATATATATTATTTCATTTAACATGGGTAGAGTAATATTGGGTATAAAATGATTAGGAGTTAATATACTATATTTGGAAATAAAATATATGAAATGCATTAATTTATTATTTATATAGTTTAGCATGCATTTTGGCATAATGCATGTATACTAATGAGCACACTGGATAGACTTATATATTATAATCATTTCATATGATATGCACATGATGTTGGATATTATGATTTATATAATAAAGTTCATGTAAAAGCAAGAAAGGCTTACATGAAATGATTGATTAATTCAGGTTGGTTGGAGATATGTTACTTTATAGAGGAGATTGACTAATATGATATGATATGCTAATGAGTATGAAGTGATGAATTCTAACATAAAAGACATCTAACTTATGATATGTGATATGAGATTTATTCGTGGTAATATGATTGAGACTGATTCCTATTTGGTTTGAAGGGCCTATAGGACTTGATATAAGAAAAATATCACAAGTAATCATATGTCATGTCTTGCTTACACATACATATGATATGATCATACATAATAAGTTATATAAGTGACATGATATAATATGCTACATGACATGAATAGTATAGGCTTATGATAAGACTATTAAGATTGATAAGATTGATATTGAGCATACGATATATTTGAAATATATGATATGTATGATACATTGCATTCGATAGAAATATGATATACAAGTATTAGTATTGTATGACATGCCATAATAACTATAAAATATTTTCTTGATATTACAGGTATACTGATATACATGAAATATAATATATGAAAGATAGAATATATTGATCCCTTATATAATTATTGATCTCTAAATCTAAGTTATATTATTTGTAGTTAATCTCAATTGCTCATAAGAAAGTCACTGTTCATATTGATAACCACTTAATTAATCTTATTACTAAATGTTTATACTGATCCTGATTGAATGATTATATGCATACTTCTCCTATTACCTTGCATTGATTGTAGTGGAAAGTTTTGGCAACCTACTGAACTGTCTGCTCACCCAGGAAAAGGCCAGGACTCAGTGAAGTGAGATTGAGTAGGGCTTTAAGATTTTATTTTATTTTTTATATTTTGGTTCTATTCTTTTGTAATCGAGAAAGCTAATGATAGACTGATATTAGAAATGATTTTTTTGTTATTGTAGATGGATTTTAATAAATGAATATAAAATTTCAAGTTCATGAAAATGATTTATAATTCCTTTTGATGGACTTATTTTTACTAGTGGATTATTAGAAGTTTTGATAAATTAATTAAGAGAAAAAATAGATAATTCTTTCAAATTTAGGTATTGGGGTATCATATTTTTACCTATATGACATTACTTGTTGGAGCTTTGCTCAATGATATTAACCTATGTAGAATAAGTCAAATCATATTCTTTTATGATTTATTATACCTTAATAGGAGGAGCAAATACCACTTTTATATAAATTTAAAGGTGACGAGGTTTTTCTTTACATTATTACTATGATATTGCTCAAGGAGTAGAAGTCTAGCTAGAGACTGTATAGATTTTGACTTTCTTAAAAAAAATTTCATATTTATTAGGAACTTCAAGAAAGATGGCAGTTTATAAGATTGTCTTAATGCATTGATTTGATATAATAAACATATAATGCATAGCATATACTATGTGATTGAAGTTAGAAGTGTAATAGCCCATATTTTGACATAATCAAATAATATTTTAGAAGTCATCATAAGTCCAATTTATGGACCATTTTCATCATAATATAAATATTATTATATTTTAATTATAATAATTTTCTCTTAATTTTATGGTTGTGTAGATATAAAAACAAGAAATATTATAATTTCTTAAGAAATTGATATATATCGGCACAAGTGAGTATTTTGGGACTTTTAGCAATCTGTTTTGCAAATCGATTTCACCAAAGTATTTCAGACATTCTAAGCTATTTTATGAATATTTTTTAATACTTTATTTGGATCCCTGTATTTAAAGATATAAAAATATTTATTAGAATTTTATGCAAAAAATTGAATATTTGGCTTAATTACCTTCATGTCATCAAAATATATATTTTTTAAGAAAATCCATTCCTACTTACTGGAATTATCAAATGCCATTTTCCCATTTCTCTTTTCATTTTTCTCAAACCAGGGAAGCAGAAAATTAAAATTGAGAAGAAAAGAGAGGACAGATAAGAGAGAAACCTAGGGTTTGAGGGTCAGAGAGCTGTTTTTATCAGTTAGTCTAGTTGGGAAATTAGATTTGCTCATCTCAAGGTAGGTTAACGGAGGATTTGAATATATAAGAGGCGTATTGCGAGGTTTAGAGGGATTAGGGGAGGGCTGAGGATGGAAAGAGCGGCTCCTACTCCTTCCTCTATCTCTTGCCTGAGGTTGAGGGTAAGTCATAGGTTTAGGATTAGGATTTGAAGGACAAAAGCTTACGAGATGGACAAGAAATCCACAATTTTCACACGATGTTGGCTTCCAATCTTTGTATTGAACTTTCACAATCATCTCTTCACCATCAATCATAAGAGGGATTTCATCAGGTAGAGGCAAAGATTTAGAAATTTGAACACAAACCCTGGCAAATGTTAATCTAGTTCATTTTGTTGTTAGCATGTCTTCAGATAACGGGATACCAATATAATTAGCGATTTTGGAAATCCATTAAGGGGTCCACAGAGCAAGAGGAAGGTCATGATTTTTTTTACCCAGAGAGGGATCGAGGCATATTCGTCCCTTTTTGGCTTGAATTTCAGGGACCACTTCTGAAGAATAAAAGTATTTCAAAGTAAGAACCATGGTCCTCCCAAATAAACCATGTCGTAATCTTCCATGTTTGTGAAATTCAAAAGAAAGAAGCCATCGATAAGGCAAATTGGGAAAGTGATCCTTTGAGAGACCATACCTTCTTCATGGCCATAAGAAGTCATTCGTAGTAAGGTCTTTGACATATGGAGTATCCGACTAATGATAAGTTCCATAGAGCAGTTCCTTCTAAAAGATCATTAGTTTGAAAGGCGAGTTTTTGGCAAGGAGGAACATAAGACATGGGAAAATTATCCTGAGCAGGATCAGGGGAAGTAAGGTTATTTTCCCAAGTATGAGCAAGGGAAGTAGGAAGAGGCCCCAAAAGAGAGGCGGTGGATAAAGGAGGAAAGTCATTTGGATTTAGAGCCATAGCATGGTGGAGTGGAGGGAGGATATCCTCCCCTAGAGGCGAGGGATTACGGCGGCGCAGTGAAACCCTAATTTTCTCTCAGAGCCCATCAAGTTTGGCAACTCTAAATGACTTGGTTATAATGACTTATAACTTTAGAGTGGCCCAATCTAATTCAATCAATTTGGACTAAGTAACTTTATTTAAGTATGTGCTTGCTTAGTTCATGTAGATGGTATAAGCTTGTTGTAATCATTTGATTTCCAAATATATCTTGTGTGTTCTTATTTTTTAAAAGACTGAGAAAATAAATTTATAAAACAACAAAATTTTAAATCACTAAATTTAGTAAAAAAAATTCTATAAAATTATATTGAAATATTTTGTATTATGATAAAAATAATTTATTATATATTTTAGTAATTTTATCTTTTATGAGTTATTATTTAATACAATTTAAATTATTAGATAATATAATTAAATTATTAATAATAAATAAATAATGAAATTATGAAAATTTAGTAGAATTAAATTATTTATCTAATAAATTAGTGATAAGATGGAATAACTTAATTATATTTATCAAAAATTGAATATTATATGATACATAAATTTAAATTAAAGATACATTGATTAATTTAACACGATGTATTAAAGAATTTATATCATGATTGTTCCATAAATTTTATGTTGGATGTCAACTATTTAACGCAACTCTCGACTTTTATCATTCAGGACTTTGGACTCAGTAACAACAGTATTAAAATGTTGGCCTTTCGATTGCCTGATTAAGAGAGTAGATGTATTAGATCTGACCTATTTTAAAAAAGATAAAGGTAGATCTAAAAAGATTTATTTAGAATTATTAGTGATACATCATCGAAAAATTATCTTGATCAGGCACGAATCTCGAGGAAAAACTCAAGTTGAAAACTTCAAAAATTAATTCAGAGACCATTTAAACTCCGATTTCAGCAAGCTTATAGTCGAACTGAGCGTCTCGGAAATACGAATCCAACAACACCAAATTCGACTCAATCCGAGCCCAAATGAGCCCAAATCAAGTACCCGAAGTGCTGTTGGAAGCATCAAACAGCAATTTGAGTTACCAAACGGTCTCTGATTTTGACGAGCTTATAGTCGAATCGAGCGGCTCGACGAGACGAATCCAACGAGCCCAAGATCGCAGAATTCTGATATCATTAAGACCTTCAAATGCTTGATAAACGGTTCACGATCAAGGGATTTAATATCGGCCGTTCATCCGGATCACTCCTTATTTTCCCTTGATCCCTCATCTATTTACGGGCTATGCCACTCCAGAAAAACTATAAATATCCCCTCATTTATCTTAAGAGGGGACCCAAGCCAAGAAGAAAAGAAGAGAAGAAGAAGAGAAGAGAAATCTAGGAGGGAACAGCTCCTCCTCGACCACCGTCGGAACACCGCCGGAACTTCGTCGGAACTCCGCCGGAAGACCACGGAGGCACCCCCGGGTGCCCGAGGGACGCCGGAGCTCTGCCCGACGCCGGAGCAACATCAGAATCCTGCCCGACGCCAGAATTCTATCTGACGCCCGAGTGACGCCAGACTTCTTTCCAAATGACGCCGGAATTCTGCCGGACACCCGAGTGACGTCGGAACTCTGCTTGGCCTTGTAACCGATACTCATTGTAATCTGATCGTCCTGAATCTAAAGGACTAATCAGTCTCGTGTATTTCATACAACACTAGTGGAACTTTTTCAACTGGGCGTGGCCCCGTGGTTTTTCCCTTTTTCAGGGCTTTCCACGTAAAAATCCTGGTGTTCTTTCATTCTTCTGTTTGTGTGCTGGATATACGCACAACGCTGAGACGGAAATTTAAACTCTATCGCCGCGTATATTTAAGTCCGCAACAATTAGAAATATTTTTTTTATTTGATTTAAAGTAGAATTTAACTCTTAAAACATACAATAAATAAAAAAGTATTCATATAATCAACATTATGTAGTAGGATTAAAAGAAGAGGGGAAAGATTAAGGCTTCGTTTGGGACAGCTTTTTTAATGTTTCTTCAAGCTGCTTTCTAGTATAAAATTTTTAATTTTAATACTAAAAAGCTACTTTAAGAAGTAGTAAGAAAGCCGTCTTAAACAAAGCCTAAATGTTATAGGGTGATATGGGTGATAGGAATTAAATATATGAGTGATATATTTGATATTAAAATTATTTATTAATAGTAGATATAAAATATTAAAAATTTAAATATTAGATAAATAAATAGTAGTATAAGTACTTAAATCCCACCCGTAAAAAATCTCTTTCAATCTACTATAAATAGAAAATTTTGGGCTTGCTTAGGAATTCAGTATCCTTAGAATGTAAGTAGAGGATAACACCTGCTCTTCCCTAGGTCAACATGGAGCTTGAACAAGAAGATGGCAATTCAATTCCTATAGAAGCGGGATCACCGACATTTATCGGGAGAGATCTAGGGTTAGTGTTAGGGTCATCTTCGTCCGACCGCTTCATCTCCCGCCAGCATGTTTCCCTTCAGTTTCTAGATAACAGGGAGGACAAGGTCGATGCTAATGATCAAGCTGAGGAACTTCTACTGTCATTTGAAGTTGTTGGTAAAAATCCCGTCTTGGTTTGTGGTAAAGACGGAGAAGGAAAGAGAATTTATAGGAAGTCGGAGAAAGGAGTGCTAAAAGCAGGCGACCGCATTTCTTTATCAATAAGAAACCCTAATTTCCTCTTTGTTAAGAGGAGGGAAGGAAGGAAGGGTGAGGTGGAGAGCAGCGTATTAGACGCCTTGGCGAGGCGAGAGAGAAGGACGCGGCAGCGGAGGAAGGAAGCGGAGGAAAGGGCAAAGTTGGTGGAGGTTGGCGGAGAAAATGAGGAGGTGGTTTGGAAAGGTTCTGGTCTAGGGATTGGTTCGTTGGATGTTTCAGGGATTGATCCGGTGAAAGGTGAGAGTAATTTCTGAATTGATTCTTTGATTCTGTTCTAGGCATTTTTTACTACGGATTTCTATATATATTTGGCTGCATTAGATTTAATCTGTTATCCATGTTATCAGTAGATGACCCGTATTTTCTCTGGTGATATGTTTAATTAAACAATTTTTTTGTTATTTAAATCATATTTTGATGATATCTAAAACTAATTACAGAAAAGGATAAACTATAATCATTGTCGATTGTTCAAATAGCTTTTTATTGTTCAAGCAATATGATGTTGAGCTAAATGCACTATTTTTTTATGAATATCATTGTGCTTAGATTACATTGAATAAAACAGGCTTCTAATGTCCTTCGGGTGCAGAGTTTGGATTCTTGGTGAAGGGTCATGAGTTTGATCACTATCCCAGGCACAAAATCCGCCCTTTTAAGGATTGGAATTGGTTTCTTGAAGACCCTCGAGGTGTGAGTAATGAATATGATGAAGAAGATGACGCTTTTGGAACTATGAAGGGCAAGCATCAGAAAAAGAAGAAAGGAGGTGATAATGATGATGAAGACTGGGATGGAGAGAATGAGGATGTGAATACTGTGGCTGCAAATCCTGGAAGTGCTAAGCGGCCAAGATACTCTACCAGATCAAAAGACCCAAAGAAACAACGTGTTAATATTCCGGGCCATAAGAAGCTTGTAAATAAAGGATTTAATGGTCGACAGAAAGAACTTGATAATGAGGATGATGAAACCCTGGGAGGTTTCATTGTTGGTGATGATGATATAGAAGAGGAAGAAGAAGTGTCAGAAGAAGAAACGGAGGAAGAGGAGGAAAAAGGTGATGATGAGGAATCTGATGTTGACTAACTGATTCTATGATTTATGGTTAACCAAACCGAGAAAGTTGTGTTACTTAATAGAAATTTGGTATGTGGCATTTTGTTCTTTCACTTTAGTTTGAATTCAAATTTTTTTTGTCTTATAATATGATGATAGCCATATCTTCTCGTTTATCAGTCACACATTCTGTCAATTGTGAAGTCTCTTTTGTATGCCAACCAAAGATACGAAAATGTGCTTATTTGCATTTTTTATTGAATTATACCTTTAAGAGTGAGGCTAGGCAATTATAAATTTTGAACTTTAGTATTACCAATGAACCGTTTGGCATTGTGGCAGCTTCGTCAATTAGCCTGTTTGCTATAGTTGTGTTGTCGTTGAGATGGTAACTAGCCTTGTGATCCCATTGATCCCTAGCATTAAGATAAAATTCATATGACTCTTTATTTGTATACCTCTATATTTTTTTGGATGTTCACATGTCTTATGCACTAAGCACCTTGTTCTCTCTTTGGCCTTTTCTATTAGCGCAATGTTAATTGTTCTGCAAGTAAAAAATCATTCATCTATCTTGCTTGATTCATGGAATTCCTACAATATTTTGTGCTCCGTTTTGTTGTCCTTTTTTGTTTCAGCTTTTTTTCTTTCATGGCAGGCTTAGGAGTTGGGCTAAATACTCAAAGAGCCCTTTTGGTACTTTTATAACTGCAACACACTATATACTTAGTGACGTCTATGAAAGCTGCAAGATCTGGCTATGCCATTTGTTTGTTAAACATCTAGGTTCAGATGACTTGCAAAGTTTAATTGGTTTTCTATAATGTGTATGATCTACAGATATGGTTAGTTTATGGATAGTTGTATTCAACAAATTTTAGGGACTTGATTATTACAACAAATTTTTGGTACATCTGATATCTCTATTGACTTTTAACAGGACACAATGGAGAAAAAGGATTCATGTAGCCGACCTCACGTAGTGGGATAAAGACTTGATGTTGTTGTTGTTGTCGTTGTTGTTGATATCTCTATTGACGCTATCGGGGGCAAAAAAATTCAATCGCATGATTCTACTTTCTTACACTAGTAAAGGATTAGAGTTTAGAAGACCCATTTTATAGATTTTCTTTCTTTTTGTCGAAAATTAACATCTCATGTCTTAATAAGAATGAGTGTGTAATAAGTATTCATAAGGCCAACCCCAGATATTTGGAATAAGGCATTTTCTGAAATGCATTTCTCTACCAATGCTTACATTTTCCTGGTACTTTATGCACAAGTGTTTATTTGTGTTTATATGTCTGGTTTGCCTCATGTATTAATGAGCTTGGATATTCCGGGATTTCTGTTTTGAGGTGGATTGACTGTGCTGCTGAGAAAGCCATAGGTTTTATATAGCAAAACTAACCAGAGACATGGGGAAGTGTTGTTTCATAACTTGCTTTCATTCACGAAATGGCAGGTTCTGTCTTGGGATGAAAATATATTGTTTTCTATCTTTTCCCCTCAAAATCCTAGTGCAATGCAAATTGTTAGGGCATGTGAGAGTTTCAAATTAGGCTTCGTTTGGGACAATTTTTTTATTGCTTTATAAAGTTACTTTTTAGTATAAAATTTTTTGAACTAGAAGTTTTTTGTACTAGAAAGCTGCTTTTGAAAGCATTAAGAAAGCTGTCCCAAATAAAGTCTTAGGCTTCGTTTGGGAAGACTTTTTTATTGCTTTCGAAAATAGTTTTTTAGTACAAAATTTTCTTGAACAAGAAATTTTTGTATTAAAAAGCTGCTTTAGAAAACATTAAGAAAGCCGCCCCAAATGATGCTTAGACTTTGTTTGGGACAGCTTTCTTATAGCTTTCTAAAACAGCTTTCTAGCACAAAATTTATTTGAATAAAAAAATTTTGTACTGAAAAGCTGCTTTAGAAAGCATGAAGAAAGCTGTCTCAAATAAAGCTTTAGTCTCACATCAGATACAACAACAACAACAACAACATCAAGCCTTTATCCCACTATGGGGTTGGCTACGTGAATCCTTTTTCTTCATTGTGTCTTATTAAAAGTTAAATTCTCATTTAAATCTAATAAAGAAATGTCATTTCTAATATTTTCTAACCAAATCTTTTTAGGTCTATCTCTACCCTTTTTAACATAAGTCAAATCTAATACATCAATATTTTATGGTGCAGAATGTTGGCCATTAAAAGAGAAGCATAATATTAAGTTAAGTGTTGTAGAGATGAGCATGCTCAGGTGGATGAGTGGGGCATTAGATAGTTAAAAAAATATATTATTATTGGAATGAGGAGTGGTTGGTCATCACCTATAACTTTAAATTTTTGGGTTGAAAGTAAATTTGATCATTGATGTATTTTAGTTCAAATTTGATCACTCTTTGGTTCACACTCTTAACAAGTGGCATGAGAGCAGCTAGTTTGATTGTGATTGAGTTTATGGCTCCTATGGGTCTTTGTTCCTTATTCAATGTGTGAGTGATTTTTGAAATGGGTCATTCTCTTGATGGATCCATTCGGTCTCTTGTTACATGATACTTGATGATATTGAGAAGCTTATATTTTTGGAGGGTCTAATGGCAAATATAGAGAACTCTTTTATGAGGGGGAATATTAAGACACGAGAGAGTATTAGATATTGGCTTCGTTCGAGACGATTTTTTTTATTGCTTCTTAAAATAATTTTCTAGTTTAAAAATTAAAATTTGTATACTAAAAAATTATTTTAAGAAGCAGTAAGAAAGCCGTCCTAAATAAAACTTTAGTCTCATATTTGGATAATAAAAAAGTATGTTGATGGATAAATATCAAGTGATAAACTCACTCATATGCTTAATCTCTTTGGTTAAAAATAGCTTTGACCATTGATGTATACGACATTATTTTGGCCCTTCTTTGATTCACACTCCGTAACAATTATATGATTTCTTGCTTTCTACTAACTTGTAAATGATTTCATTTAACTAAAACTTTAGTAAAACAGGCCAAAGTCTAATCAAATCATACCCAAAAGCCTAAGCTCTTGCAAATGGACTTCTAAAGTTATATATAGTCAATTATCACTTGGAAACCTATATACACATTTTGCATTGAAAAAACATGATAGCAATCAATCCTCAAAGGCATACTTAACAAACCAATAAATTAGCCATTCTTTATTTTTTGTATCACTTTTTTGACAAGTGCATTGATCCCAAGTCTGGTTCATTGTTTCTTGACTACCTTGCTTTCTTGTGAATCTAGTCTTTTGTTCAGAGATGAAAGTTTGATTGTTAAGAGGAGACCAGTTTTAGAGACCTTGAGTACTAGTTGCTCAGAATAAAGCATGGAATAGAGCAATGCACAAGCCCATCCCTTGACCCCTTATTTATTGATTTGAATTGAGGCCTATGCAATATAGAATTGGCTACATATATGCATATACAAAAAAAATAAGTGGAAAACATAGGTATTGTATAGCACGATTAGAATATCCGACTTGTGAAAATCATTCGCCGAGCTAATAAGAAGTTGATTGTTTGGTGTATATATATGGACGAATAGTTGATCTTAGTTTCCCATATGAAGGAAGTCGTTCACTTGAATAGTCGCTAAGGCGGACTTGATAGACCGCACTCGCTTGCTTGAGATGAGTTCATAGATTATAGTCGTTTGTTTGGGGCAAATTCATTTATAGATTGGTGAGTTCTTTTTGATGAGACTAAGATGGCTTAACTTGAGCTGGATTGATTTAATTTGAACCAGATTTTCTAGATACTCATTTATCTATCTGCTAAAAAGAATCCAGAAAGAAAGCACTAATGTGTGGAGAGGATTTCCATGATCTAGTTTGTAATAAATGCGTTTTACTGCTGTATATTTCATCATGGTGTAAGGGTGGACAAGTGAATGTTCTTCATATACTCTCTTAGAGGATAGACGATCGAAGATTATATATGCTTAGGGTGAGCAGATTTGGTTAACTTGAGCTGAATATGATTGACTCGAATCTAACTCGTTTATCATATAGGTCAAAGTGTTTGATTCAAATCCAACATGTTTGATTCATTATCATATGGAGCGTGTAATTTTTTAGATCAATATGACCTATTTAACCCAACTATGATCCTCTTAACCTAAATGATAATAGGTCAATTTCAGGTTTTCAATTCAACATGAATCCAACTCGGAAATTAGTCTGATCAATTGCCGCAATTGCCATGCGATCTCCTTACTTTCCTACAAAGATTTTTTTGCAACTTTCATATTTCAATATTACAAAATCAACCCCCTACATTCATTCCCATTGATTAAAGCCTTACAAGTAAAATAGATACACACCAAATTTAGTCTTAGCCTTTAAATAAATGTATTGTAATAACACTTTTTATTATTAAAAAAATTATATTTAACAGTAAGGTTCTATTTGAAATTATAATTATTTATAAAATAGTTGTAAAATTATTAGAGAGAAATTAATTAAAAAAAAACATTGCAAGCATCATAATTTTTTTTCTTTTGAAAATATCAGATATTATCTATCTTATAACTATCAAATCTTAATAAATTTGATTGTAAAAAATTTCATTCCATCATAAAAATATAGAGAAAATAGTACTCAAACAATAGTGTAATAGGAATACAAAAATAAAATAGTGAAAAAGTGATCCCAAAATAAAATCATAATATTCATGGAGTAATATTTCTTCAAAGAGTCACTATGATAAATAAAAAAAAGTGTCACAAAAAATTAAAAAAAGAAAAGAAAATGAAATTAAATTTCACTAATTTATTTTGTTGGAAGAAATAAAGTGTTAAAATATCCATTTTCTTTTTGTTTGATTAATGAGAAATTAAGTCTTTTTCTATAGAAAGGAAATAATAAAATCTCAAATGATGATCAGATATAATTTTCTTAAAGTCAAATAATAAATTTTATTTATATTTTTCAAAGGAAGAATTTTAAAAATGAGAATACTTAAAAAGTAATTAAGCAAAATGAATGTGATTATTAAAAAATCTAAAAAAGAGTAAATTCGTTAAATCGGTTGGTGCAGTCTTGAATGCATAAAAAAATTGACGAGTTTTAAATGTACCAAATCATTTGACGTATTTAGAAATTGACAGAGAGAGACAGAGAGACAGGAGAGAGGGATATAAAATAATTATTTAATAAAATTAAAGTAAAATCAACCACCAATATAAAATTATTAAGTAAAATATATTTCTTCAAACCAAAATTTTCATATAAAAAATATAATAAACTTATAAATATTGTTATAATAAAATAGATAAAAAGTTGCAATCAAATTTTCACACCTATATAATATAATTTTATATTTTAAAGAAGTCAAAAAAGCCTTGACCATTTATTCCGTCATTGCTTACACCATTTACAAATATTGGATCCGAAGGTCTCAGTACATTTTTTTTTTCTTTAAAAAATTATATATTATATATATTAATGTGGAATATGTTTAACATGGAGTGGATATGTTAATATAATATTATATTTAAAAATAAAATTATTATATTTTAATTATATAAATTAAATAAATGTGAAATGAATTTATATAATTGATATATCATCAAAAAAATTATCTTGATCGGGCCCGAATCTCGAGGCAAAATTAAGTTGGCAACTTCGAAGCTAAATTTGGGACCATCCGAACTCTGATTTTAGTAAACTTATAGTCAGATTGATCATCTCAAAAATACAAACCCAACGACACCAAATTCGACTCAATCTGAGCCCAAGTGGGACCAAATCGAAGACTCGAAGCGCATTTAGAAGGTTCAAACTATAAATTGGATGACTAAATGGTTTCCAAACATTACATTCTTATAGTCGAATCGAGCAACTCGATGAGACGAATCGAACGAGCCCAAGATCGCTTAATTCTACCATCCTTAAGGTACTCAAATACTTGATAAACAGTCCATAATCAAAGGAGTCGATATCGGTTGTCCATTCAAAACACTCCTAACATGCCCTTGATCTCCTCCCTATTTACTGGTCATGCCACTCTAAGAAAATTATAAATAGACTCCTCATTCCTCACAAAAAGGAGGAGGAAAAAGGGGAAGCAAATAAGGAAGAAGGAAGGAGAGGAAGCACGGAAAGAGGGAGGAAGGGGGAGACCCAAGCAAGGTAGAGAATGATGAGAGCGAAACTAGAGTTCTCTTTCAACCAGCCTCCTCTTCGACCACCGTCGGACCATCGACCATCTCCCGATTGATGTCAGACTTCCTCCCGATCACCGATTGACTTTGAATTTCCGCCCTGCCACCGATTGATGCCGGACTTCCGCCCGGCTTCCAATTATTATTGGACTTGTGCCCGGTCACCAACTAACGCCAGACTTTTTCCAGGACATCGACTGACGCCGAACTTTTGCCTGGACACCAACTGACATTGGATTTACACCCTGCCACTGACTATCTATGGTCCTTCCGACCTTCGTCGAAAGACAACGGTCTTTATGACCACTGTCGCCCGCCGACTACGGTCCTTTCGACCTTCGTTGCCAGACTACGGTCCTTCCGACCTCCATCACTAGACAACAGTATTTCTAACCACTGTTGCCCGCCAACTACGGTCCTTCCGACCTTCATCGTCAGACTACGGTCCTTCCAACCTCCGTCATCAAACAATGATCTTTCTGACAACTATCGTCTGCTGATTACTGTCCGTCCAACCTCCGTCTCCAAACAATGGTCTTTATGACCACTATCACCTGCCGACTACGATCCTTCCTACCTCCATCGATAGACTACGGTCCTTCTGACCTTGGTCACCATACAATGGTCTTGACCACTGTCACCCGCCAACTACGACCCTTCTAACATTTGTGGCCTGACTACGGTCCTTCTGACCTCCATCGCCAGACAATAGTCTTTCCGACCTTTGTCACCTGCCGACTACCGTCCTTTTGATAATCGTCACCTGACTACGGTCTTTCCAACCTCCGTCGCACGCCGACTATGGTCCTGCCGACCAAATAAACATGTCAATATTAATTCTTTTAATTATCACTATGTAATGCACTATATATGATGTATATTTGCTACATCAACCCAAGGCTTTCCTCTCAAGGAAGGGCCTCATTTGTAATCAACTGCAAACACTAGTAGATTCATTCAAATTGGGCTAGGACCTATGGTTTTTCCTCCTTTTTAGGATTTTCACGTAAAAACTCTGATGTTTCTTATGAACGCTCAACCCTCTCTTTTATCTAATTGTGTGCTGGATCTTCTTACAAAGCTAAGATATTAAACTTTGTATTTTTCTATCGCCACGAATATTCTAGGACTCAACAATAATAAAAAATTTATTTAATTATTCATAAAATAAAAAAATATATTTAAATTCCGTTGAATTGAAAATTATCACATATGTTATAGATTGTTAGTTTAAATTAAATAATAATAATAATTTTTTAATCAAAAATAAAAAGATAAATATTATAAAAAATCATAGTAAAATAAAGCTATAAGGAAAATTAAATGAGTATTAATTAATTATTAAGTTATTTAATTAATATATTTTAAAATAATAAAGAAGTAACACCTTAACTTAAATCATATAGGTAATATATTTTTAAAGTTATTTTTTTATTTCATTTAATTAAATAAGTAGATGATTTGTTTGATAAATGTCGAGCAAATATAAGATTTCTGTATGTGTTTAACACAATCATCATCATTATTAAATATCAGTGCATTATAATATAGTTTATATTTTATAACTAAATTTTTCTACAAATATATATATCATAAAAAAAATTTACTCTCTTAAATTTAAAATAAATTCTTTTTTTTTTTCTAATTATTGACCACTTTGCTTACTAAAGAAAGTCCTGAGCTTCATTTTAGGCCCCACACGCCATTGAAAAATTCTATAATTAAGTGCCCTTAATTCATTTGTACGGTCGAGTGAAAGAATGGTTCTTTCCCATGCACTTTGATGGGTGAGAGTGTTAAATCCTAATAGTGTCACATCCATTTTGACTCGATCCGATAAGTCTTGTGGGTCAGAATTCTACATTTACTTTCTACGTGTTTAAGAATGTTCTGCATGAATGTGAATGTCTAAATTCTATTCTGAAGCATGTCCCGAGAGTCTGTAAGCATAAAACTTGAAGTATGAAATTTTTCCTTAGGAGCGCTACGATGTTGGGTTTGGGGGCGCTAAGCTCTCGATTTTGGTTCATTTTAATATGAACACTGTCGGTGCAATGGCACCACTGTTTGGGGAGCGCCGCAGCACTGGGTCAATATTTTATATAAAAATATCACAATCCGCTAAAATTTTCATTTGGCCAAAATAACACCTCCCCTAGGCCAGTTTAGGGAGAGTGAGGGTTTTAGTGAGAGAAAATTGGGTTCAATCGACTTCGGTCCTTTTTATACTGTAGACCCAGTTTAGAAAGTTGTCTGAATCGACGCATATTACATATGCCTATATCAGCTTTTAATAATGTGCAAATTTTGATATTTTTCTAATTGAAATTATAAATTCACAGTGGCAAAATACTAAAATAGTGTTAATTTCATATCTATTAAACTCTAATGTTGCAACTTTATATATATTATAAATATGAATATTCTGAACATTTTAGTATCTCTTTAAAAATTTTCATGAAGTAGATTGAAAAATGAGTTTTTTTTTTGTAAATTAAAAAATAATTTCGATATCAGAAAATAATGTTGTAGTGCATTTAAAACTTTAAAATAGTATTTTGAAAAATCTCTGATAATCTAATAAAATTATGGAATTTTACTTAGTTCTTGAATCTGTTGGCTAGTGGTATAATATTATATGAATTTCTACATTTTGATTATTTTCATTTATTTTAGTAAAGTGCAATCATATATGCGTTTAAATGTGTGATTCTTATTAGTTCTTGATGTTTGAGAAAGTTTTTTTTTTTTGAGGCACCGAAAGCTATAAGAGTCTGAATTTTTGAATATATATTGTGCTGAGCATTTGAGAATCATAATGACCTAATTTCTGATATGCTAACATAGGGAGTCATAAAGTTCAGAATTTTGATATATGTTTCGGCTGGGAGGTATAAGGGGCCTTAGGAAAATATTTTACTTTCAGTTCTAATATATGAAGTACTTGTTCATTTATTATTTTGTGCAAAGCCTATTCAATTTTTGTTATCTGCTAACACCATTTTGTTCAGTGCAATATTCCGTGAATAATTACTTTTATTTCGGTAAATGCATATTGATTAAATATTAAAAAATTAGATCAATGAGTATGACCTGTTGAGGTATAATTCACTACCAAAAAATAGGCCTATCGCAGCACAATTTTTGGCTTGTCCCGGCGGTTATAACCGCCACAATTTTTTTTTTTTGCAACGGTTTTAGAATCGTTGCACCCCCGCTGTAATTGTAATGCGTTGCAACGATATTCCGTAGTGATTTAAGGACCGGCAGGATAGATCCGATGAAGTGCTAAATTTAGCAGCGACTATAACCGCCACAAACATGCAAATTTGCAGCGGTTTTAACTGCTGCAAATTTGGATGTTTGTTGCGATTATAATAAAATATGCCAGCATTAATTGGCCATTAAACTCATCCTAGACTATTTATATAAGATGGCATTGGATCCTTTGCTGTGCATAATAATTGTCAAGAATCTTAGCCATTCTCTTGCTCTTTCGACTAGAGGTGTCAATTCGGGTCAACGGGTCGGGTTCAGGTCCAACCCGAGTTGACCCGGGCATAAACGGGTTAACCCGAACCCGACCCGTTTAGCTACACGGATCAGGATATCCAACCCGGACCCGACTCGTGTGAGTTGCCTAGTTGACCCGACTTGACCCGCAAACCTGCGAGAGCGGTCCCTGAGTCACGCGGCGGAGCAGCATGGCTTGACACGGTGGAGGCGAAGCGGTGAAGAGGCGGAGCAGCCTTCGTCGGTTTGTCTGTTCGTCAGGTCGAAGTGTCGAACCCTTGCTAAGAATGCGGAGTCGAAGCGACATGGCGCGTCGTGGAGGCGACAGTGCGACGCCACGACGAAGCACGGCATGGCAAGGGGGAGAGCCGGAGCGGCCTAACGCGATGGCATATGGGCGATGCGACGGCAACTACGCGACGGCGGCGACGTGGCTAGATGCGACGGGTCAATTTTCCGAGTCAAAACGAGTCAATTTCGGGTTGTCGGGTCAACCCGAACCCGACCTATTTTTTAAACGGGTTAGAAATCCGAACCCATACCCTACCCATTTCACAAACTAGTCACCCAAACCTAGATTTTTCCAAGTAGGGCTCGGGTCGGATTTCGGGTCATGTCAATAATTGACACCCCTACTTTTGACCATAACTCTATGCCTTTAAACTGCAACAAAGTAACAAGATAATATTCATCAAGATTAGGCATCAAGAAGTAATACTCGAAGGTTTAAATTGTCTAAATGCTAGCAGTTTTACATAGAAAGCTCATCTAATATGGATAATCATATTCTTAGGAGGCTTAGAAGGTGTCATGCATGTAGTTTTTGAATTAGAAACTACATATTGATGAGGAGAAATTATTAGGTGAGCACAAATACTCATCGTTTGATGAGGACATTTTTGTACCATCAATGTTAATATTAATATTCTGAGATATGTGGCAAATTTGTCAAACTATTTTTCTCTTGTTCTCTCAAATCTAAGGAGTAAAACATCGATTTCTAGTCCATATTGTGCTCTATATTATTCTGTATAGGTTTGGCATCAGTTGTATATGATTGGTGAATAGATTAGCAATATAAAGACTTGAAGATAACAATTGAATTTTGCTATATTACCTGCATTTCCAGATAAGGATGACAACTTTGTCTCCTTCTCCATAAGGCCATCATTCTTTACTAACTTAATGCAATAAATTGACACTTGCATCATACAATTCTTGGTTAGAGATTGAAGAAAAATAAATCCCTTTGAAAATGGCATTTACTAATTATTTACTCCAAGAGAAGACGAAGTTCAGGCATCCACTGCTTGATAAATACCACAAGTAGATTGAAGCATCAGTAGAACCCAAAACCTACATAGAACCTTTAATTCACATACAAACTGCCTAAGCCATTTAGACATCCTTTTTAAATATAAAAGAACCTGTCAAGTTCTTAGCTTTTAATATAGAAAGAGTACTACTAGAAACTCAACAAAGATATCAGATTAAAAAAAAAAAACAAGCTTAAAATATGAATTTGGTTTAAAAATAACCAAAGAAATGTTAATATATCTAAAATCCTACTTCATTAGTAGCTATCAAATCAAAATCCTTAGCTTTAGACAGTTAAAACAGTAGCTGAGAATAAACAATTTATAGCTATTCACAATACTAAGATAAAAATTATAAACCAAAATGCAATAATAAAAGGAAATCTATAAAGTGAATTACCTTCTTCAGAACATTCTCATAGCTTGCCCTACTGATCAAAGAAAAGGCCAGAACAAAGATATCTGCTCCTCTATAACTAAGTGGCCTCAATATTATGATATAATCTTCCTGGCCTAAGAACCAAATATGAAAAAACATAAAAAGCATAAGAACTGCCGAAGCATTCAAATGTCGGATTTAGAGACAATCAATCAAAATACCTGAAGTGTTTCAAAGCCCTAAGTTGACAATGCTTCCATCAACACAAACATTTGCACTGAAGTTGTCAAACACAGTAGGAATATAATCCTAAACAGAGAAAAATATGAATAAAGGACTTAAATCACTTTTAAAAAATCAAAATATAATGGAACTAAAACGGTATGTGTTAAGCAAAAATCTGAGAAATTTATGCAACAAAAGGAGAACAAGATCTAAAAGAATAATTTTTAGTTTTATGTAAAATATTGGGCAAAAATAGCAAGGAATCTAAAACAGTAATAGAGAAGAAATATTTCATAGTCGGCCTCTCCATCTCGTTCTCCTCCCCTTCCTCCACCTCTTTCCCCTCCTCAAAACCTGAAAACAGAACATTCTGAACCGCCGGCGACCCGCAAACTCGCTGGATTAGGCATCTGGACGGCAGGATCCGGCGTCGGGATGGGTGGATTCAGTATCAGGTGGTAGGATTTGGCGTCAAGATGGGTGGCTTCGGCATCAGGCTGGTTGACCGGCGTGGATGATCATCGAAGTCGCGGGAGAATGAGTAGGCTAGGGCACGAAAGGAGGAGATCTATAATATGCAGATTGAGCACTGTGTCTTAGCCTGCGGTTTGCAAACCGTTGCTATAAAATATTGCGGTAATTTTAATTTTTTGATAGTAAATTTTGCAGCTGTTAAAAATGTTGTCTATATCTATGTATAGAAAACCGCTGCTATGAACTGCTACGAAAAAATAAATTTTTGATAGTGTATGTTAGCTCACACTTATTCTGCATTCTGTTTCTGATCAAGGTAAGGGTAAGGAGCTGGTTGAGCAGCAGCTGAGGTTGCAGTTCTAATAGTCCAAGTTGGAAAGGTATTTTTTTTATTTATTAATTTTTGTATAGTCATGATTATTGTCTGTTCTATTATGCTATTTTTCTGTTGTAGTCATGTAGAGAATTTTAGCCTAACGTTTTTGCAATTCTCCGAGACCTTACTGTGTCTTTCTCCTTTCAACAGTCAAAAAAATAGACAAATTCGTTCAAATTCTGCCCTCGCTTCTTCACCAAGAAAACACGAACGTAAATATTATCACTACTAATCAAATTTTATGAAGCCAAGTTTGTATCTTCTCTAAGGAAAAAAGACCATTACCATTGAATTTGAATATTCAGCCATTCCCCTCTCTGGTTGATGAAGAACTGGTCCACCTTAATATATCTCAGCTATAATAATCAGAGGAATAGAGGAACACATTTCAACCAAATACATAAATAAAATAATTTTCTAGACCATTAGTTACTCTTACCCTTCGTTTGAGACAGTTTTCTGACTGCTTCTTAAAGCAGTTTTCTAGTATAAAGAATTTATTTTTTGTACTAAAAAGTTGCTTTAAGAAGTAGCAAGAAAGCCGTCCCAAACAAAACGTTAGGCTTTCTTTGAGACAACTTTCTTATTGTTTTCTAAAGTAACTTTCTAGTATAAAATTTTTTTGAACTATAAATTTTTGTACTAAAAAGCTACTTTAAAAAGCAATGAAAAAGCCTTCTCAAACCAAACGTTATTCATTTTTACTACTAATGTTCTTCAACAGATGTTATTGTTATATTGTAGTAGAAATTAGAGGCCTATGGTTAAGGTAGATAAAAGAAGAAATTATTAATTTATTTGAATTTTCTCTCTCAAAATTTCTTTGAAGGAATGGGCACTTGGAGGAGGAGTGCAAGTGTATGTATAAATTCAAGAAGCATTCAATAAAGATTTCAAGACTCCAAGGTTAAGGCTTTATTTGTCGAAAAATTATTAGGTGCGGACGCCGGACATAGCTTTACGTCCGGACTCCACTAGAATAGCGCCACGTAGCGACCCGAAGACCCGGCGACCCGTTTCGCCGAGAAGTTCAAATGATGCACGTGCGGTATTACTGAAGAATTATTCCGGTATTACTCGGTATTATCAAAGAATTACTCGGTATTACCTATGAATTACCTAGGTATTACTCGGTATTACCTAGGAATTACTAGGTATTACCGAAGAATTACTCGGTATTATCTAGGTATTACTCGGTATTACCTAAGAATTACTCGGTATTACCAAAAATTACCCGGTATTACCAAAAATTACTCGGTATTACTTGGTATTACCGAAAAAATACTCGGTATTACCTAAGAATTAGTCAAAAAAGGGCAGGTTTTTTTAATTTTTCGCGTCTAATCCGGGTCGGGTCGTCGGGCCAAGCGGAAGTTGTCATAACACGTGCTAAATACGTGGCGCCGTTCTAGTGGAGTCCGGATGTAGAGCTACATCCGGTGTCCGCACCTAATAATTTTTTTCATTTAGGACATCTTTCTTACTGTTTTATTTTTCTAATCACAACTATACTTTTTTTGTTTGGTCATTATTTTTATTGCTATCTTTAAAAGAATTTGGTACTAAAAAGTCACTTTTTACAACAACTTTAAAAGTTGCTTTCTCTATAGCAGCTAATAGAGCAATAAAAAAGATGTCCCAAATGAAGCTTAGATCTGATGTTTCTTTGTGTAGTTGTATTTGGATTTCGTAAATTGATTGATTAGGTTATGCTAAAGGTCTTAAGGATGATGAGGGAAGTGATCAAATTAATTAGATTTTAGCTATGCTTACTTGAAATATATTTTGGATGCTGCAAACAAAATTCATAATTTTGGGAAATTTATGAAAATTGATTTTTAATTATTTAATTTATCCATATATAGTAATATGTTGAAAGGTATTTTAATATTATTTTTTTTAATCATGTACTTAATTTGTTAATCATATGATTTAGAGGTGTCAAAAGTTGACACGACCCGAAACCCGCCCCGAAAAAATTCGGGTTCGGGTTAACCCGTTTGAGAAACGGGTCAGGTCCGGGTCCAGATTTCCGACCCGTTTGAAAAGTGGGTCGGGTTCGGGTCGACCCGACAACCCGCTGGTCGACCTAAATTGACCCATTTCGTCATCCGGCGTGGTCACCCATCAGGTCGTGTCCGCGTGAGGTCCCGCATCCGCGTCACGACTTCAGGTCGAGTCCGCCATCGGCTGTTCGTGTCACAAGTGACAGGTCTTGTGACGCGCCCACGACTCCGCAACTCCGCGTCCAGGCTTCCGGCTTCCCGCATCCAGGCATCCTGCCACAGTGCCGTGTCCCACGTCCGCATCCCGCGTTCGCTCGGCTATGTAGATATTCGCGAGTCGAGTCGTGTTAACCTGGTAACCCGCACGGGTCGGGTTCGGGTTGACAAACCTGACCCGTTTGCAAAACCGGGTCGGGTTAGGATCAACTCATTTACGGCCGGGTCAAGTCGGGTTCGACCCGAATTGACACCCCTTATATATATATATATATATATATATATATATATATATATATATATATATATATATATATATATATATATATATATAATAACTTTGTTATTTATGATACATGCTTGGTATGATCTCTTACTATAGATGCTGAACAAGTTTTTATATAAGTAAACTTGCAAATACTAACTCTTAGAGGTTGTTTGGTTGGAAGTAAAAGATGTGTAAATTATTCTAAATATATGAGTCTAGAGTATATTGATGTCTGGTTTGAAGTAAACCAAATGGAGTGTAACATTTTAGTATATTTAAAATTCATTCTCTAATTCATTTTTTATGTATTTGGAATTTCTTAAATTTTGCCGATTGTCATATACACATGAACTTTATTGCCTATTGTTGCTCACCACAATTGCCGCCCACGACAACCATTGCCGGCCACCACCGCCGCTAGCCACCACCATCACCACCCTCCACCACCACCGCTGCCTGCCACCACCACCGTCACCGCATGCCACCATGGACCACTATTATTGACCATCGTCATCGTCGGCCGCCACCACTGACCACAATTGCCAGCCACCACCATCTACCACCACCGGCCATACTTTATATTGTATTTATTTTACTTCAAGCCAAACAAAAAAAATAATTCTTCACATTTATTTTACACTCATCCAAACAACTCCAAAATATTTCAAATACAATGTATTACTTATACAATACAATCCTTTTTCAGCCAACCAAACAACCTCTTAGTATATAAATTTTGAGTTCATCATTACTTATGCTCAAAATTTTGTTTGTGACTTTAGCGTTTGGAAATATAATTCAATGGTGTAGTTAAGTTAATTTTCTTATTATGATCTATAGATTTCGTTTGGGATAACTTTCTTACTACTTCTTAAAGCAGCTTTCTAACAAAAAAATTAACTGCTTTAAGAAGCAGTAAGAAAACAGTCCCGAGCAAAACCATAGTTAGAATATTTGCTCACTTGTTTAATCATTTTGATTGTATCTAAATCACTTGTTAAATTAATTGACTGCAAGTGTGTATGCGCTTATATCTATGAGTAATATATCATTTTAATTGTGGTTGAACTTATGCACTCATTTGTATTTATTTATGACATTGTGTGTATCATATTTCTCACAATTGTACACATTTATTGTGTCATATATTTGAGTGCTAAATTAACAAACTTCTATTATGGATTTTATCATGGGGGTTTTCAATTAGTATAATTTTTAGAGAAGACCAAACCTCTTTTGCCTATCTAATTCACAGCAACCCTCTCTTGGTGTGCCTTACCTTACAAATAGTATTAGTTTAGCGTGCCTTTAACAATCACTACACAATTATTATTATTATTATTATTATTATTATTATTATTATTATTATTATGCCACATTTAATGTTAGTATTGTGGTAGGATATGAAAATGGGAATAAAAATGTTAAATAATGATTCAACTTAGATGATTTAATTTGTTTTAATTAATTTTCATATTTCTTTTTTTTTTATTGCTAACAAAATTTCTCTAATATATAGCCTTGTATATAGCTTGTTGTGTTGCCTTTTCTTTGGTTTTTGTTTTCCCACTTTATTAGCAGGTGAGACCAAAAGGAAGAATGGGTGAATGGAAATAATACATGTGAGATCAAGCGAAAGAGAGATGGGCGGCATAGGCGAGCTCGAGTGCTTTTAATTCTTCAAATCTCTTGAGGTTTTTCGGAGAGATCAGGAGGAAAGTCATGCAAACAAGTTTCAAGAGCAAGAGAGGTAAGGATCTTGAGCCTCATCATCCCAGCTGAAGCTTCTTTCACACGAAGTCAATAGAGTGACCAAAGCTGGGCATCTCTTGGGTTAACTATTTTGCAAGAAATTTTATAAGAAGAAGAATATGATTCCTTGACCACCAACACCGAATTATGATTTTTCAGTTGTCATCACTCTACAACTGTCCTCCAACCACCATAGCTCGATTACGATTCCTCAATTACCATCACCCAATTATGGTCCTATGACCATTTTTGTATGTCTACACTGACATTCATTGACTTCATCACTTGTTATCACTAATAAAGTCAACGCTTGTCATTGCCATGAGATCGATGAAGTCATCGACACTAACTCCATCTTTGATTTCAGCACCATAATTTATGTTGATCTTTCCCCCTTAAGGAAGAACGACTAAAATAAATAGTAAATGGTTTCTTGAAGGCAACTTGCATGTCACAGGTCGCTTGCAACTTCCACACGAAATACATTATATGTATTGCATATGCTTTATCACACCTTTCCCAATCACGGGGCAGGGCACCAATTATACTTGTGATAAAAACTAGTATCACTACAGGAAAATCATCAAATACCGACAGATTTTCTGGCAGCCTTGGGACCGCTGGAAATTCTGATCGTTAAGCTTATGGATTGACGGTTGAGCAGCTGAAAATTCCAGCGGTCCCAAGATGGATGGAAAATCTGTTGATTCTACATCAGTTGGACACCGTAAAATTATTTTCGGCAGCCGTAGTAGCCAGAAATACTGTCAGTGTTAGCCCTATTTTGCCCGACCCATTCTTTCTTCTTCATTTTAACGCGTCTCCTCTGATAGACGAAGCTAAAGTCTGCTCTGCCACCCTTCGTTGATCCAGGCCATTTCTATACCATTTCTTTTCATTTCTTCAATATTTGTGAGGTAAAACTCGTTTTCTTCACTCCTTTTCATTTTTACACAATTTCAACTATTGAAAATTATTTTTTTTCGGTTTAGAGACAAAGGTTGAAGAAATACTCTATTTAAATAAAAGAAAGTTAGATAAGAAATAATATAATAAAGTATAATCCTAAAATCTCACGTACATGATTAGAGATAAGCAATGGATTGTTACATGATTAGAGGTAAGAAAATTTATTATTTGATTCAGGAAAAAAATTTTGGTATTCACTTGGTGATTATGATTAGAGGCAATCAATGAACTTCTATAAGCACACTTCCTTATTAAATAAATTTGTAAGATTATCGTAAAGGTTCAAATTAGTAAACTATATATTTTCTTGATAAAATATCATAGATGCCTATAGTACTTTAGGCTAATTTATAAGAGGGAAAGATATATATTTATAATAATAAATTTAATTTTCATAATTTATAATACTATATATATATATATATATATATATATATATATATATATATATATATATATATATTAGGGTTATTAATTCAACGTTCATATAACTATCCAAGAAGAGAGATATTGGATGTATAACAGATTGTATTGGGACGAAAAGAATTGACTGATGAATTTATTGAGGGAATTGAGACTTTCATTCAAGTCGCATGTCAATTACCTTCGTTTAAGCCTGATGGAATGTTTCGATGTACATGCTCGAAGTAAAAAAAATAAGCTTTTCCTAAGTCTGATGATGTTAAAGTTAATTTATATTGTAAGGGATTTGTTCTAAGATATTGGTTCTGGGCCTCATATGGCGAGTACGAGCCATATAGAGATACTCATGTTGATCAATTCATAGCTTCTAAAATAATAGATAAAGATCAAATGAATAGATCATATGAAGAACTTATTTTTAATATAGCAGGTCCAAATTTAAGAGCAAACATGGAAGAGCTACCAAACCGAGAAATATTTTTTTAATTACTACATGCTACTCAAAAACTAATTTGGGATAGTTACACAACTCATTTAAAATTATCAGTTACTGTTATGATGCTCAGTATCAAAATTGAATATAATATTACGCGGGAGTGCTTCAATGACTTCATTTATCTTCTTAAGAAAATAAATCCAACGAACAATTTAATCTTCACAGATTTATATCGAATGAAGAAATTAGTATCCACGTTGGGTCTCACCGTTATAAAAATCAATTGTTATATAAATAATTGTATGTTATACTACAAGAATGATCTGACAGAAGTTTGTTATCGTATCTGTAATGCACCTTGATTCAAATCCAACTCAAAAAAATATCGTCATCAAAAGAAAGATATTTCATATTCTCAATTATTTTGTTTATTGATTATTCCAAGATTTCAGTGCTTCTACGTATTAATGAGTTCACCATGTCATATGGGATGGCATAAGGAAAAATTAGCTCATATTGATATTCTTTCTCATCCATCAGATGCTATAGTATGGAAATATTTTGATCAAACACATACTTTATTTATTGTCAAGCAATGTAACATAAGATTGGGATTATGTGCTGATAATCTCACTCCATACAGTCAGCCAGCTTCACCATATTCTTGTTAGCTAGTCATACTAACATCATACAACCTTCCATCAAAGATGTGCATGACTACCCCGTACATATTCTTAACACTTATAATACCAGCACCTTTTAATCTAAAAGCAAAAATTGATATGTTTTTACAACCATTAATAAATGACCTCAAGTTCTTATAGGGAGAAAGTGTCCTCACATATGAAATCTCAATCAAATAGAATTTTTCCCCTTAAAGCTACATTGCTTTAGACCATTGGTGATTTTCTAGCTTACAGTATATTATCGAGTTAGAGCATAGTAGAAAGGTTAGCTTGCCTTTATTGTATGGGGAATACCAAATCTTTCAGACTAAAATATGGAGGAAAAAATATTTAATTTAATTGTCATTGTATGTTCCTACCTTCTGATTATCCGTTTAGAAGAAACAATGATGCATTCTTTAGAAACAGGGTTGAGTGGTCACATCCTCCACCCAAATTAAGTGGTTATGACATACTACAGAGATTTTCTAACATTTCATCAATTATTGATTTCCTAACATTATCAGAGCATAAATTTCCTAGATATGATGTTTAACATAATTAGATTAATAAATTATTTTTTGAATATTATCATATTGGAGTATAAATTTGATAATACAGAATCTATATGTTATGCATATTGAGAAGAACATTCTTGATAATATTTTTAATACAATTATGGATATTAAAGGCAATAGTAAGGATAATATGAAAGCTAGAATAAACATTAAAGAGTACTACATGTAAAAAAATCTAGAGCTAGTAACAAACAACAACGATAGAATAATGAAGCCCTAAGCACCATTTTCATTCACGTTAAAAAAAAAGATCAATATGTCAGTGATTTGAAAGTTTAAAAATGCCTAATCAAACTTGAGCCGATGTGTAGACCTTAAATCTACGAGACTATTTAGACTAAAAAGTCATGACTGACACATAATTATAGAGATGCTCCTTCTAATTATATTATGTTTGTTATCAGATTGCATATTGAATCTATTGATGGAGCTTAGTCTTTACTTCAAAGACCTATGTTCATCTAAATTAAGCGAAGAGGCTTTACGGAGGAGCAGGAAAAACATACAAATTATCAAATGCAAGCTAGGAAAAAAAATTTCCCCTAGATTCTTTAATTCTATGAAACATCTTCAGTTCATCTACCTTATGAGGCTAGAGTAGGAGGACCTATGCAATATCGTTGGATGTACCCTTTTGAGATGTAAGACGTATATTTAAAACGTTGTTTTTAATATTTATAATCCTAACTAATAATTCTAATGATCTAAAAAATATTTGGACAAGTTAAAATTATATGTTAAGAATAAAGCACAACCAGCATGATCTATATGTGAAGCATATTTGGCTCAGGAGCTTGTGCATGAATCACAGGGCCACGAGGAGATGGAAAAGTTAATGTTGAAGTTGTTGAACTTTGAAGAACAAGTTTTTCTTTGAAAACATAATGATGTGAACTCTTTATTGTAGTTGAGCTTTATATTTTAAAATTTATTTATGTTGAACTTTATATTTTCATGTTGTTAGACTTATGCTTTATTATATTTTAAAGTTTGTTTATTTTGAACTTTATGTTTTCAACTCTTTTAATATGTGTTGATTGTGAATATTATGTTAGTACATTTTATTTTGTTTATATAATGCATTTTCTACATGTATCAAATGTGGAGAAGTTTGTGGACAATTAAGAGGCTGTTAATTTTTTTAGTTGCTGCAGGTTTACGGCGGTCTAACCACCAGAAACTTCGATATTGGATGGATAAAAACCACTGGAATAATAAGAAACAGCTAGAGATTTTCGACGGTTTTCCGGCGGCCAAACCACCGGAAATCTCCGGCCGCTATTCTGCGGAAGCCACCGCTCCGACTGCCGCCACAACCACAATGGAGAACCCGACGGAAAAAGTGAGGATGAATTGCATTTCTTATGCGGCTTATACCGGAGGAAAAAAATCTACCGGAACACTAAAATTTCGTTAGTAATGAACGATTTTTCTGTAATATATAATTATTTTAACTAGAACAAGCATTGTGATTTTGTTCAGTTTATGAGTTTTTCATGTAAAATTTTAGCATCTCTTGTTTTTCTTTTACTTATGTTTGCTGAATCTCCATAAAATCCAAAGATTTAAACTCCCTCACTTTACAGTTATGAATGTTTTGGCACACAAGAAATAACGTCACAAAATATCATGATATCGCTTAGTAAGACTTTATGCATGCAACATCCTTTAACTAGTGTAGATAATTTTTATTTGACAAATACTCAATAAAATAAAAAATAATTATACAATTATGTATATAATATTTAGAATAATATCATATCAAAAATTATATGGAGAAAATTTTAAAATATTTATATATTTTAATTTCGTAAAATTATCCAAATAATATACAACAATCACTAGAGATGCAAAATGGTTGGAAACAACTATTTATATTTAATTATTATTTACAATGTTGTATAACAACTATTTATATTTGAAATTATATTAATTAAACTATTTATTTTAATTTTTAATTACAAATTATTTAATTACTCTAGGGTTTGCTTTTCATCTTCTCCATTTCTTCATTGCTGTTGCTTTTCCTCTTCGCCATTTCTTTGTACCTGCTCCAGCTTCATGTAATGTTTGAAGGCTTCGCGTGAAGTAGTGTGGAAAGAGTCGTTAAAGAAACTTTTTAGCCTCCTTTGACGACGTAGGATGAAGCCATGACGGGAGCTCGCCCGCTACAAAGTAACCATCTTTATCCCTTTCGCGCGCTTCTTAGAACCAATCTTGTAAATCTGCCGAACTATAGGATTTAGTAAATCTGAAACTCACAGTAAAGAAAGGGAAACAAAGGATTTATTCTGTCTTGAGATTTATCGGGCGCCAAAATCCAGTTTGGCAGGATTTAGCCTAAATATTGCTCAAATCCTGCATAAATCCTGTTAAATCCAGTTGCCAAACTGCCCCTAAGGTTTCCTAATTTACTGCCTCTCTCCTGTATCTCTCTGTCTCATGCTCCCCCTCACTTCACCATGACAATGGAAATGTAAAATATAGCAAAAGTGAAGACATATATATATATATATAAAGTAAAATGTATATTATAATTATGAAATTATTATAAATTTTACATCATATCTAAAATTCCCTTATGAAAACGATCTACAAGATAGATACCAAATAATTTTAAGAAAAAAATATTCGAACATACTAAGATATATATGTTAATTTCTTCGAATAGTTAACTTAGATAAAATTTTTTATTTTTAAATAACGAAAAAATAATGGTCACAAGCTGTCTCAAACCAAGCCTTGTAATGAACAAAGAAAATCAAGCTAAATATCATAGGCCAAATTTAAATTTATAATAATTCAATGAGCCGTCTCACTATTCTTAGACAATTATTTATATAATCACATCCAAAATGCAAAATCATTTAAAAAAATTTAATGAAACTTTACTCTTAGGCCAATTAAGACAAACTCACGCACACACATCATATATGCAAGACTCGAACCCAATATCTCTGGGTTGATAACCAAAGCTCAAATTAAGCTCCCAACCAACAGACTAAGGCACCGTTTGAGACGGCTTTCTTACTACTTTTTAAAGCAGCTATCTAGTACAAAAATTAAATCTTCATGCTAAAAAATTGCTGTAAAAAATAATAAGAAAGCCGTCCCAAACGAAGCTTCGTAACAAGCTAAATTCAAATAACATAGCCGTTAGAATTACTCTTGAGACATTGATAACACTTGAAATACATCAAAACAACCGCAAATTTTCTTCAGTCCACTCCTTAAAAAAGGACCAAATTAAAGCTTTTCACACACAACCTCAGATTACGTGGTAGTCAAGTTTATTTCCATGCACATTTGTTTCCTACGACTCTTTTAGACTAGAAGGTTTTTGGATTTGGACTCAACTTTCTCGTGATTTTGTGTGTTGAAAAGTCAAACTTGAAGTTTCACTTTTGTTTTCATTATTGAAAGAGAATGTTTGAGCAATTTGCTTGATTTTTATTTTATTTTTTAGATTCTTTGGTTGAGCTTATGGGCTCATATTTCTGTGCGGATACAGACGTCATCTGTAGACGAATCAGAGCACGCCACATCATCCTTTTGCTGTATACCAGGTGACGTGACGCCCTCTGATTCACCTACGAATGATCCGGTGTTCGCACGGAATAATTTCTCCATATTTACATGAGTTGATTGACCAACTCGTCGAAAAAAAATTGATTAAGTACATTAATAATTAATTAGTATCAAATTGTGGATATTATAATCATTAATCAACACACAAATGATTAGTTTATTTCACTTTAAAATAAATTAATTTATGGATATCATCATAACAATTATCCTAATTAAATATTCTAATTTGGTTTCCTAATTATGAAAAATAAGTGATAGTTAGAATATTAATTTTTAATGAAATATTGTCTTAGTAATTAGATTGCTCTATCAAATATTACTAAAAATACATAAATTAATATAATTAGCCCATAATTTTGGTAATTAATATTTTAATATGCTATTTCAATGATTAATTAATAAATACTTAGCTATAATATTACTATTCATTTTAATAAAAAAATATACTAATCAGAATGCAATTATATCATAATAATTTGTGAATAAAGAGCAAGTTTAATCAATCTATAATTCTCTTAACTAATATGAGAAATCAAAATACAACTAATTAACCCAAAAATTTATCTACATTTTAAAATAATGATCAAAAGCCTAATTCATCCATATTTAATTCATTTAATTAATTTAATAACTACACTATTAATCAATTCTTAATTAATTAGCACTATAATTATTTATTTAGCAAATTAATCACTCTAACTTAATAATATTTCTTAGTAAATGAAATTTTCATAAACAAATCATGTTTGGTAGTGTTCTACTTCTATTTTATTTTTATTTTTATTTTCATTTTAAATATAAATATAATTGAATAAAAAAATTGTTGTAAGATATTATGATATAAAACTCACCAAGATAGGATTCAAAATCATCTAATTTATGTTAAGATTAGTGTAAGCAATATATCATATATAACACTAATCTTAATGTAAATTGGATGGTGTTGAAGCTGATCATGATGTTTTTACATCAAGATATCCTAACACATTTTTTTAATTTGAATTTGTGTTTAAAAATTATTGAAAATATATTAATTTATTTCCCAAAACAAAAAATAAAATAAAGTTTAGTGGTCATTTAATTTGGGCTCACTTATATTTTTATTTTTTTTTTATGTATAGTAACTATTTTAAATATTATTATATGAAATAAAAATATAATTAATATTTGTATGCATTTTTTATTTTTAAATGAAAAAATAAAATTCATTTGGGTCATGGCTCATGTTTTGCAGCTCTCCCAGGGAAAAATAGTGTATGGACTCCAGATCTCCAGATTAAATTTTCTATTATGATAAATTTTAAAATCATTAGATTTGCTTTGAGATATGTGTGTTGCGGACTCAAATATACGCGGCGATAGATTTTAATTTCCCGTCTCAGCGTTGTACGTATATTCAGCACACAAACAGAATCGAAATAGTAACACCAGGATTTTTACGTGGAAAATCCTGGAAAGGGAAAAAACCACGGGGCCACGCCCAGTTGAAAGAGTTCCACTAGTGTCGTTTGAAATACACGAGGCTGATCCGTCCTTTAAATTCAGGACGATCAGATTACAATGAGTATCAGTTACAAGGACAAGCAGAGTTCCAACATCACTCGGGGTGTCGAGCAGAATTCCGGCGTCACTTGGAAAGAAGTCCGGCGTCACTTAGAAAGAAGTCTGGTGTCGGGTAGAATTCCGGCGTCGGGCAGAATTCCGACGTTGCTCCCGTGTCGGGCAGAGCTCCGGCGTCCCTCGGGCGCCTGGTGGTGCTTCGGTGGTGTTCCGGCAGTGTTCCGGCGGAGTTCCGGCGGTGGTCGAGGAGGAGTTATTCCCTCCTAGACTTCTCTCCTCTTCTTCTTCTCTTTCTTCTCTTCTTCTCTTCTTGGCTTGGGTCCCCTCTTAAGAGAAATGAGGGGCTATTTATAGTTTTTCTGGAGTGGCATAGCCCGTAAATATGTGAGGGATCAAGGGCAAATAAGGAGTGATCCGGATGAACGGTCGATATTGAATCCCTTGATCGTGAACCGTTTATCAAGCATTTGAAGGTCTTAATGATATCAGAATTCTGCGATCTTGGACTCGTTGGATTCGTCTCGTCGAGCCGCTCGATTCGAGTATAAGCTCGTCAAAATCGGAGACCGTTTGGTAACTCAAATTGCTGTTTGATGCTTCCAACAGCACTTCGGGTACTTGATTTGGACTCGTTTGGGCTCGGCTCGAGTCAAATTTGGTGTTGTTGGATTCGTATTTCCGAGACGCTCAGTTCGACTGTAAGCTTGCTGAAATCGGAGTTTAAATAGTCTCCGAATTAATTTTTGAAGTTTCCAACTTAAGTTTTTCCTCGAGATTCGTGCCCGATCAAGATAATTTTCCGATGACGTATCAGTTGCCCCCCTATTTTTGGACGACAAAGCTCCAGGAGTCCAAAAATATATGTGTCGGCTTTTCACTTTGGCAAAATCGCAAAAATTTGCGTTCCAAAAATTAAATATTTGCTCGAACTTGATCATAGAGGCCCCGTTGAGCTCCGAAAGTGTCAAAATTGAGTCCGGAACGTCGAAAAACGTGTCCGGGGACCCCAAAAACGTCGAATTTGGACCGTCCGGGCCCGAAATCGGAGCCCGGGAACGCGTAGGCGGCCGAACCAGCCGGCCAGCCGGCCGGCCGCCGCTTGCGCCAACCGGCGCGTCCGCGCGCAGAACCGCGCGGAACCGCGCGATGCGCGGTTAATTTTAAAAAATATATATATATATTTAAGTGGCGGGGCCCAAAAAATTCCGAAAAAGTCCCAAAAAATTCCAAAAAATTTGAAAAAATTCAGGAAATTTAATAAAATTTTGGAATCCTCCCCCCCCTCAAAAATAATATAAATAGACCCCCAGTGCCTAGGAGAAACTCGCCCCTTCTTCCTTTCTCCCTCTGGCTTTTAGCATTTTGAGGCTTTCCGCCGTTTTTGAGTAGGTGACTTTCCCTACTTAACTCGGCGCCCCTCCCTTTGCGCAGAAGTTAGAGTATTCCTCTCTTCTCCCCTCTAGTTTCTGGCATTTTGAGGCCTTCCGCCATTTTTGAGTAGGTAACTTTCCCTACTTAACTCGACGCCCCTCCTTTTGCACAGAAGTTAGAGTATTCATCTCTTCTCCCCTCTAGTTTCTGGCATTTTGAGGCCTTCCGCCGTTTTTGAGTAGGTGACTTTCCCTACTTAACTCGGCGCCCCTCCTTTGGCACAGAAGTTAGCGATTTTCCCTCTTTTTTCTCTCATTCTGGCTTTCTGACAGTTGAGGCATTCCGTTGTTATTCAGTAGGTGATTTTCCCTACTTGAGACAACGCCCCTCCTCTTGTACCGGAGTTAGAAATTTCTTTTCTTTTTCATTCCTTCATGTGGAGGTGAGATGTTAGTCGGAGGGAGTCTGAAGATGGTCGGAAGTCAGGCGTCGGGAAGAAGTACGGCGCCGGGTAGAACTCCGACGAAAATCCGTCGGCGGGAAGAAGTCCTATGACGGGTAGAAATTCGGTGTCAGGTAGAAGCCCAACAAACATCCGGCGATGGGCAGAAGTCCGACGTCGGGAAGAATTACAGCGTCGGGTTGAAGTCCGACGACGGGCATAAGTCCGACGAGGGTCCGACGACGGGCATAAGTCCGGCGTCGGGTAGAAGTTCGACGAAAGTCACGCGACTGACAGAAGTCTTTCAACGGGAGGAAGTTCGGTGTCAGACAGAAGTCTGACGAAAGTCCCGCGATTGGCAGAAGTCCTGCGTCGAGTGGAAGTATGGTGTCGGGCAGAAGTCCGACGAAAATATTGGGCAAAATTCCAACGAAAGTCCGGCGACGGGCAGAGACCCAGCAACGGGAAGAAGCTCGTCGTCGGGTAGAAGTCCGATGAAAGTCCCTCGACGGCATAAGTACAACGTCGGGTAGATATCCGAGGCAAGTCACGCAACTGGCAGAAATACAACGTTGGGTAGAAATTCGACGAGGGTCTAGCGACGGGCAGATGATGGCCGGCGTCCAGTAACATTGTGTTAAGGCAATATTCATCCATACTGAAGTGTGCCAACATTAGATATTACTGAATCAAGAGGCCGAAGTAGTGTGACATGCCAATATTCTGGCAATACACTAACACTATCAACTGAGTGGAGGTCTGATGATGATCCAGTTATGTCCTTTCTTTAAAGGAGCAGTTGTAGGAGATGCTTGCGTGCAGTAAGGGAGAAGTCACTTCAATCCACCAAGGATATTTGACTGTGTTAAAGTTACTTGTTACTGGATGATACTAGCTTGTATGAGTGTCACCAGTGTACCTTTTGATTTCAACTTCTGGCGAGAAGAAATGTATATTTGAATCTGAATTTATGTAACTCCAATGATATTGTATATGAAATGAGGATCTGTCCCCTAGAGGGACCTGAATTGTTATTGCATCTGTAAGACATGCTTTGTGCTTTTGATGTATTATTAGTTTGAACGAATGTGAGAGACATCCTTTTAGGATGTTTGACATATCTGAGACTGTAAGTCAAAGCCCTTGCTTGATGACGTTAAGGGAAGATGTTAGATTAAATCTCCCCAAGAATGATCTTCCAATGATTGGGATACAAGATATCATCTAATGACATTTGACCTATATGAGGTTGTATGTCAGAGCCCTGCTCAATGACGTTAACCTGTATAGGAGTGGTCGAGGGAATCCCCCAAGGATGTGAGACCTATTCGAGGTTGTATGTCAGAGCCCTGCTCGACGACGTTAACCTTTATGGAAGAGGTCGAGAGAATCCACCAAGGATGTGAGACCTATCCGAGGTTGTATGTCGGAGCCTTTGCTCGACGACGTTAACCTGTATGGAAGAGGTCGAGAGAATCCACCAAGGATGTGAGACCTATCCGAGATTATATATCGGAGCCTTTGCTCGACGACGTTAACCTGTATGGAAGAGGTCGAGAGAATCCACCAAGGATGTGAGACCTATCCGAGGTTGTATATCGGAGCCTTTGCTCGACGACGTTAACCTGTGTGGAAGAGGTCAGATCGAATCCCCCTGGGATTGATCATCCAGTGATTGAGACACAATAAAGATTGTGTATTTCTCGAATCAAGGATAAAGAGACTATATTTGTCAGTAGTTTTTCATTGTCATTTATATTCTTTTTTAAAGAAAGAGACAATATCAAAACTGGACGAACAACACATTATATTACTGTAAGACAATACAATAATTCCCTTGTACAACAAAAGAGATACATATAGGGACAACCACATCATTTGACTTGGTAGAAATACTAAGGACATTAGAGTGACATCCTACTGATCATAAAAGAGATACATGGTGACACATGACAAGTAGTATTACTAACACAAAGGTTCAAGTTGCAGCATTACTCAATCTCACCAACCATTTGAATATTATTCAATGGTTGTCTTTGTTGTTGTTGATTTTGCCCCCCAGTGGGGCGAGCTTCTTCTCGGGTAGGTGGGTTCCCAATAAACTGTCGAAGATAGCCCTGGCGGATAAGTCTTTCAATCTCATCCTTAAGTTGCCAACATGCTTCAGTAGTGTGGCCACGACTACGATGAAAGTGACAGTACTGATCTTGATTTTTTGTATTTGGCTTCAAAGGATGCGGCCATTTCACTTTGTCCTGATCTTGAATCGCCATTAACACATTTGCTTGAGATGTGTTGAGCGGAGTGTACTCTTTCTCCTTCCGAGGTTCTCGTTGTGGTAATGGGGGCCTAGAAGGTAGATTGCTATTCCCTTGCTTTTTCTATTGTGATGAGGGAATTTCCACCTCAGGTGCTCCCTTGCGCTTCCCAGTGGTTTGCTCGAACTGTTTTCTATGAGCATTTATTGCCTCATCTGCAGATATCTGCGCCTCCACACGATGGATCAGATCGGCATATGAATGAACAGTGTCGCGCATAAGTGCCGAATAGAAAGGACCAGGACGAAGGCCTCCAAGGAAGACCCCTCGGAGCAATTCTGGGTTTAGTCCTGGAATCTGTCGTGCCTCTGTGGAAAATCGCTGAAAGTATTCTTTTAACGATTCTCCCTCGTTTTGACGAATCCCGGAGAGGTGGGAAGAATCTTTAGCAATTCTTCGATTGGCTACAAACTGTTCAACGAAGGCTTTGGCCAATTTGACGAATGAAGGGATCGTTCCAGATGGAAGAGAATAGAACCATGTTCGCGCCTGTCCTTTGAGTGTATTAGGAAAAACCTGACATAGGAGGGCATCCGAAGCTCGCTGGATATGTATGATGGTTCTGTAATGATCGATGTGCTCGTACGGGTCGGATGTCCCGTCGTAGGAATCGATGCTTGGTAGTTTAAATCCTGCCGGAATAGCGTGTTGAAGAATAGCTTCTGTCAAGGGTGACGACTCCTGTAAGTCCCACTGACAAAGGGGTTGCCTTATGCCTCCTGTAGGGAACTCTTCTCGGACCAATCATCGCAGTTCGTGGCGAAGGGCATTGCGAGGGAGCTCAGCAATGTGTGGTCGGGCTAACTCTTCGGGGAGGTCCAAAGGAATACGAGGTTGCCGACCTGTGTGCGAAGGATGGGTAGAACTTGCTGTATCAGCCAGTTCATTATCTTGATGCGACTGCGAACGCCTCCTGAGTGGAGGAAGAGGAATCTCGTCTTGAAGATGTTCGATTTGAACAGCTTCGACACGTGGTGGATCTCGAGGGAGAAGAACCTCCTCCTGAGGTGCTAGGGTCGGTTGTCGAGTCTCTCGCAAGAGTTGTAGGATCTCGTTTTGAGATTCTTCCATCTTTTGAATTCTCTCTTCTAGGGAGGGTCCCGAGGTCCCTTCTCCAGGTGCGTTTTACCCCCCGGGGTATAAAGAGGCAGATATCGGGCGTCTATGATTCATAGACTGATTCCTGGATTGATGAGAGTGAGAGCGGGAGACTCCTATGAGGCGACTGCTACGCTTGTTGACCATCGTAGCAATACTTGAAGTTGTGGGATAAGATTCCCACAGACGGCGCCAAACTGTTGCGGACTCAAATATACGCGGCGATAGATTTTAATTTCCCGTCTCAGCGTTGTACGTATATTCAGCACACAAACAGAATCGAAATAGTAACACCAGGATTTTTACGTGGAAAACCCTGGAAAGGGAAAAAACCACGGGGCCACGCCCAGTTGAAAGAGTTCCACTAGTGTCGTTTGAAATACACGAGGCTGATCCGTCCTTTAAATTCAGGACGATCAGATTACAATGAGTATCAGTTACAAGGACAAGCAGAGTTCCAACATCACTCGGGGTGTCGAGCAGAATTCCGGCGTCACTTGGAAAGAAGTCCGGCGTCACTTAGAAAGAAGTCTGGCGTCGGGTAGAATTCCGGCGTCGGGCAGAATTCCGACGTTGCTCCCGTGTCGGGCAGAGCTCCGGCGTCCCTCGGGCGCCTGGTGGTGCTTCGGTGGTGTTCCGGCAGTGTTCCGGCGGAGTTCCGGCGGTGTTCCGGCGGTGGTCGAGGAGGAGTTATTCCCTCCTAGACTTCTCTCCTCTTCTTCTTCTCTTTCTTCTCTTCTTCTCTTCTTGGCTTGGGTCCCCTCTTAAGAGAAATGAGGGGCTATTTATAGTTTTTCTGGAGTGGCATAGCCCGTAAATATGTGAGGGATCAAGGGCAAATAAGGAGTGATCCGGATGAACGGTCGATATTGAATCCCTTGATCGTGAACCGTTTATCAAGCATTTGAAGGTCTTAATGATATCAGAATTCTGCGATCTTGGACTCGTTGGATTCGTCTCGTCGAGCCGCTCGATTCGAGTATAAGCTCGTCAAAATCGGAGACCGTTTGGTAACTCAAATTGCTGTTTGATGCTTCCAACAGCACTTCGGGTACTTGATTTGGACTCGTTTGGGCTCGGCTCGAGTCAAATTTGGTGTTGTTGGATTCGTATTTCCGAGACGCTCAGTTCGACTGTAAGCTTGCTGAAATCGGAGTTTAAATAGTCTCCGAATTAATTTTTGAAGTTTCCAACTTGAGTTTTTTCTCGAGATTCGTGCTCGATCAAGATAATTTTCCGATGACGTATCAATGTGCAATATTAATTATGTATATATTATATTAATTTCAAAGTTTATTAAAAAGCTTTTATGTTGCTTTTATTTTTAGATATACCATTTTCTTATTTTTATTTCAAAATTTTTTATTATTTGACCTTTTTTCAAAAAAAGAAAATTATTCATAATATTTACAATTACTTAAAAAAATATTTTAATTATAACAATTCTAAAAATATCTACAAATAGCTACAGTTGCCTTAAAGGAGCCTATAAAAATTAGAAATGAGATAATTTTTGTGAGAATTAATTAAATTTGGTCAATTCTTTAAATATTTCCTTTTTTTTTAATTTATGGATGATTAGCTATATTTTTGTTAGGATATTATAATTTTTTTGTACTTCATGAAAATTTGGAACACTTAGGATTCGTTTGGGACGGCTTTCTTACTACTTCTTACAGCAGCTTTTTAGTACAAAAATTAAAACTTTATATTAAAAAACTGTTTTAAGAAACAATAAGAAAGCCGTCCCAAATGAGGCCTTAATCTTCATTTGAGACGGCTTTTTTAATGCTTTCTAAAGCAGCTTTCTAGTATAAAAATTTTCAGTTCATTAAATTTTTTATACTAGAAAGTTGCTTCAGACATTAGTAAAAAAGCTGTTTCAAATAAAGTAGGCTTCGTTTGGGACAGCTCTCTTACTGCTTCTTAAGACAAATTTTTAGTACAAAAATTAAAATCAGTAAGAAAGCCGTCCCAAGCAAAGCCCTTATTATTATTATTATTTAACAAATGGGTTGACTTCACTATGACAACACAATTTATTTCTTATGAGCGACTCGATCAATTTTTAATCTACTAAATCAAAATCCGATTGGACGAACATAAAAGTAATACTAAGAATGTGTCAATCGGATCCAAAAAGAATATAATTACCAGAAGACAATAATTTATAAATCATCTTTTAATATAATTTTTTAATGTAAAGAAATAAAAGAAGAAATGGCGAGGTCAAGTCATTATTTTTCAGTTGATTTGAAATTTTAAAGATCATTTAAGTTGATCCAAATTCAATCCAAATGTTATAAAAATTAATCAAACCTCATATTCTATCAAGATATTTGACTTAAATTTTGGTCAAGATGACCTTAAAGCATTTATATATGCCTTAAGATACGGGTCAGGTTGGGGTCCGATCTGAAATCGATCTAACTTGTCAAAAAATTTAATCCGAATCCGAACTACTAGCAACCCGAACCAAATCCGATAACCCGTTTTAATAAAAAATATTTTATTAATTTATTAATCATAGATTTTTATGTTAATTGATAAAAAATAAGAAGATTATACTAATAAGTTAAAGAATCAAAAATAATAAATTTGTCATTTTCAGATTAAAATCAGATTGAGGGGTCAAACTGAGCCTAAATACGACCCGTTTACTAAGTGGGTTAAACCGAACCTAAATTTTTTGAATTGCCTAAAACACTCTTTTATAAGATAAATAAGTAATTTCATGAAAATACCTAACCCTTACGATACTTTAAGGTTGCTGAAATGGCCTTAATTAACTTTGACCTAATTCTCTCTATGTAAAACTAAACATTCAAAGTATTTAAAAATGAATTAAAAAATTTTTGTAGGATATTCGAATTAAATTTTTTATCATAATAACCTCAAAATTATTAAATTTATTTTATGATTAATGTTATTTAATTTTTTATAAATTTTTTATTTAATTTTAAAATTTATATTTATTAAAATTTTAATTAATATATATTGAGATATTATTTTTTCATGGATGATTTATAAATGTACCCCAAATTTTTTTATATATTTAAATATCTAATATTAAAATATTTATAATTATTTATGTAAAATTCCAACTTTTAAATTATATTAAAAAAATCATATTATAATTTTATAATTATATAAGAATAGATTTGAAATTATTACATTTGCTTTGAAATTAGTGTTGTTGATAAAAGATTTATCATTATTTTAAAGATAAACTTAAATATTTTCAATTTAATTTTAATATCACAATATTTTGTAATTTTAAAATTTTATTTAAAGTGAAATATTTTTCCCCTAATTTAAAAAAAAAGTGAAATATTTTTAATAATATATTTATATGATTTAAAAACTAAAATATTATGTAAATAAATATATATTTCGAGCCTCAAACGGTCAAGGCCTCGTGCGTTCCCTTTAGAATTCAAACAGCTTCATCACCAAGAAAGCAAAATTATTGAAAGCTACCCTGCAATTATTTTCGTTGCAAATTTACAGCATTGATGACGCCAATGAAGCGTTCCACTATTTTCTTGCTCGTGGTTGGAAGCCTAAAAAGACTTTCTTTCCTCTTCGATTTTTTTTTCCTTCAAAATATATTTTCTAAATTGAAAAGTCTACCCGACTTTCATGGTATTTATAGTGAAAGCTGCCAGCTTCTTGGGGACATCAAGGTTTGAGTCGGATTATTCTGGTTGATAGTGTCTGCAAGCTAAGCTTATCCCTTTCCTCATCCTTCGGAGTTATTGGATTTCGCTGAAGTTGTTGAGAGGTATGCAGAAAAGATCCTCCTTTCTGTTGGAATCCTTCTTCTTCTTCTTCTTTAATGGCTTTCTTTCTAGGTTTAGGGTTTGGGGTCTCCATGAGCTTAATTGGTTTTGGTTTGTGGGTTGGTATGCCCCATTGCTTGGTTGTTTGTTTGTTCCTTTGATTGTATGAAGCTTTTATGAATAGGAAGTAGGAACATTGATAGTGAGGGGCTTTTAAAAAGGTCATTGTGGTATGAGACGCATAGTAACCGCTGATTCTGAATGGATGAACATGTGACTAGTTTATGCTCTGTTCATCTGATCTCGGTCTTAGCTATCTGTAAGACTGGTTGTGTTAGTGTCGATTGAAAAGTTAAATTTTTACAATTTACTATGAATTTTATGGACTTTTTTCTCCTAGCAAAAGGTCTGACAATAGATTCTTACAGTTAATGCACTCTAGCAGACAGATTTTGAAAAACTTTTTCTATAGAGGAAGATGAAGCAATTAACAAAACTTGTGATTCTATAGAGTTCTTCACATGCCTTATTGATGATCAAATTGCATATGAAGCAATTATTTCTGTTTAAAAGTCAGAAGTATCTTAATCAGTAGTTCTTTCTTATGTTGTCAGTAACAGATATAAATCCAATTATCAGCAGCATAAAATAATTGAAATTGTTAATTCGATTATCTTTTGCAGGAAGGTCGCTTGATTGCTAACTCACGAATCCAATTAAATCTTCTGGGATCAAATCGTGTACATTGAATAGAAAGGCCAAGATGACAGTCAGTTCATCCAAGTATAAAAGAAGCAACGTTGGTATTAAGCTGGTAACTGTTGGTTCCAGCAAAGTGGTTCCTGAAAGTTTATTAGGCTTAAACAATTCAGAGCAGCAAAATGTTATTGGCAAGCCTGGCATTTCATCGAACTATTCGAACTTGGATGATCATATGTTCTTGGAATCTACTTGTGCTGATACTACAAGAAATGATGTATGCCTTCCTGACTTGGTTTCCCCTCATCCCATTGGCGAGATGCATTCTGCAGCTGTTAAGCTACAGAAAGTGTACAAGAGTTACAGGATTAGAAGAAATTTGGCAGACTGTGCTGTTGTTGTTGAGGAATTGTGGTATGTTCTTATGTTCAAAATATAAACATTCATTTTCTTGTTCTAGCCTTAAGCATCAACTTACCATACATTTTTTTATTATTAAAGGTGGAAGGCCTTGGATTTTGCATCTCTCAAGCACAGCTCGATATCATTCTTCCATGATAACAAGCCAGAAACGGCAGTTTCACGGTGGGCGAGAGCACGAACGAGAGCTGCAAAGGTAGTTTCTTTCACACAAACCTCACTGAATTATTTATAAATTAGTCCTTTTACAATAATGTCGTGCTTTTTTACTTATTGTAGGTCCTTTTATGAATGGAATTGTTCATTCTTGTAATCCTTGCAGGTTGGTAAGGGGCTGTCAAAAAGTGATAAGGCTCAAAAACTAGCATTGCAGCACTGGCTTGAAGCTGTAAGTTCTGCTGTTTATCTTACCACATCACCCACATTTATGTTTTATTTCTACAGATTATAGCTACATATAAATAATTCAGATATACAGAGCAAGACGTTATATTTTCTAGATACTGAGAACTAGGAAGCATTTCACTTTGCGGCAAAATAATTGGTGAATTCTAGAATTTAGCCAGAATAATAATTTAAAAAATGAGATGTCTTTATTGCTTAAACTTATTTTTAAGGTGGAAGATCTGATTTGGTAAATGACAGAAATTTCATATTTATTACATCCAGCCTAATGTTTTTCTTCTTACTATGTGCAGATTGATCCACGCCATAGATATGGGCATAATTTGCATCTCTACTATGATGTTTGGTTTGAAAGTGAGAGCACACAGCCATTTTTCTACTGGTAAGATTTTGTTGCTAGGGCATTTATCTTCCTTTGAAAAGTGAAAGTATCTTATATATCCATCTCATTATTTAATTGTTAATGAAGGCTCGACGTGGGAGATGGTAAACAAGTAAATCTTGAAAAATGCCCAAGAAGCACTCTTCAGCAGCAGTGCATCAAATATCTAGGACTGGTATGTTTTTATTGTTTCAACATGTAAATTTAGTGTAAATCAGAAGTATTCATGTGGATGAGATTATTTATTTGGTAACGCAGAGAGAGAGGGAGGCATATGAAGTTATCATCAGTGATGGCAAACTTGTCTATAAACAAGCCAAATCACCTGTGCACACTTCTGATGGTGCTAAGTGGATATTTGTTCTGAGCACCAACAAAGCTTTATATGTGGGTCAGGTATATACTAGATTGTATTATGAAGTATAACTTCAACATTATAATTACGTGATTGTCTTGATATCTCTGATGCTGACCTCTTACTTGTAATGTGTTCTATGAACAGAAGAAAAAGGGTAAATTTCAGCACTCAAGTTTTCTATCTGGGGGAGCGATAACAGCTGCTGGAACGCTAGTTGTGAAGGATGGTTTTCTAAAGGTATGAAGAAGTAGTAACTACTCTCTTATTAGTGAATTTTAGTTATGTTAATTTTTATACTAATAGCGGTTATCTGATGCTGAAGGCAATCTGGCCATACAGTGGCCATTACCTCCCAACAGAAGAAAATTTCAAGGAGTTCATCAACTACCTAGAGGGTAATAATGCTGATCTCACCAATGTTAAGGTTCGTTAGTCTTCAATTCATTAATCTTTTGTACTGTTTCTTAAAGACGGATCATACTACATTCTTGTTTATATATGTATGTCTTTCTAATCAGCTTTCTATGAACATTAATGCAGAGATATTCAATAGATGATTATGAATGTTCTTCATCGTTTAAGAAATTGAAGAGCGCGGCGGTGTTGGAAGGGAATCGAGAAGAGAATTCAGTAAAAAAGGATCATATTCTACCCGCTCGTGAACTGATCGATGCTGAGCCCCAGAAGGCTGAATTTGACATGGAGAACAATGTGGGAAAACATCCTTTGATTGAATTTATTAAGCCTGTTTCTCAGAAATGGACCACTGGGCTTGGCCCTCGCATCGGCTGTGTTCGGGACTATCCTTCTGATCTCCAATTCAAGGCACTAGAGAAAGTTAACCTTTCACCCAAGGTCAGTATTCCTCCTAGTTGGAGTAAGGATCCAATTCCCTCTCCCAGGCCAAGTCCTAATGTGAGAATTTCTCCAAAGCTGGCTTTTATGGGAGTTCCAAGTCCTAAAACTGCACTTCACACTTCCAAAACCAGAGAAGAGAGAATCTGAATGCATTCAAATGCTGAAGCAACACAAGGAAACAATATGGATGAGGATCATTTTGCTTCCATCTTGACATTAGAAGCTTTCTTTTTAATATTTTTGATATGTACATTGAGATAGGCCTAATTCATTCTTCCATTTCTAATCCTCCTTGCTGTTTTTATCCAAGAAGGAAAGTAATCTGTAGTTATCGTATTGATTTTGTAGATAGAGAGGAATTCTCTGCTGTGAATAAGAGAGACACAAATGCCAAAGTTGTTTTTATTCAAAATAAAGTGATTATTTATTTATTTATTTGGCGTCTGTTGTGAAATTACTTATGAAGCAAGGTTGAACTTTTTTCCTTTGATGTTTTGGGATTGCTCCCTTATTTTATGGAGAAATTGATGCTCCTTTGTGTGATAATAATTTGCTTGAAGTAATTGTATGGTACATTTTACAGCTCCTATGTAACTTGTAGCAGAAGTAAAGAATATGACCCAAAAAAAAAGGGGTGAGAATATCATTAAATTTTGGTTAAATGATTTTAGAATTTTTGTAGTTGTTTTAGGTTTGGTTTGGGAGTCTCATTATTTTGTAAAGTTGTTATAGAGAAAGTAATTTTTTAAAGCTGTTGTAGAAAACAATTATCTAATAAAATATGAAACTTTCTTTGGAAAGGTTTGAATTAGGATCAAATAATATTAATCCCATGATCATAAAGTAGACCTACTAACTGAAGTAGAAGAACAGGAAAAAAAATTGTGTCACGATAGCTTGATCAATGTTTTGGCCCTGATGGGCTTTAAAGTTTTAGATTTGCTTTGAGATGAGTGTACTATCAATTATTTAAGTATTCAATTGATCTCAAAGCATATCCAATGAACTTAAATCTCATTCTACCCAGTTTTTATCAGGATATTTGAAAATTCCAATTGTTTAATACAAAACTATATGTGAGTCACATCCAACTATAATGAAAATATTAAATGAAAGAGATAATAGATAAATAGGGATGAAATTTTTTCCTAAAGTAAGAAGTTTTGAGAATTTAGTAAAAATTACATAAACCGAGCTCACCCTTTGATCCTATATTTATAGATTTGAGTCGAGGCTTGAGGGTCACAGAATTGGTTATATATATGGCTTTTTAAAAAAATAAGATAAAATATAATAATTGTGTAGTTTGATTAAGATGTCTGACTTGGTGAAGTTATCTGTCAAGCTCTTAAGAAGGCATTGACTTGGCATATATTGATAATTGAGTGATTGAGTAATCAATCTTGTCTTGAAAAGCGATCTTTCTTATTGTAGTAGCCAGGGATTTTTTTTTGTAGTAGCCAAGGATGACTTCTTAAATAGTAGTCTCTAGGGCAGACAGATATATCATACACATTATCTAGGACGAGTTATTATATCATGGTTACCCACATGAGAAGAGTTTTTTTTTTCTTTCTTTTTTTTTTGGTGAAAATCCACAAAGGGGCCTATGCGTTAAATAAAACAGGAAGGTACAAGTCCTTAAAAAACCATTAACTCTCTAAAAATATAGCCATTGAAATAAAACCTACAAGCCAATGGTTCTACCTATTACATTGAAAAGCAAAGAAAACAAAACACAAAGACCAAGCAAAGGAAAAGAAAGAAGCTAAAAAAGTAGCAAGATGATCCTTAGTCCTTGACCAGAAGCCAAACGATCCATCCAGCAAACTTGTAAGAAAGCCACCAAGGACAACCCGCAAAAGGAAAGAAAGACAAGCAACCCAACAAACAACAAACCAACAGCCCAACAACCACCAAAGTAAACAACAACAGCACCAAAAAACCATAAGACCACACCCACACAACCACCACAAGAGGAGAAAAGAACCAACACGACATAGAACAACAAGCATGACCCACCCAAACAAACCCAGAAGGAAGGACAGCCATAGCCCCAAAACACCACAACAACCAAAGGCCAAAACACCTAAAACTACCTGAAGAATAGACAGAGGAGGACCAATAGTAACAAACAGAGAAGATCACAACACAAATGGCCCAACCTCCAAACCGCCAAATAACAGGGCAAAATCGACAGAACAAGACCAACAACACCCGACAAAAAAACCAAAGCACTAAATTACTTCTAAGATTTTCTCCCACACCTTGTGCCACCACCACAAGAAAAAGCTTTATGAACAATACACCCAACAGTCAAATTGTATATCTCATTAAAGTCATCAACAGGGTCACCTAAATCTTCCCCAACACCCCCACAAGGTGAGCAAACAGACCCATCAAGCCAATCAGAATGCTCAACGCAAGTGTTGTTCGAATTTAACTCCAATCGAGCTAACAAAGTTTCATTAGATATAAGAGAAATAGGAACATCGAAAAATGACACGTTTTCATCATCAACATTAATAGGCGACACAACCGGTTCAGCCAAAGTGGAATCACCAGATAGTGAAACCAAAAACAAGAAGAATCAACCAAATCAACCCTGTTAACGTCACAAACACCCACATTAGCATCATCTAAATTATCAACACTAACCATAGAAGCCTTCTCAACAAAAACAGAGGAGATAGCAAGCTGAAGATCAAAAACATGAGTTAAACTCAAACTATTATCAACATCTTTAACACTACCCTCACAATCCACTTGAAAAGCACAAGGCAAATTAACTAAGGGAGAGGCACATTGATTCTCAAGCATGTTAACCACCAGAAAGAAAAAATCATTATTAGCTGATTAGATGTGAAAACATTTTTTTTAAATTAAATAAAAAAAAAAGGTTTTGCAAACTAATGAATCGCTTTTAGGTTGAGACCAAGTAGACAGAAATAACTTAATTGATTTGAATCGAATTTTCTTGAAATGTACATAATTAATTATAAAATAAATATATTTGATTTAGTTACCAATTCGAGGTAGAATTGATCCGACACAATCTTGTCTCAATTTAACTCAAGCATTTTATTCAAACTATCCTCTAATATTTTTTTTAAAATATATAAAATATGTATATAAAATCAAACATTGCTTGACAATCCAAGTAAAACATTGTTATGATAATAATAATAATAATAATAATAATAATAATAATAATAATTAATATATTGCCAAAAAATTATCTTGATCGGGCACGAATCTCGAGGAAAAACTCAAGTTGGAAACTTCAAAAATTAATTCGGAGACCATTTAAACTCCGATTTCAGCAAGCTTATAGTCGAACTGAGCGTCTCGGAAATACGAATCCAACAACACCAAATTCGACTCAATCCGAGCTCAAACGAGTCCAAATCAAGTACCCGAAGCGCTGTTGGAAGCATCAAACAGCTATTTGAGTTACCAAACGGTCTCCGATTTTGACGAGCTTATAGTCGAATCGAGCGGCTCGACGAGACGAATCCAACGAGCCCAAGATCGCAGAATTCTGATATCATTAAGACCTTCAAATGCTTGATAAACGGTTCACGATCAAGGGATTTAATATCGGCTGTTCATCCGGATCACTCCTTATTTGCCCTTGATCCCTCATCTATTTACGGGCTATGCCACTCCAGAAAAACTATAAATAGCCCCTCATTTCTCTTAAGAGGGGACCCAAGCCAAGAAGAAGAAGAGAAGAGAAGTCTAGGAGGGAACAGCTCCTCCTCGACCACCGCCGGAACTTCGTCGGAACACCACCGGAGCATCGCCAGAGGACCACCAGGCGCCCGAGGGACGCCGGAGCTCTGCCCGACTCCAGAGCAACGTCGGAATTCAGCCCGACGCCGGAATTCTACCCGACGCCCGAGTGACGCCGGAATTCCTTCCAAGTGACGCCGGAATTCTGCCGGACACCCGAGTGACGTCGGAACTCTGCTTACTGACACTCATTGTAATCTGATTGTCCTGAATTTAACGGACGGATCAACCTTGTGTATTTCATACAATACTAGTGGAACTTTTTCAACTGGGCGTGGCCCCGTGGTTTTTCCCTTTCCAGGGTTTTCCACGTAAAAATCCTGGTGTTCTTTCATTCTTCTGTTTGTGTGCTGGATATACGTACAACGCTGAGACGGAAATTTAAACTCTATCGCCGCGTATATTTGAGTCCGCAATAATAATAATAATAAGTTAGCTTAAATCAATATAGTTATCTCCATTTCATTAAAAAAAAAAAAAGAGCCGTTGATGTCAGAAAATTAATTTTGAAATAATTTTAAGGTTTTATAAAACAATAATTTTCAATAAAAAAATCCCCTCATCAAAACAATGTAATATATGAGAAAGAAATATAAAAGGAGGGAAAAGTATCACTTTTCAAATTATTATTTAATTAATATAATTTCTTAATGCAGAATTTTATATTCAATAATAAGAACACATAAAAATAATAGATAATTATACTTTTTTCACAATATATATTATAAATTAAAAAAATAAATTAATCTAAGTGAGCATTAAAAATATTTCTAATTAATAAATTTGCACAACTTTTTCTATGCAGTTCAAATAAAAAAAAAATTTGCCCTCAAATTGAAAGCTTTTGTCATTCAAAAAAAAATTTAAATAAAATAATGTTCAAAAACTTTGAATTTATGGAAAATATCACAATAAATTATTAGAGAATATCTGTTGTTTCAAGGGAGATATTCAATAATTGTGGATGATTAATTATAGTTGTTAAGAGTAATTAAGAAAAATTAATGCATAAATGATGATTTTTAATGCTTTTGTTTTTGTTGATTTCTACTAATACCTTATGGGATGGGTTATTAGCTTTGACCAGAAGCTCATTTGTAAATATACATTATAATATTTTTAATCATTTTTTAAATTCATGTTTAATATCATATGCTAATTTTGCTTCTATAATATTTATAAGAAAATAGTTAATTTAGAAAATAATATTTAAATGGGTGGCTATGAGGCCTACCAAATTAAATTTAATTAATAATTATTGTGTTATTTAGCTTTTCTTGTTGGCCAATGTTGATAACTCTTTAGTTATATGAAGAACTTATAGAGATCAACTATGAATAGTTGGCTAGTTTATTTGATTTTCTATCTAACTAGAAAAGTGAGGGGAAAGTGAGCCGAATGACACAAAACGTGTTCTAATTTGAGTTCAAATCAAATAATTATAGTATAGCTGGAAATTTTACGATATTATGTAAGGAACTAAATGTTCTCTTAATCTTTCATGTTTATAGTCAAAATGAGTATCTTAATAAGAGGAATCCAACGAGCTCAAGATCACTCAATTTTGATGTCACTAAGGTGCTAAATGCCTGAGACGTGGTCTATCATCGAAAATACCAATAGAGACTATCTGATAAATTATTGAGAATTTTAACTAAAATTATCAAAATATCATTTCAAAAGATTATAAATAGCCTTTATTTTTCACGTTAACATAATCTAAAATGAAAGAAAGCTCAGAAATTCGAACAATTTTAGAGCTCTGTATGATGATCCACGTCGATGCGCTTGCGTCGATTGATACACCATGTGATCACATAGCTGTGAATGTAATAATGCAATCCTATTATTTTGTTTCTTAAGCCCATAATCGACAATGGCAGTGATCCATGGCTTTGCTTCTACTCCTACTTGTGCATCAAATTTTTGGTTAGGAGCTCAAGCACTCAATTTTGAGGACTCTAATTTAGAATTTATATATATAATATATAAATTTATGATTTTATTCACTTAAAATAAAAATAAAAAAATCAATAATTTTTCATGTAGCTAATCACTAATAACTTTAATGTACTATGTGCTATTTTGATTTTTTTTAATATTCATTTAATAACATTTGAATAAAAATATTTAGACCAAAATTTTATTTTACTTGTTATTACTTATGGTACACAAATTGACATATAGATATTTTTATTTTTAACAAGTGTGATCCACTCATCATTTTCTCATAAACTAAGAATAATACTAGTTAAACGAAAAAATAAATACTGAGAAGCATTGAAAAAGAAAATTTTGTGCAGATCTCACGATATAAATCATATTATTTATACTCAATTAAAAAATTTTATTTGATTAAGCATGAATCTCAATGCATATTGTAGATGAAAATTCAACAAAAAATCTCTTGAATACAACTCCAGTGCTTCAAGACTCTTCTAACTTCCATCATAGAATCAATCATGCACATTTTATATCTACTATGGCTTCGTTTAGGACGACTTTTCTTACTGCTTCTCAAAGTAGCATTTTAGAACAAAAAAATTTTAAACAAATTTTTTTTACTAGATAGTTGCTTTAGAGAGCAATATGAAAGCTGTCTCAAACAAAGCCTATATTGTATCAAATATCAATGTTTTTGCTAATTCCCAAAAAGGCCATCATTTATAACTTATGATATACATTATTGGAATTATTTTAGGTCTCTTAAATTTTCCCTTTAAAATTTTTTCTCATTAAAACTTTTGTGTCCATTATAACTTTCTTTTATTTATATGCAAATGAATATTCCTGCAAATCTAAGATATTAAACAATTTCCTTCTATCATTGATATTCTAGCACATAATAATTATTATGGGTTTGAACATAATTAGATTTATGAAAAATAATTAGATTTATGGATTAGTGATATATATATATATATATATATATATATATATATATATATATATATATATTGCCGGCTAGAATATTCATGGCGGTAAAGTAGGAAAAACTATGTGTGTTAGCGTTGTATGAGTATTCAGCTCACAAATAGAAACAATAAAAACACTAGAACATTTACATGGAAAACTTTGGAAAAGAAAAAACCAGGGGGCTACACCCAGTCGAAATGATTTCATTATTGTTTGAATAAGTTACAAAGATTGACCCGTCTCGAAACTTGAGGATGGTGAAATTATAATAGTTTGGAGAGTTGGGCAAAAGTCTGTTGTCGATTGATATCCAGCTAAAGTCCGGTGTTGGTTGGTGGACAGGCAGAAGTTCGGCGAGGGCTAGTGATCCGGTGGTGGTCCGACGTCAGTCGATGGTTCTATGATGGTCGGTGGTCTGATGGTGGTCCGACCGTGGTCGAGGAGTTTAGCGGCAAGAGAACTCTACTTTCTCTTTCTTCTCTTCATTCTCTTCCTTGCTTGGGTCTCTTCACTAAAGAATGAGAGGTCTATTTATAATTTTTTGAGAGTGGCATGACCAGTAAATAGGGAGAAGATTAAGGGCAGGTTGGGAGTGTTCTGAATGGACGACCGATATCAACTCCCTTGATCATATATCATTTATTGAGCATTTGAGTGTCTTAGTGACATCAGAATTCGATGATCTTGGGCTCGTTGGATTCATTTCGTCGAGCTGCTCGATTCGACTATAAGCATGTCACATTTGGAAATCGATTGATGATCCAATTTATGGTTTGAACTTTTAGAATGAGTTTCAGGTCTTTGATTTGGACTCATTTGGGCTCGGATTAGGTTGAATTTTGTGTCATTGGGTTCATCTTTTTGAGACGTTCTGTTCGACTATAAGTTGGGTAAATCATAGCTCGGATGGTCTCAGATTCAATTTTGAAAGATTTCAATTTAATCTTGCCTCGAGATTCATAATCATGACTACTTTTTGATTATATATATAAAATTTTCAGTTAAATTTAATAATTTTTAAATTCATCATAATATTAATATATACATATTCAATAGAACACTTAAATTTTTATATTTATTTATATATCAAAATAATTTTTACATTGCATCAAAGCATAAACATGAAAAGTATGCTTTACTTTAAATAATTTAGTATTGGTGATATTTTTGATATAATTTAGAAATTTTATTGTTGAATAAATAAATATAAAAATATAAATATTATATTTATAAATAAAAAAGTTTTTTTGATATGTATGTAAATTTTTTTTGCCTAGCACCTGAAATTATTCTGTGCGGTATCCAAATGAGAAGATTCATTTGAATATATGAGTACACATATTGTATATATATTTATACTATATATGTAAATTAATATACACATTATATATATATAATATATAGGCTCACGATTCTTTCCCTTCAATGGCGCACAAATAATTTCTGCGTGAGAAGTGGTTGCCCATCGAATATTTGATGAGTTTAAACAACTTCATAATATAATAGACTGAAATCAATAAATTTAAACTTAATTCACTCCTAATTGTCGTCAAGATCGAAATTTGACTGCTCTACCTCGAACTAGGGGCAGCTATCACCAGTCACCACTTCCGAAGTCTTCAACTTTCTCTCCCAGATCCTAGAGATCTGTCATCTTCTTCTCCGAGGTGCGATTTTTCTCTACAAATCAAAACTCCCATTTTTAGCCGGAAACTGAGGTTTCCAACCAATGGGTGCCTCAAAGAAGTGGATGAAGTTGCTTATTGGCCTAAAGAATCTGGAAAAAGACGAAGTTGTAAGCAGATTGATCCTTCTATCTGAACATGCTACTCTATATTCTCTTTTGTTCTGATCTTTATGCTTCAACTGGTTTTGAAACAGAAGAAGGGCGGTGAAACTAACATGATTAAGAACAGCAAGTGGAAAATGCCATGGAGGAGCTCAAATAGAAATCGTCATCCGTCGACTTCCGAAGCTTCTGATACTTCATCAGTGGATGCCGAAGCTTTCACATCAGCAGCGGCGGCGGCGGCCTTGGTCCGAGCGCCATTAAAGGATTTAAAGCAGGACTGGGCTGCAATCAGGATACAGAGAGCATACCGTGGAATCCTGGTGCGAAGTCTTTTCCCTCTCTGGTTTCGTTTTTTAAAAAGCTTTCTTTTTTTATGTTAGCAAAAATTAAAAAAAAAAAAAAGCCTTTCTTGGTTGTTGGAAGTTTAGGCAAGAAGAGCATTGAGAGCGCTGAAAGGGATTGTGAGGCTTCAGGCCTTCGTGAGAGGTCATCAAGTGAGAAAGCGGGCTGCGGTGACCTTCAGATGTATGCAGGCTCTTATTCGAGTTCAGGAGTTGGTTCGGGCCCCGCGGTCAAGATTATCAGCTGAACGGAATGGTGTGAAGAAGATAATTGAGAACCAGCGAAGTGATAGGGATCCCTTAAAAGCGGCAGAGGTAATCTTGCACTCATGGTGTTTGATTAAATGCTGAGTAGAGGATTTTAATAATGTTGGTCGAAATATCATCTTTGTTGTTTTTAAATGGATGAATGGTGATATAGTGGCATATGTTTTATTAGTTTTTAAATCTAGATTGTTATATGATTATGACTTTGTTTGGGAAGGCTTTTTAATGCTTCTTACAATAGCTTTTTTAGTTTAAAAATTAAAATTTTTATACTAAAAAAATGTTTTAAGAAGTAGTAAAAAAGCCGTCCCAAGCGAAGCCATTATTCAGAGCAGCAAGCTCCTTCTTGCAGAAATTTCTAAGTTATTTAGAGGAGACTGAAAATAAGACCATGCTGACTGCGAGCAAACTTGTTTCTAAACAAAAGTTGTAAGGATCTGTTTGTTTCAGGCTTAAAGGATGCTTTAGCCTCATAAACCCGCTAAGTAGTTTTTCACAGCCATTCATTTAAATTCAGAACTTAGAGCACTTATGAGGCTTTATCTGCTTAGATGCTTCAGTAGCAGTTTCAGTACTTTGGCAAATCAGAACAAAAGGATAAACCACCAAGAATCTTAAAGGAGAATCATGATCTTCATGGTGATGATCATTTGATGTTTTGTGCATTGGGTTGGTAGGGAATATTATGAGAACATTACAGGATGTGAGCCTATACGGGTGCAAGGAAGGAACATTACAGGGCATGTGAGTGTACACACTGTGTGCAAATTTATACGCTATATGTATCAATTTTTTGTACAGTGTATACACTCACAGTCTGAACTGTTCTTCCCGTCCGGACTCCGCACGGAATAATTTCTCGTGTGTGAGACCTAGGGTTGATCCAGACAATTTGTTTTTTCTAAGGGTTTTGGGCTTTTTTTTTAACTTTTTTTAGGAGGGGAAAAATTCCAAAATACGTTTCCTTAAACTCAAAATTAAAATTGAGGGTGAGCACCTACCTTAACTTTGAATGTGTTCTGTCCCTCATCTTATGAAATGTTAAAAATGGAAGTTGATAACTTTATTGTAAATTTTAATATTTGAGTAAAAATTTGATGAATGAAGATAAGATAGTTTTAATTTTTTAAATATATAATAAGATTTGAATGTTCAGACCACTACAATTTACTCTAAAATATGACCCTCTTTGCTAACTTCCCATTGTATGCCGTTGGACTCCAAGGGCGGAAGGGCCCATCTCTAGTTTCCTCCGGCTCTCACTCCCTCAGTGGCTGCTGTTGAAATCCCTCTTCTTACGAGCTGCAATTCATCAATTGTTGAGGAATTCATCTCCACAGCTGAATAACACACTTTATATTGTTGATGCTTCTTGAGACTGTTGAACAAGTCTCGGTCTTCTTGCGTTCATTACAGGAAAGTTGGTGTGATAGCCAATGCACACTAGCACAAATCAAGGCAAAGTTGCAGATGAGAGAAGATGGTGCAATCAAGAGGGAAAGGGCCATTGTTTACTCTCTATCACAACAGGTCTCCTTGTTCACCAAATCATCTTCTCTTTACAATAAACTTCTACCAATCTATGTTTTGTTTAGCTAAGAACTATTCCTTCCTTTTGTCAGCAATGCAGATCAAACTCAAACGTGAGGTCTAATCCATCTCTTACCTCCCTAAAACAACATGATTTTGAGAAGAGAAATGGAAACTGGAGCTGGTTAGATAGATGGGTTGCTGCAAAACCATGGGTAACTAGGTTGATGGAAGAGGCATCTATGTTCGAATGTAGAAACTGTGAAGCTAGTTCTGTTAATATCAGAAAGAACAATGTCACAACAAGAGTTTCTGCGAAAGCTCGGCCTGCTTCATCGCCAAGCTCTGAGTTCCATTGTGGTGACACTTCTCCTTCTTCTTCTGTATATTTTTCAACACCAATCTCTGCCACGAGTCTATTCGCATTAGAAAGAACAGAAGATAGCAGAAGTACAAAGCCAAGTTACATGAATTTGACTGAATCAGCCAAGGCAAAGCAAAAGAACTGCTTGAAGTGTGAAACTGGTGAGGAAAATGGACAAAGAATACTGTTACTGTGAAGAGTGACTGAATGGCTTCTGTGCTTTATCTTCCTAATTGGCAATCTAGGGAGAGTTTTCTGTTTGCCAAGTTGTAATCCTAGCTTTGTGACTTTGTCTTCAGTGGCACATAATTTATTACATGATAATTTGGATTAAGAGTCAGCTTGAGACAGTTACAGTTTTTTATAAAGATAATTATATAATTGTTACGGGAAAATAACTTTTTTAAAAGTTATCGTAAAAAATAACTACATAGTACAAAAATTCTTAAAAACAGCAAAAAATAGTAATAAAATAAAAATTATGATTGTGGTCTGAAAGCAAAGTAGTAAAAAACCTGTCCCAAATAAAAGCCTAAGGCTTCGTTTGGGATGGCTTTCTTACTGCTTCTTAAAATAATTTTTTAGTACAAAATTAAAATTTTTACACTAAATATTTGTTTTAATAAGCAGTGAAAAAGCCGTCCCAGATGAAGCCTAAGTCTAGCTAACAATGAGGTGCTTTTGATTACATAATCTTCTATTTGTTTTTCCACCAATAAGCAACAGTATATTAATAACACCAACAGGGGCCAAAAATATTATAAATTATAGGTTCAGATGAAGATTTTTTCATTCACAATCCCACCTCTTAATGGCTTGGAGCTTAACCCCATGCTTGAAATTAACAACTATGCCAAATTGAAATTGCAAAGGGAACTCCATCTTAGAAGAATGTCTGAAAATATAATTTCTATAAAGATGGATTAATGTGAGCTTGATCTCTTGTAAGGAAAATTTTTGACCTATGCATGCCCTCGGGCCGAGCCCGAAAGGTATGTGAGCATGAGGATGTCTCCTCTTCTCTTCTTCGCCAGTCGGGTCGAACCTCTCAGGCCGAAAAAGATGCGGGTCTGAAAAGTGTTTCGGGTCCATAGCTAGTACTCCCGGGGCTAGCCACACCCATGTCCCCTACAAGGTAAAATTAAGAAAATTTTATGAAAATAATATTGAAATTATTATCAAACTTCATGCATACCTAAAGATGAATATTAATATTTTTTTGCACAATAGATATCAAAATTATTAGATTTATTTTAAGATTAGTGTAACATAAATTTAAATTAATTTTAATATATTATATTTATCTAAAAATAAATACAATAAATTTAATTTTTACTTGCCTTAGGTAGAAGATAGCCTCCAATGTCAACCTGCTGATTTGTCTCTCTTGCAATCAGTGGCGAGACTGTGTAAAGTCTCATAGCCTCTTTAACCACCTGAATATAATAAAAGAAGGTAAATATAAGCACAAGAAAAGCATTTAGTTTGAGTGTAGGGGTGTAAGTGAGTCAAGCCGACTCGTAAGGTGACTCTAGATTAGCTCAATAAATTGCTCATTAGCTTAGCTCGATGAGCTAGCGAGTCAAACTTGAGACAGCTTCAACTCGACTCGCTAGCTTGCAAGTCAGCTCATTTTAGAAATATTATTACAAAATATTTAATATTTCTACCAAAACCGATAGGAGATGCTATCGTAGAATAATCATTTGGATTTAATATTACTCATTTATAATATTGACTATTATCTTATAAGACTAAAAAACATTTTATATTGTGTTATATAGATAAAGAAATAATCACCAGATCAAGATACGGAAACTTATGCTGCAGATCATCAGCCGTTGGCAGAAGATCCGGCGGTCCGAATCCATCGATCTCTCTCAGAAGCTTCTTCTCAACCTCCTCATGATTGGAAACCAAATAGATGACACAAGAGAGAGTAAAGGAAGTGGTGGTCGAGCCAGCGAGGAGGTGCTCATAAGCAAGAGAGCTGATGTAGTCAGAGCTAATGAAGTCAAGTTTCCTTGTTGAATGTTCTCCTTCCTCTTCTCTTGTACAAAGTATAGCAGACAAGAAGTTCTTTCTCCCTCTTTCCTTCTCCCTCTCCCTTTGTGCTACGATGGAGTCCAGTTTCTTACTGAGCTTCGAGTTTGTTCTCTCTATTTTGTAGTCAGCTGTCCATGGAATCCTCTTCAGAACTTGCCTGAAATTACATTTATATATCTGTTGCATGTTAGAATATTCAAAGTGGTAAGAGTGATGAATATTTAATGTTTTAGTTTTGTACAAATAACTAATACACATATAAAAGAAGATTGGATGATACACCAAAATTTTTACGTGAAAATTCTAGAAAAGAAAAAATCATTAGGCCTGATTTAGATGAAATAATTTAATATATAAATAAAATTATAGATATTTGCACTTCCCTTCAATTGAAGAAGAAGAGATTATAAAATAATGATCTCAAGCTTGGTCTATTGCAATTATTGTAGATGTTGGATAAAAAGTAAAGGGTGATGATAATGGTTAGATTGTATTAGTCGGGTGTTGGTGGAAGGATGACCGTTGTAAGAAGCATTAGGAGATCGATTAAGTTATGTATAATTCTATTAGAAAGATAGTAAAATCAAATACATACTTGATCCTTATGAGTGGTAGAAAAGACTTAGCAAAGTAGCATATTAAAAGTCTGCTGAATATATGTGATGGTCCTATATTGGTTGATATACTCATAGGAATCAAAAAATTCTATCATATAGATCAATGACATGTTATTTGAACCCAACATAGGATGGGATGCTAGAGAATTGCCTCTGTCAAAGATGAAGACTCTTAAAAACTATGATAACGAGTAAGTTGATTTATATCCCTAAAAAAGAATTAGTCTTGAACAAGACATCAATGTTCAACTCTTATGACATCACTAAGGGCATTGTAAAAGTGAGGTCGAATTAAATTTCTATGGATGCCAAGAGATTATGAATTGGTTGGAGATCATGTAAAGAGTGATTTGAATTGGTAGTATCATGAAGATTTGGATTTAGCTATGGTGGAGAAGTAACTTAAAAAGGAGCTTTAACAAAACAAAGTTGGCCCCCCTAGCTCTAACTTCTTATAAAAATTGAAAGATTTGAGCTTATTATTCCTCTATTCTGTGAAGATAATCTTAAAAATTTAAGTATGGGTGACCCAAATGGCATGATTATGTCGCCCTTAAGTGAGTGATTAGTCCTCATATTGGTAAGTGTTGAATTAGGAAGTTCCATCATTGTTGGTATTATGTCTGTTAATTATTGGGTGAGTGTTTGTTATGTGCTGAAAATATTTTTCACAAAATGATGCCAAACTATTGCATGCTAGATATTCATGGTCGTAGAGTGGGAATATTTAATATCTTAACTTTGTATGAAGATCCAACATACAAAAATAAAAGAAGATTGCATGATATACTAAAGTTTATACATGAAAAACTTGAAAAGAAAATAAAAATTTATAGGGTCTAACCGGCTAAAATAATCCATTAAGCAAAATTGTAAAGATATGCTCTTTACCTAAATTGGGGAAGATAGAATTACAAAGTAGTGAACTTAAGCTTTGTTTCCTATAATTGTAGTAAAATTTGTTGGAGAAGTGGCGGGTGATGATAGCGATCACATGATGTTAGTCAAATATTGGTGGTAAGATGATGATGGTTAAATTATGGTAGTTAGATGATAATAATCAATGATGGTGGTTGGATAACAACGAATCGGTGATAGATTTTGAGTGACGATAGTCAAACGATGATGGCTGAATGACAGTAAATAAACTATTATGGTCGAGCAATACTAGTTAGTTGAACGTAATTTGATTATGACAGTTGGGCAATGGAAGCGGGTAATGATGGTCGGGTGATGATAATTAGATGATGATCATGATCATCGGCTTTAAAAGTATGGTAGAGCTCTAAAAATTTTTAAATCTTGAAGCTCTTTCTAACCTCAAATCAAGGTCACCTTAATAAGGAGAATGTGGAACTATTACAATTTTTTAAGAATGGAATGTTGATAAATCTAGATAATATCATAAAATATTGTATTAGATGACCAATGCTGATTCTTTTGATCATCGATCATTTTTTCTGTATTCAAGTGTCTTAATAACCTTAGCTTGGGCTTGTTGGATTCATCTCATTAAGCAGCAAACTGATTTGACTATAATTAAGCAAGAATTGAAGATCATTCGATCATTCAATTAATGTTAGGAAATCTCCAACTACACTTCAACTTGATTTTGGCTTATTTGGAGTCAGATTAAATCACTATTAGTGTCGATGGGTTCAACTCATTGAGATATTCAGTTTGACTATAAATTTGTTGAAATTGAAATTCAAATGATCCTTAATTAAATTCTAAAAGTTTCTAATTCAAGGATTGTGTCAAGATTCTCACTAGATAGGATGAAATTTCCAATGATGTATCAATATTTAATATTTAAATCTTTATATTTAATATTATATTATCTAAATTACATTAACATGTAAATGAAAATACTTGTTTTTTTCATTTTAAATAAGCTAATACTAGTGATATTTTTTATGACATTCAGAAATTAAACTATTATATAAATTAACATAAAATACATAAAAATTCAATTGTATATATGTAAATACATAATATTTATGTTTTAGATTTATATAACATCATATCGTATTGTCTAAAAATTCTTTAATACAGCATGAAATTACCAACTACACATATATGTTCCTTCTAAATTTTACAATGTGTAGAAGATATTTTTTATGAATAATTATCTTCTTTTTTCATGTAATAAGAGATGCCATTGATTTAGTTTGTTCATGCTTGGCTCATATTGGATTTAACAATTATAACCAAACAAACATAAATACTAATTTTCAATATCAAAACTTGAAAATAATTGATAAACCAAGTCAACAAAACAGAAAAAAAGAAAAGAAAAAAGAGGAATTCATCATCCTCATCTTCTTTGAGTTCTATAATTTATTGATTATAACTATCTGTTAGTATACTATATTAAAAGCAGTTCTATATAAATTTCCTTACCTGAAAGGCTCCTGAAGGATTGGAATCAGCAGAGCTAGTATTATGGAGAAGGAACCAGAGAGATCCATTTTGAGTGAGGTGGTAGAGTATATATGTTCTTTGATGAATTCCGAGACTTCGTTATTATTGTTGTTGTTGTTATTATTATTGCTATATGATGGCGATTGGTTTCTAAGGAGGCCGAAGTCGAAACCAAAGGCGGCTTGGGCGATGATATCGGTGGCAAGCTTGAGCGAGAGGTCGGAGAAGATGATGTCGTTGCCTTCTTCCTGTGATTTAGAGAGGAAAGAAGTTGCAGATTCTATGTAAGATTGCATGGTTGGGATGAGGCTGGCTAAGTGGGAAGGCTGGTAGAGGGAGATGATTGTGTTTCTCATTGCTGTCCACTTTGAATAATCCCTGCAAAAAAGAAGAAAAATTTGTTCACAACAATTAGGAAAATACATTTTCACATATTACAAACAAAAATAGGATAAATTTTGGGTGAGGATATTGTGATTATAATTTGATAACAATGAGTTTAAAATTTTTTGAATTTATCCTTAAATGAGTGTAATATTTGAATGATCAATATTTAACTATTATATTGCACACTTTTCAATGCAAATCCAATAATTTAAAGCTCAGATCATATAATCTCCTATATATATTTACTTTGAGATTAGTGCAATATATGAATAACTAATTAATTCTTATATTGCACTTTTTCAAACTAAGGCTTCGTTTGAGACGGCTTTTTTACTGTTTCTTAAAGTAGTTTTTAGTACAAAAATTTTAATTTTTGTATTAAAAATTGCTTTAAGAAGTAATAAAAAAAGGGTCTAAATGAAGCCTAAATCTAAAATATTTAAAACTCATCATAATCAATTTTTTTGTCAAGATATTATTATTATGTAATTTAATATTCATGCTCAAAACAATATAAATAATTTATATATTTTAATTAATTTTCATAAATTTAATTTTAATGATGGATCAATTTGTCAACAGTTAATGAAATGTTGACAAATGGAGAAGCCACCTTTGTTTTATTTTTAATCTTTCAAAATTAAAAGCTAATTATTTATTAATTACTAACTTTATTAAATTAAGATGAATTGCATGACTTTGTCATATGAATAATCTGTAATAAATTATTTTGTTAATATATATTAAATGTCATAGCTACAATGTTTTTAGCACAAAAAAAATTAAAATTAAATATATATTTGGACATTTGTACTGTAAATATAATATGAACTTTGATCTAAGCCACTAAGAGTAATATTCTATTAGTCTAGTGACAAGCTGTGACAAGCTTTCTCTCTCACAATGACAAGTTTTTTTTTTTTTTAATGATTTTTTTTTTTAATATTTTCTTCAAAGAAATCTATTTAATTTTTGGGAATCAAAGAATTTTTTTATTACCAAACAATAAACATCAAATTAATACATTAATTCATTGTATAAAAGTTATAAATATTATAATTTGAATGTGAAACTTGTTTATTTAATGCTTAATTTTGAAAAATGATTTTAATATTGTGGATTTAATTTATTTCATTAAAATAAAATTAGTATATTTTTACATAAAAATTTTAAAAGGGGATTTAAATATAAATTATAAAATTTTGTTATGTATTTTCATATGTACTATTTAAAACTTTATATTTATTTATATATTATTTTAATTTTTAAATCATATTAACTTTAAAAAAATACATTTTACTTATTTTTAATATATTTTAGAGATTCAAATATTATATAAATAAATATTAAAATTTAAATGACAGATATATAAGCATATAAATACCATAAAAAAATCTATAATCAACTCAAATGTCCACAAAAGAGTAGAAAACAATTCAATGCATAAAATAATAAAATTTTAATATATTTTCAAATAAATAAAAAAATACGTAAAAAGCTGTAAAATTTTATAATTTATATTTAAATTAATGCTACATATAATATTAAATTTTTTTTAGCAATTTTAACAAAAAATCAAAGACTTTGAAAGCGTATTACATAAATTTTTTTCTAAACGAAAAGAACTCAAAGAAAACTAAAGAAAACAGATCACGGAGGAACTAATCTAAGAAGTCTGGCTTCAATCTACCTTGTAAAGAAGAGACCTTTCTGATGCAGAGGACTCCCAGCAATGGGAGGAGGAATACTCCTTCTATTAATACTCTTAAACTTCTTGATTCCCACCTCATAACACAGCTCCGGACTCGCCACAATAACAATAACCTGTCTTCCCATATGAACCTACGGCCAAAACATCAAGAAATGATGTCTTCCTACATATTTTTTGCTGAAGAACACATATGCAGAAGAAGGAGGAGAAGAGCGAGAGAGAACCTGTAGATGGGGCCATAGCGGTTGGCGAGAATGGTGAAGAGCTGAGGGCCGTGTTTGGCGAACAAAGGAAGGTGGCCGAGGAGAGGAAGAGGTGGAGGGCCGGGCACGCTTCTCAATGACCAGTAGGGGGTTGTAGAGATAGGCGAAGAAGACGGCGAGAAGGGCTATGGAGGTGGATATGTGTGGAAGGTATTCGGTGATGAAGGAGAGAAAGGAAGTTTGCATATTTGTGAGGATTTGGCTTTGAGAAGAGAGGAGGGGAAGATGATAGTGAATTGGGTCTTCTACTGCTTTTCTGGTTTTGTGACAGGGAAGAGTGGCTGCGTTGGTGCGCTTTATCCCCCTCTTCCAAGTGGAGACAACACTATATTGTTCTGTTTTTTTTTTTTTAAGGTGTATTTATTCTCAAAGAAAATTTAATGACTATAAAGTTTAAGGTTTCGTTTGGGACGATTTTTTTATTACTTTTTTAAAACGGAATTTTTACTAAAAAATTAAAATTTTTGTACTAAAATTCTGTTTTAAGAAGTAATAAAAAGCCGTCCCAACGAAGCCTAAGTAAAGAGATATAAATTCGATTTGATGAGGTGAGTTTAGGTCTGACTCAATGTTGACCTGACCCAAATTTATTTGGCTAGAAATTGACATATTTATTATATGAGTTAAAATAATTGACCTAAATCTAATTTGACTAGAACCTGAGCCAACTTAATCGACCTGAATCTACATAACCCGAACTTGAATAGAAATCAGAATAATTTTGAGTTGATTTCAAGTTATTTGCGTCAATTCAAACCCGATCTTAATAATAATCGGAATGATAATTTTGACCCAAATCCAACCATAATAGTTATCGGGTAACCTGAACATAAATTTTTGGAGTTATTCAGGTTAAGTTGTTAGATCGAGTCATGCATTGCACTTGTAATCTTAATACAATTTGCATAATAATATATTGACATAAATTTTTTAAATTATAAAATAATTTCTTATATGAAGGCACAATTAGAGTTGACACTTGAGCAACATATTTAAGATTCAATTATAAGTGACTCAAAATTTTGAGAGACATCAAATTGGTTAGCTAGAAATTGTAGGGTATGAAGGCACAATTACCTCAATCTCTGATCATTATGTACATAAATGCATTAAAACATTTATGCCAGATGTACATATTAATAGTTATATTAAGAGATATATTCATCTATGTACATTTTGCAACGGTTACTACTGCAACAAAGGCTTCATTTGGGATAATTTTTTGCCACTATTTTTTCACTATTTTCAAGAAATATTTGTACTAAAAAGCTACGGTAGAAAGCAGAAAGAAGATATCCCAAACAAAACCTATATTTTGGTGCAAGAATTTTTCTAGCTAAGCATTTGTTATAAAAATCGTGATCAACCAAAGTTCAATCAATTTTGTAACTAGACTTTTACATATAATTTTAGACATTTAAAAAATGATTTATATATTTAAAAAATGATTTTAATCAAGTTAGAGATAAATATAATATATTATTTGCCAAATTAGTTTAAATACTAAATATTAAATATCATTTACATGAAAATAATTATTTTTTCTAAGAAATCAAGAATTATGTTCATGTATAACAAATGGCAAAGTTCATCTACAATGAGTGACATATATTCTTTGTTGAAGAAAATTATGTCAGGATAATATGACATAAATAGTATTAGTACATATCTGAATGTCATATATTTTATCCAGAGATTAATGTAGTTTTTAACATCATATATTACATTAATTTCATAGTGAATTCAATAACTTGTAAATTTGTTCTAACTAGGGGTATCAAAATGGGTTGACAGTCGGGTTCGAGTCTTACCTGAAATTGACCTGACCCGAATCCAATCAACTTGAACCCGACTCATTTTATAAGCGGGTCAAAAGACCAACCAAGACTCGACCCGTTATCAACCCTAATAGCCTAGCTAAACTCGACCTGTCAACTCGTTTAGGTTAAAAAATTTTAAAAAAATTATTAACAATAATGTTTATGTTATTTGATCAAAAATATGAATATTATACCCACAAGGTAAAAAAAAGAAATTTAAGTAAAAGATATTAAAAAGAGTCATTTTTGAGTCAAAAGCGAGTTTTGGGTCAATCAGAACTTGACTCGTCTAATAAACAGATAAAATCAAACTCAAATTTTCAGATCGCATTCGAATCAGATTAACTTATCAAATCATTTATTGATGCCTTAGTTCTACATCATTTTGATCGGACTTCTTGACATGTGTCCCTACACAAAATGTTGTAACTGTTAATAGTGTTTACTAATTGTTCCTCTCTAACAATTATTGCCTTGGCACCTTCTTTGTAGCCTTTATAGGCATGGCCCTATTTTATATTATTTAGTCTCCTTTCTAATTATTACTCATTTGGGAGTGTTGGTTTCAATATCTATGCACGGGATAAAAATATCAGGATGAATTTTTATTTGGTGATTTATAAATTTACTAAGAAATGAATATAATATAATAAATTATAGTCATTTTAAAATAAATTTAATAACTATAAGATTTATCTTAATTAAATTTGAGTTAAAATATCTTTATCTAAATTATCTATATATCTTATAATGTTTTGTCATATCTATTAATGTAAATTTCATAATATTTGATAATGTAATATTCTTAAAGAACACAAGTTTTATTAATAGATCAATAATTCAAAGTTGGGGGCTATAGTCTAACTATTTTTTTTAATCAAAATACAATATTATTCAATGGATAAAAAGGTACAACGTTGAGAGGCCAAAAGCCAGCAGGACAAAATAACAAAATCCAACAAAACAAACATAACAGGATAAGCAATGAGAACGGACTTAAGAATGGAGGCCCCCTGCACCAACCTCGCAGTCAGGCACGAACTATCCGTAGGTGACAGCTATACCAACAGAGCCTTGAATCACCCAGCAACAAACTGAAGCACCCAGGTTGCCAACCAATCAGGCCAACAAGGGGAAGTCGGGGTCCTCTCATCATCATCCACCAAAACATCCAATACCACCGTCGAAATAGCTAAGGCCAAAAACCAAAACCTACTTCTTCTTGAGTTTGCTTTTACGCCTTTTTCCACCACCATTGGAAAAACCTCGATCAACAGAACTACCTACCATATCCTCCTCAAAGTCATCAAAATTCGCTTCCTCCCCTCCAGAATGAGAAGAAAGGGAAGTCCTCCAAAATCAGCTAGTCAGTTTGAACCAATACAGAGTTTTTCACAGACTGAGTCACATGAACTTTCATTTCAACATTAGACATACTAAAATAGGGATATTAACAAAATTAATATTGTCCTTAAAGCCATCTTTAGGAGCTAAATTAGACTGATCATTAATAGGCACATTCGAGGACTAAGTTAACAGACGAAGAGCAGCATCCTGTTCCACAGAATCCAACGGGGAGGATTCACCACTACCAACCAAATCCCGGATAGGAGAACAGGGAACAAGAAGGCACAATACCACACTAGGTACATCATCCACAAATAATTCTCTCGGAACAGACACAACATCCGCACAAGACAAAGCAGGTTTAGAATTAAAATCATAGTTCAATTCACCAACCTCACTAGCACATAATCGCGAAACCGTGGCACCAGGGTTCCACCCCAACCATAACAGAATCCACCTGAACTAAATTAGAATAAATAATAACAGGATTATCCCCCAAAAAAACCTTAGCATTCCCTACAACATCTCCGCATAAACCAACTCTAAAGGGGCACCAACCGAAGCAATCGCATTATCACCCCTCAGCAAGGATCGGCACAACAGGGGAAGGGGGAGGAGGATAATTCAAAAACAGGATTAACAGAAACCTTATTTGAAAGATCAGTCGCTGGAAGAAAATGACAATTCCCAACCACATGACCAATACATTTACATGAAGCACAAAATGGTGGGAACTCTTCCATAACCACTTGCTGGACATAGCCCAACTTCTTAGGACCTAACCAAACCTTGTTCGGTAGGTTTTAGTGATATCAAGCTCCATCAAAACATGAGCCATGGACAGCCTAGAACCAACAGAGGTAGCAGAATCGATTTCAAAGGTTTGCCAAAGAGAGAACCCAAACCATGAAGAATATGGGGAGAGTAGAGGTGAGGACGCAATTGTGGAAAAGATACCCAAATTGGGATCATCGGCGATTCAACACCGACATCCACTAGGGGAGACCACATAGTAAGCTTCATGTAGCAGTTGTAAACAATATATGATCTATGATAGAAAACCCTACAAGGTCATTAGCCCAACTTTATAAGAATATGCGACAGATCAAGCAAGGTGACCGACACCTCACCATTCAACTTGAGGTTGAAGAAGAATATTCGAATGGAATCAAGTGAGTGGCATTTTGAGGGGAAAAAAACCTACTAAGGAAAACTGAAAAGGAACAACCAGCGCATGGATTTCCTGCTCCAAAATCCAAAGGGAAGGCAAGCCACAAAAAGGAAGAAGCCTTAAGTTCCGAAAAATTAGTAACAGAAGAAGAGCCCGCAAGAGCTTCCAAGAAAGAACACAAAGAAAGTGAACCCCCTAAAAAACCTGGGTCGCACAGCTTCGGCGCCATATCGTAATTGTGCCGGAGATGGAAAAAACAGAGCCCAAAATCAAATAACCAAAGGCAAAAATAGAAAGGAATAGATAAATCCCCTAGAAATCGCTAAGATCGCCGGCGCCACCGAAATGATCAGGCCCAGCGGGATGAGGGGAAACCCATGAGCTCCAGAGAGAAACCCTAACAGTTTTTTGGGCTATAGTCTCGCTATGATAGTTTACTTTATCCTATCAAGAGCATAGTGGATTTTTCTCTTTCAACATCTACAAGTTAGTCTTTGGCTTCGTTTGCGACAGCTTTCTTATTGTTTTATAAAACAGTGTTTTAGTAAAAATTTTTTTGAAATAGAAATTTTTGCATTAAGAAGCTGCTTTAGAAAGCAGTAAAAAAATCATCCCAAATGAAGCCTTATCTATTTTTGTGTTTATCATGTTACAAGCATGAAAAGAATTTATTTTTAAGTTCTTAAATGATTGATAAAGGATATTCTATAGCATTTGTGCTTGATGAAATGAGAATTTTTGCCAATGTTAATGTTTATGATAAGCTTACTACTAAAGAGGAAAAGAGAATGAGCTATATGTTATGCATGTTTGGAGTTCTTAGGTTGATTGATCTCTTAAGCAAAAGAGTACAAATTTATGGCATGCTAAATGGATATACAAATCTTGATAAACTTATGCTTCGTTTGTGACGACTTTTTTATTACTTTCTAAAACAGCTTTTTTATAAAAAAATTTTTGAACTAGAATGTTGTTTTAGAAAGTAGTAAAAAAGTTATCCCAAACAAAGTCTTATACATCGTTTGTGCCAGCTTTCTCATTGCTTTTAAAAGCAGCTTTTTAGTACAAAAAATTTTAATTTAAAAAATTTGTGTACTAAGAAGCTGCTTTATAAAATTATAAGAAAACTATTTCAAATGAAGCCTTAAAAAAATGTAGTGCAATAATCATGTTTATGGTTGTCTTTGACTGAAGGTCAATGTTAAAGTTGTATGTATTGGTTGTCAGTATAGAATACGCCAATATTAGCTAATCACCCTGGATTGGCTTAACTAATTGATTTTAAGCTAATCTTCAATCAAACAATAATAAAATAAGACTTCTCACTTAAACTCTTGAATTGTTATATATTTGCAAAGTATTTTGCATTAATAATTTTAAAACAAGCCCGCTCACAAGCTAATTATTTAGTCGAAATTGGCTTAAACTTGGCACGTTAACTCATCAAACTCGGCTCATGAGCTATTTATCAAGTTGAGCTAGAGCAGACTCATGAGTCCGCCTGGCTTACACCCCTAACTCCAAATTATTGAGGCCAAATTCACCATTTTATAATTAGATCCAACCCACATTTGTTAACAATAATATTGCAACTATCTAATTAACTTGGCATTTAAAAAAAAATGGAGCTCAGCCAAATAAGGTTTAATTTAAATTTTGATGAATATTCCTTACAAGAAATGATTATTTCTAAATTAAAAAAAAAATAATATTCTGCATATGATAAAAATATTAATATAATAATTTTGAGGTTTAATTTCCATCAAATTACAAAAAAGTTTCTTTAATTGGTTTGTATTTTCAAAAGCATGGCTTTGTTAGCTGTGCTTATGAATTATTTAATTTATTTCAAATAATTTGATTTATCAAAATGGGCTCCCACAATAGAAGTTCTCTCAAACTTACGTGGGCCAAGATTTGATAGTGGGCTAGGATTTGAACTGGGCCTGCTAAACTAAGGCCTGTTTAGAGCAGTTTTCTAATTAGATACTCACATTTGGCATTTTTTTTTAAAAAAAAATTTTTTCTTAAAAGCTGCTTTTTGCAATAATATCTATTAGTATGAGACATAAAAGAAAACTATCATCTGATTTAAAAAAAAAAGAACATAATTTAATATGCTCTAAGAGCTCATAATTAGAGTATTGATCTATATCACAATTGTTAAAATAGTTTAATTAAATAATTATTAGTCGCAAAGTTAAAGATATAATTTAAAATGCATTTTAATTATAATTATTTTCTTAAGAATATTTTTTAAGATTATTGTAGACAATTATGTGCTTAATTTTTTTTCTTTTTGAACAAAGATGACTATTTAAAGCCCCGACTAAATTTTGAAAATTTTACACAATTTTAATGTTTAACTATACATTTTTTTTAATAAATTCCAATTTTATATGAAAATTTTAGTGATGATGGGTAATGGGTGTAAATGAGCTGAGTTGGCTTGGAGGCACAATAAATGAGCTCGAGTCAAGCTCCTGCTTGAGTTCAAGCTCAGTAAAAATTAAATGAGCTTAGGTCGATTGGTCCAATACTCAACTCGACTCGTTTACACCCTTATGATTGGTTCATCATTGATTTTGATTCACTTTTTTATACAATGAATTTTCTATCTGTTTATAGAACTTTTCAAAGTTATGAATAACCAAAAACGTTACGGCTAGATTCAATATTTAAATTAAGCTTCGTTTGGGACGGCTTTCTTACTGCTTCTTAAAGCAACTTTTTAGTACAAAGATTTTAATTTTATACTAAAAAGCTGGTTTAAGAAGCAATAAGAAAGCCGTCTCATTTGAGATAATTTTTTTTACTATTTTCTAAAAGAGCTTTTTAGTAAAAAAAATTTTGAATTGAAATTTTATTTTTTATTTTATAGATGAGTAAATCAAAAGCAAATTCTAAGTGTTTGATTTGCAACAGAGGCTTTAGGCTTCAAGTTCGAGAGAACATTTATTTCAGCCATTTATTTAGTTATAAATTGTAATATAAAAAATTGATAAATTCAGTTGTTCAGTGTGGTCAAGCAGCAATTTTGGAGAAGATTCAATTGCTTGAAATCAAAGGGATATCTCCTTAGTTAACTTTTTGATATATTTTATTGATTGTTTCATTGGGAGATTCTCTCCCTCGTTTTAGAGACCCTTTCATAAATTTAGTCAATTGTAATGCACAAAATATGCTTAGAGTTCATGTGAAAATACAATCACCCAATCATGGGAGAATATGCCAAAATTTGGGTTCTAAGGTCACTTAATTATGGAGTATAGGCCTATGGAATGATAAATTTGGCCCGCTCATGATTAATTTGACTGGGTTGAAATTAATAATTAGTGATGGGTATCAATACGTAATCGAAAATTCATTTGATTAAGTATGAAGCTTAATGCATTATTTGAATTAAATGTTTTTGAAATTAGGTTCATGATCATTCGAGTAAAAAATTTAGCGGAATTATAGTCGAAATGGAAGTTTTGATGAGATGAGCCCGAAGATGCTAGAAGTATTTTTGATGAGACCAAATCAAAGAGTTAAAGGGTAGTTTAGAAACTTCATGAAACTCTTTGAGATATCAAATGATATCTAAATCGTTTGTGCTTATAGTTAAAACTAGTTATTCAAGGAGAGAAATTAAATTAGTCTAAGATCGTTGAATTCTGATATCATTAAAATACTTAAATGCTTAAATTTTAGGAATGATGACTTGAATTAGTGGACCCATTAGGTTGTGAGCTGATGAGTCCACATTAAGTTGGTCAAGAAGAATAGCATGTGAGCATGGAGAGCCTTGTGAATCCTCAAAAGCATTTAGGAGTTGTCAGCTTGACAAGTGGACGAAATGGTAGAAACAAGCCCAATAAGTTAAATCATCGATTGTTAACATGATTGAAATGCAACTTGAAGCTAGCCATTATGAAAGTATGCAACTAAAAGTTTGCTTCTCAGGATGAATCAAAGTTCAAAGTATAAATAACTCATAATGAGCTAAACCTAAGACAGAGAAATTGGTTGGAGTTGATTAAGAATTATGACCTTGATATCATTTATAAGCCCAACAAGGCCAATGTGATTGATGATGCTCTGAGCAGAAAGTCTTTGGGAATAAAAGCTACTCTAATTACCTCTTAGCAAGCTTTGATCCAAGAAATGAAGATATTGGAATTGGAAGTTGTGTTCATTTGACGTAAATGTATGAGTTATCTCTCAAATGATTGTTCAACCTTCATTGCAAAAAGAATTAAGTTCAAAAGAAAGATGACAAATGTATGAAATTGCTGGGTCAGATTCATTCTAAAAGGAGGCCTAAACTGCTAAGTAGATTATCAGAGTTTAGTGTCATGTGGTAGTCGATTATGGTTTAATATTAGTGGTAATTTAAGAAAGAAGATTTTGTATGAAGCCATTTTTTCGGATACATAATTCATACAGGTGGCATCAAGATGTATCATGATTTGAAATTAATACTATAATGGACTGGATTAAAGCAAAATTTAGTATAATTTATCTCTAAGTGCCATATGGTGAAAGCTGAACACAAGAGACCCAATATATTATTGCAACCTTTGTTTATTTTTGAAAGGAAATGAGAAGAAATCACTATAGATTTTGCTATAGGTTTTTCCATGTCTACACAATATCATGATACATAATGGTGGATAGATTGACCAAGTTAGTAGATTTTCTTCACATAAAAGAGAGAGATTTTATAGATAAACTAGCACTATTATATGTAAATGAGATTGTCATATTATACATAGTACTTAAGATAATTATCTCTGACCATGATGGCTAGTTCACATCAAATTGTGGAAGGGAATTCAAGAAGGTCTAGGGATGAGGCTAAATTTTAGTACAACCTTTCAACCTCAAAAGGATAGTACATTTAAGGGAGTTATTCAAGTATTATAGGACTTGTTAAGACTATGTGTACTAGATTTCAGAGAAAACTAGGAAGATCACATTCCACTAATTGAGTTGCTTATAATAATATTATAAAATTTAGTATCAATATGGCTCTCTATAAAACTTTGACAGAATGTGCATAACGCCATTGTCCAAGACAGAAGTAGGTGAAATGAAGAATGGGTCCTAAGTTGGTGAACAGTGCTACATAGAAGATGATGTTGATCAAAAAAAGGTTAGAAGTAGTTACAAGATTGACAGAAGAATTATTATGACCTAAAGTATAGAGTTGTGGAAGTCTATGTTAGTGATTTTATTTTCCTTAAAGTCAAGCCCATGAAATGTGTATGTAGGTTTGGTAAAGACAACAAATTAAGTCCAATATATATTGGACCTTTTGAACAAATTGAAAGAGTTAGGAAGTCTATTTACATAATATTACCACTAGGTCACATGTTAGACATCCATAATGTATTTCATGTGTTTGTGTTAAGGAAGTAGATTTTTGATCTGGAGGAAATATTATGCCCCAAAATTTAAATTAAAAAGAATTGTATCATTTATCTTTACATAATAACAATCAAAGCTATCTAATTTCTTATATACATGTCCAAGCAGTCATATTGAACACGTACAAAGTTTATAACTCCCAATCAGTGAATCACATAGTAATAATAGATCAATAGTAACAGTAAATCAATACATTAAGTAATATCTTATATACATGTCCAAGTGGTCATATTGAATAAGTACGAAGTTTATACTTGTGTGATGTTTTATCAGTAATAGTAAATCAATATCACCGAATCAATAACAATTGACTTTCAGTAAATGGAGTCATCACTCCTGCCCTTTAGCATAGTATTTAACTCCTTATAACTCTCAATCAGTGAATCACGTGAATTATTAGAGGATAACTCCACAAACCACAGTATTTAAAGGAAAGTTTATCGGGTCACCATCTTCTATAAGTATAAATCAGTCTCCATCCAACTTCAGTAATAATCATTCCTAGCTAGCTTACTTTTGCATACATTATAATTATATTATTGTAAAAACAATATCAACCAGTCATTACTCAATCACATGCTTATATTCATTCACAATGCTTGGATCAACATTATAATCATATCAAAATTCTAAAATCTTTATTTCATATATATTGTATAAAATACAATAATTATAATTTTAACCAGCAAAATATTAAACCAACAAGTTAAAATAACCAAAAAAAGTTCTATAATATATTTAAAGTTTTGTGGTGGTGGAAATCCACTAAATTAGGGAGAAAATATAATAAATATAAA